>CM028379.1:36541440-36663330 GCA_013146195.2 Codonopsis lanceolata | reverse complement strand
TCTAGCTTCCATCACCGATCCTCGTAAGGAAGGAGTTAGCCTTGAATCACTTCTAGTTAATGAGTTTGAGACGTTTCCGTAAGACCTACTCCTGCCTACCCACCGACGCGAGAGGTAGAATTTATGATTTACCTAGTGCCGACGGCACCCATCTCTAAGGCACCATATAGGATGGCGCGTAACTTAAGGAATTGAAGGAACAAATTTGCTAGAACTTTTCGAAGGGGTAAGTTAATTAGGCCGAGCATTCACACTGGGCGCCCTGTTGTTTGTAAAGAAGAAGCACGGGTCTATAAGGTTATGTATTGATTATCGGGAGTTGAATCAGGTTACAGTAAAGAATAGGTATCCTATACCAAAGGTTGATTATTTGTTTGAACAGTTACAAGGTGCTCGTTACTTCTCCAATATCGATCTCTGATCAGGTTACCATCAATTAAGGGTTAGGAAGGAAGATATTGCTAAAACAACGTTTAGAACCAGATATGGCCGCTATGAGTTCCGGGTTATGCCATTTAAGCTGACCAATGCCCACCGCATTTATGGACTGATGAATAAGATATTCAAAGCAAGCTGACGCCGGTGATTGTGTTCATTGATGATATCTTAGTTTACTCTAAGACCAGGGAGGAACATGAAGAACATTTGAGAGTTGTGCTGCAGATCTTAAGAGAAAAGAAGTTATATGCCAAATTTAAGAAGTGTGAATTCTGGTTAGAGAAAGTAGCTTTCTTGGGGCACGTGGTATCGAAGGATGGGATCTCTATGGACCCAGCTAGATTGAGCTGGTAATAAATTGGGAAAGACCTACAATTGTCATGGAGGTTAGAAGTTTCATGGGGTTGGCCAGTTATTACCGCAGATTTATGGAGGGGTTCTCGAAGATAGCGGTACCCTTATCTAGATTGACCCAGAAGAATGTTTAGTTTGTATGGACATATGAATGTGAGGCTAGTTTTCAAGAGTTGAAGAATCAGTTGGTATCGGCTCCGATCCTTACCTTACCATCTAGGTCAGAAGGGTTCATGATTTACAGTGATGCATCGCTAAAATGATTAGGTTGCGTCTTGATGCAAAATGACAAAGTGATTGCTTACGCTTCCCGACAACTTAAGAACTATGAGAAGAACTATCCAACTCATGATTTAGAGTTGGCAGCTGTGGTGTTTGCTTTGAAAATCTGGAGGCATTACTTGTATGGGGAGAAATGTGAGATTTATACCGACCATAAAAGTCTTAAGTATATATTCACCCAAAAAGAGTTAAACATGAGGTAGCGAAGGTGGTTGGAACTACTAAAGGATTATGATTGTACGATACTATACCACCCTGGGAAGGCCAACGTCGTGGCTGACGCTTTGAGTCGGAAGAACCAAGGGAGCTTGGCAACTATGATCACTAAGGAAAGGAGAATTTTAGACGACCTTGAATCCTTATGAATTGAAGTCACGGTTCCAGGCAGTAGGGGACTTTTGGTCGCAATTAGTGTGCAACCATCATTGTTAGAAAGGATTAAGGCAGGACATGCTATGGACCCAAGGTTGATGAAAGTCTCGAGGGGGCCTTGAAGAGGGTCGTCATTCAGATTTCCGAGTTAGTAGTGATGGAATTCTACGTTTTGGATCCAGAGTTTGTGTCCCCTCAGACCCAAAATTGAAAAAGGAAATCTTGGAGGAAGCACATAACTCGAGGTTTGCGGTACACCATGGTAGTACTAAGATGTACTGGGATGTTCATGATACCTTTTGGTAGGACAACGTGAAAAGGGAGATTGCGGAGTTCGTCTCCAAGTGTTTGGTATGTCAGCAAGTGAAGATCGAGCATCAGAAGCCAGAAGGGTTATTGCAATCATTGCCGGTGCCCGAGTGGAAGTGGGAACATATCACCATGGATTTTGTGATAGGGTTGCCTAGGACCTTGAAAGGTAACAATGCTATATGGATTATTGTGGACCGATTAACCAAGTTTGTGCATTTTCTGGCTTTTTGGGTTATAGATTCTTTGGAGAAGTTGGAAAAGTTGTACGTTAACGAGATTGTCAAATTGCATAGGGTTCCAGTCTCGATTGTGTCAGATCATGATGCAAGGTTCACCTCTAAGTTTTGGGCTAGTTTGCAGAAGGCGATAGGTACAAGGTTGAGATGAGTACGGCTTTTCACCCACAAACAGATGGTCAGTTAGAACGGACCATACAGACACTAGTGGACATGTTGCGAATGTGTGCTTTGGATTTACAGGGCAGTTGGGATGATCACTTGCCATTGGTGGAGTTCACGTACAACAATAGTTATCACGCAAGTATTAGAATATAGCCGTACGAGGCTCTTTATGGGCGAAAATATCACCTACTTGTTGGGATGAAGTGGGTGATAGGAAACTTACAGAACCTGAGTTAGTTCAAGCTACATCGAAGAAGGTGCAGTTGATCAGAAAGCGACTTCTTATGGCACAGAGCAGGCAGAAGTCGTATGCCGACAACCGTCGTCATGGACTCAAATTCGAAGCGGGGGATCACGTGTTTCTAAATATTTCGCCCACGAAAGGTGTTATGAGATTTGATATTAAAGGTAAGTTGAGTATGAGGTTTGTTGGACCGTTTGAAATACTCGAGCGGGTGGGAGAAGTTGCCTATCAACTTGCTCTACCACCTATACTCTCCAGAGTTCACAATGTGTTCCAGGTGTCGATGTTAAGAAAGTACATGCCAGACCCTAGTCATGTGATCACGTATGAACCCTTACAACTTCGAGAGGATTTGAGCTATGATGAGCAACCACTCCGAATTGTGGATTAGAAGGACCAGGTTTTGAGGAAGCGAACTATTCCTTATGTAAAAGTTCAGTGGAGTAACCATACCGAAAGGGAAGCCATTTGGGAGCTCGAGGAAGAGATAAGAGAGAAATACCCCGAGCTATTTGTTTGACCAGTTATATCAAGTTTAGAGGACTAAACTTATTTTAAGGGGGTGAGAGTGTAACATCCCTAATTTTTTATAGTATTATATATATATATATATATATATATATATATATATATATATATATATATATATATATATATATATATATATAATTGGAATAAATGTACTTGGACCTATATTGGTTTAGTTATCTTGGGCTGGTATTTTTGGTTTGGCCTAAATTGAATGAAATTAATAATTGGGCTTAATAGTGAATAAGTAGTGAGCCCACTTCGTTTTGGTACGCAAATAGTGTTGACTATTTTAGTTTGGGCTTAAGCCCAAATCAGTTTGCCATTTGATAATAATAATAATAATAATAATAATTAATAATAAATAATAATAATAATAATAATAAGCCTAAATTTACTACTGTAAGTTAATTTCATTTATAGCATAGTTAATTAGGGAATCATGGGGGTTGTTGACTGCTGTTGTGGAGAAACGGGGGACACTTCCTGAAGCCGCAATAATGGAGAAGCTCAAAGGGTGGTTCACGGTGGGTATATAAGAGAATGGATTACATATAGTTGGAGCATTCACAGAAAATAAGAACAGAGGTCGAGCAAAGTGAGAGAGGGTGCACGGAGGAAGTCCTTGGCGAAGTATCGGAGTGGAAACAACCGACGAAGCACCAAATCTCCAGCGGGCAAGATCGAGTCTTTGATTGAGGTAAGATATAGACTCTACATTTTGAGATTTTAGGTAATTGATTGTTCTACTGAGTTGGTTGATAGTGTATGGGTTTCCTTGCGTTGGGGAATCTGTGGAAAAATAATAGTAGGGATAAAGAGATGGAGTCGGGCTAAGTTGCTGCCCGAAACAAAGAAAAAAAAGAAGAAAAGAAATAATAAATAAGAAGGGGATGGGAGTAGCTGGGTTGTTACAAAGGAAAGGAGGTGTGTGTGTGTGTGTGACTGTGTGGTGGGAAGAGAGTAGAAAGAGTAGGGAAAGAAAGAAAAAAGGAATGGAAAAAAAAAAGAAGAGAATGTGAAGCAGAGACGCAAAGAAGGAAGAAAAAAGGCGAGAAAGAAAGAAAGAAAAGGGGGAGAGAGAAAAAGAAGGGGAAATGAAGAGAATGGTAGGTTGAAAGATAGAGTAAAAAAAATAAGGCTTAAATTGCAATTTGGTCACCCTACTTTCCCACTTTTTGCAATATGGTGACTCTACAATTTTTTTTTTCAATTTAGTCATTCTACTTGGTTTGGACATTCAATATGGTCACTCAATCCATTTCCGTCCGTTATGTTGGATGGAAATGGTTTAAAAGACTAAAATACTATTTTGGCTTAATCAAACTATTTTGCAATTTGGTCACCCTACTCGCAATTCACACTTTTGCAATACTTTCACACTTTTGGTAACTTTCAAAAAAAAAAAAAGGAACTTTCTAAATATCAAAAAGTGGCGGTGCACTCTTAAATATCAAAAAGTCTCACTTTAGTCTATTGTCCCCAAAATTGGGGCTTTCTCCGAACACAACAAACACCACCATTAATATTGGGGACTAGCAATTTGCAATTTGGAAACGAGGCTATTTGCGGCAAGAAAGAAGAGAGAGGACTCGTGGGCCGGGTGGCCGCCAAGAACGGAAAATGAAGGCCGTCGATTGGTAGAGATGAAGAAGCTTGGGAACTGTACGTCTTCACCGGATCTGAAAGAAAGAATGCAGATGGTGGTGTTGACCGAAGATGAAGAGACGGAAAAGGAGCGAACTGGGAGATGAGAAGGTGCCATCGACGATTGATAGAGATAAAGAAAAAATGGATCTGAGTAAGGAGAGGGCGGGGGTTGGTGCAGCTTGGAGCCGCTTGACTGGAGACGGAGAAAAGAGAGATGAGGGAGCTATAACTAGGCGGTAATGGAAGAGGCTCGCCGGATCCGGGACTTTGATTTGAGGAGAACGAATCGAAGATGAGGGAATTTACTTATGATCCCCCAAACCGGATGATATTTTCTCTATTTTTGAAGATGCTAATTTTGGGGAAACAAATGTCAGGGAGATTGAAGCTTGTCCTGTTTATAGTCCTGCTAGCCATGGCCCGAAAGTTCATACAGTAATCCTTGAAGTCAATATGTTCAATAAAGATGGTATTCATAGACATTCCAATCCGTATTTCAATCAAAATGATGATATTGAAGAAGGAGAAGAAGAAGAAGATGATGAAAGTGGGTGGGAAACTGTGAGCCATGTAGAGGTTCAGGGTTCAAGTTATTCCCGCAACGGGAGTGACCCATCTGTCAACAATATGCGCGTGACAAGAATGTGTCGTAAGCGCAACAGAGTGGGAAGGAAATGCAGGGAGGATGCACCAATCACTGAAATTAGTGAAGTTTGTTCGGTGCCAACCAAACAAATGAAAAAGGGGTCTTCCATATCTTGACTCTGGAAATCACACTAAAGCAACGGGGAAAACTATAAGATTATATCTGTAGAGGGAGTAAATGGAAGGCTTTCCAATGCCCGGTTTTCAAATGGTGCTGTGAATTCCCCAGACAAGGCTCCGGCAAGCGGCATAGCCCGCATTTAATGGAACACTTGGAGCTCACGACTCGGGCAATCCACATATAACTCGTGGGATGAAAGGGTGCATTGAATGGCCCCGTGGTGGAATGAGAAGTACATAGTTTGAAATCAAAGCTTATGGAAGCAAGGATGGAGAGTCAAAAGGCAATTGCGCTGTGTTTTAAAGCGTAAGATTTAGATGGCGAACCATGCTTGCTTAGCGAAATTACTAATAAAGACAGATCAAGTATGAATGTACATCTCTTAGATCAATTTCTTGGATGGCTGTGATGCTGGTTCTCCATTTTGAATATCATCGATGAACATTGTTGACCCAAATAAAGATGAATATGTAATTTTCCAGTTAGAGTCACCTTATTGCAAAAAGTAGGAAAGTAGGGTGACCAAATTGTGATTTAAGGTAAGTGTATTTTCGGGTTTCTACAATTGTTTTAAGTTTTCCATCCAAAAAATTGGATGGAGTGATGAACGTGCTATATGTTACCAAGTACAATGATTAAATTGAAAAAAAAAATTTGTAGAGTCACCATATTGCAAAAAGTGGGAAAGTAGGGTGACCAAATTACGATATAAGCCAAAAAAGAAAAAAAAAAAAGGGGGTACGGGTGTACTAGGGGAGTCACCAAAAGGCCAAAAGATTTTTTTTGATGGAATGGGTGATGGTTGATGAAAATGGGGAAAGAGGAAGAAAGTCTAATCAAGGTAAAAAGGGGGGATGGAGGTGACGGGTGGAAGGAAAAAAAGGAATTTGTGGGTTGAGTCAATTTGGTGGTGGAAGTATGTTTTGGGTATTGTACTGACCCACTATCAAATTGGTTCCTAAAAGGAAAAAAATAAAATAAAATAAAACGAAGTTATTAAAACAAATTAGTTTAATTACTTAGATACTAGTAAAATGTTGTTTAAAATAATTTAGTTTATTTTTCTTTTCTGTATTGGATGTTAGATTTGGGCAAGTATGTGTAGTGGTGACTTACACGTACAAGCTAATTATTAACTACTTTTCGGTAAGGGATTATACTTCTTTAAGTTATTTTGATCGCCCTATTTTATTCGGTAGGCTTCTGTTAAAATTTTATTGCCTTAGCGTTTTCTTTGTAAACACAAGCTCGACACTCGCCGATATTTGCTTTGAACTCCGTCGAACCTATTTTTGTTCACACTCGAATCTTGAAATTTGTTGTAACACATGTTTGACTTCTTTTGAAATATTAATTCGTTGGAAAATGGATTACATATATTTTTTGGACGTTTGACTTTATTTGGAACTCCCCGTGATCACCAAGTAAAATAAATTGTTACGTGAAATATGTAACACTAATGAAACGATGAAATTATTTAACACCACTGGACAGGTGGTGAGGTTATCCGAATATACCTTCAGGTCCGTTGGGGGCTCAGGCCCGTTGAGATAGTCAGTTAGGTCGAAATGACCACTTAAGTGATCATGGAATCTACGTGTGTTCCTTATTTTCAACCGGTATGGGATGGTTGACGGCAATTGGATATCACGTATTTGTTTTGAGCCTTATCTTTCACTTGGAATTCCGGGTTAACATTTGTATTTGATTTTACTATTTCTACATCTGGTTGATGCAATTATTGGTCTTATTAAAACCATTTAACTTTTTGGCGAAATATATTTCTTGTAGTCAACTCCTCTTTAGAAACCGGAGGGGTCGTATATGAACTTGATGGGCATTGTTCGCTCAACCTTTTCTACTTTTCTCCAGGTTGTAAGTAAGTGGGGATCCTTTTGGGCTCGAGTGGATAGTGTGGAGGGTGACCTGTGCAAGAATAAATTCCTTGGTTTTGACGTTTTATTACGGTTATTTTAATGAACAATTATTTTGTATTGGTATTGGTGGAGCCACAATATCAATGTTGGGTAGAGGGAAGTCGTCTTTGAGCGATGCCTTATTGAGGTCGCGGAAGTCTATCGCAGATCCGAACCTTTCCATTATGTTTCGGTACGATCACTATGTTCGATAGCCAAACTGGGTACTCAACTACCCGGATAAACTTGACGTACAACTGTTTCATGATCTCTTCTTTCACTTTCAGTGACCATTCTGGCTTGATTCTGCGGAGTTTCTACTTAACTGGCCTAGCATCTGAGTATGTCAGAATTCGGTACTCTACAATCGCTGGATCCAACCCAGGCATGTCTTCGTAAGACCATGCGAAGACATCTACAAACTCTCTGAGTAGATTGATCAATGCTGCCCTTTTTGACCCTTGCAGATAGCTGCCAATTCTGACCTCTCCGATCTCATTGTTCAGCCCCAGATTGATAATAGACAGGTCTTCTTCTGACGCTGCTGATCGGTGATTTTCTCGGTGCTTGACTGACTTAGCGAGCTCAATTAGGTATTCTTTATCTTCGGGTCTATTTCGTTAAACGACTCATTATTTATGTTAATTAATTCGTCTTTTAACATAGGTGCAACCAAGGAATACATGAAGACATCGAGACTTTCATTATTAATTTCAGGCTTTATAGAGCTGATTACATTATTGAGGTCTTGGGGTTTGAGATCTTCAATTTCAGGGAGCGGGTCGGTAGATGACCAGTCCGTAGGGCAAAAGGAAATAGGGGAAGGGTATATCCGAAACGGTCCACCATGTCTGTCGTTGTCAGGAGCGGTCTAGCCGTTGTGTACCAATTCGGTAGGGGGTTACCAGTAATGGACTCAAATTCTACCGAGAGCTCTCTATAGCTAGTCCCTCCATCAATCATACCCAGGAAACTATCTCCCATAAAGTCATCACCAAACAAAGCCAGGGCAGAGTCATATTGGTCTATGGTCCAGGTGTTTTCGATCGTAATAGTTTTATATGCAGTGCTGCGGGGCTCCAGAGTAACCTGTTCCATTTTGTTGGTGGTGAGATTGACATCTTCAAAAATCTCCCAACCAGGGCGTCTTTTCCTATTTCGGTCTATCCAGGGCTCTGGGAACATGAGATATGCATTTGTTTCTCCTTTCTTTACAAAGTACCCATTTAGAGTTTTTCTATATGGCTGTAGAGGAGGATCTTTATAAGGTCACTTTTCACGTTTTTGTCTCATGGCCGCAACTAACTCAACTGGCGTAGGTTTGTATCCTAAACCAAATAGGAGGAGTACATTCCTTAAGTTCATCTTGGACTAAATTGATAAGCCCCTGCTGATTTTTGCCAAGACCCAGACCAGGCATATAATTCATTTTTCGGAGCATGTTTAATGGGACCATATCTCCGAAGATTGTGGTTTTCTTTCCAGTGATATCAGGCTCTCGTCCATATTCAATGGCATTGACTTTGGCTTGAGGGATGATTTCAAAACCACTGAGGAAGATACTTGTGTCATCATGCTCTATTTCGAGAATCGGGATATCCCTACTTTATTTGTTTTTCACGATTTTATCGACAAGTATGATCACTATCTGGTCATCGTGAGATGAACTTGACACGTTTATGCAGCGAGGAAGCTACCCCTTTTACCCCATGGATCTAAGGACGTCCCAGAAATAAACTGAAAGTAGCAGGAATGTCTAGGACTTGGAATTCAACTGGCATAGTCAGTGGCCCAATGGTCATCATCAGAGTTATCACCCCTAGGACACATCGACTTGTGTTGTCATAGTCAATTATGAGATCTTTGTCCCCAGTTTTGCTAATGTGCTTGTGGGACATACATTCAGAGACGAGCCATTGTCTATCAGGACCCGAGGAACCCTTTTTTCCATGACCCCTACAGTGATGTGAAAAGCGTCAATGTGCTTTGGTTCCTTCCTTTGGCAGATCCAGATCGGTGAACATAATCACATTTCCAAAGTGTATGTTTCTGATCATTTGGGTTAGCTTGCTTGGAGACGTTTTAATAGGGATGACTGCCTGACTCAAGGATTTGGCCAGTGTATCACGGTGATTTTTGGAAGCACAAAGCAAGCCCCATATAGATATGTTAGCCTGGGTTTTCTTCATCTGAGCTAGCATGGTATCTTCCATGCTTTTAGCCCTAGTGTTAATTTCTTTGTCTTTTCCGGAGTGGTCACCACTTTCCTGGTTTGGTTGATATGCCTGACCCGATCTAATAAGATGACAGACATCCCCACCAATCCAACTGGTTTTCTCAGTGCTACTAATAGTTTGACTGCCCAAGATAGTGTCCCAATAGAAGATGTTGCAGCTAAGCTCTTTTTCTGGTAGAAAGAGAGGAACAACGATATACGACAGCGACTTTTCATTCCTTTCAAACTTGGGTACATAGTTTTCTTCATCGACCTCAATCATGTTGATTTGAGGTAATGGGTTATTGACTACATTGGGCCTGGGTGAGGTTTCTCGATGACTTTATCATCTATCAGATCTTGGATTGCATTTTTGAGCGTATAGCACTTGTCATTGGGATGACCGTTGTAGCGATGGTATTCACAATACCAAGCATGGTTCCATGAGTTAGGCAGAGGATTCGGCGGCCTGTAGTTTTCCAATAGCTTTAATACTCCCTGTGCCATCAGTCCTTGCAATATCAGTGATTGGGGAGCTTGTAATTCATCATAATGCCTATTTCCTCTGTTTGGCCCTTTGAAGTTTCTGTTTGGACCATTATTCCCACCAACTATATTGATGGATCTATCTGTTCTATAGGACCATGACACAATACCGTAGCTTTGGGTAGGGTAACTGGTTGGTGGCATAGTTGTCATATTTCCCACCATGTGGACAACTGATCCTGATGCAACTATTTTCCCTTTTGAGTAGCGGAATGAGCTAGGAGGTGTACCAACTTTCAAATGTCCAGTGTGTATATCTTCGTCAATACGGATCCATATTTCCACTATCTCAATGAAGTTACCATAAGGGAGATATCACATATGCTCCAGGTAAATGGGTTGGAGATTTTTTATGAACATCCTGGCTGATTGAGTCGGATCATGCCTGTCCAATGTTTGGGTTATCTTTCTTTTCCACCTGGCTGCAAAATCTGCACAGGTTTCCTTTCCCTTTGGGTGCATGCCTCAAGTTTCCTTTTATTCTCAGAGCTAGTATTATCTTTGTACCTCTTTTGGAACTCCTCAGCTATTTGGTCCCAAGTACCCGTAGTAGTATTGTCTGCTAGCATTAACCATTGCATAGCTGCCCTTATCAAGGTGAGATGGAAATTGGAGGCCATTGCTTCGAAACTAGCCCCTCTTGACTGCATGCCGGTAGAATAAGATTTTAGGTGGGAGATGGGGCATCCAGTCCCATCGAATTTCTCTATGTCAGACATTTTAAATTTTGAGGGTAGCATAGCTGAAGGTTGTAGCGTTAATGCCCGTGTAGAGAATTCCCCTTTGTAGGGTTATTTGCAGTTTCTGCCTGACAACCAGGATCATTGAAAGGTAGATAGGTGTCCTGGATGGGTATAGCTTCTGGGGTCCATATGTGGGCTATTTTGAAGTGGATTGGTGATAGGAAATGGAAGACCACTTGGATTTTGGGATATATTGGTGTTTTGGAAAAGATATGGTGGATTTGGCAAGAAAGTGTTAAAATTCTGATAATAAGCATTTGGAGGGAAATTGGTGATTGGGGTGCTGGCGGTTGGCGGAAGGTTAGTGCTTGGTTGAGGGTTTGGGTTTAGAGGAGTATGAGAAGTAGATGCTTCTTGAGGGGTTGCAGGGAAAATGATTCCCTCAACATTGGGTCTTGGACTTTGCATGAGGTTTATGATATGGCTCAATAAGCGATCAGCATGTGCACCCAAATTCTGGTCTAACCACTGTTGCATAGCCAGAGTAAGAGCGTACCAGAGCCTGTATCGGTACCACAGATGGCTCATTCTCTCGGCCATTCTTGCCCGGATCTATACCCTACGAATCGATTCTTATACTCTCTCGACGACCTCGCCTATCCCGTATCAGTATCAAACAACCGGTGATGTCTCTTCCTTTCCAAACTCGGGCCAGGTTAATGAGGAAAAGGGTTGAAGGTATCAGAAGGGAAGGTTCCAAGATTTTTGGCTTGAGTATAGTGTGCCTTTATTATTTTATTATTCTTTTTTCCTAAGATTGATCGGACAAGCACCCGCTTTGTTTTGACAGTCCCAGGACTTTTCCTGGAATAATGGATTCTTTCTCCAGAGTATAGAACCTTCGTATTCCACATGACTTTCGACTTCCCAATATTGGACAGATCTTAGGCGAAGGGTCTGTACTCTTTCCGGGATCCACCATTCGAATGGTCTAGGACAATTACCATAAAAATTATTGGTCAGCCCATGTGCATATATCTTTATTCAGTTATGTATATTTTTGCAACAGGGATTGGCCACCAATTTCGAGGTATAAAAACCGATCGGTCCATGAAGTGTCCTAAAAATCTATATGCTTTTAACGTTGGCTGATGCAGAGCTAGGCTGGCTTCACCCCATTGGCCCCTAAGTAAGGGGCATAGGATGTGATAATTTTGGCCTAAGTGCTCCGTAGCCTCTCTTTCGAGATCATGGATACCTGGGCGTGTTTATCGAGTTAAAGGGTAGCAGTCGAAATATTTCTATATGCGTGCACGTGTGTGAGTTATCTAAAAAGCAGTAAAGTCTTTTTTTTTTCCAGATATAAAGCAGTAAATGACATGTCTTTCTGTTCATTTATGGATTTTCTTGGCTTATTAGTTTGAATCCCCGAAAGGACAGCGCGAGCGAGCGTGACGACCATTTAGATCAATAAATAGAAAGAAAAAGTGGGGAAACTATATGTTCCTATTAATTACATTTGGTCATAATCCTCAAAGTAAAAATGACAAAATAAAGGAATATTTGCATATTTGCCAGAAATAATAATAAAAGCAGAATAAAATAAAATAAAACAATAATATGCCTCTGCTTTTTTTATTTGTATTTTTTTTTCTATTTTTTTCCGGGTCGCACTGGTACCCAAAATGAAGCTACTGCAAGATTTCACAGTTATGTGCACAAATATATACACAAATATATAAAAATGCAATATTTAAACTGTTAAAGAAATATAAGCATATTTAGCCCAAAAGAAAGAGTTTTATTATATATTCATTAAAAAAAAACAAACTGAGTCTAGCCCTTTGTTTTTATTTTATTAAAAATAAAAACAACGTCCCCAGCAGAGTCGCCACTGTGAGTGCCCCGTTTTTCGACCTCTCCCCCGCGACTGAGAAAGCGGGTGGTTTCAAAACCTTTCAAGCGCGTGGAATATACCTGGTCTTAATTGTGGACTCAAAATGTGAATAACAAAGTCGCCATCTTTATTTTAAGGATAAACAAAGAAAAACAAAAAAATAACCAGATTTATAAAAAAGGTTCGGAGGCTAAGTTACGAATTGGGAAGGGGTTAGGCACTCAACTCATATTTTGGAGTTGCAAATATATTTATAAAAATTCACCATAATAACGGCTTATTTTAGAGCTATTTGTTATAAAATTTTGGGCAATATAACTGCTTATTTCGTGATATATGACTATTTTAAATAGCACATTTTTAAAGATAAAAAGTAAATAAACTTTTAAAGGTACCTACCTCTTGAAGCGTGTGGGTTTTATCCCGTACCAAACCTCCTTCTGGTAGTCTTTAGGGTGTGCTCACTCTGTTCTTCAGGTAGAGGGAGTCTTTTTCTTTTGATTGATTTCGGGTAGCGTGACTGCTCCGTTTGGTTGTTTTCGCCTCTGTATTCGGGCGGCACAACTGCTTGCTTTGGCTGGATTTGCTAGCTTGCTTGCGTCTAAAATCGGGTAGAGCAATTGCTTGCTTCGGTTGGATTTGACGTCTGGAATCGGACAGGGCAACTGCTCTTTTTGGTTCTTTTGAACCGGTGAAATGTGGCGGAAACCTAGCAGGTAACTAGGGTTCACTTTGGCCGGAGAGTTTGAGTGTTTAGGGAAGAGATTTGGCAGTTTGGCAGAGCTTTGGGGCTAGAGAGGAAAATGTCCTCGACATTCTCTCGGGAGAACAGACTGTGCGGTGAAAGTTTCTCACTGCATGGACTTTCTTACCTGTGTGAAATTCTGAAGCCGAATGCCTCTATTTATAGGTCGAAGCTGGGCTTTCCCTCACGGTTAAGTTTTATCAACTGAGCTTCAATGGCTTGTACCACGTACTGAAAAGGTTGCACCAAAGGCTAACTGCACCAGTAACCCTTGGAGCTGTGGGCGCTACCTACATTAGTTGTGGGCGTCGTGCCCTGGATGGGTGTGGGCTGCACCCACATCCTTTTCCTGTTTGATTTTTGGCACTTTGGCCTCTGCATTTCACTGTTTATGTATTCTTCTTTTTCTTTTGCATTATTTTTTTCAAAATCAAACCCCAATATAATTTTGGGATAAATTGCAGCTCAGTACATTTTATTAAATTTTGGGAAAATTGCTTTTTTAACCAACGTACTACATTGTAGTGACACAATGGATCACATATTTCGTATAAGACAAATTTAACAAATGTACTAAAATTTGAAACAAAATGTATGAAATGGACAAACAATTTATACAAAATGTGATAAAATTCGTTAAGTTGCCGTCTAACTTCATTAACAACTCGATGATGTGGCCATGAAAAGTTGGATTCGTTGGTGGGTAGATATCTTAGACCAACCGTTTCAGTCCTCCCTACAATAAAACAACTCTCTCTTTAATAATTGCATCTTTACCACCAATCCTCCAAATTCCAGGAAGAAAGAAGAAGAAGAAGAGGGCTTTGAACTCTCTCCCAATACTTGAACAAGTTTTTCCAGATCCATCCAATTCAATCGATCTATCAAAGCAATGTCTTCAACATTCAACAGCAATGAAACTGATCCCTTTTTCAGCTTCCTCGGTGCTGATGTTCTTGTCTTCTCTATAGTCGGCCTCCTTCATTTTTACAGCACCGGAATTTAACTCGTTGGATCTCCTTCTCCTTCTCTGAGCTCTCTCTCCTCCATAGTCGGTATCCAATTGCCATCACTGTCCGATCTTCTCTTCACCCAGATCTGGCTCATTCTCTCTCCCAAACCCGAGTCTAGATCTTTCCCTCTATCGCCGACGAAGTGAAACCAAGCCTCTTCGATTCCGGCCAGACTCCATTGTCGGTTCAGCAACCTTCTTCACCGACCTCCTGTGATTTTGAGCTCTACTGCTGCAACTACATAGTTGGCCCAGTAAGCTTCCCTTTTAGGTTCTCCTTTCTTCAGTCGAAGAAGATGAGACGCGACTCGTCGAAGTAGCCCCGGCAATTGTAATTTGGCGGGTGTCAAACTGTCAAAGTTAATTTCATATTTTCCTTATAACGAATATAGGGTAGTAGGAATCGTATCCACAGGGAACGTCAAACTTACTTCTTTTAAGAATTCTAACAAAAACAACTCAAATAAGGATTGAATTTTTTAATCTAACTAATTAGCAACAATGAATTAATTAAAAGCTGAATTTAAAAAATTTAATGTAAACAAAACAGAAAATGATGTTTGATTTCAATTGGAGAGAAATTCCAGTCGATGAACTTAATGTAATCCCCAAATTTACTATTGATCATAGATGCAAAAATTACTTAATGAGCTTCAAATTATAGTTGTCGATAACCACCAAGCACTCAATCTCTCCGTACTATTTCGATAGTTAAGAGAAGATCATTAACTATTTCCCTAATCAAAAGATAACCCCTGAGACGCTCGTAGGATTTAATGTTTTGAAAGCATTAAGAGTGAAAGACCCGATTCCAAACAGTGCATATTGAAGCAATATCATTTAACTTAGATTACTCATTCTCGCAACACGGACCGAATATGCTTGTGATGCCTGTGAGTGCCCCGGATTTTTCTGTATCTCATCCTCCCTTTTTTAGGGGAAAACAAGATTAAGAAAAGACAACGCTCTTTTCATTCCATCTTCCCTTGTTTAGAGGAAAACGAAATTAAAAGTGCAAAAAGAGTGTTGTAAAGAGCGCGTTGAATAGACCCAGCCTCATTGTGGACCACTGTGAGTGCTTTGGATTTTTTTGTATCTCATCCTCTCTTGTTCAGGGGAAAACAATATTCAGAAAACGCAACACAATTTTTATTCCATCTTCCTTTGTTTAAGGGAAAACGAAATTAGAAGTGCAAAAAGGATGTTGCAAAGAACGAGTGAGAATACGTCCGGCCTCACTGTGGACTCAAAATGTTATAACAGAGTCGTCATCTTTATTTTAAGGAGAAATAAAGAAAAACCAAATGTAACCAGATTTTGTAAAAGGTTCGGAGGCTAAGTTACGAGGTGGAAGGTGTTAGGCACCCAACTCGCCATTTCGGTCTCAAAACAATTTTTTTGGCTAAAATATGATTTTATTATATTTATTTAATAGATTAAATAAAGCATTTAAATATACATATTTGTACATATGTTGTTACAAACTTGCAGCAGTCTCTTTCCAGGAATTACAAATATTTGGTTATAATAATCGCTTTTTTTAGTGTTATTTTCTATAGAAATCCGGGCAGCATAATTGTTTATATTTATTATATTGGGCCGGCTTAAATAGCACTTTTATATATTAAAAACTTTAAATAGCCTACCTTTTGAAGCGTGGGGGCTTTATCCCGTACCAACTAACTTCTAGTAGATTTTAGGGGCGCTCCCTCTATCCTTTAGGGAGAGGGAGTCTTTTTGCTGTTGTTTTGTTGTTGCGGAGATTCGGACAGAGTAACTGATTTCAAAAGTTGCTTTATGGCCTCGGGAATCGGGTGGAGCAACTGCTTGCTTTTGTGCTGTTGTTTGCTTGATGACGACGGAAATCGGGCAGAGCAACTTCTTGCTTTTTGCGGATTTAGCGTTTGTATTCGGGCAGTGCAACTGCTCTTTTTGGGATTTTCGGATCTAAAGAATAGGGTGGAATCCTAGCAGGGCAACTAGGCTTTACTTTAATCGGTTGGTTTTGTATTTGGGGAGATTTGACGGAGCTTTGAGGCTAGAGGGGGAAACCTCACAACGTTCTCTCGGGAGAACGATCACTCACTGCACGGTGAAAGTGTGTAAAAAAATTTCGTCTGAATTCTGAAGCCAGGCACCTCTATTTATATGTGAGAGTAGGGATTCCTTCGTCATTAAGATTTTTCTTTATGTGCTTCATCAGCTTGTACCCCGCGCTTGAGAGATTGTACTAAAAGCAGAACGCTACAGTGCAGGGGAACTATTGGGAGCCACCCATAATGGAAGTGGGAGCGGCTCCCAAAGAGGCTAGGAGCGGCGCCCAGGGGGTCCTGGGTACATCTCAGGGCTTCTCTTATTTCGATTTTTGGCACTTTGGCCCCTACAATTCACTATTCATGCATCCTTTCATTTCTTTTGCATTTTTTTTGCAATCTAAACCCTGTAACTTGACATTTGTTAGCCTTTTAACAGTTCTTGATATTTTATGCCATGCTACATACCAAGGGTACGAAATTGGGGTGTCTACAGAGCCCCTCAACGATGGAATTTGTGGGTAACCCAAAACTTACCGAGCAAACAAACATCGTTGATAAGAAATAGACTCCCAAATTTCGTGCAATTATAATGGAGAGATGCAAATGTGCCAGTTTATAAATGCGACAGTTTATAATGCAGTAGCTCCAATCTCACATACCCTAGACATTTTTAGTTGGTTATTGCAGGTTATCGTAGTTTTTAAGCAGATATGCAAATTAAATGCTCTAATGGTCGGACCTATCGAAATAGGCTGCCTACGTATCCCTTTCTCAGGAATCAGACCAAACGTAGTTCAGCCCCAAGCAAACAAACAACTGTGATGCGGAAAGATAGTTGCAATATTCATTACAACCTAGTGAAAATAACGCACATTAAGATGCAATATTCATTGCATCACAAAGACCAAATGCAATATTCATTGCATTACCACAAACCTAGATGCAATATTCATTGTATCACCACAAACTCAGATGCAATATTCATTGCATCACCGCGAGTCAATGCAATATTCATTGCATTACCAAAAACCCAGATGCAATATTCATCGCATCACCGCGAACGCTGATGCAATATTCATTGTATTGCAGAGACTAAATGCAATATCCATTACATTACCACAAACCTAAATGCAATATTCATTGCGTCGCAACAAAACCAGATGCAATATTCATCGCATCACCGCGAACGCTGATGCAATATTCATTGCATTGCAAAGACTAAATGCAATATTCATTGCATTACTACATACCTAGATGCAATGTCCATTGCATCACCACAAACGTTGGATGCAATATTCATTGCATTACCACGAACCCAGATGCAATATTCATTGCGTCGCAAGGAAACTAACGCGAAGACTAGATGCAATATTCACTGCATCATCACGAACCCAGACGCAATATTCATTGCATCACAACAAGACTAACGCCAATCTAGATGCAATATCCATTGCATCACAAAAACCAAATGCAATATTCATTGCATTATCGAGCGAGACCAAAGCAAATTCAGATGTAATATTCATTACACCAACCACAGTGAGACCAGATGCAGAGCCAGATGTAATATTCATTACATCAATTAGGAACCTAAGACCAAATCTGATGCAATATTCATTGCATCACCCCAATGTTAAAGATGTAATATTCATTGCATTACCTTAAAATCAAATGTAATATTCATTGCATTACCACAAAATCAGATGCAATATCCATTGCATCACAACAAGACCAGATGCAATATCCATTGCATTACTAAAAGCCTATCACAAAATCTAATGAAATATCCATTGATTTATCATGAAATCAGATGCTATATTAATTACATTACATCAAGATCGAATTCAATATTTATTACATTACCACAAGACTATCATCATCAGCTGATGCAATATCCATTGTCTTATCACAAAACTTGTTACCAAATTCGATGCAATATACATTGCATTATCACAAAACTATCACCAAAGCTGATGCAATATCCATTGCATTATCCCAAAACTTATTACCAAATCCGATGCAATATCCATTGCTTCATAACCAGATTGGATGCAATATGCATTGCATTGCCACTAACCCAAATGCAATATCCATTGCATCTTCACGAAACTTGATGCGAGATCTGATGCAATATGGATTGCATCACCAAGAGAAAAATCAAGCTAAAATTTGATGCAATATCCATTGCATCACTAACAGAGAAAGTGTATGCAGACATCTGGTGCAATACCCATTGCAGAATCACCAGGCTGATAAAAGATCAGATGCAATATTCATTGCATCCCTACGAGATTTATCACAAAGATTAAATGTGATATCAAGAGTAAACGTAGGTATAAAGGGTAAATGCAGGGATCTGATGCAATATTCATTGCATTACTAACAGAGCAACTATATCAAATATCTAGTGCAATATTAATTGCATCACTTTTAGACTACCGCAATACCAGATGCAAAATACATTACATCACCTTGAGAAAGACATTGATTTAGAATGCAACATTCATTGCAAATTAAGCGAAAATTAATTCATATTTTATAAACACACCGTACTTGTTGGCTGGTGGGTGAGAAGGCTGAGGTTGTCGCTTTATTGGGGTTTATTAGAAGCTTCGGCCACAATCGTAGGAGGTATGGTGTATATATTTTGGTTTCTGGTATCTGGTGTGGTTTTTTAGCGAATAAATGGAGATCTCCCGTTTCTTTTTCTTTTGACTTGATAACAAAATGTTATGGTTTTTGGCAAAACAAGTAAGGAGGGTTTCAAAAACCGGGCCTGTATAAGGAGATAACATGGCAGTCAAACATAGAAATTTGTCAAAAGCAGACTGCTTGGGCGGGTTTGCCATGGAAGCAGGCGGGGCGGGAAAGCCCGCGAATGTGACGGTCCTAAAAACTCCTAGCCCAACCCACCCCGCGTAGGGCTGCGGGCAAAACGGGCATGCCCGCGGGCTTTTACCCTATTTAAGTATTTGACGAATGACGGCTCTACCAATATACCAATAAATATAATACCAATAATACCAATATACCAAATACCAATATACACCAATATGGCAATATTAAATATACTTAATTAGTAATTAAGTAATTACTAATTACTTAATTAGTAAGCATAATAGATTAATTGTCCAGTCCAGACTCCAGAGTCGAGAGCTCAAAGTTAACTGTGAAACAAAACAGTTAAGCTAAAATATTAAAATGAAGACTGAAGTTCCTACTCGTCGCCGTCGCCGGGAATCGAAAATCATGTGAGTCTGTGACTCTGTGAGGCCTGAGAGGTCGAAGCAAGGATCAGAGATTAGAATCGGTGGATCGATCGAAAGCGTGGAGGTCTGGATCTGGTCGGTGGCCAGTGGAGGGAGAATCGAAGCGTGAGCGCTGAGCAGTCGGTGAGCCGAACGTCGTGGAACGCCTGAGCAGTGGAGAAGACTCGAGTCTTCACTCTTCACTAAAGACGAGAGACTAGGCAGTGAGTAGTGACGGATGATCCGAGAGGAAGAAGAAGAAATGCCTGGGAATGATGGAGCGAGGACCGGTGAGATTGTGAGAGTGAGAGAGACGGAGAGGTCGAGACTCTTCAATTCACCTTAACCTTAAGAATCTAAAATGAGTAAAATCCATAAGTCACTAACTTAGAGTCTTAGACAGTTAGACCGTAAAGGGCCTTGTTTCAAGTTTCAACAGTAACAGATCTGGGCCTTCCGGCCTGGGCCACTAAAGGTGAAAGCTGAATATATCATATATGAATCATATAATATAAATATATAATTAAGCCCAGAATATGCGTGCCCGCCCGCCTAACCTCGCAAAAAGTGGCCTGCAGCAAAGCCAGCTCGTGATCCTAACGGGTATTAAAAACACTAGCCCAACCCGCCCTAATAGGTGGCGGGCGGGTATGCCCAATTTTGCCCTGTTGACGGCTTCTAGTCAGTCAAGCAGCAGATCTGATAGAACTTAGGGACACTGGCGTGATGAAGCAGATAGTCTAATCTTGTAAGTGGAGTTTCGAACCTTTGGTATCCTGGACAGACCGGTAGACAATTAACTAGCATCAACAGGAAAGTAGGGGCAAAGTGTATCCGAAATTATCTAACCGGCTCGCAGAAATCATGAGGGAACTTTTCCTTAGAAGTCCCCGCCCAGTAAGGCTGAGCTTTCTTGGTTGATATGTGTTTTCAAAAATACCTTCTCTTCATTCTAAATCCAAGGATAACTTTTCTTTGCTTCTAGCAAAACTCGAATTTCAAAGATTTCCTAACCGGAGCATCTTCCATTATGATCAATAATTCATGGCTCAGGAAAAATGGGATAGGAGACTGCATGGACAAGACTTACGAGTTTGGTGGGAAAAGCCCTAGGGTGACTCCATTAACATATTTTTCAAGATGGGATATGAAAGCGCCTAGTATACTCAATTGATACGTTTTTTTATGGATATGAATGACCCCATAAGTGGATGGAGGGAAAGCCCTAGGTGGACTTTTCTCATCTGCTCTTTTTTTTTTTTTTTGAAGAGATAATCAAAGGTACAGATATGAGGATGACTCTAATGAACAAGGAAGAGAGTCATGATTTAGAGTTCTCCTTATCACCGAGTATCACCAGGTTTGGTGGTTTATGGACCCTACTTGGTAATTATATTTTGATGTTTTTACGTGTTTTAGCAGGGAGTTCTGTTCTGAACTCGGGTCACATTCTAACCGATTGAAGCAAAGTTGTTGATCGTGACTGATTCGGGGTGTACTGTTTAAGTTTTTAGAGATGGTTTTGAGGTTAGAATGTCTCTTCACGAAAAAAGCGATCAATAATTTGATCGTTGGTTTGGCTTTTTAGACTGTGGGTTCTAGATGAATAATTGGTTTTGGTCTTAAATATGGTAGGCCTTTTGGCTTTGACTTTAGGTATGGTTTTGGTTTTTGGTATGGTTTTGGCTTTGGGTAGTAGTGGGCCTCCTTCGATCCATATTTAAAAAGTGTATGTGTTGATTTTTGAAAAGCTCCAAACTAGTTTTGGGTAAGAGGGAGATGAACAAATGATGGACTTGCTCAAAAGAGATTTTTTTCTTCTTTTTTCTGTTTTTTTTTTCTTTATACTTTTTTTTCTTTCTCTCTCTCTCTTTTCTTTTCTTTTTCTTCGGAGGATCATCATAGCAGTTAGGGAATGTCATCTCTCTTTTTGGGACAAAGGGATAATCATTCTTGGTGGATAAAAAAAACGGAATAGCCCCTTAGTTTAGGGAAGCTGGATCATGAGGATAGTTTATTTGGATAGGGACATTGGAAGGTCTTAGCTTTGGTAGGGATTTTGGCATATGGTGGACTGAAAAAGGGTTTCAGGTTCGTTGGAGGGGTTTTGGTGTTATGGTAGGTAGCCCCAGTACGCTACTAACAGCTTGGCCGAAATGGGTCGAAGGTGATTCCGGTCAAGACGACTTGCCTTTTTGGTTTTCATGTGTTCTTAAAAGTTTATGGGTCCATATCTTCTAGATGACTCATTGTCAACTCGAGTAGATTTGAGTGTTTTTAAGGGAGTCAACTTATCATCCTTAGAAGAAAAATTTTCCAGGGATACTCAGAAATATGTGACCTAAAAAAAAAAAAAGATATATAGAAAATCTACAAAAACTGACGCTGAGTTTGAAAAAAAAGTTGTTTCCTGAAGATTTTATTTGGTAAGAAAGATTCAAAGGTAAAAAGAGCTTTTGGAAGTGTATACAAAGAGTATTCTAGGGTTTGATGAGTCTCAAAGGCTTTCTCTTGTCCTTCCCTGAGTGGCCAATAACTTTTTATACTGACGTTTCGTCCTATCCAAGTTCTTTCTCCGGCGATGCTCGACCACTGCTCAGCATGCTACTTTTGGCATAAAACTTTTCTTTTTTGAAGGTGGATGGGTGATCATATAGGGTAGAGTAGCATCATTTTTCTTAAACTATCCTGGTTGACTGACTTGATCATGCTGATTCAGGGATGTGGTTTCTCAATGACCTGGCCATCGATAAGATCCTGGATGGCACTTTTGAGCATATAACACTTATCAGTGAGGTGGCCACTGCTACGATGGTACTCGCAATACTGAGAGGGATTCCATGTGCTTGGTAGTTGTTTTGGAGGTTTATAATTCTCCATTGGTTTCAGGACCCCTTGTGTCATTAGACCTTGTAATATTAGGGACATTGGGGCATATAATTCATCGTAATGCCTTCCATTCCCTTTGTAAGGTCGTATGAAACTTCTGTTAGTATCATTGCTTCCATCAACAGAATTGGCGGACTTATCCGTCTCATATGACCATGGCACATTACTGTACTTACCAGTTGGAATTCTTTCTACAACGCTGACTTCTTCTGGAGATTCTTCTTCTGATTCAGAATATTAGAATGAACTTTGAGGTGTATCAATTTCTAGGGACCCTTACGTATATCTTCATCAATACAATTTCCTATTTCAACAATGGTATTGAAATCACCGTATGGAAGATACCTCATGTAACGCCCCGAACCCGAAAGCCCAGTACGCTACGTGCAGCCCACACACTGGCCCACTGAGCACGCAGCACCTTGGGTCATCATGCCCACCACAAGCCGACCCAAAAGTCCATGGATGATGTTGGTGCCCAAAGGTAGTGTGTGGCCACCTTATAAATCGAACATAATTCCCACACCTACCCGATGTGGGATGGGGTATTACAATCTCCCCCACTTAAATCCTTGATGTCCTCGTCAAGGCCGAATCATACCCCGGGCAATGCAGGAATCAATAGGTGGCTCGTATGGGGATCAAGAGGTGGCTCCCACCTTCTGCGGTGTAGCACTTTGCCCCGCACAACACTTTGTTCCCACATTTTTGGCCTGGACCCGCTCTAATACCATTTGTAACACCCCGAACCCGAAAGCCCGGTACGCTACGTGCAGCCCATACATTGGCCCACTGAGCACGTAGTACCTTGGGTCATCATGCCCACCACAAGTCGACCCAAAAATCCATGGATGATGTTGGTGCCCAGAGGTAGTGTGTGGCCACCTTATAAATCAAACGCAATTCCCACACCTACCCGATCTGGGATGGGGTATTACAATCTGTAACGCCCCCAAATTTGGTACCGACACCACGGTCCCACAATTTGGCCATGTCACTAACAATCATAACTTAAATCATAAATGTTCCAAATCTCATAATAATTAAATCTTAAACATTCTTGACTAAAGTCAAAAGTAAACCCAAAGTAACTCAATACAAAATTAATCTGATACTTAACATGGGTCTATGATCTATTCAATGTACTATCTAGTGATTCGATGAGAAATGACTAGATCTAAAGTTCTCAGAAACCGTCATCTTGGTCTACCCGAGCCAAAATCCTCTAATGAATCTTACTCATTACCTGAGAAAGAAGATTATGAAAGAGTGAGTGAACAATGCTCAGTAAGATCATATATAACCCCTCAGGTTACTAAGGAGGAGTTGACCAGAAACAGATCAGAGATGAATAAAGTGACCAAAATCCATTGTTCAAAATCGATAAGCGGAAGCAGTTTTTCAAATGTCAAACAAAAGATCGGAATTCCAAAGAAAGATAAATACTCAACGATTGACTCAAGTAGCCCACTGCCATCAACCGTCCCATACCAGTTGAAGACAACAAACTACTCACAGATATATACTCAGAATTCCAAGTGAAAGATAATAATGCAATAAGTAAACTCGAGTAACCAATTGTCATCAACCGTCCCATACCAACTGATGACAACAGATTACTCGCAGAATTCCATGATCACATAAGCAATTCATAAATCATAGTTCATAGTTCATAGATCAACTTCACATATCATAGTTCATAGATCATTGGTATATCCGGTACCACTAGCTAGATGGCATTTGAATAATTCGACTGTTCGATAATCATATCCACTAATTAAGTGGTATTTGATAAATTCGACTATTCAATAATCATGTAACCGACATATTGATCATGGTGGAATTTCAAATAATCAAATACTTTTGCAAAATCAGGCATTGCCAAAAATCATACTTTTCATATAAAAGGTATCTCACTTGAAATTCAATAATTATGTGAGAGTAAACAGAGAATCAAATCATGAGTTCGAAAGAAGTGTAAGCGAGGGATTTCAAATTCAGTTACCGACTTAAAGTCGGCGTACGTTTCAAGAAACATCGATATCAAATGAGTAATGGAAACCTAACGAACGATACATAAAATATCGGAGACCTAAAAGATGTATAATCTCTTACCTCAAAATGCTTATCAAAAGAATGATCCGCAACACGTACGATCGTCCTAACCTTCCATGTCCATATCTAAGTTCAAAATATATAATAATTACTAAACCGCAAATGTACCAACCAATCCTATTAATTTCTATAATACTAATTAAAGTAATAGTTTACTAAATAACTTATTGTTATTTTGTTTTTTTTTTTGAAAACAAACCAAACAAAATATTAATCATAATTATTATTTTATTTTTTGAAAACAAACCAAACACACACACCAAACACACATTTTCAACGCACACACATAATGTACATAGTTAGTATATAATATATATTATGTTTAAACATGCTTTAACCTAAAAAAAAACTTACCAACAGACTCTCTGCCGCCGGCTCACTCTCTCTTTGCCGCTTTTTTTTTTCGTGTACTCTTCTCTTTTCCTCCCCTGTCAACCATATTTATATAAAAACACCATTATGTTTCCTAATCCTAAGGTTAAATGGACCAAAATTAAAACCCATAAATTTGTATTTAATTTAAATCAAAAGTGGGCTAAGCCCAACGAGATTTAATTGGTTATTAAATAGGTTCAAGATAATTAATTAACCCAAAATAGTTATAATATTAATTGAATAGGTCTAAAACAATAATAATATTAATTAATAAAAACTAATATATTTTTTATCTATAATTATCAGGGTATTACACCTCATGCGTTCAAGATAAATTGGCTGAAGGTTTTTTATAAACAACCGGGCTGATTCAGATGGATCAGGCTTGTCCAAAGTCTAGGCAACTTTCCTCTTCCACCTGGCTATAAATTCTGCAAAGGTTTCTTTCTCTTTGGGTGCAAGCCTCAATATCTCTTTTATTTTCAGAGGTGGTATTGTCTTTGTACCTCTTTAGGAATTCCTCTGTTATTTGATCCCAAGTAGCAGCTGTACTGTTATCTGCTAACATGAGTCATTTCTTAGCAACCCCTACCAAGGTCAGATGGAAGTTGGAGGCCATGGCTTCGAAGCTAGCCCCTCTAAACTGCATGCCGGTAGAATAGGATTTTAGGTGAGAGATAGGGCATCCAGTTCCATCGAATTTTTCTATGTCGGGCATTTTGAATTTTGAGGGTAGTATAGCCGAAGACTGTAATGCTAATGCTCGTGTAGAAAATTCCCCTTTATTTTGAATTTTGAGCACCATTTCTTTTAAGTTTTCTATGTCTGCCTCTAGTTTGGTGGGAGGAGGTGCTGAGTTTTGGTATATACTGGAAGGATTAGGAATAACTGGGTTCATTTCGGGCTGTGGTATTTGGTAAGGATTTTAGGGAGGTAATTGGTAAGGATTTTGGTAACGGTTTTGAAGAGGTAGGTTGTTTGTGGGAGCTGGGTTTTGGCATATGTTGGAAGGATTGGGGCGGCTTGGTTCATTCCTGGCTGCGGTATTTGATAAGAATTTTGAGGAGGTAGGATATTTGCAGCTTCTGCATGACGACCAAAATCATTGATTGGTAGATAGGTCGTTACTTGTCCCGACTGGGTATAGCTTCTGGGGTCTATATATGAGTTGTTTTGGAGTGGGTTAGTGACGGGAAATGGGAGGCTATTTGGATTTTGGGGCATATGGGTGTTTGGAAAAGGATATGGTGGGCTTGGTAGGAAAGGGTTGGTGATTGGGGTGCTGACGGTTGGTGGAAGGTTAGTGTTTGGCTTAGGGTTTGGGTTTAGAGGAGCATGGGAAGTAGATGCTTCTTGAGGGGTTGCAGGAAAAGAGTTTCCCTCACCACTGGGCTTTAGACCTTGCATGAGTTTTGCCATCTGGCTCATTATGCGATCATTCTGTGCATCCAAACTTTGGTTTAACCACTGCTGCATGGCCGGAGTAGGAACGTACCCCGAAGCCCTTGTATTAGTACCTATTGTAGACTGCTCATTTTCGGTGGCCATTCTGCTTAAATCTGCAACCTCTGAACTGATTCTGACACTTTCTGATCTGACCCTGATATTCTCTGATCTGATCCCTGTGCCTGTATCTCATATCAATCGGCCAGTACTATCTCTGCCTTTCCACACTCGGGCCAGGTTTCTGAGGAAAAGGGGTGGAAGGTATCAGAAGGGGTTGGCTGAAGGCTGTTTGGGTTTGGAGTACAGTGTGTCTTTATTAGTAATTTTTATTATTAATCATTTTCCCTAAAAATGATCGGACAAGCACCCGCTTTGTTTTGATAGTCTCAGGACTATTCCTGTAATAGTGGATTCTTTCTCCAGAGTATAGACACTTCGTATTTCACATGTCTTTCGACTCCCCAAGATTGGACTGATCTTAGGCGAATGACCTATACTCTTTTCGGGATCCACCATTCAAAATGGTCTAGGTCGAATATCATATAAATTATTGGTCAGCTATGCATTTCTTTATTCATACATATTTTTTTTTTGCTTGTTTTTTTTGTTTTGTTTTGTTTTGTTTTTGTTTTTGTTTTTTTTTGCACATGAACTGGTCAGTAATTCAGAGATATAAAAACCGATCGGTCCATGAAGTGTCCTGAGAAACTATATGCAATTTAACGTTGGTTAATGCAGGGGGTAGGCTGACCATGGTGTAGGTAGTAGTTCGGAATATTTCTACGTGTGTGCACGTGTGTGCGGTATCTAAAAAAAACAATAAAGTCTTTACTCTTTTTTTTCAGATATAAAGCAATAAATAAAGCAGATATGACATGTCTTTCTGTTTTTTGTAGATTTTCTCGGCTTATTTAACTTGAGTCCTTGAAGGAACGGCGCGAGCAAATAACGGTCATTCAGAACAAGAAATAGAAAGAAAAGTGGGGAATCTATCTATTCCTATTAATTACATATTTGTCATAATCCCAAAATAAAATGACAGAATGAAATAATATTTACATATTTTTTCCTTCTTTTTTTTGCGAAATAAATAAAGCAAGCAGAATAATAATAGTATAAAGCAAAGTAGGGCAATAATAAAATAAAGCCCCATTTTTTTTTTTTGTTATCCTGCCCGAACTTCTATATATTTTTTTATTTGATTTTTTTTGTATTTGTAACGGGACCCGAAACGAAGCTGCTGCAAGTTTCACGATTATATGCACAAATATATATACAGATATATAAAAATGTGATATTTAAGCTGTTGAATAAATATAATAAGCATATTTAGCCAAAAGAAAGAAAAATTTTGTTTGTTTTTGTTTGAAAAATGAGTCTAGCCCTCAATTTTTATTTTATTTAAAATAAAAACGACGTCTCCAACAGAGTCGCCACTGTGAGTGCCCCTGATTTTTCTGTATCTCATCCTCCATTTTTAGGGGAAAACAAGATTCAGAAAAGACAACACTCTTTTCATTCTATCTTCCCTTATTTATGGGAAAATAAAATTAAAAGTGCAAAAAGAGTGTTGTAAAGAGCGCGTTGAATACGTCCGGCCTCATTGTGGACCACTGTAAGTGCTTTGGATTTTTCTGTATCTCATCCTCCCTTGTTTAAGAGAAAACAAGATTCAGAAAACGCAACGCCCTTTTTATTCCATCTTCTCTTGTTTAGGGAAAATGAAATTAAAAATGCAAAAAGGATGTTGCAAAGAGTACGTGGGAATACACCCGGCCTCATTGTGGACTCAAAATGTTGTAACAGAGTCGTCATCTTTATTTTAAGGAGAAATCAAGAAAAACCAAATGTAACTAGATTTTGTAAAGGGTTCGGAGGCTAAGTTACGAGGTGGGAAGGTGTTAGGCACCTAACTCGCCCTTTCGGTCTCAAAATAAGTTTTTTTTGGCTAAAATATGCTTTTATTATATTTATTTAACAGATGAAATAAAGCATTTAAATATGCATATATGTACATATATTATTACAAACTTGCAGCAGTCTCTTTCCAGGAATTACAAATATTTGGTTATAATAATGGCTCTTTTTAGTGCTATTTTCTATAGAAATCCGGACAGCATAACTGCTTATATTTATTACATCGGGCCGGTTTAAATAACATTTTTATATATTAAAAACTTTAAATAGCCTACCTTTTGAAGCATGGGGGCTTTATCTCGTACCAACTAACTTCTAATAGATTTTAGGGGCGCTCGCTCTGTCCTTCAGGGAGAGGGAGTCTTTTTGCTGTTGTTTTGTTGTTGCGGAGATTCGGACAGAGTAACTGCTTTCGAAAGTTGCTTTTTGGCCTCGGGAACTGGGCGGAGCAACTGCTTGCTTTTGTGCTGTTGTTTGCTTGATGACGGCGGAAATCGGGCGGAGCAACTGCTTGCTTTTTACGGATTTGGCGTTTGGATTCGGGCAGGGCAGCTGCTCTTTTTGAGATTTTCGGATCGGAGGAATAAGGTGGAATCCTAGTAGGGCAACTAGGCTTCACTTTGACCGGTTGGTTTTGTATTTGAGGGAGATTTGACGGAGCTTTGAGGCTAGAGGGGGAAACCTCACAACGTTCTCTCGGGAGAACGATCACTCATTGCGCTGTGAAAATGTGTAAAAAAAATTCGTCTGAATTCTGAAGCCGGGCACCTTTATTTATAGGTAGGAGTGGGGATTCCTTTGTTATTAAGATTTTTTTGTGCTTCATTGGCTTGTACCGCGCGCTTAAGAGATTGTACCGAAAGCAGAACGCTACATTGCAGGGGAACTATTGGGAGCCACCCACAATGAAAGTGGGAGCGCTTCCCAAAGAGGCTAGGAGGGCGCCCAGGGGGTCCTGGGTACTTCCCAAGGCTTCTCTTATTTCGATTTTTGACACTTTAGCCCCTGCAATTCACTATTCATACATCATTTCATTTCTTTTGCATTTTTTGCAATATAAACCCTGTAACTTGACATTTGTTAGCTTTTTAACAGTTCTTGATATTTTATGTCATGTTACATACGAACGGTGTGTCACTTGCTACTTTGTTAGGACCGATGACAATTACGGATCAACGGTTATAACTAGCTATGAGCCTATGAACTATTAGGTTAATTAAAGTTCTGGCCACAAACATTAACTAAGCATAATAATCATACGTTACAATTCCTTTGCAACAAGAAAAATAGAGAATGAATAAATACTAATTGAGATTGAAAAAACAATTAGATCTCACAGTAGTAATTTGAAAATAATTACTTGTTCATTAACTAGAAAGAAATAAATTAGTCACAAAACATGGCTTGAAATTACTTACAAAATGAATTAAAACCAAAAGGCAAAAACTAGTGATAGAAGAACACATCAGCTCCAAGGATCTTCCCTCAGTGTATGCGTGTGTGAACTTGTCGTCTTGTGCCCCCTCTTTCAATCTCCCGCCATCTATTTTATAGTCAATTTTCCCCTCCATCTCGCAACTATCTCCTAGAGAATAGAGATAATGATCTCCACTCCTAGAAAATTTCCAATAAGTTGCTGACAAAGTTTTCAGGATAACTTTCTCTCTTACCCTATCTTTTCACTAATTAAATGAGAGAAAGAAAAGAATACCTAACAATTTCTTTTAAGGAAAATAATAATTCCTTAGTTACTGAGTATGACTAATGCTTGAAATGCCCTTTAAATAAAAGGGGCTTGCCTGGATAACACGTGACATAGTTTCCAACTTCAGCTTCCTTCAAATAGCTCATGCTCATTCGATGCTCTGTTTTCATCCTTTCTTCAAGTAATCTTTCATTTTTCTGTACAAACCTTCCTAACACCTGTTACCTTTTGAAAATACAATAAACATCGAAAAACGTGTGATATCCACTCAAAATAAAGCACAAAACCACAAATTAACATTACAATTATTTGTTCTCATCAAAATTCCCCCACACTTAAATGATGCTTGTCCCGAGCATTTTTAAACTTCATGAACATGATCATTGATGCTCCAACCAACCCAAGAAAAACAAACATTGTTCTCAACTTAACATCAAACGTGCATCCTCATATTGAAAATCAAAATGCAATCAATAGGATGGGCATTCCATAATTTTTCAATTTAAATTGATATGATTGTCTCTAAACTTATCCTTCAACTTCACATATGCAAGACTCAACTATTCTCACGGTATCTCTCAAATCACATAAAAGTGCTTAAAGAGGGATGTATATAATGAAGCACTCAAATCACACAACGGAATGACATTACCATATGCTTGCAAATTGATCAAATCTCTATCACTGAATATGAGTTCATAAGCACCAATCAAAAGGTCTTTAAATAGGGTTGTAACGGGGCTAGGGGTATAAAGGGTAGGATATAAGGGATTTATATGGCTAAAATGTCAAAGAAAATGCAAAACTAACACATGAATCCTTTTCCAACTCATCCATCAACAATAGTCACAAATGAAGCATAGTAATGACTTTAATCACAATAAAACTGAACTAGACAATCACGTTGTCTTTTCTTTTTGAAAGTTGCTACATTTTACACACACAGACATATATATATATATATAGCATCCCGAAGGAGCATATTTTACTTTTTGACCTGCTGCTTTTTTCTTTCGAAACAACTCACCACACCATTTCTTGCTTACACAGAACACTTTTTTACTTGTTCAGAAACTAACCATCACTTTGCAACTCAGAATGATTATAAGATGAGATTCCATATTTCACATGGTCATTATGCAATTCCTTGACATCAGGAAAATCAAAATAGGTCAAAACGAAAGTCTAAAGGTTCATTTGAAGGTTTATCAAAGAGAAATGGTTAACTAGGGGTAAACATTCATAGGTGGGATACAAAAGAAAGCCAAAAGTGGTGGCATCTAAGTGACTGAATCATATTGGTGCAAAGAACTTATTGGTGCGATCTTAATATGTATACAAAATTCAAGTTCTAGAATAGTCACCGTGCATGAAAATCACTCAAAGAAACAAAAAAGAGCATATATAACATACTTCCTCCGTCCCTAAATTATCGTCCTCCTTTCCTTTTTCGTCCGTCCCAAAATAATTGTCCAGTTTGAAACTTACCTTTTTAGAACATCACTTTTACTACTTTACTTTTACTTTTTCACTCTACTTTAATTATGGGCCACATATACATGGACTTTAAAGGAAACTACACATTAAACCAATATAAATAATCAAGTCAATTGTTTTTTTTAAACTATGCGTCGGATCAACTAAGACGATTATTTAGAGACGGAGGGAGTACTATTCTATTTTTGGCCCAAAATATCACCAAAGTGGCTAATGAGTTAAGATATGCACACACTAGTTGAAAGCATCAATCACATACATGTTTTACAATTTCATGAAAAAAATATTCAAAATACTAATCATTTATCATAAATACCTCAATTCAATCGGATAATGCACATCTACAACTATATGAACAATGTCTTATTTTCATTTCAATCTATCAACCCAAAGCATGCCATGAAAGTTAAAAAATCACCGGATAAAGATATATACAACAACCACACATCACCAAAAATGCACCCTCAGTTATCCCATATTCACATACTCAAACCCCCCAAACATTACACTTACTTGTGCTCATAAAAAAAAATTAATAATCAAAGATGCCAGATTTACTTCATCTAAATTACATAGATAGCCCTTTACATTGAAAATTTATGATAGAAACCCCTAAAGATCCACGTATGTGTTCATATCATCGCTCCTTGACAACTTGCAAACAGCCGTTATGTATTTGGTATCATTTGTCTTTAAAATATGATACATTTGTTAAATTAGTGTTATACAAAGTAGGTCGGTTAAAAAAGCAATTTTGAACCTCATTTTTAATGCACAAAGTGTATGAAGAGATGGATGAGTTAGGTGATGCACAAAATCAATACTCAAGTACTTGATCTTTAATTAAATTTGATATGAATATGATATCGATAATGGAAGCAGTGTGAATTAAATAAAAGCAATTAAGCAGATAACAGATTCAGTGTTTGGGTTTGTCCAAGTAGTTTAGTTTTTCCTCCTCGGTCATGAATGCGGTGATCGGAAAAGACTTTCCAATCCCCACCGGAATCTTGAAATAGATTTTGTTGCTAGCGGAATCCTCCATGCTCATCTCAACAATTGGTACCCAAAGAAGAAGTTGCTTGCTTTTAACGCCAGTCATTCTCTTCATTTTGAACTTGTCTACGTACGCCGTCACCTCAGTGGCATAGCTAACGCGAGTATTAGTCCCCGTGAAAAAGTGCTCGTACGGGGCTTTTTGCTTCATCCACACAAACCCCGTCCGGCGAACTCTTCCACATTCCTCCAGGTCTTGGAGCGGAAGGACACCTTTTGGGAATCCGAGCTCTTCGAGTAGCTCAATAGAGTGGCGGTGGCATTCTTCAGTTCCGTACACAATCTCTGCCCCTGCACGTTCGTCTGCTACTGATTTGTTGCTCGCCATTTTCAAGATCAGTTTTCTCAAATTTCCAAGTGTTGAGACAAGTGCGATATTAAACAACTGTGAGGTGAGGTGAGGATTAAATATATCATATATGAGAGGAATTGGCAAGGTTGTTGAGCTAAAATGGAGATAATAGAAAGAGTTTGTTGACCGACCTTAGTTGATTTTTTTATATAATTAAGAGGAATTTATAAATATTGTATATGCATGAATCATGATGCATCTACATTACCTATTTTGGGACTCACACATCTTTTGTGATTCCTTATTTCATGAAATCCTCCCATTTCAGACTCTTATCAATCATTCCCAATCTAACCTTCTATACTTGCAAGTAAATGGGTTTTATTGGGCCTTGTTAGCTTCTGGAGTATTATAATTTGGCGTCAAATTCGGGTCGATCCTTTTTAAAAGTTTATCATCGTTAAAGTATATTTTTTTAATCGAAAAAAATCATTTTTAGATGCGAAAAAGACTGCGATACCCTTAATGAGAAAGAGGCGCGCTACCGTAAATTTATATATTGTGGTGCAAAGTTTCCTTCATCAATTAATTTTACATATTTTTGCACCGCGGTTCACATCATATATATTCACCGCGACTCAAAAATTCATTTTAAAATATTTTTTTACGGCAAGTTTATATATATGTCGGTGCAAAAATTTATTCATCACTTAATTTTACATATTTTTACACTGCGGTTCACAAATATATGCACCGCGATTCAAAATTTTGAAAGATATACCGCGGTGTACGTATTTTGTTAACAAGTATTCATACCATTTAACATTCACTTGTTTTTACATTATTTAAGTTTTAATAGAAAAATTGAAGTAAATAGATATGTGTATCACGATGCAGCTTTTTATATATCGTGGTACAAATTAAATTTGAAATATAGGTTTTGTACCGCGATATATAAAAACTATACACCGCGATACAAAAATATTAATTCATTCAGTATTTGAATAAATAAATCTAAGTAAACATGTATTTATATATATAGCGGTAAAAATTAAATTTGAAGTATATATTTTGCACCACGGTATATATAACTATAAATCGCGATTCAAAGGCTAGTCATCTGTTACACGCATCTCGTACTTATTAAAGATAACATAGTCTTTTTCGATCTAAAAATGACTTTTTACAATTGAAAAAAAAAAAGACACTAATGAATAAAAACTTAGAAAACCCACAAATTTTCCTATAATTTGTGGGTGTGGGCTTCTTGGATTTTGGAAGTTTCATTTTGGGTTTTATGGCATTTTTATTTGGACTTCGGGGTGTGTTTTGGAGTTTATTGGTTATCAAAGTATGTATATGTTACACCTCTTAATGATAACATGTTAGTACAGATTTTTTTTTCCCCCTGTTTTCATACCACATTTTGTAAATTAAACATGGACTAAGTGAGATCAAATCACCGAACCAACCCCTTCGAAATGCATGTTATTGGACATATATTATTTTAATACTTTGCCTCATCTTTAGGAACCCTTTTACGCCTCTAATCATGATGGAGACATGAAATAAACAAAAAAAGGAAAGTTCATTAAAGGGTTGTTGGCTTTAAGAAAGAAAATGATAAATGCACTCCGAGAAAATTGACAACTCTATGAACAAAATCAAAGAGTAATAAAAAATATCCCAAGTTGGTATAAGGACGGTAAAGTTGTTTCTAAAATATATTCTTTTATGAAAGAATGGAACATCGACTCACAAGTAAATCGCAAAAAGGAAGGGCATATGTAATCTTTTTGTTTCGGGTAAATAATTTATGTTTGAAAATCAAAATTTTTAAAAAATGATAATTTTAGTAATCTATTAATAATAAAATGACATTTTATGCCTTAATTATTGAAAGTGAACACTTAAAGTGATATATCTCAAATTGAAATTGATGCTGCACAATTTGGTGTTAGGTCGTTCTTCACAGATTATAAGATATCTGAGCTTATGTGAAAGTTGGATCTTAAATGAAGTATGTCAAAAGAAGAGCATCTTAGAAGGAATGTAAACATAGCCTTGCGAAACCCCTCCAACATAAGAGTAAGTTTTAAGTTTGATTGAAAACAAAATGACTGAGTTTCGATATGTAAAGTGGGCGTACCTTTTAAATGAAGCATTAGGAGGTATATATAGCACATTGGAAGTGAAATCCAGACTGAGTAGTTATTGTAGATAGATCTTAGGCCTTTATGGCCATTAATATGGCTTTGACCGCATAACTGACGGAGTCGTGACCATAATCTCGAGCTTGGAAGTTATCAAGTAATCGTGTTTAGAATGAGTATATGTTTACATGGACAGTTTTGCTTCCTAACAGATTTGTAGGAGGATTCCTGATAAGAAATGATGTGAAATGCTCAACAAGGGTGATTTTACTCGGATGACCTTTTCCTTGATCCCTGTATCTTACGTAATTATCATATAAAAGCACTTATACTTAGCTTGTGACCAGAATTTTAGCCAAACTCATTATAAATAGCTATTTACTCGAAAAGAATGGACTACACAATCAATGCGTCGAATAGTAATAGACCCACTTCTTGTTAGATCTCAAAAAAATAAAATATTAATATCTGAGCATGTCAGAATAATTATATGTTTCTAACCCTTGATTCTTGGAACTTTACCTATCAATAGTGATTCCTTGGTAGACCAAATTTTGTACATAGTGGGAGCATATGACATCACGTGAAGAAAGCTATGTATCCTATCCATAAAAGCTTGACTTCATGTGATGGCTGGGCTTTTATTTGGGTTTGATAAAAATTTAGTCATCGTTTGATGCAGCGTTTTAAAAATGCAGTTTTATTTTTGTAAACATATTTGAAAAATTATTTCAAAACGCTATTTTTTATAAACAAAGTAGTTCTAAACGTAGCATATTTTTAAAACGCTACAAATTATAGCGTTTTAAAACATTCCACGTTTTTAAAACTCTGTGTTTTAAAACGCTGCATTGAAATATTTTTAAAGAGAAAACGCTGTATTTTTTACCAGCGTTTTAACCAAAGCGCTCCACCAAATAAGCACTTAGATAAAATAATCTTATAAATATTTTTATAAAATATATTTTTTTATTTGATTTATAATGTATATGTAAATTAAGTTATAAAAAATTAAAACTTCATCTTACGAATAAAAATTTATAAAACGATGTTACAAATCTGCACAAATGGGGATGCCTTGTCTCCCGTCCCTCTCTTTCCCCACCTCCCACATTGTCAGTCTTCCAAGTTTCTTCGGTCATAATTCATAATAATACGAATACTTTATCAACAAACTTACCTTTTCACCTTTTTCGGATTACATTCTTGTTAGATCCAAATCTCAACTAAAAATACCAACCAGAACCAGCCAAGTAGCATAATATAATTATTTTGTTATACAATCCCTATTTTTATGTTCGATGCTACTTTATAAGGTAAAAGCTTATATAAGACAATATTACATACTCTCTCCGTTTATAAATTATTGTTTTTTTTCTTTTTTATCTGTTTTAAAATAATTATTCAGTTTGAAATATATATTTTTAGAATATCACTTTTATCATTTTATCCTTAATTTTTCACCCTACTTTAATTATGAGTTACATACATATGAGTTTTAAAGAAAACCACACATTAAATCAATATAAATAATCAAGTCAGTTTTTTTTTTTAATATGTGCACCGGATCAACTAGGACGATAATTTAAGGACGGAGAGAGTATATTTTGTTTGTAAGATAGATCCTTCTTATTTGAATCACCGTGTGTTAGGGTGAACAAAAAAAAACCAAAAAAACCGAGCCGCGAGAAGTCGAATATGCAGTCCGGTTTTAATTTTAAAGGAAGCACACATGTCGGTTTCGGTTTCTGTGGTGCTTTTCATAAACTAAGCCGACAAACCAAACTGTACCGAGGTTTTAAAACGTCATCGTTTTCTTACACTCACACACACACACATATATATATAAATCTAACAGTTGGTCATTTCTTAAATTCCTAACTGCGGCTGCCTTCCTTTCTCTGCCTCGTCTGCAAACAACGAAGAGTCGAAGACTTCGATTCCTCTTCCTCCTATACAGTACACGCCATGCTGTCGCTGTCTTAACCTTGAAGCCTAATGTCGACTGAGCTCCGCTATTTTCAACAACGATTGTAGTTTGTATTGTGATTCCTCTTCCTCCAACGGCGACTAATTTTTTTCAACTGAGCCACTGAGGTACAACTATATACGTGACTGTACTCCATTTGACAACGATCATAGTTTTGATTTGTGGTGTGCATTATGGTTATGTAGTAATTCTTGCAAATGATTGGGAGTTTCTTAGAGATTATACGAAGACAACCTTAAACTTGGTCTTATTTTATTACCCCTTTGGCTCTTTCCAGTTTGGATAAATTTGGAGTATTTAATGTTAGGTTGTATTTTATGTTTGTGTTTTTTAATTGAACTGCCTAATTGTTCCAATAAGTTTAATTATCTTGTTTGGTTTATTAGGCTGATCTTGATGGCATTGATGTGTGATTGATTAATTTTAGTTTGAACATCTAAATCAAGTGAGGTATTAAATTATGGAACTTGACTGAAATTATTGTAACTTTGCGGTGTTTTATTTTCTGGATTTTTGTCATTTATTGTGTTTGTAAATCAAGTTTTCTTTTTTTATTTTCCCATGTTACATCTTTTTCTTCAACCGAGTTCTACTCTATTTTGGGTTATATGTGCTCTTGAATTTGTTGATGTCTTACTGGATTTTATAGGATTTTATTTTCATACATGTGTTTTGGAGCATTGCACCTCTGCATCAAGACAAATATTTGTTTTTAATTCCTTTTGAAGTATTAGTATTTTTAATATTTGGAGTTTTAGTTTATTTTGTTTTTATTTAGACTATTAGGTGGGTTTGTGGACTATTTATTTAATATTCGGAATTTTTTTTGGAAAAAATTATAAGCCGAGACATCTTTTAAAATATGTTTTCAAATGAATCTACCTATTTTTTGCTCATATCTTTTAGGTACAATTTTAGGGCGAAAGTACGTCTCTGCCCCTTTATATCTTTTAAGCAGTTTTTTCATAACAAAAAAAACAAAAAATGTTGATGTCAAGTCTTGGCATCAGCACTGCTTTGACAGTTTTTTAAAGACAAAAAATATATTCAAAAATGATGATGCCAAGTCTTGGCATCAGGAAAAAAAACCAAAAATGTTAATGTCAAGGTTTGGCATCAGGATTGTTTTTACAATTTTTTCATTACAAAAAAAAACCAAAAAATGCTGATGTCAAGTCTTGACATCAGGACAAAAAAAAAACCAAAAATGCTGATGTCAAGACTTGGCATCAGGATTGTTTTTACGGTTTTTTCATAACAAAAAAAACTTAAAAATACGGATGCCAAATCTTGGTTGTCTTATAAGATTTCTATGTTTTGTATGCCTTTTCGTGGTAGCTTTGTGTATCGCCTTAACTTCCTTAACTCTTAACTAAGTCTTAGAGAATCTTGGTATGATTTTTACATGTTTCTTGGTCATTACTTAGACCATTGGAAGCTTAACTTTGAAGTTGAGACTCTTCTTACTTGCATTTGAGCATTTGGAAATTAGGATGCATGAATGCATTCCTTTGCCTTAGAGACTTGTCCATGTTACTGGTGGTTCATGTGAGTTGAATTCTAGACCAAGGGTACTAGTTCTTTCATGTTTAAATCATCCATGTTCGTGGACTTGTTACAATTGAAAATAAAATAACCAATTTATTACTTCACAGATTCAGTCCTGTTTTTTGGCAAACTTCGGGAAAATTCTGGTACCAATCTACTAAAGAGAATTGGCTTAAATTTTAGTGTCTGTTACCTACATATGTTAAGTTAATACCTGCAAATTTTTGTAACTTTCCATGGTGTTTAAGTGCCTCAAATAGGCCACGTATTATGGTTGTCTCTGTGTTATGTTTTGAGAATTCAGAATGTTAACATGAACTTGGAGGGACTGTATTTTGATAAATACAAGTCCGAATTGAGAAATTTAAAATACTAAATTGTATTTTAAAGAGTCTAGTTTCAGAAAAATAAAAAATTGCCTCAATCGGAGTTGTGAGCGATTTATGGTAGATTTTACAAGATTGACTATCCAGTAACTTCGCAAATGAAAAATATTGTTTTCCAGATTTCGGGATTTTTGTGGTTGCAGCCATTCCCCCTTGCTTCTTTGACTGACCCAATTCACTTATGTTGAATCCCCTTTGATCCATCTTAGGCCCTTGATGATTTTTTATCAATGGTAGGCAAGGATTGACCAATAGAAACCTTAATAACTCTTGGTGAGGATTGACCCCTTTGTAGTGACTTCATCTTCCCAAACACATGACAGCGATTTTCATTTCCTCCATTGTTATTTGTTGGTTCCTAGAGAGAGAAATAGTGAACTTGAAATCCTCCACCTTGCTTGCATCATTGCCGGAGATCCGGCCATCAGATTTTTGATTAGAGACCACCAAAACGAAGCTCTTGTCTTCCTCTTCGACTGTCTCCATTTTATTTGTTGATCAATCATGTTAATCTAAGGCTCAAGGTATGTTTTCAAACCCAGAAAATTTGTAGGCTCAATATTAAGGCTAGAGGTGTCAAATGGGTGGGCATGGGCGGGCGTGGGAAGGCCTAAATGGGCGGCGGGCTCAAATGGGCGGGCAAGTAAGTGCCCATTTAATAACATGGGCATATATGGGCGGGCACTAAATGGGCATGGGCGCCCATTTAATCATTAACATGCACTTATCAAATAAATATAAAAATTACAAAAAAAGTAATTTTTTTACAAAAAATTATCAAAAGTTACAACTAACCATATATATATATATATATATATATATGATTACAATCATAATAATTGGAAAAGGCCAACATATTGCTTGTGCTAAAGTATATTTTTGTAATTAAGACTAACTCCAATGATATTAATATATCTTCTTATTCACTTTAGACTCATATAATTTGTGACCCAAAATGTAATCACCTCTGAATTTTGAGTCGAAATACACAAATGGGTGCATACACATCTGATGTGGCAAAATCCTCAGCTTGGGCCGTCTGTTCTGTGGGTAGGATATCTGGGCTTGTAGCTGCTTCCTTGAACTTTGGTGAGAGCAAAGAAAACCCGAGTGGAGTGCAAGGCAGGGCCTCGCGAAACCCCTCCGGCGTGAGAGTAAGTATCGTGTATGAGAACAGAATACAAGAACTCAAGGAAGAGGCAGAATGTATGAGAGCATGTACCTTTATGATGTTTGGTGGAGGGGTATTTATCGGCCCTTGTGTGGTTGAATCCGGGTAGGATTTGGTTTCTTTAGTCATCTTGTTCCACAAGGAGTGAAACTCTAGATATCATGGTGATATACTACCGGGCCGTGATATCGGGGAATAGATAAGGCAAGTGTCCTGCCTACATATGGTAACTTTTGGCCGTGCCATGGCGGGCAAGCTACTGATGTCTTCTGCTCGATTCGGACCAAGCGGGCAAGGCCCTGCTTGCCTGTACGATGGATGATGCGTTGATCGGTTATAGTTCGGCCCATAGGCCGGGCCTGTCGGCCAAAGCTTGGTCGGGAGTCCCATGCTCGATGCTCGATGTTGCTCTACTTCTGCTCGATGGGCTGTGGGCCTTATAAGGCTCATGCTCGTGATCGGCACATGATGATAGCTCGTGCCCTGCTCGTGGCCGGGTTTGGGCGGGCATATCGATGGCCCCAGCTTCGTGCAGTGAGTATTTATGCTCGAGGCGGGAGCGTAACGCATGAGGTTGCTCGTAACTTCGTGTTTGAACACTTATGAATTTTTGGTGATGCAAATGACCGGCCGAAGCTTATGGAGGTTCTAGTAATTTGCCGGATAAGGCGTATCAAGGAAGCCTCATCGCTAAGTGGAACTGCCAGATGGGCGCGCGTGGAACTGTCGCCCATAAAGTGACCGAAAACGGGAGCGTTTTTCAGGGGCGGGCGCATTAAATGCGCGTGGTGTGGGCAGCGCGTACACGCCCTTTCAGCTTCGCCAGTGTCTCCCAGTTTTCTCGCCTATTTAAACCGGAAGCCTTGTTCATTTGAAACTTTCGCTATTTGGAGATCTTTTTAGAGAGAAAAGGAGAATAGAGAAGCTCGCAATTTTTAGCCGCCCAGATCCAAGCCGTCCGGGCCATCGTTTGTGTGTACTTTGACTTCACGAACTGCATTTCCTTCGAAATTTAACAAGAAGTTTCTTCTTCTCGCTTTATATTTTCGTGTTCGCTTGTTTCGGGTTCAATTTTTCTTCATCTCTCTATCTCATGCACTTTCTGGGTAGCCTTGACAAGATTAGGAGAGACCCTAGGTCGAGATCGAGGAAAGTCCCAATTGTGCCGTTTGCTAGGCGGGCAAGGCCCTTTGGATTTACCTAGACTTAGGGTTTTTCCTCTTTCTTAGTGATTTGCTCTTTCCACAGTAGGTCCGACCGTGCTTTTCCTCGATCTCTGTAGATGTCGATTCGAGACTTTTCTCAAAACGACCGAAGAATTCAGCTATGGCGGGCGTAATCGAGCGACCCATTGAAAGTTGAGAAGTCACCATCTATCGATGTAGTGTTCGAACAGGTGATGAGTTCGCTGGTGAGGTCGTGGGCTGGCGCGACCTCGTGTGTCCGTGGATCCAGAGGCCCATGTGCCGTGATTATTGCTTATCCGCCTTGTCCGAGGGGAGGTGGAACAAGGCCGCAGCTTCCTGCGGCAAGGCCACGCCGATTGTGCGGACAAGCTTCGGGCAAGGCCACGCCCAATTGGACGAACAAGGAGAACTTCTACCCGAAGTGAGGGTTGGTGACGTGGTGTTGCTCGAGGCAAGGGTACGTATGGCGGTCAATGAGGCCTGCCCTTCACCGGTGAGGATTCGATAATATTCCTATCGCTAAGCGGCGATGCATCGCATGCAATGTGAGGCGAGGCTACGACTTCGGTCCCCGCTCCCGCCTGGGCTTCAGATGCCGACGAGACGCCAGACGCGGCCACTGGGCTCGCTGATACCCCGCCAAACTAATCGCCTCGGTTTACTTCAACGGGCATGAGCCCCGAGGATTATCGAAAGGTAGAGAAGGTCGCTGGTAGATGGTGAGTACCTCGCGAGCAAAACGGAAGTCAGTTGTTCTTCGCCGACTTCTTCCGCGGGCTACGCCTTCCTTGATCCTTTCATCCTTCTATTTCTTCAGAGATGCTTGGTTCAACACGAGTCGGGCCATAGCAAAAGCATCAGATAAGTTTCAAAGTCAATGTCTAAAGTCGTAATGGTCCTTATTCGCTTTGACCTTTCGTGAAAGAGTATGATTTATTAATAGTTCGCTTGTGATATATATATATATATATATATATATGTGTGTGTGTGTGGGGGGGGGGGTGTGTGTGTGTGGGTTGGAAGGGTGGGTGTACAATGTAGATATATTAATTATGTTAAACGTCATTATTAATCTTAAGTGTTTTATAATTATGTAAATAATTGATAAAACAAAATTAGAAGAGGAAGAGAATTAGTTTTAGTATGGGTGCCCAAGTGGGCGCCCATTTAGCCCATCATAATTAATATGCCCAAGTGGGCATGCCCATTTGTGCCCACTTAAAATTTTAGGTGTGCCCATACCCATTATTTATTGGGCGGTCTGGGCGGGCAAATGGGCGCGGGCAAAAATTGCCACCTCTAATTAGGGCATACTCCCTTCATAATAGTTGTTGTATACATTCTTAGGAAGATTTTTTGTAAAGTAGAAATCTTCATTTCAACAAGATAGAAATCTGAAAATTTGGAGCTACCATGTTAACTTATTAATTTGGATTTAGTTCAAGCATAAATGTTGTTCTAAATTTTCCTAGGAGTAGTTCTTGTGAAGGAATTATTTACATTTGCAAGATGTTGAGAAATTGCCATTTTTAGGTTTGAAATCTTAATTTATTGCGGCTGCCCTATAAGTCAATAATTTGGACTTGAGTAAAGCATGAATAATGTCCCGATGTATTTAGGAACAACTCTCGTGAAGTAGGTAATCGCAATTGACGACCATAGAGAAAGTTCTATGCTAGGGTTTCAAATTGTAGAATTTGGGCCATCGATAGACTAAGGTCATGTTTGGCTTGTTATTGTGGTCCTAGTGGATTTATAAAAAGGGTTTTAAAAGGATTGTAAGACTTGTAGGAATGTGACCTACCCATGTTTTGGATCTTATGGATTTGGGGTTATTGATGTGGGAACTCCGACTCACTAGAGTCGCCATGTATGTGTGAATGCACCCTAACTTGTTTAAGGACTTGATTGGGAATCTTGGGATCATCTCAGGGAATCCGAGATGGTGAATTAGAGAATCCCATATAGAATGAATTTTGATGGGTTATGATCTAGTACTCTATATATAGAGTCTACTCGTAGAGTTACAAAGATAATCAAGTCGTTATCCAAAGGGTGAAACACACCTTTGGGCCACTGTACTTTTCAAAACATTGCAATTAGGCCACTGAGACATCAAAACTTTCGGAATGGCCACTGTACCAGACTTATCTTGCACGTTAACCCTTTTTTTGGATGGACGTTAAGTTTGGACGTTATGTTAGGTTAAATGTCTATTTTGCCCTTGTCTTCATCATCATCACTATGACAAAGTAACCCAGATCTGGGTTTACAAAGTTTTATCTACCAGATCTGGGTTTTAAAGCTCCCGGCAATGGAGATTCACCTAAGGAGGCCGCTTGAGATGGGGTTGGCGCTTTCGATGTTGAGCACAAACCGGGTAGATGGGATGGCGGTGATGGAGATGAGATGAAAGAATTCGCCAGGGAAGATGAAGGGGGCGGAGATGATGGCGTGAGACCGGAATCAAAACTATTGGAGACATGGAGGAAGGGAGATGTTGATTTACCGGAGAAGATGACAGATGGCGGCTAAGACTACACAGATCCTGGCAATGGAGATTCACCAGGTAAGTAGGCCAGTTGGACATGGGGTAGGCATTTCTGATGAGGGGCACAAACTGGGTTGTTGGGGCAGAGATAGAGGATGGCGGTGAGGATAGAGATGAGATGAAAGAATTCGCCGGGGAAGATGAAGGGGGCGGAGATGATGGCGTGAGACCGGAATCAAAACTATTGGAGACAGGGAGGAAGGTAGATGTTGATTTACCGGAGAAGATAACGGATGACGGCTGAGACGACACAGATTTGAGCGAGGGATGTGACGGATGGGCGACAGAGGTCAGGCTGGCATGGGGGTCGGTTGCTGAGAAAAAAAGGGGGAGATTGGATGAAGATGATGGTCGTCTGATTGGCAGGAGAAGGCGGAAGGGAGCAGAGGCGATTAAATATGGCAACCGGACTGTGGATGCTTCACCGGAGAAGGAGGCGACTGATGGGACAGAGACGCGGTGATGATTGGGGATGACAGATTTGAAAGATGAAAGAGAGGTCCTTGCCCTTTGTTTTCTTTTTATTTTGATAGTTTTAATTCCATCCTTAAAACCCAGATCTGGATTGTCACAGTGATGATGATAAAGACAAGGGAAAAATAGACATTTAACCTAACTTAACGTCCATCCAAAAAAGGGGTTAACGTGCAAGATAAGTCTGGCACAGTGGCCATCCCGAAAATTTTGACGTCTTAGTGGCCTAATTGCAATGTTTTGAAAAGTTCAGTGGCCCAAAGGTGTGTTTTGCTTTATCCAAAGCATGCTAGTATTGTCTTGGCCTTGCGAAATAGTATCGCACAAGCATCTTTAGAACCTAGACTACAACCCATGGGTCTTATCATGTGAGTGTACTACTTGGTACTTTAACTTAGAAAACCTCAACGAGGTCTCGTAGTATTGCAACGTAAGTTAGCGTATGGCTTCAAGGACTTGAATGTGACAATAGTGGTTTATGACTATTACATGAACCTTAATGGATTTGAGATTTTGGGATGAACTACTATCCTAAAGAGAAAGACTCTAAGGATATAATCTTGTTATTTGGTGAGCCTAGACAATCTAGGTAAACCTTGGGAATTATATAAATTGTGATTTGGTATTTTTACTTATTTATTGAATATGACTTAATAAACATATTTTGCATTTTTGATTTGAAGTATATATTGGTTTTGATTACCTTGTGGTTTTATTGGTATTATATGACTTATGAAACATATTTCATATCTTGGTTCAAAGCATGATTTATTCTTGAATGTCTTAATGACCTATTGAAAGTTGATTAGTGTACATGTATTGAAATTAGATTTCACTAATAGGTGGAATGATGAATTTGTTGAACTAAGGTTTCTCAATAAAATAAGGACCTAGATATACGTGAACTTTGAACATAGAGAAAGGATAGAAATGCATATAACATTTGTATCTTATTTGGGATGAATTGTAGTGATGACTCAACGAAGTCGAGTTTAAGGAACGATTAGACCTTACTATGATCGTGGTGAGATCCTTTGACACTTAGAAACCCACTTGACTAGATTACTAGCTTTTGGAACTTGAATAAAATTGAATGAACAACTTGACACTTGTACTTTCGAACTCGATTGAGCTCCTATTATAATCTATATGATTAATCGTGAACATGTCATGAATAGCATGTCTGCTTGTCTTGAACGAGCTCGCTTCCTACTTGATTTAATATGAGTAAACATCTACTTGACATGGATGAGTTCGCTCTTGTTGAGCTCGATCCCTACTTGATTTTAATGCCAAGTAAATATTTGCTTGTCATTCCATTAGTCCAGCTGGCATACTTGTCTTATCTCGATGGTAACGATGCATCGCCGTCACGAATTGTGAGATTTGTGGTGGTGATGGGTCACCAGCCCATCATCATGCACCCACCCTACACTATTTGATCATAGTGGAGAAGAGTACCTTGTCGTAACCATTAGGGCTCTTGGACTAATACTATCGTGTTCAAGGTCGATGTATCAATCACGTGCATCCGACAACCCACATTCAAGATAATCGTTTTCATTTCAGGATCTACATTGCGGTAACGGCTCTATAATATATCCTACTGTTATGTGATTTATTTCAAGCACTTATGTGACAACAAAGTGTTAATTGAGACATGGGATCGAAAGTGACCATGTTTATCTTGATTACGCATTATTGAATTTCATGGTGTGTATATCTGTAAGTATACATACTTATACTTGATAATTCTATGACTTGATATGCATATATGTGAATATACATGTTTATCCTTGCTAATTTCATGAATGACTTGACATGTATATATAAAGTTATACATATTTACCTGAAATGTTTTCATGAAAATTACTTCCTAATCCATTTGGTTTGTGTTGAACAGGGAATTCCACCCTAGTTCATTTGGAAAGTTTAGTAAGTGAGAAGTAGAGATTTCTTGTAAAGTATACAACACGTCTTCCTGATTTTCATCGTCGTAACACGATGTTACTGTCATATTAACAATGTTTCATATTATGTTATATTGTTTAGTAGTAGCGTACTGAGTCATTATGACTCATCCCGTACTTTGTTTTCTAGTTGCAGTAACATGTCCGCCACGTTGAGGCCGCATAGATCGTGATTGTAGCAGATCGCATCTGATCGATAGCTTGAGCTTAGTTTGTGTGATCGTGTGTTCGTGTGTTCGTGATTGTAGCAACCGACATTCCCGAGTAGTAGCTTGTAGATTACTATCTCATATAGCATCATTGATTTGTATATTGTACTTTACTATTCTTGTGAGTTCGTTGTATTGTAAAGTTATTTAGACTTTACAGTCGGGTAGAACACTTGGGTTTTGATTTGGTTCTTCTTTGGGCCGACGCATTGTGTCGTGCCGTTATTCGGAGTCTTAGTTTTATATTCAGTTGTCTCCCGGGCACGCAGTAGCTTTGGGGCTTTTCTTTATTCTAGTTGTGTTTCATTGTTGGTTAACCACAGTATGCTTTAGTCGTGGGTAATTGTTATATCAGGTTAGACTCTGTTTGTTTCACGGAAAATGACTTCCGGAAAACGTTTTCCTCATTTTCCGGTGTTTGGTAACCTTAGAAAAATGTAGTCAACGTAAAAGCTTTTCCGAGTCAACGGAGAATGAAGCCTTCTTTTCCGGAAAATGACTTACGGATTCATTTTCTGTAAGTCATTTTCTAAAAGTTCGAGCACCTCTCCGCCCCTTCCACAAGTACACATTCACTCAACAAATAAATATATTTAGAAATATAAATGGAGTTTATGCACACTATTTATAAATTATAATTTTAATAAATACTCACTACGTCCTAAAATTAGTGTCAACTATATTATTTAGGGACGTCCCAAATATTGTTCATTTTATTTTTTAAAACGTTTTTTTCATATCAATTGTCAATTTTTTTATTTGTATTTTTTAGATTGAAAAAAGATGGACCTTATTGATTTGACACGATTAATGATAAATTGAGGTTACTAATGGAAAATTACTTAAATCTCAACACTATCTTATATTCAATATGAGCATTAATATTAGAATATATTTTTGTATTTATTCATATATTGTTTTCCGTACGTTTGCCAAACACCCGAAAATGTTTTCCGACATATTTTCAAAAGATTTACCAAACACCTGAAAATGAAATCTTTTCATTTTCCAGAAATCATTTTCCGAAAATCATTTTCTGGAAATCATTTTTCGTGAAACAAACGGAGCATTAGTTCCTTGTTGAAATGCCGACCTGGAGTGCCGATGGTTTGTTCCGCGTCTGCAATATTGCGGCACACGAGTTTTGTACTTTCTCCTCTCGAGACAATAGTCTCTCTTGGTTTCATTAGTGTTGATTTCGAGTTTATTAGATCAGGTCTTCACTCTATTAACGCTTCCGCACCTTCGATTTTTGTTGACCCGTATTTTTGTACAGATGTACATTCATGTTTAGAGCCGAATAGCTCTATTGTTTGACTCGCACTACTGATTTACAAGTGTGTGTCCCCTTCTTGCCTTGTCCTTGCGGCGCGACCTTGGGAATCTGTTCCAGAATCTGGGTCGGGTTGTCACATAGCCCATCTATTAGTGTTATGCCGAACAACATCATGTATTTGGATAAAAATAATTATTTCGCTCAAGATAAAGTTTAATTTAGTATTATTACGTTTTTAATCTTTAGTCTGGTTTTTTTCAACTTTAAAGCAATAGCTAAGATATAAAAAATTAATTTAAAATCTAACATTTCAACTTTTTTTATATATGATTGACGGAACAAACAGAATACATGGACTTGGGAGATCCTTCTAACAAATGTCAATTTTGCGATGCTGTTTTTTGGTTTAACGAGAGAAACGACAAGCATTACAAAAGTCGAAATCCTGAATTCTCATTATGTTGCATGTTGGAGAAAGTTCAGCTCCCTCAAATGCCCGAACCACCAACGTTATTCAAAGATTTGTTGTACGGAAAAACTGAGAAAAGTAAGCTTTTTAATGACAACATCTGATCATACAACATGATGTTTTCATTTACTTCAATGGGAGGGGAAATAGATTCTAGCATCAATAAAGGAAAGAACCCACCAGTCTTCAAATTATACGGTCAGAATTATCATTATATTGGAAGTTTGTTGCCAACTGAAGGAAAATCTCCTAAATTTGCACAATTGTATATTTATGATACTGAACATGAAGTAGCCAACAGGATGCGTGCTATCAGGTAATACCAAAATAATAAATTAATTTTTTACATCTTCTTTAACACTCATTCATTTTTTATTACTTAACTATTGTTTTTTTTTCAATATCCAGACAAAACTCGAGTGTTAGCAGTCTACACGAGGAAATTGTTTCTGACTTAAAAAATTTGTTGGACGAGCATAATATTCTTGTGAGGTCATTTAGAATGGTCCAAGACTCCGTGCAACAAAACAATTGTGACAATGTTAAGCTCAGACTAATTAGAAGGCGTAAAACCGATGGTAGAAATTACAACCTTCCAGAAAAGAATCATGTGGCAATTTTGTTAGTCGGTGATTTTGAAACTCTACCCGGTGATAGAGATATTGTTGTTGAGACCCGTACTGGTCTTTTCAGCGAATCACCGAAATACATCCTTCATATTTGGCGTTGCAATACACATTGCTTTTTTTTTATGGACAAGATGGTTTTAGGGAAGATATTTTGCTCAGGGACTCAAATTCCAACTCATCTCGTGGCCGAAAAAAGCTGAGTATGAGAGAATTTTTCGCCTACCGAATACAACAAAGAGATACATAATCAGCAAATATATTGTTCTCAAAAAGGCTCTTTCAACAATTCTTGGTTGACGCATACACAATGGTCGAAACATCACGGTTGACTTACATAAGAACCCAACAAAAAGAATTGAGATGTGAAATGTATCAAGGCTTGGCAGAGGCACTGTTGCAATGTGAAACAAATCCTTCTTCTTGTGGAAAAAGAGTTTGTCTACCATCTAGCTACGTTGGTGGTGCACGATATATGATCCAAAACTATCAAGATGCCATGACCATTTGCAGATGGTTTGGATATCCTAATTTGTTAATTACATTTACCTCTAACTCAAAGTGGCCCGAGGTTGTTCGTTTTCTTAAACAAAAGGGGTTAAGGCCAGAGGATCAACCTGATGTAATGTGCAGGGTGTTTAAAATGACACTAGATCTACTTATGAAAGATCTTCAGCATAAAGAGATTTTTAGACCAGTACAAACAAGTAAAATTTGATTTCTGACAATTTACAATCTCTGAATTCCTACAAACACACACACACACACACACATTTATTTATATATATATATACTCCATCAGCCCGAATAAATGTTCTTACTTTCTATTTTGGGATGTCCCAATTAATGTTCCTAATGACTTTTGGTGTACAAAATTTTCTACCATTTTTCACAATATATCCTCTCATTTAATACTATAATTATTACACATCCTAGAGAAAAAGTGAGTGTAATGGGTACATAATTAATGAGAAAGTGTGTGTGCGTGTGTGTAATTGATATTATTGTCACAACATATTTTACAACCCATCATTAATTGCATTTCTTAATCCTTGTGTTTTGTCGATTAGGAACTTTTATCCGGGACGGAAAGAGTATTCAAAACCAAATATTTTTATTTAGTGGAATATTTTTTAATTGTTGAAATATTTTTTTCCAGCGATGTATATGATTGAGTTTCAGATGCGTGGTCTACCACATGCACATATATTGCTTTGGTTGACAAAAAGTCCAAATGACGCTACATCAAACCACATTGATGGAATAATTTCTGCTGAAATTCTTGATGAGTCCACCGATCTGCATTACTATGCTGTTGTTAGGGATTTGATGATACATGGTCCTTGTGGAAGATCTAGACCCAACTCTCCATGCATGTCGGATGGTCGCTGCACAAAGCGTTTTCCAAAAAAATATTCCGAGGTCACTGTTATTGATGAAGATGGATATCCTGTTTACATGCGTCGTGACAATGGACAAAGTGTAAACATCAAAGGTACACATCTTGACAACAGATATGGTGTTCCTCACAATCATTATGTTCTAATGAAATATGGTGCTCACATTAATATTGAATGGTGTAATCAATCCCGATCAATTAAATATCTTTTCAAGTATGCGAAGAAAGGTCATGATAGGTTGATTGCAAGGTTTTATCATAGCGTTGATAATGATGCAACAAAAGATACAGTCGATGAGATAAAGAATTACTTGGATTAAAGATATATATCACCTTGTGAGGCTGCTTGGAGATTGTTTGGTTATGATATCCACTACAGGGAGCCTTCGGTTGAACGGTTGTCTTTTCATCTCCCTAATGAGCAGAACATATTATTTTCAGACAATGATAAAATTGATGAAGTTGTTAATCGTCCTACAGCCTGATGAAGTTGTTAATCGTCCATTCTTTATTTAAATAATAATTAATTTAAATAAAGAATCTTACCTTGAAAATCCGTTCTTTTATCTGTAGTGTTGTCTTCCCAATAATATTTTCACAAGCTTGATCCCATAATATAAATGTTGCACAACTGTTCCCAGAAAGAACATTGACCTTTACCATGTACCTTGGAAATGGCTTGATCTCGACCCTAATACATTTCTCACAAAAGTATCATGGACTTTGGATACTAAGCTTTTTTCTGCACCTCCTACAACTAAGGAAATACCATTTTTTGTTTGAAATCACTTCTGAAATCTGTGCGATAACCCAGTAGATTCCTCCCTTTAAAGAAAAAGTTAATATATTATTTAATTGATTACTCAGTTCATTTCAACTTTTTATTGTATAAAAAAAATCATTTTGTAATCCTAATAATTTTAAAAATCTAATCTGATCCGAACCTTTGAACATGATATAACATCTGTGATGGATAACACTTCTACGTTTCCATTCTCAAGCTCCTCAATTGTACAACCAATAGTTGTGGACGATAGTTGTTCAATTTTTGGTGATGAACGGTCGTCTTCATGCATCATCCTAGCAAACATAATTTTAAAAAAAAGTTTATATAAAGGTTAAAGATCTATGACATAGTTATAGGTTTTTATATTGACAACTGACTTTTAGCAATTTTTTATTTTATTATATAACATCAATTTTGCATTCACCAAGTGATATCTATTATTTTTGAAATTCATACCTCTTGAACTCTTCAATTTCTGGTACCATCGAGTCTGTTATTATTTTTGTAGCATACAAAACATTTGAAAGTGTAATATGTCCTGTATTGTGAATTATTTAAATTTGGTTAGATTTTTTATAGTTTGTATTTAAATAATTCGTTGTAGCATTGTATGATATTACCTTGAAATGTTTTTGACTTGCATAATTACAACAACACAACTAATGTATCTTTACTTGTTGTTTCGATATGCGTCAAGATTTCTTCAGCATATGATCCCCACATTGTACACTTAAGTCTGTTCTTTCTACAATTAAATAGCAAATACATTTAATATATAGATGAAAAATTAATAGTTTTCAAAGAAAAAGGTTGGAGGACTTACTCAAAATCCTCTAGCTCAATGTCGATGTACTTGGCACTTTGACCACAACGTCTGTAGTGCTGATGTTTTAACAAACCTTTACCTACTACTTTACCAAGGACATCTTCATTTTAAATGTAATTTAGATTAGTGATTGAAAATATGATAAAATTCTGAAAAATTATAAAGAAGAATAGTATAATCCTTACCTAGTAATCCAGATTCTTCTATGTTTGGGATTGACTTAATCTTTGGAAAACTCGTGATCTTGTATATAGGATTAGTAAAGTTTTTGTCTCCAACTGTTATAACACGTGTTGTTGTCATAAATTGTAATTTATAAATGTTTTTTTGTTATGCGGTACTTACCACCATTGTCAACAACGCTTACATTTGAAATATGGTATAACCAATTTTCACGTAGGATTGATTCGAATTGCTTCATTAAAGATTTATTTATTGTAGCTTGAATTCTTTCTCCCTACACAATCAACAAATTACCGAAAATTTTAAATGTCAATGATATTAGTTATTTGAAATATTTCTTTAAAGAACTAAATTTGAGTTGATGATTTAGGACTGTACCTCTGGATCTACAACAACTAACTCCAAACTTTGTGGGAGCTTAAAGTCATTTTCAATGGGAATAGACCACTTTCGAGCCAGCCACACCTTTAGAGTCCAATCCAACCACCTTTATGAATGTCTTTTAGAAGGCATGCAACGATCGGCGGCATTTCTTTTTTCTGCTTTTCAGAATTTTCTTCTTCTTTTTTTATTGACAATGAGTATTTTGTGATTGTAATTTCTATAATATCCTCAAAAACTACTCAGTATATATATATATATATATATGTAAATGTGAAAAGTCTCTGACCATCTTTGGAAGATGGATAGACGGATATTGATAGATATGTGTTCACAGCTGGTTTCATTGTATAATATTCAGATGACACAGTAATAAATGTAATAATAAGTATACTGTTCTAGCCCCTAGGGATCCTAGGGTTCTGTTTCAATTGACTTGAATAAGAAAAGACAAATGATATTACGAGCTAGAGCTCGTAATATTATTACAAGCTCTAGCATTAGAATCGTTAGATGATTAAGTTGGTGGTGATTTGGAAAGTTCGTGTCATTATTTCAAAAAGTATTTTTGATCTAACAGTGTAGAAATCTAAATAGATTTGATCAAACGGTACTAACACTCTAGCTTGTAATAATACTACAAGCTCTAGCTTGTAATATCATACCTCATAAGAAAAAGGCCAAAAAAAGGTTTCTATTTTCGGAAACTAAATTTGGGCGGGAAATTTCCTCTTTTAGACTACCTGGCTTTTAAACGTACGTCAACTAAATTGTATTAATAATGACTTTGATTGACTTTAGCAACTGAATCAATAAAATGTTTCTAATGTCCTCTCATTGATCGTTATAGGCTCGTGTATTTGCGCTTGATCAGCGTGGTGTTCTAGAGTCTACTTCAGTGATTGGAGGTTTTATCTCAGTTTTCGATCATAGAGCCCGAGTTCTTATAGATCTGGGGTCTACTCATTCTTATGTCGCATCACATTTCATAGATCATTTATGTGTATTTCCAGCTCAGTTGCCTTATGTGCTTGAGTTGTCAACACCATTGGGTGATTGTATGTTGGCGTCTGAGGTCTATAGGGCTTGTGATGTACTTGTTTGTGATCGGGTTTTGCATGCGGATTTGGTAGTGTTGCCTATCCGAGATTTTGATGTGATTTGGGTATGGATTGGATTTGTGTTTACCATGATTTAGTTGATTGTCGTTGTAAGAGAATCACTTTTTGCTTTGTCTGGTATTCCGAAATTTGTATTTACGGGTGATCATGTCATGGGTAGTATACATGTTATATTTGCTTTGCGGGCTAAGAAGCTTTTATAATAAGGGTGTACGGGGTATATTGCTTGTGTGTTTGATACTAGCATGTCTACTACTAAGTTAGAAGATGTACCGGTAGTTAATGAATTTCCGGATGTCTTTTCGATTGGTTATACTTTACCTCCCAACCGAGAGTTAGAGTTTCGCATTGAGCATCTAGGTGACCGATCAATAAAACACCAACCCAACCCAACATGGGTTGTGTGTCAAATGGGTCAACCCACCAATTTTTCCTACCTAAAAACTATTTCTTTTATTTTCAATTTTCCATTGTTCTACACAACACAAGTACACAACCACTCAAATCAAGTAACCAATTGTCCAAGCCTTTTTCTTATCCTATTAGGCTGTTAATCTGTTATCCATCAGGGCATCAACAAAAGTACAAAACAAGATAAATAAATAGGAAGACATTCTCACATTGACCAGCCATGTTCATTCAACTGATCAAGCCTTCCAAGTTCCAACTACCTAATAAATAAAGTAAACTTCCTACTACCTCTCCTTTACAACTTTGAACATAACCATGTTCATTCAAAATAACCAAGTTCACAGTTCATTCAAAAACTTTAAAAAAAAAACAAACAAACCAAGTCTTTCAACATTCAAAAGAGAACTTTTTTTCCCAAATAAACCATCATTACAACATTCAGACGTTCATCGTATCTTCTTCTTCGTCATCCTCGTCAATAATCTCAAGAACATTAGACCCTTCGTGTTTTACACTTGCTTTAACACTTGTGTTATCTTCATTACCAACTTCATATAGAAAAGATTAAAAAACAAATAAAAAGATTTAATGGTAGATTCTTAGTATTCTTATTTCTTTTATATAAAGTAAGAAATACATAAAATTATGTATTAAAAAAATTACCGTTAGAATAACCATGCAACCAATTACGAGAGCAAATAAGAGCTTGCACTCTTTCTGGAAGGGTTGAACTTCTATACTTGGTGAGCACACGCACACCGATCGGAAAGGCGGACTCTGATGCAACTGTAGTTATTGGAACAACCAAAACATCACATGCCATCGATGCAAGAGTAGGGTACCCGTGCTTCTGATTTTTCCAATACTCCAAGACATCAAAACCTTCGTGAAACCCATATTCAAGCTTTGACTCATCCAAATAAAGCTCTAACTACGATTTTCCAACATTTGAAATAGTTTGGTTCTCAAATTCCATAATATCCTACATTGATCTAATATGTTAGTACGAGAAATATATATACATACACACACACACACATACACATAATCAATTAATACAAGAAATCAAAAGAGAGAAAGTGTTACAATACTTACATCGAACATACTTATCCCAGTTGTATTCATTCCTCCTCCACTTTGAATACTTGTAAATGTGACAGATGAAGATTGAGATTGTGAATAACTTGTAGTATCGTTACGACAATATTGCTCATAAAACTTGTATAACTTTTCCTTCATAAGTAACATCTTTGCTTCGCATTTAGTGACATTAGGCTCTATCTTTGAATAAAAGAACCCCAACATTGAAAGTTTTATCTGAGGGTCAAGAATAGCCCCAAAACCAAGCACGGTACTATATTGAGTCCAATACTTATCGAACTTCTCCTTCATCCTTCTACACATATCACTTATAAGTCCATCTTCATTCAGCAAGTTCTTATGTAACAAACTTTCAATCTTCCAAACTTGCAAGAAGTATATATTAGATGTAGGATAAGAAGAACCCGAGATCAAGTTTGTAGTTTCATAAAAGGGCTTAAGAAATTCACAAATTTTCTCTCCTCTTTTCCACTCTTCAATTGAAGGACAATATTTGTAATGTCTATCCTTTAACTGAAGAGCAGCAAAAGCCTTTTTATGCCTAATGGCACTATCCAACATCATATACGTGGAATTCTAACGAGTAATCAAATCTAGTCGTAAGCCAATAGAAGTGTCAATGTTTTCGACCGCTCTCACACATTCATCAAAAACTTTTATTCTACTCTCTGAACCTTTAACATACTTGACTGAATCTCTAATTTTATTCAAAGTACCAACAACAATTTTCAAACCTTCTTGGACAATGAGATTTAATATATGAGTTGAACAACGTACATGAAAGAATTCACCATCACACAACAAGCTACCATCCAAAGAAAGTTGTTTTTTTAAAAAAATATATTGCATGTTGTCATTACACGATGGATTATCTAATGTCAAACAAAACACTTTTTCCTCAACCCCCCCATTCCTTGAAAAACTCATACAGTTTCGCACCTAATTCAACTCCAGAATGTGGGGGAGGCATATGAGAAAAGTTCAGTATCTTGCTATTCATTTTCCAATTATCATCAACAAAGTGGGCAGTCAAACTAATGTATCCCTCACTAGTGCATGTAGTCCATACATTCGAAGTAAAACAATTTCTACTTTTGATTCTAGCAAATACTTGTTTCAGTTTCTCCTTCTCCCTCAAATAGATTTTTTCAACAGTAGAGACAAGAGTGTTTCTAGACATGCACTGCACATCAAGATTCATATACTTTATCCAAGCTCTAATACCATCATACTCCACAAAAGAAAATGGCAAGTCATGTTTAATTAATAATAGCGGATGCAAGTAAATCACATAAAACTTTTGGGTCTACTTTTCTAGACTTCCACTTACCATCAATATCAACCATCATTTGTCCAACATCCTTAAGCTTCAACATTTTGCACCTTTGATCCACATGACGCTTTAGAGTAGAAGTCCCATATTTCTGTGATCCTGCCCATTTATACGACTGCTTGTATGCTTTACATTCCACTTGTTGTTCACCATCTTTACCGATTGTTTTATCAAAATTAGCCCAAACTCCTGAAAATTCTTTTGGTTTTTAGCTTTAGTTGGACTCTTTTGAGCTTTATCAGCAGAAACTACAGAAGCAGCAGCAGTAGAAGCCATTTCTTCAACCTGAAATACGATAGGACAACATTTATGAGATACAAAATGGAAATTGAAAATATTAATCAATTTATGATAATGGATTTTCTGTTGTAACAAGGATCATGTTCTAAAACCAAGAAAAATCCTTGATATCGTGAAGCTATCATCTTTCAAAAAATTTAAACAAAGTATAAACTGTTGCTAATGGCTTTTCTGTTGTAACCAGGATCATGTTCTAATATGTACTTAGGTCCATTGGATGGTTGGAGTCTTGGAGATGAGACAAATATACATAATTGAACTACATATTGGAGACGTTTAAATTCTTCAGTACTTAATAATTCACTCTAATAACTAATACTATCACTAGGTCTTTTTCAAAAATCATTGATTATATAGTAAAAGGGTTATTAATTATCCTTCACGATACAGAGTTGATTTCTCAAAAAATATTAAATAATAGTGTATTAGTAATTAGTTAGGATAATAATTATTAAAATGCTGATTGTATAAGTATTTATCATGTTCGTAAGCCTACAAACAATGGACATATCAAGTGAGTTAAAATATTACGTTCCATGCATGCATGCATCTTGGTTAGCTAAGGTACGAAGCCAGCATGAAACTTGAAGGGGTGCCAATACTTTTCTATTACTGCTTTCAATCGATTATCACGTAATACTTGGATACACATCAGACTTTTTGGTTTTTCCCTTCCATTAATGGAATATAATTTATACAGAGATTTTAGCATCATGGAATATCTAGCTCTAATATGACTTGTGTGTTTTAGAATATGTATGACAAACACTTTGCCTGAAGTTGTCTTATATACAACTTATGTAGAGTTTCCAATAGGGAAGGCAAGTAGTTACTCTGGTGGTCCAGAAAAGCCATTATCACCTTTAGCTTAAATTGATTCAAAGTTCAAACAAATTGTCCACAAATAGGATCAAACTTAACTAACGGGTCTTCAATTCAATATTTATAAATGATCATTCCACCTTAGTTAAACTATTCCACGATTTACTTAGTCAACAATGAAGTACAATAGTCAAACAAACAGTGATAATCAACAAAACACACTTTTGTTGCCATTAAAAATAAGAACCCATTTCATATCATAAAATTCATACCCAAATATTCATATAACCAGTCACAACTCACAAGCATTTACAAAATTTCATCCCAAACACCCATAAATTAGGAGCAAAATACAGAGAAAATCAAAAAATCTAAGGAAAAAAGAACTTACCGAAAAATGTCGACGCCGGGAGAGACAGAAACTAGAGACATAGAGACGCTGTCAGGCTGAGAATCGACAAAGAGTTTGAGGAAATTTGTGAGAGTGAGAGAGAGAGAAAGGGAGCGGGAGAGAGGTTGAAACTTGAGAGATAGCGAGCAACTTAAGAGAGCGTGAGAGTGAGTTAGCCGGCTATGAGTGCCATGCCGCCATCAATCTCGCCAAAGACGAAGAGTCTCCGCCAATCGGCATGGTCGCAGTCTCGCACACTCAAAACCGAAGATAATGGGATTTTGAGATTTGGGAATTGGGATTGGGATTTGGTTTGGGAAAGGTAAATGTTTTGGAAAGGTAAATGAGACAGAGGGCAGAGGCCCATTGCGTGTGCGGCAGAGCCACTGAGAGTCTGAGACGTCAGTCTCACAAAGTCACAAGTCACAAATTGAAACCACCATATTGATATTGTTTATTTTTTAATCCTAAACGGGTCAGCCCGTTAAAAACCTTCCCTAACCCACTTTAACCCGTGACCCATATGGGTCCAACCCATATGACCCATATTTTTTGGGTTTCCAATTTCCCAACCCAACCCAACACACTATTTTAAGCAACGGTTTGGGTTAACCCAACGGGTCCTGACCCATTTTGACGGCTCTAACTTCAGTACTGCTTTTCATCCACAGTTAGATGGTCAGTCCGAGAGATTGATACAAATTTTAGAGGACATGTTACGTGCGTGTGCTATGGATTTCAAGGGTAGTTGGGATTCACATCTACCGTTGGTCGAGTTTGCGTATAATAACAATTATCAATCGAGCATTGAAATGGCTCCTTATGAGGCCTTGTATGGGCATAAGTGTCGTTCACCGATTTGCTGGGAAGAGGTTGGTGAAGCTAAGTTATGGGATTCAAAAATGGTACAACAGTCGGCTAAGAGTGTGAAACTGATCAGAGACAGATTGCTTACAGCTCAAAGTAGACAGAAAAGCTACGCAGACAACCGGAGACGAGACCTTGAGTTTCAAGTTGGTAAGTTTGTGTTCTTGAAAGTATTGCCCCGGCGTGGTTTGGGAAGAAAGGGAAACTTTCACCGAGATTTATTGGCATGTTTGATATCTTAGAGAGGATTGGATCTTTGGCTTATCGGCTTGCGTTAGCACCGTATATATCGGGTATCCATGATGTGTTTCATGTCTCTATGCTTCGTAAGTACTTGAAGGACGAATCACATGTTCTTGCTTATGAGGAGATTATTTTTGAACCCGATCTATCTTACGTTGAGAAGCCGGTGAAGATCGTTGATACCAAAGAGCAATTCTTGAGAACTAAGCGGATTCCGTTAGTGAAGGTCTTGTGGAAGAATCATGATATTGAGGATGTCATATGGGAGACTGAGATCGATATGAGGGAGAAGTACCCATACTTATTCGAGATGACTGGTATGAATTTAGAGACTAAATTCCTTTAAGTGGGGAGGATGTGAGAACCCAAACCCTACTTGTATTATATGTTTACTATGCTTACTTAACATGCTAGATATATACCTAACATGTTTGACTTGGTTGTATTCCTTCGTTGAGTCACAATTGTCGTATAAAACTTCTACGTCTTATATGCTCTTGTTTTGCCTACCTTGATTCATGCTTTGAACTTTATATACTTAGCTAAGTCTATATGAGTTCTTGTATCATTTCAATATGTGTCTTAATACATGTTCTTATGCTTTTTTGAGTTGTCTTTGCCCTATGTGTGCTACACCTTTAGTTCTAGACATCATTGACCTGGTTTTTGGCCTGAAGCTTTGTTCTGACCTGACCATCGAACCTCTTAGGAGAGGTTCAGCCATGCCAATCGAACCACCATGGGATGGTTCAGCCCAGACAACTAAATACCTTTAGAGATGTTCGACCTAGCCACCCGAATAGTTGATTTCCATCATTTTGTGATTTCTGAATTTTGGTTGTTTACCTTGGTTCCCTTACTCAAATTCGTCCTAACCCTACCCTAATCATATTATTTGGACTTGATTAGCATATATTAATCCTAAGTGAAAGTTTAGTCCTAAATCCTCAATACTTTGGTCTTAATTCAACCTATAAAAAAGTGTCACTTGCCACACTCACTTTCCTAACCTTAATGAAGTCCTATTTCTGGAGAAGACCACTCATTACATCTCCTACCTTAGATTTTTACAGCCACAAAAGTTGAGAGCTTGTTTATGTGGAGACTAAGGTGAGACTAGTGTGTGTTTTGTCATTTCCCACAGATCCGGGCACCTGATTTTGGTTTCAAGACCACCCAATCGTAGCTATCGACGAGGAGACTACTAATCATTGCTTTGTTTTGATTTTCTTAAGCCTTCTCTAGGCTTAGGCAAGCTTCCAATTCCTAGATATTATGTATGCTAGGTTGCTTTGCATGATAGCTTCATTAAAGTTGTATATGCCATGTTAGGGAAGACTTCTACCATGTCAAAAATATCTTTTGATTCATTTTCAAAATCTGTAAATTTTGGGTCACAAACCTAAACTTGAGTATTTGGTTTTGTGTTGAGTGTTAATGTTGCTCAAAACATGATTTGGAACAAGTATTATGAATGAACTTGTTGTAGTTAACAACTTCTATACGATGATCAATCTAGGATTTCACCAAGTGTAAAATTGTGTACTTGTACTTGTTTGGCTAGGATTGCTATTGGAGTTAGTAATCTAGCTAGTTTAAATCCATTCGAAAACATAGAAGAGGGCCTTGGAATGCATATAACATTCATGCTTTATTTGGTTGCACTTTTAGCAATGACTCGTCAGAGTTGATTTTAGGGAGTTATTGAACAATACCGAGTCCACATTCAATCCCTACGACGTTTATAGTTCATTAGGGTAATATATTAGCCTATAAAGACTTTGGAATGAATTGAAATGCATACTTTGATGTTTGTGCTTATGAGACTCAATGGAGTTCTTATGTGGTTTATATGATTGTGTCAAGATATGCATAATCGAGAAACATGTTATAGAGTGATATATCTTTTGACATGTTGAATTCGCTCTTGTCGAATTCCTATTTGATTCCATGATAAGTAAACACCTACTTGTTGAATGAGTTCGCTCTTGTCGAACTTGTTCCTTATTTGGTTTAAATGATGAGTAAACATCTACTTGGCATTGCATTAGTCTAGTTGGCATATTTGGTTGAGTCGATGGTGGGACAATGCATCGCCATCACGAGTTATGGGATTCATGATAGTGATGGGTTGTTATACCGGATTTATCACACACCCTCCACTGTTGACAAGAGTTGGGAAGTAGCCCCTTTGTTGTAACCATTAGAGCGCATTGGCAAGTCTATTGGCCTGAGAATCCCTCGGTATGTCGATGTATCCCACACGATCATCTGACAGCACGTCTACCGTCTAACACTTATGATTGCAGGAGCAACGTAGCGACACCGGTTCTATAACATATCCTCTTTATATGTTGTTTACTTTATTACACTTATGTGAAACCAACATGCTACCATGGATATGTGAACTAAGTGTTTATATGAATGATTGCTTTGATTACTTGATATTAATGATGATATCTTGCTATGTATGTTGCATGATGCCATGACATACATGATTGGTAGCTTACAAAGTCTTTATGAGTTACCCCTCCCTTTTATTGCTTTAGATCCGAGCCATCAAGGTCCTTCCCGTTGAAGTGTTGCAGAGTTCGTGCTTGTTCGAGATCGCTCACGACAAGGTTGTTATAGAGATGTCCTTCTTTTGTTCTCTTTTGAAAGGACGATGTGTATAGCAAGTCATGTAGACTTCGCTTTTGGGAAACTTGAACTTGTTATCTTTATGTTTATAACTTGTAGCCATTGTATTTTATTTTGAGTGTTGGCGCATGTACGCCGAGTCTTGTATAGTTTTGTAGTTGGTTCACTATGTCTTAAATCTTCCGCTGAGCAATTGATTAGCTCTTGCTATAAACTGTTTAGTGTTGAGTTTCGGTTGTAAAGTTGCAGATGACTTGATTTACTTTTCCTTAACTGTTATATCAGGTTTAAAAAGTTTTAAACTGTTTTGGCCTTTTGGTGCTGAGTTGTGCTACGTCTACAATGTTGTGTCACGTCGTTTTCTATAATTTAGTCTTTGCATGAATTGTAGTCTTATTTGGACGGCTTGATTCGTGATTCCTCCTCGGGGTTCGGGTCGGGTTGTCACAGATCCTTTCAAAACAATCACATATCCTTGAATATCCACTTTAGGATGGGGCTGAAAAATCAGTTACCTTTTGGGGGCGTTGCCCTTGAACCACTATAATGGTGCGCTGCCCCTTCGACCCCCACGACCTGACCGAACCGGTCGATCCCTGTCGTTGCCGCAACAATTTTGATTTTCAAACAATTTAGATATATGTGATGACTGTGTCTTGCATATTTTGTTGAAGATTTATGTAGTTGCAACAGTTGATGGTGATTTGTGAAGAAGCAATTGATGAAGTAATTCAAAAGGGCTAAGAGAAGACGAGCAAACTTGAAGTTAATGGCGGGAGGGCATTATTGGAACAATTTTATGAAAATGTAGTTAAAAATCAATAAATCTTAACAGATCAATATGATCCGGTTTAATAGGGGTGATATTGTAATATTAAAGACAATAAAGAAGTGTTTTACCTAAACTACATTTTTCATTAATGAAAAAATTCTGGTGAATATGGATGTAACTAATAGTTAATGAATCAAATTAGTTTGAGCCACAATATGTGAAGGATAAATATGTATTTTTCAAATAGTTTAGGGAGAATCAAATACTTTTAATCCGGATCAATTTGAGTTATTTAACACTACTCCAACAAAATTATAGAGTAGTGACGAGTGTCAATTCGTCAAAATTAATTCACCTACTTCCCTAATAATGAGTATAAGGTAAGTCGGGATCGTATCCACAGGGAACGTTGTACTTATTCCTTTTTAGAATTTTACTAAGTAAATAATGCATAGGAAATTATATTTTTAATTAACTAAAAAAAATAAACTAATTAACTGAAAATTAATGCTTTTAATTAAACTAACAGATTAATGTTTGACTTAATTCAATAAAATAAATTCCAGCCAATGATTCAATTTCGTCTCGCATTTTATTTCTGATCATCGATGCAAAAATATCTTGTTGGATTTCAAATAAACCGGTTAAAAGTGTCGACGAACGCCTAACACTCAATCTCTCCTTACCGTATTGATAATTAAGAGACGCTCGTTAATTACCGTCTAACCGAGTTACAACCTCCGAGACGCTCGTAAGATTTAATAACTCGGTTGCATTAAGAAGCGAGACCCGATTCGAGCCATGTGTATTGAAGCAATATCATGTAACAATGATCATCCGTACCCGTAATACGGTCCGATTATGCTTGTGATGCCTAAAAGGTGTATTACTTGCCACTTTGTTAAGACCGAGGACAATTACGGATCAACGGCGTTAACTAGCTTTAGATTATTATGTTAATTAATATTCTGGCCATTAAACATTAATTAGACACAATAATCTTCCTACGTGTAAAACGGAGAACGAACGAATATTCAAAACCCACACAAGAATTAGATCAATTAGATCTCACAGAAATGAAAAGCTTGAGACTTAATCTCTCATTCACTAGAAGAAGAACCTTAGCTATTAAACATGAATTAAAAAACAACTTACAAGAATAAACAAATCGTTTGTTCCAGCAGATATGAATCTCAATGAAAGATCACAAGTTCTTTACACTTTTCTCCCCACAATTGTTAGTGACTATCTATCTCTCAAGCTACTGTCTGATCCTCCCCAATACTCCCTGGACGAATTCCCCCCTTCACTGATCAGAAGATCCATACATAAATATGACTCCACTCTCCCACTAAACCACTACTTGGTAGTTTTAAAACTACCAATAACTTCCAAAAACCTCCCACTACTTGCAAATCAATATTTTCATTTAATACATAAACTGAATTAGACAGAAATAACTGTATTTTCTAACTGTCCACAAGTCTGCTCAAAACTTCAGTAACTAGCCAACAGCTCAGCTCCGAAATGTACATATCACGTGCCCATGTGACATCTCAAGTTTTCCTTTTTTGCCTGAATTCCAGCACTTTCCTCTTTTGCAGCTGCCTTTGGACCTACATCATAATCAGTACAAAAACCAACCAAAAGTGTAATATTTTGATCTAAAATAAATCATAAAACCTGCTAATTCTACCACACTTTTGGGCTACCATCAAGTAGTTAACAGCTTAAAGACTTGGAAAAAGGACCTAATAGCAATTTCTCCGCGAAAATAGCTTAAGCACAACACAAAAGGCAAAAGCCTATGCTTTTGGCTTCGAATCAAAGGCGTCATCCCCTATCGGTCCCATGTTCATGTAATTAGTTAGGCAAATGATATCACGAGTTAGAATTTGTGAAATTATTACGAGATTTAGTGTTAGAGCTATTTGATGATTAAGTTGGTGATGATTTGGAATGTCCATATCATTATTTTTAAAAAGAACATATTTAATCTAATGGTATAGAGATCTAAGTAGATTTGATCTAACGACACTAACACTAAAGCTTGTAATAGTACCACAAACTCTAACTTGTAATATCATACCTCAATTAGTTAGACGTTTTAGAACAATTATTTTTGGAACTTTTTGACTATTAGAAGTTTTTTAGTGAAACTTTTGATATTTTCCCTTATTTTTATTTTGGTAATAAAATTTCAAATTTAGAAAATAGTTTCTTCACTTTTTGTAGACAATGCAATTTTGTTGTTTATTTATGAGCATAAATAAGTAAATATTATTATTTTTCAAGCAAGTGGAAATAAAAATAAAAATACATTATTCATGAGGTATATTGAAAAATATATAAGGTTAAAAGATAGTGTTGAAAATGTCACATAATAAGAGTCAATCTAAATTCCAAAAAAAATTCCAAAAATAATTGTAGTTTTTTTTTTTTTTTTCCAAAGGTGCCTCAGGTCTGAAAGCCCAAGATTAATTTTCTTTGTGAGATGATCTCTAAGTGGTGGTAGAAACTCTGTCAACAAGTATTTAAACACAACTTCGTTCCATAGGTCTCGAACCCGAGACCTTGGTTAAGCTCACGTAAAAACATGAAAAGAAAAAGTAACTCCCTTTTAATTAAAAGAAAATTGAAGTAATAATAAATTGGAAAAATATTGTATTATTATAGTCAGTGATTCAATTTTTTTTTTCTATAAGAAATTAAAGTTGTTATCAATGAGCGTAGTAAATAATATTGAAAAAACTCCAAGCACATTGACGGAGTGGGCGCGGATCTATTTTAAGGAAGTGTTTGATTGTGAGCAAATTAAAACGATTTTGATTAATGGTGTACTCAAAACGTTTTCTACTAAATACATATAAATTGCGATCCTTTCCACAAGTTTGAGACACGATTTAGAACAATCTTCAAAACACTCTCTGCATCACATTTTGCTTTCATCTTCCTTTGGTCTCATGTTCTTATGGGTGATAGAGTTTAATCGCAAGTTCAATTTGCTGGAAACCTATGCATAAGTTATCTCCAGTGTCTTCGTTGTATCCTGGGAGACAAGCGTCCTAAGAGAAACTCCAAACACGTTGATGGAGTGGGGGCGAATTTGTTTTAAGGAAGGGTTTGATTGTGAACATAAAAAAAGATTTTGATTAATGGTGTAATCAAAACGGTTCTTGCTACAGACCTATAAATTATGATCCTTTCTACAAGTTCGAGACACGATTTAGAACAATCTCTGAAACACTCTCCGCATTGCATTTTGCTTTCATCTTCCTTTGGCCTTCTATTCTTATAGGTGATAGAGTTCGAGCGGAAGTTCAATTCACCGGAAACCTATATGTAAGGTATCTCTGTTGTATCCTTGGAGATAGACGATCTAAGAGAAACTCTAAGCACATTGATGGAATGGGAACGAATCTATTTTAAGGAAACTATGTCCAACACAGGTCTCGAATCAATAGTGCTCCACCACCAGACTTCAGTACACAATACACACCAACAACCTTCTATTGCTCAATACATTAGCAGCCTTCCACAAGATTCGTACACCAGCAGGTTTGGTAGGGGTTACAATTCGTCTTATCGTGTCGTCTTCGTATCTTACTATTACGTTTTCATGTTATCTATTTTATTTGATTATAAATATAACATTAAATGTTATTTTAACTAAATCAACAATTTTGTGTCTTTTGTTTCGTGTTTCGTGTCGCGTCGTGTCATGCTAGTCTCATCGTATCATTTCTCTCTATAATCGTGTTTTATAATTGTGTCTCTTACTAATTTGTACTATCGGCTCATATCCGTCATTACCACCCCCGCTTGCCCATCAGCAGGCAGCAGCCTTCGAAGCTTCAGCAGGCTATTATCAAGTTCAGAGAAGTAACAATTTACAATTACTTACTTTCTTTATTCTGTAATTGTATCTATTTCCCTCGTTATTTCTAACAAATAAGAGGTTATTGTAGTGAATAATATAATTGGGTCTAGTGGTGCATTGGTTTGACCGCAACGATATGTTATACAGTAATGAGTAATGCTAGAGCCACTTAATGAGCACTCAAATTTGTGCACCAAATGATGTGGTTTCCAATGTGTCATTTTATTTGGCATTTTATGGGCTCCACTATAAGTTAAAAAGTTATGTTAACAATATGACACATAAGATGCCACATCATTTGGTACCCAAAATTGAGTGCTATTAGAGTGGTCCTAGCATTACCCATACAGTAATACATTTAGAGAGATATTCTGTTATGAATGAAAGACAAAAAAGAGTATATTAAGTGAAATATTAGGAATAAAAAAATGATGCATCAAGCTCCCAATATTTTAAGAAAATAAAATATTCATTTATATTATAATAAAGTTTATTCTTACATATGTTTAATTGATTAAAACTATTTAGAGGTTGAGATTAAATTATTTTAAAAATTTTAATGATTGTGATTCACTCTCAAATTCACATGTGTGAGTAGTTATCACTTTTAACTCTTTATTTTCTCACACCATGTTACAAAGTCACCACATACAATTAATATTATAAGCAGTCACATCCTGAGATTAATCTTTTAAACCATTACCCCTTACAAAACATCAACCTTACATTAATATAATCTCAAAACAGAGCTCAATTAATTGACTGAGACTATCTGGCCATGAGAGTTGATTCCACCGCAAAATTAAACGTTCATGGATCAGTTACACATAACTCTTTACAAATAACCTCTCTCAACTATGAGTAGAGTTCGAATAGCGTCCCTCAACTACCACTTGAAATAATATACCCTTTAATTGTAACATTTTTTAAAATCACAAAGATTTAGTTGAATAAAATAAAATACATACTCATATTATACTCGGGTATTGCATACTATTTTATAAAACCCCAAACACTGATTTTTCATATTTTATATTATACTAATAAACTCAAGTTTATTTTCATTATTATAGCACCTGCCATCGGAGGAGAGAGAAAGAAAGGAAAGTAAAGTAAAAAAGCAGTTGGGTGCTTGTGTGTGTGTGCGTGTGTTGGGGTACCCAGTTGGGTGATGGTGCTGAGGGAATTAAGACTGACGAAGAGTGAGGGCGAAACTGTCATTTCTCTTGTACTGGCTGCCGGTTTTTTATTGATGTACAACTTCTTCTCCGGTGGTGATGGTCGGAGAGGAGGAGGGATCATCTTCGTGGAAGGAAGCGGCGGAGCTGGTGGTGGTGGTGGATTCGGTGGATTTTGGATTAGCGGTGGTGGTGGTGCTGCCTCAGGTTCAAATGTTGGAATAGCCATCGCCGTGACGGCCATGGCTGGTATAGCCGTGGCCGCCACCCTCGTCTACTCTCGTAGGTAAAACAAACAAACAACCAAATATTCAAAAGTCGAATTCAATTCAGTCAAAATCGAAATCATAGTTTACACTATTTCCAAGCCCTAGACTTTGTTTGCCTCCTCCCAAAAATTTTAGTTCCAATAAATTGATTTATAGATACGTAGACATAGAATAGAAAGATGCTGTCACAGCAGAAACCGTTAATGAGAGCACTCCGGCGAAGTCAAACTTCGTCGCCGTCGTCGTCATCCCCCTCAAATTCCTCTCCGACGTCGTCTTCGTCATGGATTCATTTGCGATCAGTTCTATTAGTCGTTGCTTCTTCATCCTCACAAGTTTCCACTACTAGGTCAGTTCTTACTTCCCTTCCTTCTTTCCTTTTTCAGTTTCTCCTTCAGATCTCGATCTAGAAATTTTCTTGTTTTGCTCTAGGAAGATACACTCTCATTGCTCCGAGTTTAGATGGCATGTCAATTGGAGGTTTGGGTTTTCGATGAAAGCTAGTTAGGTGTTGACCTTTTCAAATTCAAACTATAGTTTATTTTTTATTGACCATTGGCCGGTGGGAATGAGGTCTATTCCCTTTGTTAGCAAACATTTTGGACTATCATCAAATTTTGTCATTGTTTTTTCTTTGGGAGAAGATTGATTGAGTCCATTGAATAGAATCAGTATCTCGGTGGGCATTTCTGATTAACTATGACAAAATGATTCTGAAGTGTTTGAATATTCATGGGCTTACAGCCAAGTTGTGACATTTTAATTTATTTCTCTATTCTTAAATGTGTAGTTTCCCATTTATATCTGCATTTTGCTTTTATGCATGATTTATCATTCCATAAGTTAAGGATATTGGTAGTCTAGTAGAAGCAGTATATCGGCCTTCTCTGTTCACCTTTTATTTTTCCACAGGCCTTCTCTTGGTATGCTTGTCATATCAAAATAATCACTTCAACTTTGCAATGTATGCATACATGATACATGGATATGCCATTTTCTTTAAATGGATCATATGCTTCGTCGTTGACCCATACTTTTGTGCTATTATTTTTCATCCTTATGTGTTTAGGCTATTAGGGTTTAGTTTGGTGGGTAATCATCTCTGTGTTTGATTTTGTAGGGGTAGCCTTAAATCACCTTGGTCACGGAGGAGAAGGAAACTTGCGCTTCTGCCAAAACAATGGAAAAGCTTGTTTGATTCAGATGGAAAATTATGTGATGGAGGAGTGAAGTTCTTGAAGAAAGTCCGAAGTGGAGTATGTTATTAACTTTACTTAATTACATATGATAGACATATATTTATTTTACTTGGGTAAAGTTCATTCTTGAAAGTTAATATTTTCAGTTAAATCTTTTTGTATGTATGCAATTGCTTTAACTATTTGATCTTTTGTCCATGCAGGGTGTTGATCCTAGTATAAGGGCAGAGGTTTGGCCATTCCTTCTTGGAGTGTAAGCATCTAATATCCACCATCTCTTTGTACACTTACGCTTTTATTCGATGGCAATACATGTTAAGTGAATTCTCAAAATTGCATCATCTCTCTTCATTAGAATCATTACGAAGACAAGGTATAAGGAATTGCATGATTACTAGCAATTATTCTTTTTCTACCTTCTTAAGCATTGTGCTATTGCTATCAGTGGTCAATACTCTTTTTCTTTCTATTGTTTGCTGCCTTTCAGTGAATCGTCAATGGACCTATTCTTGGCCTAATATTTTATGGGATGCATTTAAAACTTTTTATATAACAGAGCTTCTTATGTGCCAATGAAAGTGTGGCGCGGTTGCAATGGAAAATGTTTTATCTGGTGTTTTTGTTGTTTCGCTAGTTGAGGGATAGTTGGATCAGATGGTTGCATGTTTCCTCGTAAGGACAAATTAGGAATCAAACATTACTTGTGTTAGGGGATTGTAAAGGAAGGTATAAATGGAACTGTGAAAAGGAAGGTCTAGAAATCAAATGTTGTCTTGTATTAGCAGGTGACTTGGTCACCGATCCACAAACATGAGCGGTTTCATAAGTAGATAACCTCATTTCTATTGCCGTTTCATGATATTTGCATTGTATAGTGTCACTACTGTGAGTTGGGTACTTAGGCAGCATGGCCTTTAGACAAGTCAGGTAAGGAAAGAGCATTGTATATAGCAGACTCAAATACTGGAGCAACTAAGGAATCTCCAAACCATGTTCCTTGGGGAAGGTAAGAGTGGCAAATCTGTTTGCTGTTGATACGCGAGTGATTCTCAGAGGACCAATCTAATCAATTTCTTTCCGTTTTATACTCTGATTCTTGATCTATTTTAGCCCTCTCTGCACCACTTGCAATAAATGAAATGTAACAGATTCTTCACAGAAAAGATGCACCCCATCATTTTTCTATCCTTCTGCTGGCAAAAAGCAACAGTGAGAGTTCTTGTTTTGAAAATAGCGCTGTATCATATGTGTTAAGTATCAATCAACCAATCCAGATGAAGAATGTCATTGCTTATGTCCCTTGGGGTACCTAAGAATAATTACAGATGACTTATTGCAACTTGAAAGTGGGTTTTTCTTTTCGGTTAGGGAGGAAGGTATAAAGCCGCGAAAGATAGATTTTCAAGGTACAGGTAACGTTTGTAACCGTTAAAAATGAGGTTAGGATCAAATGTGAAGGTTCGATCCCAAGGGGTGGGAGAGATGGCAAGGGCACCCGAGGTTCTTGGTTCCGGTTCCCATACCAACAACTCAACAAGGGGTCACACTTCCGTATTAAAAATATTTTCAAATGTGAAGGTTGGTTGGCCTTTGTGAATTAGTAGCAACAAGATTAGATAACAGAGAGAGAGAGATTGATGAAGAAGAGAAGAGAGAGACGAACAATGTAGGAAAAATGTCTTTTTTAGGTATTGTATTCTATTTCGGTCGTACACCTGATGTCTTCCTTGAGTAGTATACTAGACTCTACCTAGCCCAATTAAGTAAATACCCTCCAATATACCAATGCTTTTGGAGAAAAATCTGCAGAAGAATGCCCGAGGGGAAAAGAATTCCGCTTAATGAGTTGTACTTCCTTTTGCACTCACAGTGGTTTGTTGATCCAGATGTTCCGTTCGAAATGTGTCAAAGAATTCTAAAGGTCATTGTCCGAGGAAAATTTCTTGACACGGTCAAGTCATCACTAACTCTCTAACCTCTATTGGATCCCACCTGAGCTCTCCCTCAGTCAGTCATGATTGTCTTGGGTGGGAAGCGTGTGTACTCTCGCCCTAATGACATCTCTTTTCCTCTGTCCTACTCAAACAAATGAAGTTGAACTTAGGCTCCAATATTACTCCATTGCTCCCAGGATCTGAATTAGTTATGGTTCTAGTTCTACCAGATGCTTACTACTCAGAATGGGTATTGCTACTCTCTGGTTCTGTTCCTGCCATGAACACTCTAGCCACTAGTAAATTGCTTAAGAGAAGAAGGGGGCATCATGGCTGAAAGAGATGTGTGACTTATAATAGAGCCAAAATTAGTCTTTTTCTAGGGTGGGGTAACACCTAGCACACACCCAGACCATCCAATAGCTGTGGAACCATTAAATGGTTGTGTTAGTTTTCATCATGACCATTGCACGACCACTAACGTCACTTTCATAAATACCACTTATCATAATTTGAGTTCAGTTGATCCGAGTTTTCTGTTGATGCATCCTTCTCCATATAAATTTGGGTTTTTAGAAATTACTTGCATGGATCGGGAGCAGCAAAGTACTTTTGCTTCAAGTTCCTATGTTTCAGCCTTTCAGGGCAGACAGATAAAAGTTGCAGTGCTGAAGTTCATGTCAAATTTAAGCGATAAGAAAAGACAGGTTGCGAATCATTATCATATTCTATTGCCTTGAATAGTACAACATGTTATAGGAAATATTATTAGTCCAATTTAACATTTTCATTTCGTTGAGTCGTATGACATGGTATATGGTGCAAGGTGAAAAGCTTTTGGCCAATTTGACAATGCCAAGGTTAGCTTTAACATTCGGAGATAAATCAACCCCCACTCCCATACCTTACTGTGCTGTGTGTGCTTGCGTGAATGGAGGAAAAAACAGTAAAAGATGGGAGCTACTGAAATCTTGCTACATTGAGTATGAAGAGCTACACATAATAAGATTTCATGTCTTAACAGATTAAGGCCATCAGTCTTTTTATCTACCCTATAGAAAGGACACCATGTAGTGCTTTTCCCTATTGCTGAGCTAAGGCCAGAGAAAAGCTGCTCTTACCGAGCTATCTGAGAGTACTCATTTCCTGAGTTATTTTAGCGTTGTCTTCATTAAGGAACTAGTCAAGGTGACATAATAAAAATTTTGTTTCATTTTCCGCTACTCTCTTTCCTTGTCAAGTGCCTCATGTTGGTTCTGGAGTCAAGAACTCAAGCATTTGTATTTCACTATAACTAAATTAGTGAAAATTAACTTCTGATTCTTGTCTTACGGCATGTTACTTCTGTGCAGATATGATCTTAACTGTACAAAGGAAGAGCGTGAGTCCATCAAAACCCAGAAAAGGTACCTCCTAAATAACTCAGCCAACTTCCGTAACCCGGAAAAAAAGAAGAAGAAAAAAAGAAGCCATATCATTTTATTTCATTTTATCTTTTATGAGCCCATTATTGTAACATATGTAATTTTTCCCTTAACAGGAAAGAATATGAGAACTTGCGGAAAAGGTGCCGGCTATCTTATAGCTGCAGAGACAAAAGTTTCAAGTCAAAGGAAATCTCAGACGACAATAGCAATGAGGACAGCCGGGATAATGGTGAGATTCTAAACTCTCCTGTCGTAGAGGATACTGATAGTGCAAGTTGTTCCCGTTCCCCTGAGGTAGTGAGCCCATTGGGACAGGATTCCGTCCAGATTGCATCCATTCCTTCCCCTCCCATTACCAACTCGTTAGTGGAACAAGATGGCGATGGAAGTGGAATTACTTGTGAAAATGCATCTGATGGTGAAACTGAGTCATCTGATTCTGAATCCTCTGAAGAGGCCGATGACATGCAACCCTTGCTCACTCCTGAAAGATCTAAAGAAACTGACCTTGATCATGACTCTGAGGATAAGTCCACTGCCTCGAAGCCAGAAAGTAGCTCAAAATCCTGCACAGCTGAAGATTTTTCCACATGGCAGCGGATCATTCGCCTCGATGCCATCCGTGCAAATGCAGAATGGATTGTATATTCTCCATCTCAGGCAGCAGTATCAGAGATCAAGGCACGTCGACTGGCTGAGAGTGTCCGGTTGAAGGATTACGACCACCTGGAGCCTTGCAGAATATATCATGCTGCTCGCCTTGTCTCCATCCTAGAAGCCTATGCATTGTATGATTCTGAAATCGGCTACTGCCAAGGAATGAGTGATTTGCTCTCTCCAATTGTTTCAGTGGTGGAGGAGGATGACGAAGCCTTCTGGTGCTTTGTGGGTTTCATGAAGAAAGCTCGCCATAACTTCCGCCTGGATGAGGTAGGAATCAGAAGACAGTTGAACATAATATCAAAAATCATTAAAGGCAAGGACTCTCATCTCTATCGGCACTTAGAGAAGCTCCAAGCAGAGGATTGCTTCTTTGTGTACAGGATGGTGGTGGTTCTTTTTAGGAGGGAGTTGAATTTTGAGCAGACACTATGTCTCTGGGAGGTGATGTGGGCAGATCAGGCTGCTATCAGGGCCGGGATTGCTAAATCTGCTTGGGGGAGGATGAGGCTAAGGGCCCCCCCTACCGATGATCTGCTACTTTATGCAATCGCGGCTTGTGTGCTGCAAAGAAGGAAGTTAATCATAGAGAAGTATAGCAGCATGGATGAGATCTTGAGGGAGTGTAATAGCATGGCTGGACATTTGGATGTTTGGAAGCTTCTAGATGATGCCCACGACTTGGTGGTCAGCCTCCATGACAAGATCTAGGAGAACCTTTGCTCCTCTGTTGTTTACTGATCCTGTTCTTTTTTAACTTTTTGGTTCCTCATTTCTTGTAGTTGGTTACTGCATTTTGTGGAGACCCCTATGAAATGCTAGGGATCTTCACTTGACATTGCTTGAAACAAGCATCAAGGCGACTTGTGTATCGATTATATCATGGTTCTTATGCCCGCACTCCGAACTTGCTTGGTTCGTGTGATGGTGGCAATATGCAGCAGAAATAGTAAATTTAATGTGATAAGATATTTTTTTCTCTCCCTTTGTTATTTTTCAATTTGGTATTAGTGAACAGTTCTGTTTAGGGCAGTTTTCCTACTGCTAGTCACAGCAGGGGTCTAGTGTAGCTGCCACTGTGAAAACACATTTCTGTTAAAGTTATTGCAGTTGTTAGTCAATGTCAAATAGAACTGCTAAACTGCATATTGTTATGAAGTTGAATTCTATCACTGCACTCTTCTTTGGTATTGACGCCTCGGCGGGATATGAATGTACGATTTTGGGTGATCCAAATTATAAGAGGCTATGTTTAATTCATGCAATTATTAATCAATCCAAAGATGGGTTCATAATTGGCAGAATTTCATACACACTTGTGATGGTAAATATGTAACAATTATCAAGGTAACTTAATGCCCCTAAGGGGGTGACTCAGTGGTAGAGATAGGACTTCATAATGTGTGAGGTCTCAGGTTCGATCCCTTTCCACGCCCCCCTTAGAAGGAAAAAAAAATTATTAAAAAAAAAAATCAAGGTAACTTAATGTGAATAATAATAAATCTATCCAAAGACAGTTTTATTATTTGACATATTTTATTGTTAATATTTGACTATTACTATGAGAGTACCACTTATGGTTAATATCATTGTCCAAACACTTGATATTAAGCTTGTGGTAGGGAGTCCAGATCTTCTGTACCACTTGTGTGTACCACTGGTTGAAAAGTGGTACACAAGTACATGAGATCTGGACTCTGTGTTAGGTATCTTGCGATGTTGTCATAAAAATTAAATTTATTTAAAGATTATTTATTTAATGTGAGTATTCTTGTTTAATTTATTTTTCTTTTTGTTCTCTCTTCAGCTTTAATGTCTACTATTTCAATATCTGTCAACATAACAAACTTTAAACAATGGAAAGAAAATATATTGATTATTCTTGGCTGCATGGACATAGACCTGGCATTAAGAATGCTGAAACCGACTGATCTCACTGAGGAGAGTACCCGTGACGAAGTTGCATACTTTGAAAAGTGGGACCGTTCAAACAGGCCAAGTCTTATGATCATGAAACGTCGTATTCCAGAGACTTTTAGAGGTACAATAACAGATGACGATATCACTGCCAGTGAATTCCTTAAAAAAAATTCAATGAAGTATAACGGTAGAGGGAATGTCAGGGAATACAACATGGAAATGTCTAATCATGCTTCAAAACTTAAGGCACTTAAGACTTATTAGATGATTTGCTCGTGCATTTAATTTTGATCTCTCTACCTCCACAATTCAGTCAATTCAAGGTTTGCCAAAAGGAGAAATTGACTCTCAATGAGCTCAATTCATTTTGTGTACAAGAGGAAGAGAGATTGACGCGAGACAAGACTGAAAGTGCACATTTGGCCAATACCTCCAAAGGCAATGGCAAAAGAAAGGATAAATGAAAAGAAGTTGTTGCTTCTCAAGGTCCGGTACAAAAGAAACAAAAGACTGAAAAGAGTTGTTTCTTTTATGGCAAGCCATGACATAAAAAGAAGGAATGCACCAAGTTTGCTGATTGGCGAGTGAAGAAAGGTACATTTCCTGTTTTGGTTTATTCTGAGATCAATTTAGCTTCAGTACTAAGAAAGACTTGGTGGGTAGATTCTGGTGCTACTACTCATATTTGTGTTTCTATGCAGGGTTGCCTGAACTACCAAGAGCCAACTGATATTGAAAGACGCATTTACGTGCGCGATGGAAAATCGATGGAAGTAAAGGCAATAGGGCACTTTAGATTATTGTTAAAAAGTGGTTGTTATTTGGATTTTATAAATACCTTTGTTGTACCGTCATTTAGAAGGAATTTAATTTCAATTTCTGCTTAGGACAAATATGGATATTCTTGTTCATTTAGAAATTCTCAATTTACTTTATCTCTAAATTCCAATATCATTGGTACTGGTGTACATAGTGTTTTCGATAATCTATATTTGCTAGAAACTAGTTCATCTTATAATAAAACCTTGCATGTGAAATCACGAGGTACGAAGCGTAAATTGGATAAGGATAATTCGTTCTCATTATGGCACACATGCCTCGGTCATATCTCTAAATCTAGAGTTGAGCGTCTCGTGTCTGATAGGATTTTGGACTCTTTCAGACTTTGATGTCTATATTCAGTGTATCAAGGGAAAGCAAACCAAAATGAAGAAAATAGGTTCCAATAGATCTAGAGACGTCTTAGAATTAATACATGCATATATTTGTGGTCAATACCTTACAGCTTCTTGGAATGGTCAACAATATTTTATAACATTCATAGACGACTATTCTAGATATGGTTACTTATTTCTTATACATGAAAAGATGTAGTCTTTGGATGTGTTCAAAACATATAAAGCCAAAGTTGGGTTACAACTCAACAAACGGATAAACAACGTCAGATATGATCGTGGTGGTGAATACTACGACAGATATGACGGCTCTTGTGAACAACGTCCAGGGTCGTTTGCCAAATACCTAGAGGAATGTGGAATCGTCCCACAGTACACCATGCAAGGGTCACCTAGCATGAATGGTGTAGCTGAAATACGAAACATGACTTTAAAAGACATGGTAAGAAGTATGATTAGTCATTCTACTTTACTAGAGTCACTCTGGGGTGAGGCTCTAAAGACAGTAACTTATATCCTAAATCGGGTGCCAGCAAAAGCGGTTGTAAAAACGCCATATGAGCTTTGGACTGGGCAAAAACCTAGGCTAAAGCACTTACGAGTTTGGGGATGTCCTGCTGAAGCGAGGCCCTATAAGCCTCATGAAAGAAAATTAGACCCCAAAACTGTTAGCAGCTACTTTATTGGCTATTCAAAACACGATCGCGAGGTTACAAGTTTTACGATCCTACTAGTAAGTCAATTTTTTAGACAGAAACTATGTTATTTGAGATTGTTGAAGTATGGGGGGAGAAATCAAATTAGAAACATTAACTTTAAGGAGGAAGGGGGAGAAATCCCAATTCCTACTACTATTTTTGATAATATGCAGGTTCCTATACTTGTCATTGATCAAGAAGTACATGACAAATTTTTTCAACCCCCATTCAAGATGAGGTAATTATTCCCGAGGAACCCTTTCCCGTGGAACAAGCTCAACAAGCTCAAGAACATGCGCGTTTAAGGCGATCCACGAAAGATAGGAAATTTGCAATTCCAAACGATTATATCGTGTATCTTCAAGAACATGAAGTAGAAATGGGAATGTCGGAAGATGATCCAATTAATTTTCGTGAAGCAATGCAAAGTTCTAACTCTCATAAATGGATTGAAGCCATGAATGAAGAGTACAAGTATATGCAAGACAATAAAGTTTAGGAACTTGTCCCATTACCGGATGGTGCGAAACCTATAGGTTGTAAATGGATATTTAATTCAAATGATAATGTGGAGAGGTATAAGGCACGTCTTGTAGTCAAGGACTTTACTCAAAAGGAAGGAATTGACTTTAAAGAGATTTTCTCTCCAGTTTCTAGTAAATACTCTTTTAGAACAGTTATGGCGCTTATTGCTCATTTTGATCTTGAGTTACATCAAATGGATGTCAAAATGACATTTCTTAATGGTGACATTAACGAAACAATTTATATGGTGCAGCCAGAAATCTTTGTGTCATAAGACTAAGAATATGGTTTGCAAACTGACAAAATCCATATATGGACTCAAACAGTCTTCTCGTCAATGGTACTTCAAGTTTCATCAAGTCATTACTTCATATGGTTTTGAAACAAATGTTGTTGATGATTGTGTGTACCACAAATTCAGTGGGAGTAAACTGTGAGTGCCCCGTTTCGCACACTCTCGCTACTTTAAAAGCGAGCAGTTTCAAAACTTAAACGCGTGGGAATATGCCCAACCTCGTTGTGGACTCAAAAATGTGTTTACATAGCCATCACCTCTATTTTATGGTTAAACAGAGAAAAACCAAAAATACATGTTGTTTCTCATTTGTATCTTGATGTACATCTGTTCATACATTACATTAGGTTCTATACTTAGTGGCTAATTGGGTTGCGTATCAATTAGCGTGGCAACTGTGTATAGAACTTTGCCTTAGAATAGTTTTTAGACTTCACATGTTCAGCGGAAGACTTCAGCTGAAGGTTTCACCGGAAGACTTCATTCAGCATCCAGCAGCAGACCTTGTCTACACTTGTTCAAGCATGACGTGTCCAGTCATCAAGCTTTAATGGATTAATTAAATTCAACCTTTATCAGTTTGAATTTGAATTAAACCAATCGACTTTCAACTCTTGACTTCTCAGACACGTCCCTGCAACTTTTCCGAAAGGCATGAAGACTTTCGCTTCCTGAAAAGTGACAGAACAGGTGAACAGACTGACACTTACAGACTGTACCAACTGTTGCAGGTCTGCAACTCTGATTGCTCACCTGACCAGTTGCTGCAACAACTCTTCACCATTCCCTGCTCAATATCAGTGAAGATGAAATCTACAAAGTCAGCTCCATCCATTTAATGCATTCAACCTAATAGAGATGTTACTCTTCGTCTTCTCCAAACGGTCTCAAGAATGCCCCAGCTATAAATATTGTCATTAAAGACTGAAGAAAACAATGCTCTGAATCTTCCCAACAATGATGTGGTGGATTTCATTATATGTAATTCCCTAATTTTCTAGACATTTTATAATTATTTTAATGTAATTTAGTTTAGTTTGATGTAATTTTGAGTAGTTTATGAATTGATAAGTTTTTAGGAAACCTTTGTAATTTCGAGACATATTTTGAGTATTTTGTGATGTCCCTGCAAAAGTTTATTAATGAGGAAGGATAAAATTGCTAGTATCAGAAGTGCAAGGACCAAACTGCGAAAAGCTGAAAGTTCAAGGATCAGATTTCAAAGCAGCAGAGTTCGAGAATCAGAAAAGAAAAGTTGGAGGTTCAAGGGCCAAAGTGAAAGATAAAGATTTGGAAACTAGTTATTTTTTGTAATAGATGGTAGGAGTATTTGGTATCTTTTATTAAATATTCTCTTTCCTTTTTCTTTGGAGATTTTCCTTTTTAGTTTAGAATTAGGTTTTGGGAACAAGTATATATACTTGTTTTAACTTCAGATTTAGGATCTTCTCCTTCTCCTACGAATTTTCTCTAGAGATTTCATCTGTCTTCATGGAAGCTTAATTACGTTGCTTTGGATTTGACTCTTGAACCGTTTGTTTAATTCAATTGAGGTATTAATTTCTTTACTCCTGAATTCCTATTCATAGTTTTACTTGTTTTAAATTGCTAGATTGATTTTTAGGGTTTTGAGATTTGATCACCCTCTTTTCCCTTGCAATTGATTTAATGCTAGTTAAATCTTAAGTCTGTGTCAGATTAGGATTTTACACAAGTAGCATCTTTGAGATTTATGCATGTGTCATGGTAAATTGAAAAGGGGGTAAAACTAGATTTCGTTCTATTTGCAAAAGAATAGAGAATTCCTTGATCTTAATTTCTCAAAGTTTTATCAATCGTTATTGTGAACCTAGACTGTGTCAGTTAGGTTTAGGTAATGATTAGGGAAATAAGTGAGTGTGTCACTGCTTATAACCATTAATAAGGAAGAAATAGGGATTGAAATACATCTCGGATCAAGTGAATAGGGAGGAAGAGAAAGAAATTATATCGATGATATTGGATTGATAAACGGGGACGAGACAAATCTGAAGTGCTAGCCTTTAATTGCTTACAACTTAGTTTTAATTCCTGTCTTAGGTAGTTAATAATTCACAAATCAAACCCCCAATCTTGTCAAGTGACAATTGTGCAACCGAATAACCGTTCTTCAGTGGATCGACCCTGGACTTGTCCTAGCTGCAGTTCTGTAGCCGAGTCTTGTCTTGGTAATTAATTTGTAGGCGTGCGACTTTAGCCTGTCAAACAACATCAAGTCTTACATACTCAGTGCATTCAAGATATCATAAACTGATCAACGAAGTCCTCAACAACAAAAAGAAGATATGCATCAACACTTAATCTTTTGCTTCTTATTGTTGTTTCTTCTACTATTCTTCTGCACCATTGAATATTCTGTTTGTCCAGATATTCAATTCCCAACCCCCAAACACAAGTCAAATATTTTGTACACGATCCATTGCACCTCTTTGTAATAGAGCTAGTGAAAAACATAGTGCACAATTAAATCCAAGGTTGACTGCCTTGGTGGTGGACGTAGCACTCTTTATAGTGTGAATCATCTCAAAATATTTGTGTTCTTTCATTACTGTTGCTTACTGCTTTATACTGTTTCATATTCTCTTACTTATCACTTCAAACAACATACTTAAGTATTCAGCAAAGTCTACCGGTAGTGCTTCACCGGCAGACTTGATTTGTCTTCCTTACAAGACTTCCGCTACTTCAATCTTTTCAATAGATTGCAAGTGCTTGTTTTAGAAATTTATACGAAAAGTTTTAAGTGTCTAATAAGCTATTCAACCCCCCTTCTAGCTTATTATTGTGCCCTTTGGGACTAACAATACCAACAACAAAAACGTAGGTTCGGGGCTAAGTTACGAGTTAAGAACATGTTAGACACCCAACTCGCCCTTTCGGTCTCATAATGGGTTTGTCAATATACTTGTTTTGTTTTATACACTTTGGTTTAGAAAAATACATTTATATATATAACAAAAAGGAAATAAATAAAAGTTACATTGCATTTTACTAAAGAAAAAGAAACAAAATTACAACTGAAATAATACAACTAGAGAATAATTACAACAGTTGTATAAGCTATTTTAAGAATAAAATATATATACTAACAACAAACTTTATTTATATTTACATGTATAGACAGAAAAGGAATTGATTAAACAAAAAGAAGCATAATTACTTTTACATTACAGTAAAGACATAAAAGAAACTAATTGAACAGAAAGAAATTATAACTACTTTTTATATTGAAGTAAAGATAGAAAAGAAGCTAATTAAACTGAAGGAAATTATAATTACTTTTACATTACAGTAAAGACATAAAAGAAACTAATTAAACAAAAAGAAATTATAACTACTTTTTATATTAAAGTAAATATAGGAAAGAAGCTAATTAAACTAAAAGAAATTATAACTACTTATATATTAAAGTAAAAACCTGAAATAAACTAATTGAACATAAAGAAATTATAACTACTTTTACGTTAAAGTAAAAACATGAAATAAACTAATTAAATATCTACATTTTAACTATTTTTATATTAAAGTATAAATAGAAAGGAGACTAATTAAATGTCTATACTTAATTAGTAGATTAAAATAAATAACTATGGGGACAAAACTTACCTCTTGGAGCGTGAGTGTCTGAACCCAGTATATGCCTAGGCTTAAGCCCACTAAACGGTCTACGTGTGCTTCCCATGTACTTCCGGGAAATGAAGTTTTTTGTTGTTTTGTTTGTCTGTTATTGTGTTGGCGGAGTGTTGCGTTTTACCTAGAACAAGTAAAGGCGGTGGGAGCTTGTAGAATTATGGCAGCGTAACTGCTTGTGCTTGTTCTTTTTCACACCGAAATTTGGGCGGCGTGACTGCTTATATTTGTTGTTTGTCGTGTCTGAACTTCAGTGGCGTAACTCCTTGTTTTGGCTTGTTTTTGCTGATGTCGTATCTGAAATCAGGCGGCGTGACTGCTTGTACTTGTTATATGTCGTATCTGAAATTGGATGGCGTGATTACTTCGTTGGTGGCTTTCTGGAATCGGATTTAGGACGAGAATCTAATCGGTTAACTAGGTTTCTATTTGCGGTGGTTTATAAGTGTTTAGGGAGGGATCACTCAGCCTAAGGGGATTTCTACAACTTAACAACACTCTGTAAGATTTCTCTTCGTAAAATTTCTTCAGCGTACTCTCTGTAAAAATTCTATGTCTGTTTTGCACTGATGAAGGCCTCTATTTATATGCAGTGAAGATTAAATCTTAACAGTGAAGGAAGCCTAAGATATTTTGCATTTGTGCTTAAAGTGGTTGTACCCTGCGCTGAAAAGGTTATATGTTAGAAGGAAAACAAGTGGGCTGAAAGCAGAAATGGGCGCCGCCTGTTGCAGAAGTGTGGGCAGCGCCCATTATGGTGGTAGGGGGTGCCTGGAATTGTTGTGGGGGGCGTCTGGAATGATTTTCCCCTTTGCAAATGTTACTCTTTCATCCCCTCTTGTTGTTCTCTGTCCTTTTGAACCTTTTTGAGTTTTCTTCTGACACTTTGGCCCTCCTGAAACTTAACAGTTGTTAGTCTATTTATAATTTATAACTTATACTTTTTAGTACATATATAAATTAGGGTTACGAATTTGGGGTGTCTACATAAACACATTTTCATGGTTTCATACGTCGATAACATATTACTTGCGACAAATGATGTAGGCATGTAATATGACACCAAGAGATTTCTATCAAAGAATTTTGAAATGAAAGACCTTGGAAATGCTTCCTTTGTATTAGGAATTGAGATACATCGAGATCGTTCTCGAGGTATATTGGGATTATCTCAAAGGAAATATATTGAGAAAAATTCTTAATAGATTTGGCATGCAAAATTGCAAACCAAGGATAATCCCGATCGTTAAAGGAGACAAGTTTAGTCTCAGTCAATGCCCGAAAAATAGCCTTGAAATTAAGGAAATGCAAGAGATTCCCTATGTTTCGGCTGTAGGGAGTCTAATGTATGATCAAATATGTACGCGCCCATATATTGCGTTCATAGTTGGCATGTTAGGCAGATATTTATGTAACCCTGGCATGGATCATTGGAAGGCAGCCAAACGGGTGATGAGGTATTTACATAGAACAAAGGAGTATATGCTTAGATATAGGAGATCAGACGAGTTAGAGAACCTTGGGTATTCTGATTTCGATTTCGCTGGATTCCAAGACAACAAGAGATCCACTTCAGGCTATGTTTACATGTTAGCTGGTGAAGCAGTTTCGTGGAGGTCCGCAAAGCAAACACTTGTTGCCTCGTCTACCATGACTGTAGAGTTTGTAGCATGTTATGAGGCATCCAATCACATAATATGGTTGTGAAATTTTGTCAGTGGGATGCGAATTATAAATGGTGTTGAAAGACCACTCAAATTTTATTGTGGCAATAAATCAGTAATTCTAGATCCAACAACAAAAGAATCTTGACGAAGTCAAATCACATAGACATCAAGTTTCTCTTTGTAAAAGAAAGAGTACAGAGTGGGCAAATTTTCATAGAGCACATAGGAACAAACTCCATGATAGCAGATCCGTTTACAAAAGGATTACCACCCATGATCTTTCATGAGCACACTGTTCATATGGGTGTTGTTTTATTTGATGACATTTCAGTTTAGTGAGAGTTTTGTATTTGTATTACCGCTTTATGTTAAAATTAAATTTTATCTATATATATTCAGTTTATTTTCTAGAGAAATAAAGTATTCAGTTTATTATACTCTGTTACTTATTATGAAGTACTATTGATCTTATTAAAGTAAAGTAGGACCAGTTGGAAATAGACATGTGTAGATCACATTACATGTAATTTTCATGCTATGCATCCATGATTGATTTGTGTCATTTGACTATGTTAGTATATGTGACCATTGATAGGTCTAGTTACGATTAATACAACGAAGACCGCTTTGATCCTATGTCAATATAGTTAATGGACGAGATTGTTCGGTTACCCCCATGACGTGATAACAAATTTTGAGCTCACTATGGCCAAAACATTCATTAGATTACAAATGTGGTCCAGTGGGAGATTGTTGGATTAATTTATATTTAATCTTATATTAATCTAGTTTGGGACCACATATGTAAATTATTAATGTGTGTTATTGTAACGCCTCAATACTTTGTATGTTCATCTAGCCGGCATGGAAGACTTATCGTGCGAGATGACATATGTTTGAGTAGGCCAAGATATGGTCAACACCTTAGAATTGTTGGAGTTGCGATGTGTATCTTGTCGATTGATGGAAACTCGGCTCGGTAGAACATCTACTTAAGTCGTCTTACTCGTGACCTTTGAGCGATACTAGGTCTTCATGTACTTGCTTGGATGCATTTACATTTATTATAAGCATGTTTAGAAAGATTACATGTGAGGATGGCGTTCAAGTATAGTCATCGCCATAAGTTTGATTTTTCGTGATTCACGTTTTGTTAACGTATCGCCTTTCGTACTTTTATTGGACTTAATTTTAATTTAATTTGGGTATGTGTTCGAGACCTTTCATTATACTTTTAACATTCTTTAAAATATGTATGTATAGTCGTTCGATCGTTAGTTTGTTATGCGTAATTTCGTTCGTCGTACAGTAATTATGGACCGATTATTGGTATGCTACTGAATTGTTTTGATCAAGGAACCCTCAAGAAGATTTTTGTTTCGTTTGGGGTTTTTAAGGCTTTTACTTTGGAAATTTACAGAGTCGCATGAGAAGAAATCATGTCGTTCCGTCGAACGGTGTGCAAATTGGAGCCATCGAAAAATCACTGTAGTATTCGTGGTTACTGTAGCAGGTGGGGCTACTGTAGCAAATTCGAGGCAGCCCCTTATTTTTTGATTTTGGCTGTGAATTTCCCCCTTGCCCTTATGTGGCTGGCCTCTTGCTCTCTTGTGGATTGAAGTGGAAGTATTTGAGACCCCAAAAGTCTCCTCCACTCATTCATCATATCCCTCATCCTTCATTTTCATCCAAAAGAAGGAGAAAACACCTCCAATAGGTGTAATGTGTGTGTAGTCATTCCCAATGATTCACCCAACGGAATCGCGAATGAAGACCGCATTGGAAAGCTCTCGTTAAGGAGATCGTTTCCTCTCTATCCATTTTTAGTTTCTATAGGTTTGTTAAATTCAGTTTTGGTAAGTTACTCAACTTTCTACTTCTCTTTCTAGCTAAAGATTGTGCTACAATGTTATAAATGTGTTCTACATGTTTGATAGAGTTATTACTTGTCTATAACATGAGGTTATATGTGATTTTGATTTAGGAATATGTGGGTTTGAAAGTATATGAGTGTGATGGGTTTGTTGGATGATTATGCCTAGATGAACTTGGTAAATGGGTTTATGTTGTTTATTTGAGTGTTTTGACATGAAGATTACTTGTTATTGGGTTTAGAAATCCGGATGATAGTTGAATCCCAAAATGTTACTTTGCCCTAGAAATTAAAAGTTTGTAATTTGATTCTATGAAGTCAATTATGTGTTTAATAGAGTATATTGAACCCTAGGATGAAATCCTACGTTGTTTGGAGAATGTTATGCCTAAATTGTGAAATTCCAAGATTTTGACGTTTTGGGTAATTATGGGTTTGATTATGTTTGTTGGGTATCTATGCCTTAAAGAACATGTTAAATGGGTTTAGGAACTCAGATAGTCTATAAATCTCGAAATGGGTTTGTGACCTAACTTTTAAAAGTTAGTAATTCGACTCAACGGAGTCAAATATTGTTTTTATGGGTTCGTGTGAGTCCTAAGGTAAAATCTTACGACGTTTGGTGATCGTTGAATCTAATTTGTGAAATCATGACATTTTGTCATTTTGGGAGAATTTAGGTTTGGGTGATATTTGATGATTTAGGACTTCATTATAAGTCCATATGAATATATTAGTAAAGCTTAAAAACCTTATACGACTCTCTACAATAGTTAAAATGAAAACTAATGAGAGCGATGGATTTTTGGGAAGTCATTTTAGTGCACAAGAATGCATCGACTTATTAAGGAATCTAAGATATGATTCATGCACGACTAATGGTGAATTGGGAATACGATTTGATGAACAATTTGTGTGTGATGGTTAAGAGTGTACTCAATGATTAAAGACTATTTAGAAAGTCTTGGGTTATTATTTCGATAACAATTGTTATATGCTTGTGATATTTGGGTTTTGTGATAGTTGATATGAGAATATCAATTAAGTTACGATTGGATGAATTTTATTGTTTAAGTCAATAATGACCTAAAGGAAGAAATATAGAGTTAAGACTCAATGGAGTCGAGTAGAGATTGATAATACACTAAATAAAGTAGTGTGAGAATCCTACGACGTTAGAGACACGTATAGTCTTGTTTGTGAAGACCCGAATACTTTCTTTGTGTGTGTCCAATATGACACCTAAACCTTAAAGGTTATTGTTATGATGATAGGTTGGTGCTTAACTAACTTAGTAAGCCGTAAGAATGAGATACTTGGAGTTTGGTTATGTTGATGGCTTAGCATGCGGCCTCATGATATGGGGGATTGTGGACTAACCTAATAGTCTACCCTTGCTTGTGAATTAAGGATCGTGTAGGACTTTGACGTGACATTATTATAATTAAACTAAATATGTAGTCTTATAATGTGAATCAGAGTTGGACTAAATATGTAGTCTTATAATGTGAATGAGAATTAGACTAAATATGTAGTCTTATTATGTGAATGAGAGTTAGAATAAATATGTCCACGAATTCTTTGAGGAGGTTGATAAGTGCTACCCTCTCAGAGCCTTACAGGTAGCTACCGATTTTGACTTCTTTGGTTTCATTGTTCAGCCCCAGTTTGATGGCGGATAAGTCTTCATTTGATGTTGATTGATGTCTTTCATGGTGCTCTACTGACTTTACGAGCTCAAGCAAGTAATTTTTATCTTTTGGGTTCATTCATCAAATGACTCATTATTAGAGTTAATTAATGAGTCTTTTAATGAAGGTGCAACTAAGGAATAAGCAAAGACATCTAGATTATCATTCTTAACAAACTGTACAGGGTTATTTACATTATTGAGGACATGGGGTTTGAGATCCTCAATTTTAGGGAGCGGATCAGTAGATGACCAATCCGTAAAGCTATAGGAAGGATGGGGAATAGTATATCCGAAGCGGTCCACCAGATCTGCGGTTGTCAAGAGCGGGCCGGTCGTGGTATATCAATTCTACAGAGGCTTGTCAGAAATAGACTCGAACTCAGCAGAGAGCTTTTCATAATCAGTGCATTCATCTATCATCCCTAGAAAACTGTCTCCCAGACATTCATTAGAAACTCCTTTTATTGAAGAAGATATGTACAACATTTTTATTTTGGATAAATATGTTTACTTGCCCTTCAAACTTCCTTTGTTTGATTGGTCTCAAAAATTCTTATACCTGCCACCGTAATTATCTCGTTGTCGATAAGATCCTGAATGGCATTTCTGAGTGCGTAGCACTTGTCGGTGAGGTGACCACTGCAGCGATGGTATTCACAGTACTGGGCATGATTCCACGGACTAGGTAATGGATTGGGAGGTTGATAATTAATGACGGATTTAAGTATCTCATGGGCCCATAGTGTTTGGAATATTTCGGATCTTGGGGCAGGTAAATCATCATAGTGTCTTGGAATTGGTTCTTTCCTTCCTTTTGGTCTAGGTAGGATACCAGGCTGAGGTTTGGTCAAATAGCTAGGTTGGATCTTTTCTCTCGAGTAATATTGCACTGGGATTTGATTGCATGGGCCCCTGTTTAGGGGAGGTTCTTCTTCATGTGCACAAATTGTTCTTGTCAGGGTTCCATGGGCCTTTGGCTGAGTATTTGAAGGCTCGAGGGGAAGATAGTTTTTCTGGTTATGGTAACAGGCATTTAGGTGAAGGAGTTCAGGGTTGATTTCTGGAGGAGGTGGATTAAGGCTATAAGCGTTTTGAATAATACCACCTTGGGAAACAGGGTCGATAGTTGAAGGCTAGTACGTGGTTGTTTTTTGGAGGCTTGGAAAATGATATTTTCTGTGGTATCAAGACAGTTTATTTCAGGAAGGAAAGAAATATCAGGAGCAAACTTTGGGCTTTTAACTTGTTGAGAGATAATGGCAAGAGTTTCTGCAAAACTTGCTAAAAGATTGTTAACCACCTGGTTTGTTATTCTTTCTGCATGGGCATCCAATTTCTTTTTTAGCCAGATTTCAAATCCAAAAGGTGGTACGTACTCAAGAGTTCCCTTTTCTGGTTCCCAACTGTTCTGATCATTGCTGGTCCCAGTCATAGTTTGTTTATTTTTAGCGGCCATTCTGCTCAAATTTGTATCTTCTACACTTATTCTGCCTTTTTCTGATCTGTCTCTGATACTTTCTGATCTGATTTCTGTGCATGTATCCCGTATCAACCGACCAGTATTATCTCTACCTTTCCAAATTCGGGCCAGGTTTCTAAGGAAAAGGGGTTTGAAGGTATCAGAAAGGGTTGGCTGAAGGCTTTCTGGGCTTGGAGTACAGTGTGCCTTTATTAGTATTTTTTTATTATTATTATTTTCCCTATAATTGATCGGACAAGCACCCGCTTTGTTTTGACAGTCTCGGGACTATTCCTGAAACAGTGGATTCTTTCTCCAGAGTATAGGATCTTCGTATTCCACCTGCCTTTCGACTCCCCAAGATCGGACTAATCTCAGGCGAATGGCATATACTCTTTCCAGGATCCACCATTCAAAATAGTCTAAGTCGAACATCAGAAAATAATTAGTCAGCCCCTGTGTATATTTTTATTCATATCTCTCTTTTCTTGTTTTTCCTACTTTTTATTTATTTATTTTTTATTTTTTATTTTTTTGTTTCTCTCCCTTTTTCTCTCTTTTTTTTTTTTGTACAAGGGCTGACCAATGATTCGGAGATGTAAAAACCGATCGGTCCATGAAGTGTCCTGAGAATCTATATGCAATTAACGTTGGCTGATGTAGGGGGTAGGTTGGCCATGGTGTAAGGTAGCAGTTCGGAATATATCTACATGCGTGTGCGTGTGTGCGGCTTCTAGAAAGCAGTAAAATCTTTTTTTTAGATATAAAGCAGGAAATAAAACAGATATGGCATGTCTTGCTATTATTTGTGGATTTTCTCGGCTTTTTTAGTTTGAGCGTGAGCAAGCAACCAATCACATCAAGAAATAGAAAGAAAAGTGGGGAATCTATCTATTCCTATTAATTACATATTTGTCCTAGTCCCCAAAATAAAATGACAGAATGAAATAAAATGTACATATTTTGTGTGATAAAAAAAACACACGAAATAATAATATAAAGCAGAAATAAAGCGATAATAAAAATAAAGCACCAGTTCTTTTGTTATGCTGCCTAGAAATCTATTTTTTTTTTTTTTTTTTTTCTTTTTTAAAAAAAATATATACATTTAATGGTAACTGGAACGAAACTGCCGCAAGATGGAGGATCATATCCACAAGTATATACATAGATATATAAAAACACGATATTTAAAATGCTAAAGAAATATAACAAGCATATTTTAGCCAGAAACTAAGAAAACTGATTTTTTTTCTTTTTTGTGAAAACTGAGTCTAACCCTCCATTTTTATTTTCTTTAAAATAAAAACGACGTCCCCAGCAGAGTCGCCACTGTGGGTGCCCCGGGATATATCCCGCGCCCTGTGTGCCCTTTTTTAGGGGTGCGCGGCGTGCGGAAAGGACATCACGCTTTCCATTCCATTCTCCCTTATTTAGGGGAAAACGAAATTAAAAATGCAGAAAAAGTGTTGTCGACAAGCGCGTTGAATACGCCTCGGTCACCGAGTGAGCTTTGGTCCATTATAAGAGCTTTGGATTTTTCCGTATCTCACACTCCCTTGTTTAGGGGAAAATAAGATACCCTTTTCAGTCTCATCTTCCCTTGTTTAGGAGAAAACAGAAAAGTGGCGCACCCTGCCTCACTGTGGACTTTTGAAAAATTGCCTTAGGTCATTATGAGTGCATTGGATTTCTCTGTATCTCACCCTCCCTTGTTTAGGGAAAAACATGATACAGAAAATGCATCACCCCTTTCATTCTCATCGTCCCTTGTTTAGGGGAAAACGGGAAAGTGCAAAAAAAGGATGTTGCGAGCCTCACCATGACCTTAGACTTATTTTGGATCGTTGTGAGTGCATTGGGCTTCCCGTATCTTGTTCTCCCTTGTTTAGGGGAAAACAAGATACAGAAAATGCATCACCCTTTTCATTCTCATCGTCCCTTGTTCATGGGAAAACGGAAAAAGTGCAAGAAAAGGATGTTGCGGACCTCACTGTGATCCAAAATGTTTTAATAGAGTCGTCATCTTTATTTTAAGGATAAATAAAGAAAAACCAAAAATAAACCAGAGTTTGTAAAAAAAAAGGGTTCAGTTGCTAAGTTACGAGGTGGGAAGGTGTTAGGCACCCAACTCACCCTTTCGGTCTCAAAACAGTTTTTGGCTAAAAATATGCTTTTATTATATTTATCTAGCAAATAAAATAAAGCGTTTAAAACAGATATATTCGTATCTACATTATTTACAGACTTGCAACCGCTTCCTTCCAATAATTACAAATACATTTAAAATATTTGGCCATAATAATGGCTCTTTTTAATGTTATTTTCTACATAGATCGGGCAGCATAACTGCTTATATTTTTTACATTGGGCCGGATAAAAATAGCACTTTTATATTAAAAAAAAGTCCTTAAAGGCTCGCCTTTAAGAGCGTGGGTGTGCTCGCTCTGTCCTTCCAGAAGAGTGAGTCTTTTGCTCTTGTTGCGATCGGGCGAGAATAAGCGCTTCGAAAGTTGCTTTCGAGCATCGTAAAGCAGGCGAAACAGCGCTTGCGATTTTGCTTTTTGTTTGCTTCTTGGGCGGAAATCGAGGCAGCAACAGCTTGCTTACAGCGGTTGGCCTTTGAATTCGGGCAGAGCAACTGCTCTTTTTGAGATTTTTGGACCGGGGAAATAGGGTGGAAACCTAGCTCAAAGGCTAAGACTCACTTTGACTGGTTGGTTTTGAGTTTGGAGGAAATTTGGCAGAGCTTCGAGGCTTATAGGAGGAGGGGGCTCTCTCTATCTCACGATCGCTCTCACTACGTAAAATAAACGCTGAACTGTATGAGTGAGAATGATTTTTCTCGGCCTTTAATTCTGAAGTCGGGCACCTGTATTTATAGCTGAGATGAGGGACTCCCTCGGCATTTTGTAATTTCTTATGTGCTTCATCGGCTTGTACCGCGCGCTTGAGAGCTTGTGCTAATTCTCAAATCGTAATCATTGTTGAGGACCTGGGCGCCGACCCCATAGGGTCTGGGCACCGCGCCAGGTTGGCTTGGTGGTGGCACCTGGATCCTTTTTCAGGTTGATTTTTGACACTTTGGCCCCTGCATTTCACTGTTTTACGCATCCTGCTTTGTCTTTTGCATCTTTAAACCCTTTAACTTGACATTTTTTAAGTTTTAACAGGTCTTGATATCGCATGTCATGTTACATACCAGGGGGTACGAAATTGGGGTGTCTACAGAGCCCCTCAATGATGGAGTTTACGGGTAACCCGAAGCTTACCGAGTAAACGAACATCGTTGATAAGAAATAGACTCCCTAATTTCGTGGAAATTATAATGGGGAGTAATGCAATAGGTAGCAGTTTATAATGCATTTCAAATCTCACATATCCTATACATATTTAATCAGTTATAGCAGGTTATCGTAGTTTTTAAGCAGATATGTAGATTAAATGCTTTGATGGTCGGACCTACCGAAGTATGCTGCCTACGTATCCCTTAATAAAATGAATCAGACCAAACGTAGTTCGGCCCGATGCAAACAAACAACGTTGGGTGGAATACCAAGATCAAACATCGTATCCTCAAAGGGTCGAACCCTTTGCCGAACACGATGGTGGGATAGATCGCCTCCTCAGGGCAGGGCCTTTCGTCAGAGTACGATAGCCTTTTAACTGGCCCGGGGTCTACGCCCCCTCGCAGAAAAGGCTGAACATGGATCCAAATTTTGATCATTCATCTCGGGGTTACGCCCTGCGAGGAGATGATCATATGCTACTCCTATAAAGCATGAAAACATCGCATCCTCAGGCGTGGATATCCTTCGTCGAATGCGATGGTGGGACACATCATGGTTTGATCACTCATCTTGGGATTACACCTCGTGAGGAGATGATCATATGCTACTCCGATAAAGCATGAAAACATCGCATCCTCAGGCGTGGATATCCTTCTTCGAATGCGATGGTGGGACACATCATGGTTTGATCACTCATCTTGGGGTTACGCCCCGTGAGGAGATGATCCTATGCTACTCCTATAAAGCAGGAAAACATTGCATCCTCAGGCGTGGATATCCTTCGTCGAATGCAATGGTGGAACACATTTTATGCCAAAAGGTAAAATACTTTACCTTTTCTTACCATTGTCTTGCTTTTACTACTCATGTTGCTTCTGCTGAGTTTGCTGCGTGTGTTGGTTGACTTGATTTTGATATATGTAAATTGATACATGCTTCATATATTCATACTTCTCGCCAACCTCACTGTGTTAGCATAATCTTAGCTATTGTAAGTAAATGGGATTTTAGAGCATTGTATGTCATACATATAAAGTGCATGGGATGGATGTGTAAGTATTTGAAATTCATTGTGTTCTCTCTTTCTGTGATAAATCGGGTTCGGATAGTAGATTGCATGTTCTATGATGCACATGTGTTAATTGAAAATGTATTTTTAGAATGAATGTTGTGTTTATCTTAATAAAACTGTCTAAATTGGAAGATATTCATCATTGGTTGGCTCACACACACGAAGAATGTTAGTACCATTTGCAGGATTGAGTGTAAGTCAGGTTGGCATTGAGGTGATTCCTTACACATTTGTTGAGCATCCTCCTGAGTCATATTTTGAATGCCCATGCTATCGTGAGTTGAGAATGAACCAAAAAGATTTTTGTTATTTATGTACTTCTTTAGTAGTTTAGTGTAATTTTAATTAATTGTTTTTTGTATTTATCTGTATAGTCGAATCGCTCGTTAAAATTTCCTTGAGTTTGTGGGTTTCTAGAGGAGAGTAAATAGTGGCACCCTCCAAAAAGATTTTTATTTTTTGTAATTTCATTACTTTTGTATAAATTAGTTTTGCAGTTTACTCGTGAACGAGCAAAGTCTAAGTTTGGGAGTATTTGATAGATGTGTTTTATACGCATCTATGGGGTACTTCTTCAGCTTGGAAATAGCAATTTCACGAGGCCTTTGGCAAATAATATGTGTTTTGGAGCTTAATTGTGAGTTTCAGGGTTTTGAATGCAATTATGGATTTCTTGAAAGTTTTAAGTGAAGAATTGAAAGAAGGGTGCAAAGTTTGAAGAAAGGAAGGACCAAAAGGTCAGAATACCTTGCGGTCGCATGCCCATAGAACCTTGCCCCCACAAGGTTCCCAGTCTGTTGTACTCGGAGAACACAAGATCTTGCGGTCGCATGCCTCCAGCACCTTGTGACCGCAAGCCATCGACTTCACAAAAGACGGAATTTTAATCTTAACCTAATTCTAAGCCCTGTATCTATTAGTATAAATACAAACCTTGTAGCCCTAAGTAGGAGGTCCAAATATTAGCAATAAAATACAGTTTTTATAAGTTTGTAATCATAGTTCGAGAGATCTTTCGTGCTTTCATTCATCCAATCGATTAGTTCATCATTGACGATGAACTAAAAGCTCATATCTAGGTATTTGAGGTAACTTGTATCGAATCTTTTGCTCTATATTAATTTATTATTCAATCAAATCTTGTTGGTCGCAGAGTTTATCAATCTCTTTGTTATTTGGTTTTTTCCTAATTAAAGGTATCACAATAGTTTAAAGACCTAAGGATGCGAATAACTATAGGACCGTGTGCATATGTCGTTTATTGACCCAGCTCTGTGATAAATTAAACTTATTGATGCATGAAAGTGATAAATTAGGTTCAGGTTCATATGTTCTTATTTTTAAGATATATCATCGGTTGAATTATTAGATGGACACTGAAATATAATTCAACTTAGTGACACTAAGTTTGCAAATCGTATACCCATAGCATGCAACTCTTTTCCTTCGTGAACGAACCCAAGACATAGTGATTAATACATTAGACAAAAAAGTATTAAAGTAGACATAAGTAAATCCTAACTTTTAGATTCCCCTCCATAATTGCTGTTAATAAATTGTTGCCTTTAGATTACTCGATTGATAGTAGAATAAATTAGATTGGTTAAATTAGATAAAATTAATCAAACAACCTCCCTTAGTTATAATTGTTACTTGTTTACTTGTTTTAATTGATTCTTGTTTCTGTGATTCGACCATTGCTTTCCGATCACTATACTTTATATTGATTCGTACACTTGCAATCTAAATAAATAATACATCACATGATAATCTCGATCTTAGTGGTGTAGGGGGCATTATTCGCGACTCTAATGAAGCTGTGGTTCATGCTTACTCAGTTTTCTTTGGTATTTCCACTAACATGGAAGTTTAAATAAGGATTCCCTATAGGTACGTGATTAATAAAGCTATCAATATCAATTTTTTAAATTTTACAAGAATTAGTAACCTTTTGTAAGTCATTAGTCAAATTCTAATCTAATCTAATTAATTAATTAAGAAAAATAAAAGTACCAACTTTTTTTGAAAAAGTTTTTTCTCAATGTATGATTAAAATTTAAAATTGAAATCCTTAGTTTTTAGTATAAAATTCATAATTTTAATGTGTTCCTCAACAACGAAATTGATCTTAGAGACCCCAATTCCATTTCAAAAATTATATTTGCGTTCCCAAATTCTAAACTTGGTTTGGGATTTTGGTATTTATCATTTTGAGTCCGGATCCTCTATTCCAAAAGTATATTTTATACTCTATTACAATGTCAGATTCACCGTTAACTTGTCAATTAGTAAATTAACAAAATTAATTATTTAAACAAAATCAATTACTGATTGACAAGTAAACGGTGGATATGATATTAGAATAAAAGATGAAATACACTTTTGGAATAAAGGATCCGGACTCATCATTCTTGACCAATCAACTTTAGCTCTATATATGTATTACTTTATTATATTTAATCATAAAGGGCAAAAAAACAGAACAACACTTCAACAACCTCCCTTCCTCTTCTCCTCTTCTTAACAACTATACTAGTTAGGCAGATAGATACCTCCTAAACTTAGTTAAGCTACATTTTTTAAACAAAACTGTATCCGCTTAAAGCAAAGTCATGAGAACCCAGCACATTGCACCTAACACCTGCTAATAACATTGTGTCAACATACACAACATTTTGAAACCTCTATTTGCGGTTGAAACATTTGACATTCATGTTCACATATTAAATTATTATTTGGTTATCTATTTTCAAACAAAAAGAAATTTTCGAATACCTTCCTCAAACTTCCAAAGATCCCCCTACTTCAAACTATCAAAAGGTTTACTTCAAAGCCAATGAAGTCGAGGATGATGAAGAAAAACTCATCCTTCAATTGTAGAAAACCTAGAGATTTTGCTTCAAACTATCCATCTACAAGACATGAGTATTACAAGAGAGCTCCAAGAACCTTTGAAAACCAAAAGAGATAGTTACAAAAGATCAAAATCTAGCAACTTGGATGGAGAAAGATTCAAAAGATGATACTACTGATTTTTAGCATAAAAAACAAATCTTTGTCTTATTGCAGAATCAATTGTTTATGATTCATAAAATAAGTCTGATGATGAGCTTCTAAACTCACCTATTAAAGATCGTAAACTGTAAAAGGTGATCCAACCTGAACAATTTCGCTTGTGATCAAGAAAATAGGAAATAGTTTTTACAGACAAAACATAAATAGCCAACCAAATGAAAAAAGAAAAATCAAGTTTTTCAAGGACTGTTGACACTAAGAAAACCAGCTTAAATAAGAATGTGGGGAAGATGATTGTTGAAACGTTCCAATGGGAATACAACTGCCCATCTTGCCCATAATCTATGTTGCAGGGAACTCTTTCGAGTAGAGTGCATTATTGCAGCACAACACCGATACACACAATCCCTGCATTGCTGAACCACTAACCAAGTAGAAACACAAAACTGGAAGAAACTTGCATGCACACATACCTCTATCCAATATGCATAGATATGAAAATATTCAACTTATTCTGTTTGAAGTTTTGGGTGGGTGCACTTTTCACAAGTTCTCCGAGAGCATAACTGTGCACTTCTAAAAGGATAAATCCCCACATAGGGTACCATGTCAGCAAAGGCAGTTTCAGAACTGCAAGGTCAACAAGAGCAAAAGGCAAGTCTAGCAGAAAATACCAGTGTAAACAATTTCCAAAGGAAGTAATTTTGTGTTAACATTAAACCCCAGAAAGCATGTGATAGTTCAATAAACAAAATGACAAAACACACACAATTACTAATTGAGGATAAGAATATATCCTTGCAGTGCTGCAAAAAATTCATTGCCAAAAAGCCCATCTTCGTTGCTCTAATAATAAGATGGCAGTTAATCATTATCCACCCTCAACGGTTGGCCTTTGCAACCCTCTCAATTTCATCCTTCTTCTTTATGGCATAGCTGCAAGTACACAAAAGTAGGACAGCAATCATGTCAAATTTAATTCATGCTAAACTGACTCCCCAAAAATGTCATTACATGAAATCCAAAATTAAAGGAACACAATGAAAGACAGACGAGAAAATTTGATGTTAACCTGTTGGAGGACCCCTTGGCTGCATTTATAAGTTCATCGGCCAGGCACTCAGCAATGGTCTTGATGTTCCTGAAAGCACTCTCACGAGCACCAGTGGTCAGGAGATATATCGCTTGGTTAACACGCCTCAGTGGAGAAATATCAACAGCCTGACGCCTCACAACACCAGCAGAACCGATACGAGTAGCATCTTCTCTTGGTCCACTAAACAAAAGAAAGTATATCTGAGTAACAAGTCAAGCACAAGAATATAATATGATGTTCAGGAGTCATGATGTCACCAAGTGCTCCAGGAGCAGGGATAAAATGTTTACCAGTCCTAAATTTACAAACATGAGGTTCAACATGATGTGGAAAATACTGAAGCATAAGCAAGACAACAGTCCAACATCCACTATAACTCATACAGGTATCATATACTCCCTCTATCGCAAAAGAAAATAGTCCCACATTCCTCTTTGGTTTGTCCCAAATAATAGACTCATTTCTGAAAGGGGAAATACTTTTAGGGCAATATAAAGAAGGTACAAACAAGTAAAGCCACAATCTTAAGAAGTTTAACTTGTCAAGTGGAACTATTTTTTGGGGGACGGACAGAGTAGCATATGATATCATAAATAGATCAATTCAAGAATAAATCTCTCTCAGTCACCAAAAGCAAGACAAGAACTTGAAAGGTTACCAAAAATAGAAACAGCATATTCTCTGGTGTCTGTACCTGTTAATAACAGCATCAACAATGATTTGAATGGGATTGGCGTCTGTTAGCAAATGGATGATTTCCATTGCATGTCTCACAATGGAGACTGCCTTAATCTTTTTCCCATTGTTTCTTCCATGCATCATAAGAGAGTTAGTCAGCCTCTCCACAATAGGGCACTGAGCCTTACGAAACCTCTTGGCTTGATATCTCCCAGCTGTGTGAGGCACGTAAGTTGGATGCTTCGAAGCAGTTGCAGTAATGTAATCCTCAACCGATAGATCACTGACCTATATAATATAATAATTGTTATAGTTGGTATTCGATTGAATAGTTAGAAGCAAAAGTCAAAAATTTCTCCTCGGTCGCATTTAATCCCTGCAAAATTCTGGAACAGATGGATAGCTCATCAACTTAAGCTGAACTATTTGTGTCATTAAGTTGACAAATGGATAGAATAGCATTTTAATTAGTGTTTGTGTTATTCAAATACATGCACAAGCGTAGCGGAGCTAAAATGAAAAAAATGGGCTGGCACCAATATATCATACACCAACGACAACAAAAAAGACAAATTTAAAATCTCTATTAAAAGCACATCAGGCTTTACTAATTCTATAGACAAACCCTTGGATTACCCATTGAGAAATATAGTTTTCTATGTCAGATTTGGATAGCAAAAGACAGGTTGAGTATATCAGAAAAAAGACAGGGTACCAGTAACAATAATTCCAATTTACACTTTTAAATTCTTTCTCTAGAAGTGCAAACTAACTCCAGATTCTAAGAATGAAAAGAAAAACTGTTGCTGTTGGCTGACAACTTTTTATCCAACTTCAAGTAGCAAAAGAACCAATTTTTCCCACACACGCTGCCTCAATCCAACAAACACTGGCACCACGACATACTCTGATACAACATTAACCAGCTGACACAAAGACATTTTCCAAGAAAGTGCAGAACAATCGAGGAAATTGACCCTTTTTCATTGACATTTTTTTTGATAAGCGTCATTTGTTCATTGACATTAACATACATTGTTATAAAACTACAAAAATGAAGCTAAGAATCATTTCAGTAGCATAATGAATCAACTGAACCAATGAACATAGAGTGTTTCTAAATGGAATCATGGTGAGGGAGGAGCTTTTGGAGGAAGATGGGACGATCTTTCAGTGTGGTAGGAAGACTATCAAAGTGTTTTGGAGCTGTTACAAGGATCGCATAGAGTTTTGGCTTGTTGAAAAATATACAGGTAGGCCTCATGTGATTTTCCTCTGCTCCATAGAGTTCGAATGGGTCTGCAAATTACTGGGAAGCTTTTCAAATTTCAAAGGACCTTGCTGGAAGATGAGACAGGGTAAGGCACGAGAACTGGTGGTGGCTAAGGAGAAGAATGCCTCTGGGATGTTCATTAAAATTTCTGTGAGAGGCTTGGGGAGGTCAGGCTTGATTTGCTTCCCTGAATGTGTCGAAAATCTGGGGTTGATGGTGGCAGAAAAACTTCCCAGATTTGCAGCCTTCACCTAAGAAGAGGGTCACAACATCAACAATAGTCACAATAGTCCCAAATCTTTTAAGGAAGTGGCGGAGATCTCTCCTTGGCCTGATTTGGTTCGCAGTTGTGGAGATGGGGTTGCGGAAGCAGACTTCTCAGTGGATGTAGCTTCTTGCAGAGGAACTGTGGATTTCCTGGGTAGGTGGTTTGGTTGGGTTTGTTGGGTCTTTAGATTACCCTAAACCTGAAGCTACTGAGCTCCAACAGTGGGTTGATCAGAGATGGAGGACTCCAGGAGGAGTGAAAGTTGTGAACATGCATGGCAAATTCTTCCTCTTGGAGTTCCCCTCGAAGGCAGAGGCGAATCGGATTCGTAGAGAGAAGATATGGAAGTTCAGACAGGTGGATCTTATCTTGGAGTGCTGGAACCCTGAATTCAGCTGCCATAGAGATGAGTTGGTTTGGGTTCGAGCCCAAGGGTTACCTATCCATTTGTGGGGGTTGAGGGTTTTCCAGGACATCGGTAAGGCCTGTGGATGTTTTATTAGCGTTTACAACGTTGCAATCTCGAGGAACGATTTGAGTGGGCGAGAATTTTGGTGCGAAGCAAGAACGACCTTCAGGATCAGTGCACATCAGAGTGAGTGAAAGAAATTTCGTGTTCCAATCTGGGCTGAATCTTCGACTTCCTGTAGGTCATGGAGGAGGAACGACGGAGTAGGAGGCAAAGCAGCCGCTGGAATGAAGAGGAATAGGGTGGAGAAGACGAGTGAGCCTCACGCGAGGGTGAGGGAGGTGATAGGTAAAGGGAAAGGGAAGGCACAGGCCTGCAATCAGAAAAAGAGACTGCGAAGCACATGGGTCGTAAAAAATTCGAATTTCAAATTAAATGGCTCAGATAGTTTGGGCCAGGTTTTGGGGATAGTAGTGGACTCAAGGCCGGGCCTGTTGGAAGCCCAAGTTTGAGGAGTACTCAAGTAGGGAGGTTGGGTACAATTAGTGGTCCATCTCCTGTAGAGGAATCGGAGGGTCCTGCAGCCCAGTGTAGTGGGCTTTTGGATAAGGTAGATCCAATCCCTCAAAACAGAGAACCCATTAACAGGTGGACAGGTACAGCCATTTATTATAGCAAGGGGAATCGGTCTAAAATATCTGGGGAGGAGGCATCTTCAAAGGTGCAAAAAGGGCAAGGGATCCAAGGCGAAAATATTCACGGTTCTCAGGAATCCTCTAACTCTAACGAGGAAGATTGGGCTTCGAAGGAGTTCCAAGAGAGCGAAGATAGCGACTTCGATTGCGACTGGATGGGAGGCTTCTCTCAAGGGAGTCGTGAGGATACGGTGTCGGCGTCTTTAAACGAGGAAAAGATTGAAGGGTCGTCCACAACCGAAGATATGTCTCCGAGGGACCCTGTTGAGGAAAATATGCAGGGGGGTTCCTTGCCTACAGGTCGGAGTTCAAAGGCCATTAAAGCTCATGCATGAATTCCTAAAGTTCTTCAAGCAGTCCCAATTAGATGCGAACCATTATCCGTTATCCAACTTCAAGTAGCAAAGGAACCTATTTTTCCGTCACATGCTGCCTCAAACCAACAAACACTGGCACAACGACATACTCTGATACAACATTAACCTGCTGACACAAAGACATTTTCCAAGAAAGTGCAGAACAATCTAGGAAATTGTCACTTGGTCATGGACATTTTTTTTATAAGCATCATTTGTTCATGGACATTAACATACATTGTTATAAAACTACAAAAATGAAGCTAAAGAATCATTTCAAGCAACCAAAAAAAAAAAAAAAGAGGACGACCTTACATGAGCCAAATAATGTATCAATAACATAAAGAGACCAGAATTCACTAAGGTTGAAAAGTTTCAATGGAACACTACCAAGGCTTTCTCCCTGAATTTGTTTCTCAAACAGAGATTATAGCGTGTCTCCTTTTTCTACTAACATGATTCTCACTTCTGTCAAAAAATATTCCACAAGTTCAACTATGTTAGGAATGGAAACTTAAGGTTGAACTCTGCAAATGCAAGGCTTTAACATTATTGAATATTGACCCACTGAAGTTTAGCCAAGTGTGTCTTGTGCAAGTGCCCCACAACCAAGTCGCCTCCTAACATTCTCCAAGTTAATATAAAGTTTACCACCGCTTCAAAAGATTAAGAATGTGTCAGAAACATGTCCAAGACCAATAGTGTCCATATGGTATATTGGTATTGGCATAAAATACATGTCCAACAACAAAACGAGCTTTTGTTTGGTGACACTAATTAAAAGCTCTTAATCACTTTTGGTTCTTTTATTCCATAAACCTGGAACAAAAGCTTAAGGCAATAGGAGCAACAAGTCTTCAGTGGAGACATAAAGAACAAGGCAGGGAGATACAAGCACAATAAACTAAGTTATCTTGCTGCCACGTAGGAAATTAAATTGAGTTTACAATGATCAGCCGACTAGGATAATAGACATATATTCAAAAGTACACACATGAAATAAAAATGTCTACATTGGATTGAATTATGAGTCTAAAATCAATGCTCAGTAGAATAGCAAGGACTCATCGCTTTGATTGTGTTAAGCAATAGCCAAAAACTCAATGTCTAATAGGACTAAAAAAATTACTAGCTGGTGATAACGACCACATACGAGACCAAATTAATCCTTTTTCACTGCAACCTAAACAATGCTGGATATCTACCGAGACACCAAATTAACACATGGATTAATAATTTAGTCAACAGACACAAAACTAAGAGAGCAAGCATGCTAAAGAACAAAAAAAGCATCTCCATCATATTTAGTTTAAGCAACTAAACACAATGATTAAATTAAACATGTATATCATCAAGTATAAGCTAAGGAATTGAATATGAAGCTCATTAAAACAGTTAATTAAAAGGAATTTCAATTGCAAGGCATGAATTCTGTTATATCTCACGAAATAGGTAAAAGTTTTCAAATCACACACACAGAGACTGCCACAGAGAGAAGAGAACCTGTATGTCCACGTAGGACCATTTGTTGAAGAGCATAACCTCACTGTGAACCAGTGACTGATTCTGATCATTTGCTGCAACATCCGGCGCCGCCATCGCCTACAACAGCAAGCAGTGAGATTCATTAATTCCATAAATTCATTATTACAATTTTCAGTACTGAAATCAATGGATATGGCGAAGAAACGGGAGCAATAATCGTACTTTTCGCTGCCTGTACGGGAGAAATTAGGGTTTAAGGACAGAGAAAGGGGGAGAGAGAGAGAAAGCAGCTGCAGGGAGACTCGGGAGGTAACGAAGAAACGAAAAAGATATAGCTGCGGCGAAGATTGAAATAACTCTCAAACCAACTAGGGTTACCGCCACTCTCATTGTTACCCCTGTTTTCTCCATAATACCCTTTACGATCGAGTAATTGACACCGGGTGTGTATAAATTTTTCGAATCGGATCGGATCAGTTAAAATTGGACTGAATTAATATTTTGGTTTGGTCCTAAATCTGAATTTTCACAAACCGACAATTGGTTTGGTCATGGTTCCAGAACCAAAAAAATGCAGAATCAGATCGAATCAGACCAATATGTTATTTATTATTATTTTATTATATATAATTATAATATAATATAATATATAAATAAATATTAATATTAATTCCTTATTTAATTTTCCTAACTAGCTGTGGTAGTGTCGTTTCCTACCTCAAGATCAAAGCTAGAAAGATGGAGAGACTAAGAGACCAAGTTGCTCACTGCTCAAGTCAAGTTCATCAACTCGGCCAACTGGATCAAGAGATGAGTTTTTTCGCAATCTCTTCACCTCGTCTAAGCCTAACCTTTGAGCAAATCAATTTGTTGATTTCTTCGACCCTTTAGGCTTCAACTGAAACCCTTCAATCGATCTATTGAACAAAATCACAAACCCTTCACTCACTCCTTCAGGCTTTAGCGAAAGAGTGAAAGTTGTTCGAGAGTTTGAGTTTCAGCAGTGGCAGCAGCCAGTGACTTCGAGCTTTAGCAGCCACCGCAGGCCTTGAGTTCCCTTGAAGGTTAGCTTCTATCTCTCTCTCACTCTCAATCTCAATTCTCACATAGTACATGGATCTTTCAGTTTTGAACTTTACAAATCTACCCAAGTCTCAACTTTCATTGTAATATGTGATTTGAGACTTATTAACATATAATCCATCTGTTTGTATAACTTTCCATTCAATATCAAAAGAAAACATCTATTCAAGATTTAAATATATCCATCAAGATGGATATTGAATTCGTTATTGCTATCTATCGATTTTAAGTTGGATCCTCATACATAAGTAAAGCCGTCAAAATTGACCAAACCCGCCACCTAAAAATGTGGGTTAGGTTGACAAAACTTGAGTCCGTTAGGAAGCGGATCAAACGGGTTTGGCCCGTGCGGATCGCGGGCTGAAACGGGGTGGGCGGTTGGCCCGCCAATTTTAGAGATAATGAAAAATATTACCCTTGATTAAAAGGTCTATATAGTATATAATGTAACCTCAAAGGAGGTAGTTGATAATTTTACTTCACCATAATTAATACTAACATTTACTTGTTGACTTCAATCCTATTTCCCTACCCCTGCTACCCATTTACCCAACTGTGGGTGCCCCCCGAAATTCTCCCGGACCACGCGCTTCCTTTTTTTAGGGGAACGTGCACTTTGGAAGGACACTACTCATTTCATTCCACCCTCCCTTGTCTAGGGGAAGACGAAATTAAAAGTGCGAAATGAATGATGTATATAGCGCGTTGAATACGCCCGGGCTCATAGTAGATCACCATGAGTGCTATGGGTTTTTGTATCAAGTTATCCCTTGTTTAGGGGATAACAGGATGCAGAATGCATCACCCTTCCATTCACATCTTCCCTTGTTTAGGGAAAAATGGAAAGTGCAAGAAAGGATGTTGCAAAAGCGCATCGGAATACGCTCGCCCTACGGTGATTCTCAAGACATTATCTAGAGTCACCACTGAGAGAGTTTTGGGCTTTCTGTATCAGGTTATCCATTTTTTAGGGGATAACATGATACATGAATGCATCACCATTTCATTCACATCATCCCTTGTTTAGGGAAAATGGAAAGTGCAAGAAAGGATGTTGCGGGCCTCACTGTGAGTTCAGAATGTCGTAACAGAGTCGCCATCTTTATTTAAAGGATAAATAAAGAAAAACCAAAAATAACCAAAGTTTTGTAAAAATGGTTCGGAAGCTAAGTTACGAGGTGGGAAGGTGTTAGGCACCCAACTTGCCTTTTCGGTCTCAAAACAATTTTTGGCTAAACTATGCTTTTATTGTATTTTTCTAACAAATAAACAAAACATTAAAAGCAGATATATCCGTGTCTACATTATTTACAGACTTGCAGTCATCTCCTTCCAGTAATTACAAATACATTTAAAAATATTTGGTCATAATAATGGCTCTTTTTAATGATATTTTCTATATAGATCCGGGCAGCATAACTGCTTATATTTTTTACATTTGGCCGGATGAAAATAGTATTTTTAATATAAAAACCCTTAAAGATTTACCTTTAAGAGCGTTGGGTGCACTCGCTCTGTCCTTCCGGGAGAGGGAGTCTTTTTGTTGTTGCTGCGGTTCGGGCAAAATAACTGCTTCCGAAAGTTGCTTATGGGCACCGTCAAACGGGCGGATCAATTGCTTGCGTTTTTGCTGTTGTTTGCTTGCTGCTGGCGGAAACAGCTTGCTTCTGGCGGATTTGACCTTTGGATTCGGGCAGAGCAACTGCTCTTTTGGGGATTTTTGGACCGGGGAAATAGGGTGGAATCCTAGCTGGGGGGCTAAGGCTCACTTTGACCAGTTGGTTTTGAGTTTGGCGGAGATTTGGCAGAGCTTCGAGGCTTATAGGAGGAAGGGACTCTCTCTATCTCACGATCACTCTCTACGACGTAAAACAAACGCACAGCGTAATAGTGAGAAAAATTCTCGGCCCCTAAAACTGAAGCCGAACACCTCTATTTATAGGTGACATGGGGGACACCACTATCTTTAAAATTTGTTCTTTGTGCTTCATCAGCTTGTACCGCGCGCTTGAGAGCGTGTATTAATTCTAAAATCGTAAACACTGTTTGGGGCTTGGGCGCCGAACCTTAAGGCTCCGGGCGCCGCGCCCACTTAGCTAGGTGGCAGTGCCTGGCTCTCAAACTTGGCCTCCTTTTTGACACTATGTCCCCTGCATTTCACTGTTTTACGTATCCTGCTTTGTCTTTTGCATTTTTAAACCTTGTAACTTGACATTTGTTAAGTTAAAACAGGTCTTGATATCGCATGTCAATGTTACATACCAGCGGTACGAAATTGAGGTGTCTACAGAGCCCCTAAACGATGGAGCTTACGGGTAACCTGCAGCTTACCGAGTAAGCGAACATCGTTGATAAGAAATAGACTCCCAATTTTGTGGAAATTATAATGGGGAGTAATGCAACAGGTAGCAATTATAATGCAACAGTTTATAATGCATACCAAATCTCATATAACCTAGACTTATTTAGTCGGTTATAACAGGTTATCACAGTTTTTAAGTAGATATGCAAATTAAGTACTCTGATGGTCGGACCTACCAAAGTAGGCTGCCTACGTATCCCTTAATAAAAGGAATCAGACCAAGCGTAGTTCGACTGGTGCAAGCAAACAACATTGGGTGAAATACCAAGATCAAAACATTGCATCCTCAAAGGTGGAGACCCTTCGCCGAACACGTGGTGGGATAGATTGCATCCTCAAAGGTGGAGACCCTTCGTCGAATGCGATGGTGGAACACATCATGAGTTGATCATTCGTCTCGGGGTTACGCCCCGCGAGGAGATGATCCTATGCTACTCCTATAAAGCAGGAAAGCATCGCATCCTCAAAGGTGGAGACCATTTGCCGAATGCAATTGTGGAACACATCATGGGTTGATCATTCGTCTCGGGGTTACGCCCCGCGAGGAGATGATCCTATGCTACTCCTATAAAGCAAGAAAGCATCGCATCCTCAAAGGTGGAGACCCTTCGCCGAATGCGATGGTGGAACACATCATGGGTTGATCATTCGTCTCGGGGTTACGCCCCGCAAGGAGATGATCCTATGCTACTCCTATAAAGCAGGAAAGCATCGCATCCTCAAGGGTGGAGACCCTTCGCCGAATGCGATTGTGGAACACATCATGGGTTGATCATTCGTCTCAGGGTTATGCCCCGCGAAGAGATGATCCTATGCTACTCCCATAAAGCAGGAAAGCACCGCATCCTCAAAGGTGGAGATCTTTTGCCGAATGCGATGGTGGGACACAATTCTCATGCCAAAAGGTAAAATACATTTACCTTTCCTTACCATTGCCTTTGTTTTTACTACTTTTACTGCCTTTGTTGCATTTGCTAATTTTGCTGATTTTGCTGCTTTTGCGGCTTCCGCTGCTTCTGCTTCTTATGTTGCTTCTACTGCTTCTGCTGCTGAGTTTTATCTTTTTGCCACGTTTCTGACTCTTGCTGGGGATTTCCTTTCGTTGCTGCTTTTTGCATTTCTCTTTCTTGCTGCTCTTTTGCATTTTTCTTGCTTGCTTTTTCTTTTTTGTTGCATTTTTTGCATTTCTTCTTTTTTGCATTTTTTTTTGTTTTTGTTTTTGCATTTTTTCTTTTTTTGCATTTTTCTTTCTTTGCTGAGAATTTTTACCTTTGCTGCTGATTTTCTTGCTTTCTTGATCATCTTGCGGCTGACTTGCTAGGCATGTGAGTTTTCTTTTTGAATTTTGATGGATGACCGTCAATTTTTGTTAACAAAACTAACTTCGTTAACTTTCCTTTAAGCTTTAGGGGCCATTTTGCAACTTAGGAAACCTGAGGACTTTAGTGCTGAACCTTTGAACTTTGGAGGGGGAAAATGGAAAATTCCCTTTTCTTCCCTCATAAGTGACGAGCAGGAAGGAAGGCAGAAGCAGTTCAGCTTCATTTCTTCTTCTTCTTCGTTTCAGGTCCGCCCGTTGGACCCGCCATAAGTCAATACAAAGTTAACGTAATGACCTTTTGTAAGGACTTCAATGCTCGTACTCAAAAGTACAAGCCAGACACTTCGATCGCCGCCATTCTTCAAGGACGATGCGTTCGAGCTCGGTGTGAGGTCGCCATCGGTCACCCGGTACTTGAAAAAGGCTGCGGGCGTCGAGTCGGCGAGAGCCGTCCAAGTCATGTTGTAGCTTCAACTTTAACCCTAAAGCATATTTACGAAATTGCAAAGATTAAGCAGGCGGATCCATATTGTCAGTACATGTCTTTGGAAGCGATTTCAAAGTCGATTATAGGTACAACTAATTCCATGGGTCTTAAGGTTCAAAAGGATTTGGATTGATTGTATTTCCATATTTTCAATTCTAGGGTTTTGAATTTTATGATTATGGAGTTTTGATAACTGTAAGACAGTTCAATTGAGCTTATAAATGAAGAGTTAAGTATGTTCCGATTCCAATACATTTTCATTTCTTCATTCTTGGTTTTGCTTTCATATGAAGATTACAGGCCATGTTTTGAAGAGCCTAAGGTTATCTCATTATTAATTGTAGGTCTGTAGGTATCTTCAAAACTAACATTGACCTAATTCTTTTTTCTGGTTTTGGATGTGCTAGAGTTCGAGACTTTGGAAACCCATTCATCAATTGACAGGGAGTTAGATGTCTTGACATCTAATATAACGATGGGTAGTGATTTGACCATCAAACGAATGTTAGATGGGTAGTGATTTGTCATAACATGTTATTTTCTGCCTCTAATTGATTTGACCATCTCTATTATTCGGTTAAATGGGTAGTGATGAAACATGTGTTGGTAAAAGAATTAGTATGGAATGACTTCATTCATGATAAGATAATGATATGCTTAATACTGATTGCCAAGGTGTGAAATTATTATTAGTAAAAGAGGAGATAATCCATAAAATGGACTGCAGGTTCTACGATGCCATACCAGATGGGGTTTATCAGTAAGTTACCGCACAAAGGCTAGATTACTAGTCTATTAATGCAATAGAATAAATTCATTATGTATTGCATTCTGCTGGTGCTGCTATAGCTACTATATTATGATAGATGTCGATACAATGTTGGAATTGTTAGGATTTTCTTGTTGAGAATCAAGATCAGTGAAAATACTACAATATAAGTCTATACAACTTGTAATACCCCGATTCCCGGTTAGCTTGAATTGCGTGCAATGCTCGCATTTCTTCCTTGGTTGATTGCTCGTTTGGTTTGTGAGAGAGTCTAGATGTGTATGAGAGATCACATTAAGACCAAAATACTTTTAAGAGATGTCATATAGTTGTTGGCTTGCTAAAGTCACAAGTCATAATTCGACGATAGTCGAAATGCGACGCGATTGAGAGTTTACTTGTGTTTCACGTTCCTAACCTTGATTTGGTCCTAGATCTTTACATGATGATTGAATAACATGTTTAGATGTGTTAGACTTCTATTAGGATGCATTCCTTAAGTCTCGTGAAGTTTTGACGCTTTGAGGATAGCAATTATTCTTATCGCGTAGTTCGAGATTGAGTTGTGTGATCGTCTCGTCATTCGGGAGTCCTTTTCTCCTATCTGATGTTCATCATCTAAGAGGCATTCAGGCCTATTCTATAGCCTTTTGAAATGTTTATAATCTTGGGTTATTGCCCGTCGGTTTGTGGTTTCATTCGACGTTTCGTTAGCAAGTTGTTACGCCTTGCTTCGGTTTCGCTCCGAGTTGTTTCGAGATTTGTTTATGGGAGTCTAGACCTACTTTGAGGGTGGTTTGAGACTTGGTTGGTTTAGCTAAGTGTTTGAGGTGTTTTAGGGTTGAATTATAGGTCATTTTGGAGCTTTAAGGCTTGCGGTTGCATGCGGGGTGGGAGACTTGGACACGAACAAGGTTGCACCAAAGTCACCAAGGGAGGATAAACAAGTGAAGATGTCGCTTTACTATGAGCCATGCGGATAAGTGGGTGAGGTGACAGATAGATCTTGTCCTGTTTTGATTTTTGATGTTCATTTCTATTCTACCCTCACTAAACCCCCATAAAGCCTTCCTAATTTGTTAAACTCTCATACTTAGTTTAGAGTAGAATTAAACCTAATCGTGTCCTAACACTCTTGGGGAGTTAATTAAGTTTGAATTAGTGGTTGATTACATCTAACACTCACTAATTGTACCATGGAATTCCCATTTATGCCCTCATTTGTTTGGGAAGTATAAATAGATTAATCCCTTAGTAAATTCAGCCAAATCCTCTCATTTCCTTCCCCTTTTCATACGTATTGAGAGTTAGAGCTTGGGAGTTCATGGGGGCTTTGAAGTCCTAGCTTCTTCTTCCTCAAATCCATGAAGATCCGACCGTTGGATCGCCTCCAAACTTCGGATTCGTGAAGCCCTGATCGGATTTCGATTCTCTTGAGTTTTCACTCAAGCTAGGTAAGCTACTAGACTCCTTTTTCTATGGATTTTGTGCTCATTGACCCTAAGGAAAACAAAGAGGCTTGTTATTTGAGGTTAATGAGTACACAAGCATGTTGTGTGTGATTTTATTTTGAGTTTTTGATTTTTGATGGGTGAACTTGTTAGAAGCATGAATATGATGCTTTCTATGTTTAATGAAGCCTATTATTGAACCTTATTTTAGAAGTTTGGACTTTGAGCATGATAGCCATGAATTCCTAAAAACCTAGGGTTTGACTCTATGTATGTAGTAAATGGGTTCTTGATTATATGAATGATTTTAGGGAATTTTATGGAATGTTATGAGTTGTTGGAATCACACATGTTATAGATTTAAGGTTTGGAAGTATACTTGATGAACTTTTATTTTGGTTGTGATCATGAAAAATGAATCAACACAATGGATTACATGTTTGAATGTTTCGTTTGACTTTTAAAAATAGAGTTGACTTTCATGCATATAAGAGTATGATGCTATCTAATTCATGAATTTTCGGTTGTGAGTATGAATGATGAATTATCATTGTGGATTACATGAATAAAATGTAATGTTTAACTTTATTGGGTTGAGTTGACTTTTATGCATATAAGAGTATGTTGGTCAACACCAATTCATGAATTGAAGGTTATGAGCATGCTAGATGAATTTATATCTTGATTATGATTATGCTAGATGAATTTACATCTTGTTTGGATAAATGGTTATTTTGAATGAAAGCATGCTTGATTAAATGCTAACTTGAGATACATGCTTGAAATGTGATGGTTGACTTTAAATGTTAAGTGTTGACCTATGAACCATGTTTTTGGGTTTTTGTTGGGAAGGTATGGATTGTTGGGTTGTACAATGTTGCTAATCTTGAGAACTTAGCCATGAACATTAGCTAATGAATAATAGGAGGGCTATAATGCAAATAGCTTCTATGCCTTCAATTTTGGAAAAAGTAGAAAGGACTCAACGGAGTCGATTTTGGGACTAATATGAATATAGTGAATCACATATTAAGATCCTACGGAATTTGGGGTAGTTTTGATGGAGGTTAAGCCTCCAAGAATTTTCAAGTGTATGAAGAACACTTGGGTATTAGAGACTCGATATTGTTGTTCTAATGTGTTTATGAGTTAGTTAGCATAGAAATGCATAACTATGTGGTTTAAAAGTAAACATCTACTTGATTGGATTAGTACGGTGCGTTGTACTTTTCCTTTGATTGAGCATGTGAGTATATATTACATGTGCTTGTGTTTGAGTCCAGCTGACGGTTTTTGGTTTGAGTTTTGGCGGGACAATGCATTGTCTTCACGAATTGTGGGATTCGTGATCGCAATGGATCGCCGCACCGGGTTTGCACACACCCCTCCATCGATGGCCACGGTGGGGATGTAGATGATCATTGCTAGAGTAATACACCTACCTCTGATAGCTATGGAACTCGAAGCGGGGACTGTTTTCAGGGACGTCGATATCCACGAAAGGGATATCGAGGTCACATTTGTTTCCGCAGGAGTTGCACGACGAAAACGGAAAGGAAATTCATCTTCTCTCTCTTATGTGGTTTATTTTACGTGCACTTATATGAATTGGTGTGCTACGTGGTTATGATATGATTTACAAGAGATGATGATTACTTGGCGAAGTGGTATAGTAAAAATATAACATGCTAATGAAATGATGATTATTATGATATGATGTTATACTAAAAATATAACATGTTATTCATGATTAGAATGGAAACATTAGTCTCCCATGAATTATTATATGAGTTGTGTTAAATGAAGATCTATGAGACTCATGGTATAATTGGGTTATGTGAATAATGGTTTGATGATAAGTGAAAGTGTGGAAATAACATGCTACACATTCTTGGAATTGAGATGCATATTCTATATGATATGGATTACTTCATGATAAATTTTGAAGAACTATGTTCTATGTGCTTATGGATGAAATTTGGTTTATGTTAAATATTATACCATGAAATGTTATATCATAAGTATGACATGAGATGTACATGTTTTATTTGAGCATAATATCATGCCATGACATTGCATCTTTAGTAGCTTACTAAGTCATTATGACTTACTCGTTTGCTTTGTTTTCCTTAGATTCGAGTCGTGCTAGTAATTCGAAGGAAACCGGTGAGCGTACGATAGAAGTGTAATTTTTACGAAGGTTGCTACTATTATATCTTTGTAACCTTGGTTTTGTTGGAAAGGACGTTTGGGAAGTGAAGTTATATAACTTCACTTTGGGTAGTAAGATTTGTGTTATGGATTTGGTACTTGTAATTGTTTAATTAGTACTTGGTTTTTGTGAGCCGACAAGTGTTAGTCGAGCCATGTTATTTAATTACATATTTTATTCATCTCAAGTTATTTATATTGTTGGTTATGTTGTACTCCGGCATGTTTAGCCGTTGAGTGTGTAGACTAGAGTTGTAGACTTAGATTAATGTTGGGTTCCGGCTGTAACGTCGCCGATGACTTGGTTATTATATTGTTTATAAAATTGTAACAGGGAGTTTAAGGTACGTGCCCAATGTTGCGTCACGTGCGTCGAATTTTTGGGCCGAGAGATTTACTATCTCTTTGGTTGCTTTGTATTTCGGACCTTATTAGCTCAGGTCCATTTAAGTTATTCGCTTCCGCATTTTTGAGTCGTTGGCGTATCGCTGTTATAGCCTTACCCTTTGCTTGTTGTTTTGTGTGTTTTGGGGTCTCGTATTGGGATCCGGGTCGGGTCGTCACACAACTCAACTTGCAACATCACCTTCCCATTAATGTTTATATTATATATGCTGGTGAGATCACATCAAATAGAATAATCTATCCAACTCTTTGAATTTTTTAGATCAAAATTGGTATTTGTAAAAGTGAAATTGGTAGGTTTTGTACCATATACTCTTCCTTTGAAAGATCAAAACTCTTCATTCGCATGTATATAACTAAGCATGCAACACCTTGGGTCACCAACAAGCTGACCCAAAAGTCCATCGATGATGTTGGTGTTCGGTGGTAGTGTGTGACCACCATATAAAGCATATTCAAGTCTCACTTGTGGCGCCCTAGACATTCATTTGCTTGCCTTCATGCATTCATATTGTTTGTGAGCATGTTTACTTAGTCTAAATATGTTTTAGAATCATTTATAAGTCATTCATAATGCTCTTAATATGCTTATAATCTTATTTGCATGCTTGTTGAATCGTTGGTTAAATCGCTCGTTTAGTTCTCCTTCTTTCCCTCCTTCGTTCGGATTGTTCGAGTGTTGTTCGAGGGTGTTTGGGATGAGTTCTAGACTCACTTTGAATGAGGTTTAAGCCTCATTGATTTTGGCCAAGTGTTTGGGGGTCTTTTAGGTTGCTTTTTAAGCCATTTCGGGTCTGTCGGGCTTACGGTCGCAAGGGGAAATGGCCTTGCCTTCGCAAGGTGACCAAAAGATTGGAGTTGGGAAGTCAGATAGCATGCGGTCACATGCTATGGGAGCCATGCGACCGCATGGTCCCCCGAGGCAAATTTGCTCTGTTTTGCTGTTTGTTGAATTTGTGCATTCAAACCCTATCAAGACCCTTCCTAAACCTCACCTAAACCTCCCTAACCCTCTAATTTTAAGTGTGTTTAAGTGAGTGCATTAGTTGGATTATTAAGCCCAAATCATATTTTTAAGTGACCACATTATAGTGACACTTGTCCCACTAGCATTTTGACTTCACTAACACCACAAATCAGCCATTTAGGCCTTCATTTCACCTCCTCTCCCTCCAAAAACGGGATTGCTCTCTCCCAAGGTTCCTCCATGAGTTCTTGAAGGTTCTCCCTTGGTCCTCCATGATTCCTTCCTCCATTGCTCAAGCTACCTCCATAGAAGTGAAGAGCTTGAAGAGTAGAGCATTTCTAATCGAATAGTTTCCCCATTTGATTTCTTGTGTGTAGTTTACAAGTAAGTTACTCTTCTTCTTCTTGGTTTTAGTACTCATTGACCCTAAGGAAACAAAACCTATGATTTTTGAGGTCAATGAGTACACATACTTGCTTTATATGCCTTCATCTTGTGATTTTAACATGTGAACTCATTAGGAGCATGTGTAGGATGATCTTATGATTATGGAAGCATATTATATCCTTTCATCTTGTGTATTTAGGATTTTAAACATGTTAGAGGCAACATTTACATGTTTACTTGAAGTGGTGCTATGTGAAAGTATCCTAATTAGGGTTTATTTGGTATGTTGTTGTGATAAAATGTGTTCTAGCTTTTAATTGGATTCTATGTTGTATATGAAGTACATTGTAGTGCTTTAGTTGGTTTATAACCTAAATGGACTTAGTAATGAACCTAGGATGGTTTATGAAGCACATAGCTTCTATTCTTTAAAATTGGGAATGTGTAGTAAAGACTCAACGGAGTCGACTCTAGGGAATATTGGAACATGTTGAACACTACTTTTAATCCCTACGAAGTTTGGACACCGTTTGGTCGGGTTTACTCAACTATAAGTTTAGATTATTTATGTCCAATCAAGTTTGTTGTGATTGTTGAGTTTTGAGCAAGTTAATTGCCTTGACATGATTTATGGTAGAGATTAATAGCCTACTTGATCGGATGAGTTCGCTCTTGTCAAATTCGATCCTTATTTGTTTATGACGAGTAAATATCTACTTGTGCATCACATTGAGTCCATTGGCATTATTTGGTTTGTTTTATACGTCAGGGTGGGACGATGCATCGCCTTCACGAATTGTGAGATTCGTGTTCGCTATGGATCGCCGCACCTGGGACCTCACACACGCCTCCACTGTGGGCCGCAATGGGGAAGTAGCCCCTTTGTCGTATCAATGTGTGTCACATTGGCTTGCTAGTTGAATCGAGAGTTTCTCGGTTAATCGATGTACTCATTCACGATCATCGGTGACACGAAAAAAGGTTAACACAGTTTATTGCAGGAGCTACGTAGCGGTCGGGCCTATATCATATCCTACTTGTATGATTTATTTCCCACACTTACGTGAATAATGTGCTAAGTGCTATATGATGAGCATGTACTATAATTGTGATAAATGTTATGCAATGACATGAACATGCATTTTTAGTAGCTTACTAAGTCTTTATGACTTACCATATTTGTTTGTTTTGTTTTCCTTAGATCCGAGCCAAGGAGAAGGTCCTCGCTAGATTCGCCGTATCCGAGCTAGATAGCTAGTGAGCTTGGAGGTTGTACTTTTGAGACTATGTGTAGTTAGTCTTTTATTTTGGCAAGGACGATGGGAAGCAAGTCACTTAGACTTGACTTGGGTTTTGTATAGTTGTATAACTCTTGGTTATGCTAGACTTATAATCTTTTGTACGCCGACTTCTATGTCGAGCTTGTTTATATATTGTGGTTCACTACAGCTTATTCCGCTTATTACTCTTTTAAAGTATTATTGTTGTTGTTGTCTCCGGCATGTTGTGGCCGTTGATGTTATTATATGCATGTGTTATAATTGTAGGAGTAGTTGTTGGGTTCCGGCTGTAACGTCGCCGAAGACTTGTTTACTTTATGTTCTTTTCCGGCCAAGTCTAACCGAGTTGTTATTCGTATGCGATGTTTCGCCATGTAATATTTTATATTCCTACTTGTGCATGCTTACTTGTGTATATTTGGGCGGTCCGACTTGGGATTTCGCATTGGAATCCGGGTCGGGGTGCCACAGTTGGTATCAGAGCTATAGGTTAGTTGTCGGCCAGGATAGGTTCCATGGCCTAGGTGGGTTGGTTATTTGTGTGATGATTCTAACATCGAGTGAATTCTTATAGGTGTTCGATGGAGAATCCTAGGGATGGCAATGGCCGTGGTAGAGGTAGACTCAGGAGAGGTCTGGTCGAGCCTAAGGCTGAGGCTGAGGTACCACCGCCGCATAACCCAGTTTAGTCCGGATGCGCAGATGGCAGAACTATACCGTAGAATGATGGCTTTTCTGGCAGGGGCAGGCCAGGGAGGTCAAGCTGAGGGAGCACCACCACCACCACGATAGGAAGAGGTAGTACCACCACCACCACAACCGAGGAATGACACAACCCTTCTAGAGAGATTTCTTAAGCTGAAACCTAGTGTATTTCTTGGGGAGCCGAACCCTAGGGAGGCCGAGTTATGGATGGATGAGATGATCAAACTTTTAACTATGTTGGGTTGTAGTGATGAAGAAAGGGTGATATTGGCAACATTCAAGTTCTAGGGAGCTGCCAAGCATTGGTGGAATGTGTTGAAGGAGAGTTGGGAGATGCAACAAGTTCCGATTACTTTGGCTAACTTTCAAAGGGAGTTCAAGAATGAGTATGTGCCTGATGTGGTTCGCAACAAGAGGGAGCGGGAGTTTTATGATCTTGAGCAGGGTAGTATGACTGTAGCGGAGTATTCTGCGAAGTTCACCGAGTTGAGCCGTTATTATACGTACGTGATTCCTATTGAAGAACGGAGAACACATAAGTTTGTTAAGGGGTTGAGGACTGAGTTTAGGAAGCAGATTCTGGCATTTAAGCTCACAGATTATCAGAGTGCAGTTGACCGAGCTTATGAGGTGGAGCAGGATATCGAGGAGCACATAAGCAAAGGTAATTCTGGTAATGTACGTCAGTCTACACAGAACGCCAACCAGGGTAATAATTCAGGTAATAGGAGAGGATACCAAGGCAACCGAGATAAGAAAGGTGGAGGCCAAGGTAGGCCACAGTCAAGAAAGTAGGGTAACAACACTTCTTCTTCTCAGGGGCAGCAAGGATCACGTAATGAGACTATAATTTGTTCATTCTGTCAGAAGCCGGGACACACAGTTGACAGGTGTTGGGCGAAGAGTAGGAAGTGTTTTCATTGTGGTAATGAGACTCACATAAAGAAGGATTACCCGAAGCTTAGGGTCAATCAGTCGGGTAGCGCCGGTCAGCAGTCTGGGGCTAAAAGAGATGGGGATGGTAGACCTAGGTTCAGGGCCGTGTGTTTGCGCTTGATCAGCGTGAGGTTCAGGGGTCTACGGCGATGATAGGAGGTACTCTTTCTATATTTGATTATAAGGCTCGAGTTCTCATAGATCCAAGGTCTTCACATTCTTATGTTGCTTCGCACTTTGTTGAGAATTTATGTGTGTTGCCTCAACCTTTGCCTTATTTGCTTAAAGTGTCTACCCTGCTTGAGGAATATATGTTGGCGTCTGAAGTGTTTAAAGCTTGTGATATATTGGTGGGTGACCACACTTTGCATGCGGATTTGGTGGTTTTGCCTATACGTGATTTTGATGTTATTATTGGCATGGATTGGTTATGTGCATATCATGCGTTAGTTGACTGCCATAAAAAGCGGGTTACTTTTTCTATGCCGGGTGTGCCTGAATTTACATTTGTGGGTGATCATGCATTGAGTGGGTTGCATTTTATTTCTGCTCTAAGGGCTAGGAAGTTATTGTCCCATGGGTGTACGGGTTATCTTGCATGTGTTGTTGATAAGAAGAAGTCTTCACCGAAATTAGAAGAGGTTCCGGTAGTATGTGAGTTTCCCGATGTATTTTCTACCGACCATGCTATGCCACCCGATAGAGAGTTAGAATTTTGTATTGAACTCATTCCGGGGACTTCACCGATTTCTAAGGCACCGTATAGGATGGCGCTCGCGGAGCTTAAGGAGTTGAAAATTCAACTACAAGAACTTCTTGAGATTGGCTTTATTAAACCAAGTGTGTCGCCTTGGGGCACACTGGTTTTATTTGTGAGGAAGAAAGATGGGAGTTTGCGGTTGTGCATAGATTATCGGGAGTTGAATAAGGTGACCATTAAGAATAAATATCCACTACCCCACATTGATGACCTCTTTGACCAATTGCAAGGGTCGATTGTGTACTCAAAGCTTGACTTGAGATGTGGCTATTATCAATTGAAGGTTAGAGAGGAAGACATTCCAAAGACGGCTTTTCGCACTAGATATGGGCATTTTCAGTTTGTAGTGATGCCGTTTGGGTTGACGAATGCACCGACGGTATTTATGGATTTGATGAATCGTGTCTTTCATAGCCATCTTGATTGTTTTGTAGTAGTCTTCATTGATGATATCTTAGTATATTTGAAATCTCGGGAGAGCATGAGAAACACTTGAGGATTGTCTTGTCTACTCTTCGGGAGAAACAACTTTATGCGAAATTTAGTAAATGTGCCTTTTGGCTAGAGGAAGTATCATTTTTAGGGCACATCGTTTCTAGAGACGGGATAGCCGTGGATCCTTCTAAGGTTGAAGCGGTGATGAATTGGAGGAGACATAGTTCAGTTACAGAGGTTCGGAGTTTCTTGGGTCTAGCGGGTTACTATCGAAGGTTTTTCGCGGATCGTGACTCCCATGACTAGATTGACACAAAAGAATTCACCATTTGTCTTGAGCGAGAAATGCGAGGCTAGTTTTCAAGAGCTTAAGAAGCGGTTGACGACGGCACCTATTTTGGCCTTGCCTAATGGAGGAGATAATTTTGTGATTTATAGTGATGCTTCGAAGGAAGGTTTGGGATGTGTGCTGATGCAAAATGGTAGAGTTATCGCTTATGCGTCGAGGAAGTTGTCTACTCATGAACAGAATTACCCAACGCACGATTTAGAGTTGGCTGCGATTATTTTTGCGTTGCATAAATGGAAGCATTACTTGTATGGGGCTAAGTTTGAGATCTTCACCGACCACAAGAGTTTAAAGTATTTATTTTCTCAAAAAGAATTGAATATGAGACAAAGGAGATGGATGGAGAAATTAAAGGACCATGATTGTAGCATCTTGTATCATCCGGGGAAGGCAAACTTGGTAGCGGATGCCTTGAGTAGGAAAGTGCACATGTCTTGTTTGATGGTTAGAGAATGGAAAATGTTGGAAGACTTGCGAGATTGGGGTCCTAGCGTTTATGATAGAGGCGTGATTTTTGTGAATGTTCGTGCTACACCAGTTTTACTTAGGAAGATTAAAGAAGCGCAAGGGAATGATCCGGAGTTGAAGAAAATAATTGATGGATTGGCTGAGAATGTATCCTCCGATTTTGCAATTAGTAATGATGGTACTTTAACATTTTGGGGCAAAATTTGTGTTCCTTCTAGTGATGGATTGAAGAGGCAAGTTCTTGATGATGCTCACAAGGCGAGATACACCATTCACCCGGGGAGCACGAAGATGTATCTAGACTTGAAACGATAGTTTTGGTGGAAAGGCATGAAGAGGGAAATTGCGGAGTATGTATCGAGGTGTTTAACTTGTCAACAGGTTAAGGCTGAACATCAAAGACCTGCGGGACTTCTACAACCACTTGAGATTCCTGAATGGAAATGGGAGCATATTACTATGGACTTCGTGAGAGGTTTACCGCGCACGCGTAGAGGTTTCAATGCAGTATGGGTTATAGTTGACAGGTTGACTAAGTCTGCACACTTTATATCGACTGCAATCACTTATTCATTGACTCAGTTGGTAGCTTTATATGTTCAGGAGATCGTGAGACTTCATGGCGTACCAGTGAGTATTGTGTCTAATAGAGATTCGAGGTTCACATCAAGGTTTTGGCAATCATTGCAAGACGCTTTGGGGACCAGATTAGACTTCAATACAACTTTTCATCCTCAGACGGATGGTCAGTCCGAGCGGTTGATTCAGATTTTGGAGGATATGCTTCGAGCTTGTGCCATGGATTTTAAAGGAAGCTGGGATTCTCATTTACCCTTGGCAGAATTTGCGTATAATAATAGCTACCAAAAGAGCATTAAGATGGCGTCGTATGAAACATTGTATGGGCGTAAATGTAGATCACCTATTTGTTGGGACGAGGTTGGAGAAGCAAAACTTTGGGGTTCCGAGTTAGTACAACAGTCGGTTGAGAGCGTGAAATTAATTAGAGACAGGCTACGCACCGCTCAAAATCGACAGAAGAGTTACACGGATGTTCGTAGATGGGATCTTGAGTTTCAAGTGGGAGACTATGTATTCTTGAAAGTGACACTGAGGAGAGGTACAAATAGAGTTTTTGGTAAAAAGGGGAAGCTTATACTGAGATATATTGGCCCGTTCGAGATTCTTGAGAGAGTTAGGTCCTTAGCGTATCGAGTTGCATTGCCACCTTCACTCTCGGAGACTCATAACGTCTTCCATGTTTCTATGTTGCGAAAGTATATGAGGGATGAATCACATGTGCTTGAGTATGAGGAGATATCTTTTGAGCCGGATTTGTCCTATGTTGAGAAACCGATAAGGATTTTGGATACCAAAGAGCAAGTGTTACGAACCAAGCAGATTCCCTTAGTCAAAGTTCTTTGGAAGAATCACAAACATTGAGGAAGCAACGTGGGAAACGAAGCGGAGATGCGTGAGAAGTATTCACATTTGTTTGAGGGACTTGGTAAGAATTTAGGGACTAAATTCCTTAAAGGAGGGGAGAATGTGGCGCCCTAGACATTCATTTGCTTGCCTTCATGCATTCATATTGTTTTTGAGCATGTTTACTTAGTCTAAATATGTTTTAGAATCATTTATAAGTCATTCATAATGCTCTTAATATGCTTATAATCTTATTTGCATGCTTGTTGAATCGTTGGTTGAATCGCTCGTTTAGTTCTCCTTCTTTCCCTCCTTCGTTCGGATTGTTCGAGTGTTGTTCGAGGGTGTTTGGGATGAGTTATAGACTCACTTTGAATGAGGTTCAAGCCTCGTTGATTTTGGCCAAGTGTTTGGGGGGTATTTTAGGTTCTTTTTAAGCCATTTCAGGTCTGTCGAGCTTGCGGTCGCAAGGGGAAATGGCCTTGCCTTCGCAAGGTGACCAGAAGATTGGAGTTGGGAAGTCATATAGCATGCGGTCGCATGCTATGGGAGCCATGCGACCGCATGGTCCCCCGAGGCAAATTTCCTCTGTTTTGCTGTTTGTTGAATTTGTGCATTCAAACCCTATCAAGACCCTTCCTAAACCTCACCTAAACCTCCCTAACCCTCCTTAATATTAACCTAACCTTATTAAATAATTTTAAGTGTGTTTACGTGAGTGCATTAGTTGGATTATTAAGCCCAAATCAGATTTTTAAGTGACCATATTATAGTGACACTTGTCCCACTAGCATTTTGACTTCACTAACACCACAACTAAGCCATTTAGGCCTTCATTTCACCTCCTCTCCCTTCAAAACGGGATTGCTCTCTCCCAAGGTTCCTCCATGAGTTCTTGAAGGTTCTCCCTTGGTCCTCCATGATTCCTTTCTCCATTGCTCAAGCCACCTCCATAGAAGTGAAGAGCTTGAAGAGTAGAGCATTTCTAACCGAATAGTTTCCTCATTTGATTTCTTGTGTGTAGTTTACAAGTAAGTTACTCTTTTTCTTCTTGGTTTTCGTACTCATTGACCCTAAGGAAACAAAACCTATGATTTTTGAGGTCAATGAGTACACATACTTGCTTTATATACCTTCATCTTGTGATTTTAATATGTGAACTCATTAGGAGCATGTGTATGATGATCTTATGATTATGGAAGCATATTATATCCTTTCATCTTGTGTATTTAGGATTTTAAACATGTTAGAGGCAACATTTACATGTTTACTTGAAATGGTGCTATGTGAAAGTATCCTAATTAGGGCTTATTTGGTATGTTGTTATGATAAAATGTGTTCTAGCTTTTAATTGGATTCTATGTTGTATATGAAGTACATTGTAGTGTTTTAGTTGGTTTATAACCTAAATGGACTTAGTAATGAACCTAGGATGGTTTATGAAGCACATAGATTCTATTCTTTAAAATTGGGAATGTGTAGTAAAGACTCAACGGAGTCGACTCTAGGGAAGATTGGAACATGTTGAACACTACTTTTAATCCCTACGAAGTTTGGACACCGTTTGGTCGGGTTTACTCAACTATAAGTTTAGCCTATTTATGTGCAATCAAGTTTGTTGTGATTGTTGGGTTTTGAGCAAGTTAATTGCCTTGACATGATTTATGGTAGAGATTAATAGCCTACTTGATCGGATGAGTTCGCTCTTGTCGAATTCGATCCTTATTTGTTTATGACGAGTAAATATCTACTTGTGCATCACATTGAGTCCAGCTGCATTATTTGGTTTGTTTTATACGTCAGGGTGGGACGATGCATCGCCTTCACGAATTGTGAGATTCGTGTTCGCTATGGATCGCCGCACCTGGGACCTCACACACGCCTCCACTGTGGGCCACATTGGGGAAGTAGCCCCTTTGCCATATCAACGCATGCCTCGCATTGACTTAAATCGAGGGTTTCTGCTAATCGATGTACTATTCACAAATCTTCGATGGCACGAAAAAGGGTTAACACGCTTTATTGCGCAGAGCTACGTAGCGGCCATCGGGCCTATATCATATCCTACTTGTATGATTTATTTCCCACACTTATGTGAATAATGTGCTAAGTGCTATATGATGAGCATGCACTATAATTGTGATAAATGTTATGCAATGACATGAACATGCATTTTTAGTAGCTTACTAAGTCTTTATGACTTACCATATTTGTTGTTTTTGTTTTCCTTAGATCTCGAGCCAAGGAGAAGGTCCTCGCTAGATCTGGAGTATCCAGAGCTAGATAGCTAGTGAGCTTGGAGGTTGTACTTTTGAGACTATGTGTAGTTAGTCTTTTATTTTGGCAAGGGCGATGGGAAGCAAGTCACTTAGACTTGACTTGGGTTTTGTATAGTTGTATAACTCTT
>CM028379.1:36422142-36541340 GCA_013146195.2 Codonopsis lanceolata | reverse complement strand
CTCATTGTCATCGATTAACTACGGTGAGGCTGCGTCACCGACCATGACCTCGGCGGATTCAGCGAAGGCGGAAGGGCTACTAGCGAGCGGACCCTCACCGTTGGGGGCCTCGGACACCGTCGGAGGCAATGAAACCTTAGCTTTTACCTAGGGGCGAGGCGCTGCTGACTTTGGGGGGATCCTCCCGAACAGAGCAAGGCGGTATCTCCTCGCCACCGATGCGGTTCTCTCCCGATGCTGACGCCAACAGAGCGTCTCTCCTCTTCTTCCCCTCCTCTTTCCTCCTGGCTATCAGCTCATCACGAGTCTGCCCCATATCTGCACAACAATGTCGAGGTCAAAAAAAAAAAAGAGAGAGAGAATCGGAGGCGAAAAAAGAGGATAAGGACTAACCACGGCACTAAACAACCGGGTGTGTTCTTTCTCTACGAATTAGGTCGCGACGCAGCGTGCGAACACTCTCCTCTCCTCGGCCAACCTCGCCGGTGACATATTCAACACTCAGCAAACCACTTACCCCCTCATGCACCACGGATGATACCCCGAACCTCGAGAGAGCGAGTCATTCTCCACGATGGCTCTCACTATAACTATTGACACACTTTCGCCGTCTGCTGCGTTATGCGGGGGGCTTGATTGCTTGTTTCGAGGATCGGGTTGGCGGGCTCAATTTTTTCATTTTTCCAATGCCATGGGGCTCCCCTTCAGGCATCTCGAAATTCAAACCTCTGTTACACTCCACCAACAAGACCTTATCCGACCATATGTGGTCCTTGTGGACAAAGTTGGATAAGAGGGGGAACCCATTGGCATGCCGGCCCCCGGTCATCCGAGACATGGCCATGCCCACGCTCAAGTAGTGGCGGAGCAGCGGAAAGTGTAGGCTCGAATCCATGCGCCTCGGAGCAAACAATAAAGGACACTAGAGCCCTCGTCAAATTCGAGTCGATCCGGAAGCAGAGCTAGTTTCCCTCGTAAACCGCATATGAATGGTTCCAAATGAAGCCTCGGCCGGATGACTCAAGAGGGATAGATGGAAGCCGGACGTGGCTCCTAAGTTGGCGAAGCTCCCCAAGCTTAGTGATGGGTCGGGAACGTAACCCACGAAGTTAGTGGATCCATACTCGGCGGCCCACTCTGGGCAATATCCTCCGGGGTGATATGGTTCTCAAAAGGCCGAAGATAGCGCGAGTTTCTCTCGCCTTCCTCCTCTTGAGCTTCTGATCGGCCAGATACTGAGGCACCTTCACCACTAGACATCCTCTCAGCCCGGCGAGATTCCTGCACCTTTTCGGCTCGACGATAGTATAGTACTCTCTCCCTGGTAAAAAATTGAGCTATTAGACTTAAGGCGATTCGCTCTTGGCTCGCAAAAACCCTCATGGGAACGCTCAAGGGGTAGTCGGGGGCTGAAAAAACTTCATCGCTATACTTCCATTGCGAGCTCACTACAACCCCGGAACTCGCTAGATAAAACCTCGCCTCCTGGGATAACTGCAGTCATGAGATTGGCGATCACAGGGGCCCCCATGAGGCGACTTGCCAAATACTGAGCCCAGAAACGGACCATCCTCGCCATAATCTACTGAAGAAACCGAGGCAGGAGAAGAGCAGCTCGAACTCGGCGGGTCGATAACTATGGTCTCAACCCGGACCGTGGGGTCAATGGTGCGCTCCTCGCCATGAAAAATACTAAAATGAACGCCCCTAGGGACGAAGCTAGCAACCTTTTCGTCCTCCCTATTTGGCTCGACACTAACACTTGGCTCGGCATCCTCCCTATTTGGCTCGGCATCCTCCTCAGAGGACGAAGACAAGTCAACCAAGTTCGTCGGCTCGCCGGCAATCGGCTCGACAAAGCCAAAATTCTCCGACTCCGCCGCCGAAGCACAAGGCACAACGGGGGAAGTGTTTGGCTCGCCCGGCGACGGGCTCCTAATGGTCAAGGCCCTAATGAATCCCCCTAGGGCATGACGATACCGTATGTCCCAGACACCGGTGCGATCAGGGAGCGAGCTCCTGATCACCAATGGCCTCTCTTCATCCGACGAATAGTCGGAACTTGAAGAGTTACTAGAGGATGAAGGATCAAGGTTGTAGCAGGGGGGCCGCTGCATCTTCAGGGCAAATCAAGGCAAAAACCCAAGGAATAAAAGGGAAGGGTTGAACCAGAATTTTTACCGTGAAATGGATGTTCCGGCCAACGGCCGGTGACTTAAACAATCCTGAGGTCTCTACTGACGGTGCACTAAATTGCCGGAATAATCAAAAGCGCGCAACGTCTCCTGAGAGCACTCAGAAAGGATAGAAACTAGGTAAAATGAGGCTTTTTCCTCTAAAAAGTCTTCACGGATACGCAATAATAGAGAAGGACACTTACTGGTTTGGAAGAACGGTATGAAGCGCAAGGATCCCTGAGAACTCTGGCCGGAAAAACACCTGGAGACGGAGGAGAAGGAGAGTACGGGTGAAGGAGTTGAGAAAACAAACAGTGACAGTGAGAAGCGGTAGAAGTGAAAGAGGTGAAAAGAGAGAATTATATATACCTGGTACAGAACGGCACCGTCTTCTATCCCCTTCACCGATTTGACTCGCCGCATCTTCCAAGAAGTAGTTAAAACATCTGCCTCGATTTCCCGCCCAAATGATTCACTTACAGAAATGGGCGGCTCAGCTCCCGTCTTGAAAATTCGAAAAGACGCCCCGCATTTAATGCCCTGACAGGAAAGGCTTTTCCCATGATAGCACGCGCTCCAATAAAAAGTGAACCGTCATTTTGTTCTACTCGCACAACTATTCGGCACGCGGGGCAGATCGCGCAGTTATACCTCTAGGTCCTAAAACAATGCAAGCGGAAAAGGCCAAGTCTCGATCGACTTCTGCCACAAACCATCGCCTATTGCGAGAAGTGGGGCTCTTGAAGAGTCCCACGTGGGACCCACAAGACCGAGCAAGGCCCAATTCTTCTCATGAGTCCTCCAATCACTCAGTGCCGAGCTGAGATCCCTAAGGTCGAGCAAGGCCCAATTCTTCTCATGAGTCCTCCAATCACTCCGTGCCGAGCTGAGATCCCTGAGGCCGAGCAAGGCCCAATTCTTCTCATGAGTTCTCCCGTCACTCCATGCCGAGCTGAGATCCCTGAGGCCGAGCAAGGCCCAATTCTTCTCATGAGTTCTCCCGTCACTCCATGCCGAGCTGGTGTCCAGAAGGCCGAGCCAGCGTCCAGGAGGCCGAACTACGCTGAAAGGGGATCAGGTGCCGCCTTACCGAAGTGCCTGGACTCGGCGGCGCTCTTCCCAATACGGCACACACCCCGATAAAGTCATCTTACTGCAGTTCTGTCTCACAAACTGATCATACGACAAAAAGTACTGCTACAGTCATGCTACCTACTCCCTGACGGACGCCCAACTCCCTGAATGATTCATCTAATTCCGTGTCACGCAAAGGATGAAGGCCCGCCCAAATCTGCCAATAAAAAGAAGCCACCTATGCTTCACGGACAAAGAGGCACCGCTCCAATTGGGTATAAAAAGAAAGCTGAAAGCTACTGAAAGATCATCTGAAAAAGAAGCAAAATAACTTGAGTCTTAGAAAATCCTCGTCCTAGTGTCTCCCAATATCCCGGAAATATACAACCTAGAAAAATATATGTTTCCTTCATCTTTTATAACAAGCTTGAATTCCTTAGTTCAGTTCAGTTCAGTATTAGTTGTGTTAATCATCGTAACCCAGGTGTTAGAGAGGGTTTGTTGATGTGCAAGAAACTTTGATCAGCCAGATATCCTCTCATTGCACGTATCATCTCCCACCGTATTTTGTTCTCAATTCAACATAAGACAAGATCACCAATTTTGCGTGATCAATTACTATTTTTTATGTTTAAAGAGATAAAATGTTTAAACATAATTAAAAGAGAGGAGATGATGGTGATGGGAGAGAAATAGTGAGGAGACGGAAGAGAGAAAGAGAAATACAACCATAGAAGATAGGAGAGAGAAAGAGTGAAATGGTAACTCAAAAGTCAATAATTCAAAAGTGAGATTTTGGAAGGAGAAATCTACCCTTGTCATTATATATATATAGATTTGTAGCATTTTGTTCAGAGATATGATATTACGAGCTAGAGTTTGTGATATTATTACAAGCTTTAATGTTAGTATTGCTAGGTTAAATCTACTTATATCTTTACACCGTTAGATGAAATATGATATATTATAAGTAGTGACATGATCACATGAATATTCCAAATTATTATCAACTTAATCATCTAATAGCTCTAACAATAAAGCTCGTAATAATCCTACAAGCTTGTAATAATACTACAAGCTCTAGCTCGTAATATCATTTGTCTTTTGTTTAGGAATAACAAAATCGGATCACTTGAACTGCCTCGAATTGAAGTTGACTATCATGATTGGTTTCTCTATAGGTGAGGCGATGACTATCATTGGTTTCTCTATTGATGAAGCGGATAACGAGAATTACTCGAAGAAGAAACTGGGGAATGGTTTAAATTTGGTATCAGTAACATTTGCCTCAATTCTTCAAACCGTACTTTTACTTGGAGATTATTGTCATAAAATTAATATCTTTTAATTTAGTTAGTTGTTTTAATTTTTTAATTTTTTAGATTATGATGACTTTTGATGTAGTTATTGTAGAAACTAATAAAGTTTACTAATAATGGCACAAGCATTTTATTGATTGAATCACCTATTTATAGGAAGATACAAATTAGGGTTACACATGGAGTATAGTACAAGAAATATATACAAGGTAGGAATTCTAGTAACCACTAAATAATAAATACAATTATTGATTCTCTAATAGTAATATTGTCTTTTATCAAATCCTATAAACTTGATTAAATTGTGTTTTTTATGATTTAATTTTTTAGTATTTTATCAACGATAAAGTAGTTCAAACAAGATTTTTGATTGCCAACATTTTTAAACATATTTTTGCAAAAAATTATAATTAATCGTTACCCCATAAATAGATATGGATAACAAATCTATCTATGATTTTCTAATTAGTCGGCATTGACCTTCGAACTCCAGTGTTTACTCATATCAATTATACGTTGAACTATCTCGATGTACTACATTTAGTAGAATAACAATCATCTTGCCATCAGAAGAAGAAACTTCAACAACAAATATAGTTTATCCAGAAGTTCTTCTATAATACTTTTACAATAGGTATAAAATCCTATCTTAAAGCTACATGATTTTTTTGAATCTAACTATAACTTATTTTTAAGATTTATATAGTTTTTTTAACTAACGCACGCTTTCAAATAGGTCCCCGCAACTCCATTTGACATGCCACCTTCAACACCACCTCCCCCTCCACCTGATTCTTATGATTCTGATTTTGTAGAAGAATTTGTAAGCACTACTTTTTTTAGATAAGCGCTAATAATTACATTTGATACAAGTTTTACATTTACATAATTTCTATCTTACTAATTGTTTCAAATAGACCCCTTCCCCCACCTCCAACTCCACCTGCATCTCCGACACCCTCTCCACTTACATCTCAAGTTGCAGCAGGACATATACCCACAATACTGTATGATGATATGTGGGAGGATTGGAGTTTTGTAGATGAAACAGTAAGTTCTTTTTTTATATTTTAATTAAACGACTATAATGCATAAAATATGGTTAACTAATTGGTTTGAATTTTATTTGTCTCATGTGTAGGTGGAAATAATGGACAAAGATATTGCGTCTCATGTTTCTAAATCAACCATTGTTGTGAAGTAAGAGCTCCCAGAAGAAGACTGAGTTTTTGTTATTGAGAAAACAATAAAATGTTCTTTTACACGTCTATTTTTTTATAAATTAAATTAAATGCCCAAGTAAAATGTTTTATTTTGTTAGGTATTTGTGTTTTCTCTCATTTTCGTTGTGTAGTGTACATATATTTAACTCCTACAAAATTATAAATAAATATTAATTTATTACAGCATTGTCTGCTCCATATATCAATCAAGTCCCAAACTAACGTCGTGCCATAGGCACGAGCTCAGAATCTAGTATCAAGTATATATATATATATATATGGAAAAGGTATATTTATCCATCCAAAATCATACTTTTGAAATTTTGATTTTTTAGTTATCATTTCACTCTTTCTCTCTCATATCTTCTCTCTTCTGATTGTATTTCTCTTTCTCTCTCCTGTCTTCTCCATATTTTATCTATCATCGCCACCATCTTCTCTCTTTTAATTATATTTAAACATTTTTCTCTCTTTAAACAAAAAAAATAGTAACTAAAACAAACAAATATATATATATATATATATATATATATATATATATATATATATATATATATATATATATATATATATATATAATGACAAAGGTATATTTATCCCTCCAAAATCATACTTTTGAATTTTTGACTTTTGAGTTACCATTAATGCGGAGGTTAGTAAAATAAAATAATTTACGGAACAAAAGTTTTAAAAAAAATTCTTATAAAAAAAGTAAAACAAAAATATGATAGTAAAATAAAAATATTTGATGTAACAAAAATAATAGTTACGGAGTCAATAAAACAAAAACTATTTAAACTGAGGTTAGTAAAATAAATTTTTTTTATTTTAGCTTATTTTCTTATCTGATATTTATTTATTCATAAAATACAAATATAATTTAATAAAAATAATCATTTAAAATGAAGAACTTATTTGAGTTCATATTTTATTTGTAAGATGGAAAAAAATTCAAGTTTGTTCGAAAACATTTATTCTATAGAGTTTTTGAATAGTATAAAGTGTTCAGGCTTGTCAGGTCATGAATTGACACTTAAAATTGGTGTTCTAGTAATGCTATTGAGAAATACTGACTATGCTGCGAGGTTGTGCAATTGAACAAGACTAATCATCACAAATCTTGGGGATCATATTATTGAAACAAAATTTTTGAAATGAAGCAATGTTGGAGAAAAGGTTTTTATCATAAAATTGTCATTAACAACATCTGATATAAGACTTTCTTTCATGTTCCAAAGAAGACAACTACCATTGTTGGTATCATATGTAATACTCCCTCCGTCCCTAAATAATCGTCCTGCTTGACTCGGCGCACAGTTTAAGAAAAAGTAATTGACTTGATTATTTATATTGGTTTAATGTGTAATTTCCTTTAATGCCCATGTATATGTGGCCCATAATTAAAGTAGAGTGAAAAAGTAAGGGTAAAGTGGTAAAAGTGATGTTCTAAAAAGGTAAGTTTCAAAGTGGACAATTATTTTGAGACGGACGAAAAAGGAAAGGAGGACGATAATTTAGGGATGGAGGGAGTAACAATTAACAAGTGTCAAAGTCAATAATTGCATGTAGCCGTAGGTCACTCTCATTTTGCACCAAAATATGAGTACTCTATGATGTATTGATGTGGCATACTCTCATTGGTTGGACATTTTGTGGGTCCCAACACTCCAGCCAATGATAGTGTGCCACATCACAGAGTACCCATATTTTGGTGCAAAATGAGAGTGGCACAAGCATTACTCTATAATGATTAGTAATATACTTATGTGTAATTGTTAATAAACCGATTCTTCTTATTTTATCCTTCAATATTTTTTATCCTCATTATTTTGTTTATGTACGATTTAGTTAACGTGCGTTTAACAAACGGGTTAAAAAAACTAGTTGATTTTCTAATAGGATGGGGGACTGGGGCTGGTATTGAACTAACAAATGAAAATGGTACTTATAGTTTTCCTTCCAATAATCGCCATGAGTCAAGAAAAGGACTCCAATATATAAATTGAGGTTCTCCTTTAAATAATATACTCCATTCGTTTTTAAACAATTGTCCTTTTTAACTCGGTATACCGTTTAAATTTTTTTGGCTATATTATAAATATTGGTGTAATATGTGGTTTTCCTTAATGCCTTTGAGCATGTGGTCATAATTAAAGCAAGTAGAAAAAGTAAAGGTAATCTGGTAAAAGTGTTTTCTTAAAAATGAAAATTTTGAAAAAAAAACAATTATTTTGAAACGGATAAAAAATAAAAGAAGAACAATTATATAAAAACGGAAAGAGTAATAAATAAATGGAGGTGGACTCAATAAATCAAGTCAAGGGTGGTTTAGGTCAAAGTTTTGGAGTTGGGCCGCTAAGAAAAAACTGAAATACGATAAGTTTATAAGGAAAATTTAGTCAGTTCATTTCAATCGCTTTACACTTATATTTTTTCGTAACCAGAAAAAAGCATTTCATACATCGCGACGTATCATTTGGATATCGTGAAGCATAAAGTTGCTTTATTTTGTGTAATGATACATGATTTTGTATGTAGCGAAGCAGACATGCCTACTTCCGATTATGAAAATAATATAGGGGCATAAATCGGTTGAAAATTGTTTAGATGGAACCGATCTGAATTTCAACCAAGTTATAATTACATTTGGTTTGTTGATTGCCATTAGGCTATCAATTGTGCAGTTGAGCTTACATTGTTTGGGCCTAACTCTACAAACTAAAGCCCAAATTAGTTTAGGAATATAGTTATGGGTGAAAATTCGAAAAAAAAAAAAATTATGGTAAAATTAAGGCCGGTCCATTTTCCAAAGTTTATAACTCTTCTAGTACGTCGTTATTTTTTCAACCGCAAATGATCACTTTTCGAAATATTGTTTCAAAAATGTCATCGTTTCCTTCAACAATTCCAGCAATACACTTTAGATTCAAAAATCACCATTGTTGGGTAACAAAACGAGGATCAACATGCACGGTCAGGTCGCAGGGGTCGAGGGGGCAACACCCACGAAATGTAAACGGTTTTTTTTAATTCATGAAATACGAAACTATAATGGATTTGTGCTGGGTTGAAGGATTTTTCAGTTGAGACGAATGCGGAGAAGGAGGAGGAAGAAGAAAGCTTACGACGGAGGAAATGGAAGAAGTAGATGGAAGACGTGGTCGGGTTCTTGTATCACGGTACATAAAAGTTGATACCTCAGTGCTTCTTGGATTAAATATATGTATTGTGGTTCAAAAGATAATTCATCGCGGTACATAAAAATTGGTACCGCGGTGCAATTAGATTAGACAATTAAACTATTGAACTGTGGTGCAAAAATTAATGCAATAAAATTGATGAACCGCGGTGCAATATGACTAGACAATTAAACGATTGAATCGTGATACAAAAATTAATGCAATAAAATTGATAAATCGCGGTTCAACAGTCAATGCACCATGAGTCATTTCTGTAACGCACCTAATGCTCATTAAGGACAAGTAGTTTTTTCGACCTCAAAAGTGTCATTTTTCGGTTTAAAAAAAACACACGGGACTGTAGCGATTAGAAGCTTTTAAAAGTTGACCGTCCTGTTATTTTTCCAAAAAATTAAATATGTAGAAACTTCTTTACAAAAAAAATAAAGACTTATTAGGGAAATTGGGCTTCTTTTTTGGTTGGGCTTTAATTATTGTTGATTGGGAGAAATTCGGGCTCGTTCCTTATGGTGAAATTATAACCGGAAAAGTCTATGATAATTTTTTCCAACCGCTAAAGAATATTTTTGGGGATAAAATGACGAAGATATCCTTAATGAATAACAAATACGTGGACAATGCCCACACCCAAAATTGAGCATCGCAAAGCAAAAGCTATGCGTCGCATTGGACAATTGAAGTCCCACCAAAATTGGGCATCGCAATGAAAAAGACGGGCGTCACAATGGACAATTGAAGTCCCACAAAAATTGGGTATCGCAATGAAAAAGTTGTGCGTCGTTCTGGATTGAAGTCCAACCAAAGTAGGGCATCGCAATGAAAAATACGGGTGTCGCAATGGACAATTGAAGTCTCACCCAAAATTGGGCATCGCAATGCACATGAAGTCTTAAGACGAAGTTTAAAGGTGTTAGTTGTCAGTTTTGAAACAGATACACTAGTATAAATAAAAAGGTTGAGGACTCTTCCGTCGGCATGACATAACTTTTGATGTATTCGTTTTAAGGCGAAAAAATGTGGTTTAATCACTGTTTTGGGCTTCAGAAGTTTTTGCGAGGCTCAAATTTGAGCTAAGATTTTTGACAGTGCATTGCGATACCCAAATTTGGGCTATGGATTTTTGCATCGCGATTCAATTGTGCATTGCGATACCCACATTTTGGATAGATTTCAATTGTGAGTTGCGATGACCAATTTTGGGCAGTGGCTTTGTCCCATGTACGCATTTTCTTCATTAAGAGTATCTTCGTCATTTTACTCCCAAAAGTGTACTTTAGTGATTTAAAATAAATATAGGAGATCTAGGCAATTATAATTCCACCAAAAGAGACTGGCCCACAATTATTCCTTGTTGGTTTTCATTGGGATTATTTAGTTTACATTGGGCTTCAAAGAAATAATAATAGGGGTGAAATTCGGGCCGGTACCTTGTGGACAATATTTAACCACAAAAGTCCATCATATTTTTATTCAACCGGTAAAGTACACTTTTGGACCTAAAATGACAAAGATAACCTTAATGAATAAAAGACACGCACACAAAACTTCGTCCAAAATTAGGCATCACAATGACAAATTTGGGCCTCGGAACATAAAACTTTGCCCAAAATTAGACATTGCAATGAAATTTTGGGCATCAGAGTAACTATTAGACTTTGGGAATGGGAAAATGTGTCTTACTTTCTCTCTCTCACCAATCACCTTGGGAATGGAAAAAGTCATTTCTTCTTCCAACCTTTCTCTTTCTCACATTAATTGTCTCCCTCGGTTTCATGAATTACTTTAGACATTTCATTCTTACTTCATTTCCTCTCTCTCACATTAATTGCTTTAGACATTTCATTCTCACATTAACTTTTTACAAGGTATGTATAGTGCGGTTATCAAGACCAAAAATGGAAAATTAAAAACTTTCCTTTCTTCCATTCTTGGGGTTATAGTATCTATAGTGCTCCGGGTACTCTACCTCTTCTCCCTCTTCTTTGTCCTCATCTTGCTCACACGCTCTTATTCTTATTAAAAAGCGGGGACGAAAGTTCTATCAACGAGATTTCTTTCTCGATCAGTCATCCGACTCCATTCAAATTTCTGACTAAATGTTCAAAGTAATTTAGGCATTGTAAGTTACGACGCCCCACAATTTAGTCATCGTAAGTTTCAATGACGCCGTAATTTAGGCACCGTAAGTTCCGACGCATAATTGTTTCGACACCCCGTAAGTTCCGACGCCCAACTTTCTTCTTATTCCTGCATTCTTTGTACTAAGAAGCTCCTCTTCATCTCTTCACAATTGGATGAGAATATAACGCATCAAATTAGCAGGCTAAACGACATATATTTTGATCTAATTACTAATGAAACAACGAGTTTGTTCTTTATTAAGGTTCTAGGAGATCTGGTAGGTATATGTAATTAGTACGAGGTTTTTTTTTTTTAAACTTTCTCTTTTTCCCTAGAGCAGCCTTAATGCCATTTCTATACCATCATTTGTTCTCGTATATTCAATGGACGAGGTAGTAGTAGATAAAGAAATAATGATGGATCATTTTGAAGAGGCGAAAATAATTATTAACATCCCACTTTCTTTATGCTACTGGGTTTGTTCTCCACCATCTTTTATTTAGACCGGAATGCAAACCAGTAAAGGTAGGAGGAGGAAGAGGAGGGGCATTTAAGGAAGAAATTAATGAAAATGGACTTTTGCTGTTTAAAAGAAAAAGAGGGTACTTGAGTGGTTGAATTTCTCTCAAAAGGTACCAGCCCGCAATTATTCATAATAATAAGAGCATAAATAAATAAATAAATAAATAAATAAATAAATAAATAAATATATATATATATATATATATATATATATATATATATATATATATATAAGTTTTAAAATTATAATAATATAATGTGTCATCATTATGCACGTCTGATGAGCTCAATCGGTGGATGCCCGGTTGAGGGAGAGCCAAAGAATCTATCATTCGAAAAGGAGAGGGTGGTGCCGGAGTATAAGAGGCTTTGTCCTCCATTAGTTAGGTTCTATACGAAAAAAAAAAAAGAAAGAAAGAAAGAAAGAAGATAGTACAAGGAGGTTGCCATTGTTGAAGGCGATGAAGAAAGATGAAATTATTTTAATTGTGTGTATAAAAGAGGGAGTGAGTGCTAAGTGAGTAGAGGTTTGGCGTTGGAGAGAACCCCGAAACAGGCTACGGCCATTGTTGAACCTTGGACGGTGGAGGAAGGAAGGTTACAGGTCGAAGCGTTGTCCGAGGATCGAACTCATTGACAAAACGTGAATCAAGTAAGTAAATCGCAACTTTAAGAATTCATAGATTATTAACTGATTATAGATAGAAAGGATAAAGAAATTATGTATACGGGATACCATGCTGGAGATAAGAAAATGAAATGCAAAGGTTTTTGTTAATGGCCGAAAACAAACTTGTTTGGTTTGTTATGTGAAGTGATGACAAAAGTTAAGCCTTTGCACATTAGGTGGTTCCTTCTCAGCTTGTAAGGTTTCAAAGATTACATATTACACCTCTCAGTTAATGGTCGTTAAGTATTTAGCAAACACTTGACTTTTGGAACTAGCCAATAGGATACGTAATTGTGGAAATGCTTGGTTGAACCCCCATATTATATTGTAAGATTAAAAAAGTGTTTTATTGTGATAATTAGGTTCAACTAATAGCGATTGGGAAAAAAGTACCATTATTTTGACCAGCTTGTGTTGAGTACGAGGTGAGGGCTAGCTTATTATGAATATCGGATACGTAATATGAGTGTGAAATGCTGCAACAATGGTCACAATGAAAACATCAACTATTATCAAACACATATTATATTGTAAGATATCAAAAGATCAAGCCTCAAGCAACACAATATATATTAAAATCAACACTGTTTTTATGCTTAACAATTAACAAAGTCACAAGATATAGAATCTTGGAGAACCGTTCAGCACTAATAGAAATACAAGGTTGTATTATTGAAATATGTCAAGCTCTACTCACAAGAATTCCAAGCACTCAATGACTTTGAATGTGTAAGCACTCGGTGTGTTGGTGAGGAAAGAGGACTTTCCTATTATGATATCTTTAATCTAAATTATTTTGCTAGTTACCTATATCACCTAAATCTTTTGAAAGAATCAATCTAACGGTTCTTAGTCAAGACAAATTAATTTGTATTACAATTACGTTAACTTTGTTTCGTACAAATGAACCCATGAAAATTGTTTTATGTTTATGGAAAGTGGTACGTTTTGAAATACCAAAAAAATATGGATCAAACACATGAGCCTCTAATGGCAACTTTGATTTTTAAATTATTGTTACTAATTAACGTTATTGGATTTGGAAAGTTATGACAATATTTTGAATTATTGTTATTGATTAACGTTATTGGATTTAGAAAGTTATGAAAGTATTTTGACGATCTGACTACATTATCGAACATAAAAAATATGGACAAGTGACAACGATATTGTAACACTATCGACGAGTCATAGCGATACTATAACAATCTTTGAACGAGTTGCAACAGTATTGTAGCACTATCGACGAGTTATAACAGTGCTATGACAACTTTTGGACAAGTCACAACGATACTGTGATCGTAGTCAACAAGACCAAGAATTTATGGAAATTGTTTAGTGGAGTAGTTGATCATGCCACTGGTATGGGACAGTGGTGTAATCGACTAGCTCCATACCAAGTTTTGATTATGAAAATCTTTGATAAATTATTCTTTATGTTCATTGAATCATTTAAAAAAAACTGTTGATAATACTACTGGAATGAGACAACCACTAAAGTTTTGTTTATTTTGTGACAACCCAACACGACCCATGGTTAGGGGGTGTCATACTCCCTCTGTTTTATAATAAGTGTCGTCTTCGTAATTTACACACATATTAATGGAACTTATAAAAGATTGATCCACCCTTATTTAAGTCCATTTATTGTAGTTAAGTTGCATAAGTATTTTCTCTTTCTTCTTAACAAATAACAACCCTATCTTTAACAACATTGAATTTAAGTAATAAATAAATACAGTTTTGGCAAAATATGAACAAATGTTTCTTGAAATCGTATTTTTAAAAAAAAAGTTTAAGGGGACATGGATCATACCCCAACTCTTAATTTTTTTTATTATTTTTAATGCCTTGAAAGGCTACAATTATATATATATATATATATATATATATGATGCCTTTGATGTGACTCGAGAAAATAGTGCCTTTGGTGAGACTTTGAACACCCGATCTCTTGGTTAAGAATAATGAAGTACCAAGGTGCCTCTGGTAGGGTTTGAACACTCGACCTCTCCGTTAAGATAAATGAGTAGCTAAATGGGGCCTTTGGGTAAGGCTTGAACAATAACGGTGCCTCTGAAGAGGCTTGAACACCTGACCTCTCTATTGAGAATTGTAAAGTCCAGAGTGTCTCTAGTGAGACTTGAACACCCGACTAGGGGTGAGCTTGGTCCGGTTTGGTTCATTTTTTCCTAAAAAAATTGAAAACTGGAACCAAACCAATAGTTTGATTCTCAAAAAAATTAGAACAAGAACCAATCCAATAGGTTTGAAAACCAATACTTTGGTCCGGTTTTATTTGACTGGTTTGTTTTTCGGTTATGAATTATGATGCCTCTAAAAGATGAAAAACATATTTTTTTGGTACTTAACCTGAATCATTCAAAAGATATATGGATGGAATACAATTATGTAACACATGTGCACAAGATGCACTATAAAATATAAATGAGCAATTCACTACAACACTTGAACCCACTCCATTGCTTCCAATTTAATACTATTCCCATGTTATTATGATCTCGATCTATAAGCAAGGTAATGAAAGAACTAAAGCTGCTATTTCTTTCACCAGACTACTTGTTTTTAAGAACAAACTGAAATACATAAACCTAATGTTATATATAGTAGCGTATATATACTATAGAGTCAAAAAAACAAAACGGGGCGGTTTCAAGCCGCTGTCCATTGCACTAGTACTGACCTTCCTCCCTTTCCTTCAAGTCATGGATTCAAGGCACATACACAGACAAGAGTGAATAGAAAATGAGCACTTATAGTACACCTAAATGTTAATCTTAGATGAATCACATCAGATTAAGGAACCAGAATCCATCCAACTTATTTTCCTTACAACCAAAATACTGATATTTGTTAATATAACCATAAGCCCAACAATGCAAAGAACTGCCCCAGCACATCCAACTCCCAATCTAAAAAATTTCTACGAAACAAGGGACTCCAAACAATGCTACCCTCTGTCAATTGAAGAACCGAACTCACATACTCATCTTTATTATCAGTGATATTAAACAGGTCGGGGAACATACAAATCTTCAAAATTAAATTCCATATAACAAGAGAAAATTCCAAGTCCAATCCCGTGCGTGAGCTTGTGAGAGAGAGAGAGAGAGAGAGAGAGAGAAAGAGAGAAAGGATTTGGTACTTGTGGGCCATGGTTGTGGCTATGAGGAGTGCACACTACAAGAAATGTGGGTATTTGGGAAGGCTAAAAACCGTCCCAAATACTATCAAAACTGTCCCTAAAAGTATTTGGGACGGTTTTGGCTCCCTCCCTAATACGAGGGTGCCAAATACATTTGTCTCAACCCAAACCGTCCCAAATACTATTTGACACGGAAAAGGTGACGGTTGCACATGCTGGTGCCATTTGACACGTATTTGGGACGGTTTGTGATGACCCGACCCAAATAGTATTTGGCACGGTTGTTATCCTCTCCCAAATAGTAGTTGATACGGTCGGGTTTGCACTCCCAAATTGTATTTGGCACGGTTGTTAATGTCCTCCCAAATAGTATTTGGCACGGTTAGTGATGCCCTCCTGAAAAGTATTTGTGACGGTTTATTTTTACCTCCTTATGCATTTGGGACGGTTTAGTTACCGTCCTAAATGCATTTGGGATGGTTTAATATTATACCCACCATTTTTTTCAAGTTTTTTTTTTGTTATTATGCCAACCATTTGTTACATTATAATAGTCAATCAACTAATATGCAAATGATCAAATGAAGAACAATTACATTTTATAGATATGAATTGAACTCATAACACAAACTAATTGTAGATATGTTTCTAATTGATATCCAAGTCAAAAGCATAACCTAACTAACATTCAAAATCACAATGATTTGATAAAGTACAATAAAAAGGTTGTATCGACAACCCTTCAAAAACAAGTTTCAAAAAATGTCCTTCATTGAAATAACTAGCTCAAGTAATTCAAGTTGTCCATTAATAGAGAGTTGGTCTGAGCCTGCAGCATAAATTATATAATTAGCATAAATCACGCCAAAAAAAGGAGAAAAGATTAATTGATCAAGAATACGATCTACATGAAGACACGGTGCTAGATCTAGAGCCATTTGTGTCCACAGGAGAGACAGTGCTACTATTTCGTGTGCGCCCAATAATTGTTGTATGTGCGGATGATAATTAGTGTGAGCTGGGAGAAAAAAAATCTCAGTTTAGTTTGTCATTGCAGAGTTAAATATCACCAAAAGATAGTTCAAACACATTCTTAACCTTCATTTCTTACTCAACAAAACCTCTGTACAATTATCAAATAAAAAAAACAGACATCAAGATATTCAACGTTCACCAGTAATTACAATAAAAGCTACAAATAAGTCAATTAAGGAAAAGCCCGCCATCATAAGGAAAAACATTATTATCAATATTTTTCTTTCGTAATCTCATAAGGAAAAACTCTTAAGCTTTCACACAAGAAAAAAACTTATACATTAATTACTTGAAATTCAGGAAATGTAAGTGCCGTATAAAATCCACCGGCAGTCACCAGATATGTAAGCAGAATTCAGCCAAAGATGGAGGAACAAAAAACTTTTATACTTCACTCTCAAATTACAACAATGTGACATAAGCAGCAGAAGAGGAGCAGATGCAAAACTTTGGGGCCAAAAATCAACTGACGAGACTACTATGTCTAAAAAAATGAAATTCTTAAGTATAACTCATTCATCAGATGGTGGGATTCATTTAAAGAAAAGTATTTACTGGAGGAAATAAACCACAAGTTCCAATGATGTACATTGTTAACAAGGGTGCAGATACTTGCGTGTCAAAATTCCATCAAAATCACTTTAACAGTGTAATTATGAAACATCATTAGTGAGATTTTAACAGTTGCGCAATTTAATAGTACATTTTCTTTTATTTCTATTATATCTTTCAAGCACCGCAGAGTGACAATAGTTTTATCTGCTCAATGATGCCTGTGATGCATAACTTGAGAGCTTGTAAAGTCAGTACGTATTCATATAACCTTTCAACCATGTTCTCTCTTTAGCAGAATATAAGGCAAATAAATAATTGGTAAACAAACTTACGTAAAGCAAGTCAACAATTAAGGAAAAGCTACAAAAAAATCTCAGTTCAGTTTGTCATTGTAGAGTTAAATATCACCAAAATATAGTTCAAATACATTCTCAACCTTCATTTCTTACTCAACAAAACCTGTACAATAATTAAGTAAAATAAATAAATAAAACAAACATCAAGATATTCAATAATGGTCCAATTGTTGGTTACATTTGGTATCAGTTTGACATCTGTCACTGTCACGACTCACTAGAGGAACCGACTTCTGTATAAATGGCTTAATGCTAATCTGAGACGATGATTTCTTTGAAAATAGAATATCTTGTTTGCAAGAGGAGCTGGAACAGCGAATGTTCATGTGTCACCTGCAAGACGCTGGTGGCTTGCTTGTGGGAGGCTTCCGTTTTTCACTACTTTCTAAACTAGGAGATTCACGACTTCTATTATTCTTGTTTGATTTCTTTTTAAGTAGTTAGACTCTTTGGGTTTGGTTTGACAACTTCTTATTATAGGCTAGCCAATGGGATTCAATTCCAAGTTTAAGGACTCGTCCAAAACCAAAGTCTATCATTGAACACTAGAATGTCAAAACCAACTTAATTGAAATCAATTGAATAATTCATAGAATAATATCAAAGACCAACAAAAACATGACATTACCTCATTAAAGGAAGATGTTTTAACATATATCTCTAGTTTGCCAGCGGAAATCATCATTGTAATCACCTAATTATTGGTTAAGAAATATTGAATCAAATGGATCATTCTAAATCAAATGGCTCATTGCTAGTACATAGTTAGTCAGCTACATCAAAAAAATTCTTTAAGATTGGCTTCTTCCCACCACTGGGGGATTTGCTGGTAATATTGTACTCAGTGATATAATAGTGGCAATGAATATGAAACCTGTGAGCTTTCTCTTATTTCACGTTGGTTGACTTACCTTTTGTTTTCTGGTAATGCTACGGAGACATAGTAGTTACAAATGTGTATAGCTAATCTGAAGAATTCATCATTAGGAGAAAGAACTCTATCTATCAATAATAAATCAGATTCTGGTCACAATGCACATCAGTAAAGTCTTTCATCAACTTTCTTCCAACTTGCTCATAGCACATACATACACACATTTATGATTTACCTACCTGCAGAGAATATTGAACATTGATGGATATGATTGCTTCCTCCCGATCATCAGCCTAACTTCTTTACGTATCTATTCAATTAAAAAACATGAACAAGAAAGAATCCGGTACTTCAAAGTACAAAGAATACTCTGTGTGTGTGTGTTTGAGGCTAATATACTGAACCATGAGGCTGGAAAAGGGCAAGTAAAGAATCGTTTAGAAGGAAAATTAAATCATCAAGTTGGGGGAATGAAGCCTGGTCCGAGACCACCCTAATGGAAAACATGTTGGCTTAATTATTCAAATGAATGATCTCGAACCAGATATCATTCCCCTAAACTATTCATCGATGAAAAATGATAGAGCATGGAAAGAGAAAGGGGTGGGAAGGTGTTTGATTTGCTATTGATATTGGCATGGGCATGCATTGATTTTCCATGCCTCTTATGTACGTGAGAAGAAGGAAATAAAAAAGAGCTTCTTTTGGTGAGTTAGATCATATGACTGTAGACACCCCAATCTTGTGAGACATGTTTGTTTTCTACTTTCTTTACCTTCCCCTGATCATGTTTTATTTCATACAGTGGATATAGCAGGCTTGCTTGTTAGCCTAGCAGGTAATTCTTCAGTTAAGAGATGCTTGAAGACTTGAGTTCTTGATGTTATCAATTTTACTGGATTTACTTATTGTTCCTTCCTTTTGTTCCATTTGAGCTTATCTGAATTGTATGAAGACATAATTGCATATTCTCCTTTTTAATGTATGTTTGAAGGATCTAGATATCTCATTGTGGTAGTGATGCATCATTTTACGAGTAGAGTCACTCGTACTAGGAGCTGAAAATCCAAGTATTAAAAATTAATGAAAAACATACAATAAATGTAAAATCTAGCTATTTGCTAAAAATCAAGTAATAGTTCACCTGTTGATGCTTTTGATAGGGAAGCATTGCTATGAGACTCGCCGCATGATTGACGCGATTGTGTTGGTTGTTGTGATGGTGGCTGGTGAATGGCCTGAGTGATATGGTGGGATTGGGGCAGAGCAGAAACATGGGATTGTGATGATTGTTGTCAGCAGTGGAGGACCTGTTTACTTCGAAACTACTGAGCTACAGGAATCGTTGATGTTAGAAATGACAACTAGCATTCTGCAGAGCATGTATTCATTTTGCTTCTCATGTTATGAATACTTCACCTACATATAAGAGATTCAGTTATGAGTTTCATTAGTTCGGTCTACATATTACTTTGTTTGTTGTCTTACATTAATGCCTTTCAAAATCAGCATTAGCATGCATACCAGTTTTTATGCAGAAGGAAGCTGAAGATATAATGTCATTGTATATTAAGTGGCTTAATTGAGTTAGATGTACTAGTTAATTGGTCCTAAAAATCATTAGAAGGGTCACACATGAATCTCATTAAGTAGAAGTAAAGAGTAATACACAAATATCACTTGTTACTGAACTCTAGCCTAAGGGAAAAAAAAACAAAAGCCCAAAATTTTGCATGTCCTTTAATTGCAAGTCGTCCAATACTAACCTTATAAATATAACTACATGTTTCTTGTATCAATTGTTCCTTCTTCTGTATCCTTTTTACATTCAAAAGAATATTTAGGATTTTTCTTTCTAGGAATTTATTGATGCTGCTTTGGTACAATTTACCAAGATGAGGCAAAGGTTGATGGGTCCATCGCGGGGCTACGACCTTGACTTTCAAACTTATTACTTAACTTTAGCCTAAGGATTTCTGATGTCGGTGGACAAAGAAAGAGGTCCTTCGAGAACCAGCAACCCCAATTTCATCAGATAAATTCCTAAAAGCCTCATGTAAGCCGAACCTACTATCTATCAAGGCAGGAACATTCAATCTTTAAGGCTGCCACTGTGACATCTTGCTAAGATGATACTACTTCTCTTCATGCAAGACCTCTTTCTATCCAATTTATTCTGGTTGCGATGCAATTACTCATTTTTAACTAGTTATTTATAGCCACTTTGTGCTATAAAATCTTTATGTCCTCTCATAAATTTTGCACATATTGATATCACTTACATGGAAAGAAAACATGAAATGGCTACAAACCAGAGTTTTGTTCAAGTATATGCATATGCACTTTTGCACTTATGTTTGCATCTATATATTTGATCCTACATTCTTGAGCCAGTCAACTATTTCATTAATGCTTGGCTTCTTAAATGGATTTCTATTTACACACATACCGGCTAAATCAAGAACCTGCAGCATCTTCATTGGTAGATGTGGGATCACTGTGTTGGTACTGGACCAGCATACAAAGAATGAATCTTTCTTTCTCAAATCTATTCTCTTACTGAACCCCAAACCTACAAGCCTATTAGTACTTGTTAGTGGATCTTTAGGTTAAAATACAAGGCTGATGGAACATTTGACGTGAATAGTATTTTGAGGCATTTATTCTCGTAGCTCAAAAATCTCAAGTATTTATTTTGGTATTGAGATAGCCAAAGAATACATGTCTCATTTTAGTATCTCTTGCAACAACCATAACCTAGAAGATGATGGTAATGTGGTATAAATTCACAATCAGCTAGTACTTCACCATGAAACTTGGTGGTTGCTCCAATCCTCCAATTTATTTTTCTAATACTGTAGGCTGTAGTTAACATGATAACAGTAAATGTGTGTGTTTCCCCTCTATTGTGATTGTTTCTTGTCTATTTACCAATTTGTCTAATTGTAGACACTTTAATTTCATACCCCTGGTATGTAACATGACATGAAATATCAAGATCTGTTAAAAAGCTAACAAATGTCAAGTTACAGAGTTAAAAATGTAAAAAATGTAAAAGAAATGAAAGGATGCATGAACAATAAATTGCAGGGGGTCAAAGCGTCAAAAAGTGAAGGAAAAAAGAGCATGGCGCTACCCCCACTTCCATTGTGGGTGGCGCCCAATAGTGCCTCCTGCACTGTAGCCTTTTGTCTCGGTGCAATTCTCCAAGCGCACGGTACAAGCCGTTAAAGCTCAGTGGATGATACTTAATTATGAAGAAAGCCAGAATTCTCGTCTATAAATAAAGGCATCCGTCACTTAGAATACACATATTTTCACCGCGCAGTGAGTGATTGCTCTCCCGAGAGAACGCCGAGAGATTTATTCCTCTAGCTCTGAAGCTCTGCCAAATCTCCCCCAAACAGCAAAACCAAGTGGCCAAAGTGAAACCTAGTTACCCTGCTAGGATTCCTCCCTATTCCACTGATCCAAAAAATCCCAAAAAGAGCAGTTGCCCTGCCCGAATCCAGACGCCAAATCAGCAAAAAAGAAGCAGTTGCTCTGTCCGATTTCCGCCGTCAGCAAGCAATCAACAGCAAAAAAGCAAGCAGTTGCTCCGCCCAGATCCTGAGGCCGAAAATTAACTTTCGGAGCGGTTACTCGAATCCCAGCGACAAAACAACAACAAAAGACTCCCTCTCAGGAAGACAGGCGGCGCATCCTAAAATCTACTAGAAGCTAGTTGGTACGGGATAAAGCCCCCGCGCTTCAAAAGGTAGGTTATTAAAAGTTTTATTTATTAAAAAGTGCAATTTAGAGCGGCCCAATGTAATAAAAATAAGCAGTTATGCTGCCCGAATTTCTATAGGAAATAGCACTAAAAAGAGCCATAATTATGGCCAAAATTTTATAAATGTATTTGTAACTCCAGGAAGGAGGTTGTTGCAAGTTTGTAATAATATAGATACATATATATACATTTAAATGCTTTATTTCATCTATTTAAATTAAGGGTGGGCAAACGGGTTCGGGTTTTCGGGTCCCGAACCGATTCAATCGGGTAAAACACGATCGGGTCGAGTATTTTCGATTAACGGGTTACCCGAACCTGATCTTAAAAAGCGGGTCGATTAACATGTTTTGCTGTGGTACCCGAAAAACCCGATCGGGTATCCGATTTCCAGAAAGCTTATTATTATTATTTTTAATCTTTTTATTGCATTAAACCAACTAGTCAACCACTTATAACTTTAGTCTACTCTTAAATCACATTACCATTACCAATACCAATACCAAGCAATTGCAAACCTACCAAGCACAAAAAAATGGTTTTTTTTTAATTTAAAAAAGTGGTTTTAAACATAACGGCTTACCCGAACCCGATTTTGTGATTACCCGATGAATTCGGGTACCCAAAGTACGGTTACCCGATTTTTTTGGAGCATGTTCGAGTAGTAAAATATTCTACCCGTTTTTTCGGGTACCCGACCCGAAAAACCCGAAACCCGACCCTAGTTTAAATAAATATAAAAAAACATATTCTAGCCAAAAACTATTTTGAGACCTAAAGGGTGAGTTGGGTGCCTAACCTCTTCCTACCTCGTAACTTAGCCTCCGAACCCCTTTTACAAATTTGGTTGCATTTGATTTTTCTTTGTTTTTCCTTAAAATAAAGATGACGACTATGTTAATCACATTTTTAGTCCACAATTGAGGCCAGACGTATTCCCACGCACTTTAAAAGATTTTGAAACCACCCGCCTTCATCAGCGGGGGAAAGGTCGAAAAACGAGGCACTCACAGTAGCGACTTTGCTGCGGACACTGTTTTTATTTTAAAGAAAATAAAAACTGAGGGCTAGACTCATTTTTCAAAAGAAAAAACAAGTTTTCTTTGGTTTTGGCCAAATATGCTTATTATATATATATATATATATATATATATATTTATTTATTTATTTAGCATTTTAAATATTGTATTTTTATATATCTGTATATATATATGTGCAAATAACCATAAACTTGCAGCAGCTTCGTTTCGAGTACCGTTGCGAATATTTAAAAAATCAAAAAATAGAATACGGGCGGTAAAAAAACAAGGGGCTTATTATTGCTTTATTTTTGCTTTGCTTTATTATATTTCATCTCTGCTTTATCTATTTATTTCGCGCAAAATATGCAAATATTCTTTTATTCTGTCATATTATTTGTACATCCATACATGTTCGCATTTTTTTTTATTATAAAAAAAAAACTTCTTTCCTTTAATATCAATATGCTTGTTTTTTTTTTCTTTTCTCTTTTATATTTATTTGGCTTCTTGTATGTATATAATTTTCAATTCTAAAAAAAATTGTTTTTCAGTTTAAAAAAAATTCAAAAAAAAACAAAATTCATTTGTTAAAAAAAAAAGAGTCACTCTTCCAAAATTAAAAAAAAATCATCTCTTCTATAAAAAAAAAAGTAAAAAGAAACTTATGTTTTCCAAGTAAAAGAACAAAAAATTGTTTTTTTTAAAAAAATCGTTTTTCATTAAAGAAAATAATAATAATAATTTCGTTTTTCAAAAAAAATGTTCAACAAAAAAAATTAGATCAAAAAGTGCAAACAAAATTGTATTAGTTTTTATTTAAAAAAACAATTTTAGTAAGTTAAACGGACCAAAACGTTAAAAGGAAATTCAGAGAGGCCTAAATGACAAAAGGGGAAAAGGTGAAAGGAGTGAAGTGGACAAATAAAGAAAGTGACTATGAACATTCATGTGTGGGCGCGCATCGCCCACATTGACTATGGGTTGTGCCCACCCTTTTCCTACGTGGCCCGTTCCTTATTTTTAACAATTTTGTCTGATGTTGGGCCCATTTTAACCGTCAGGTCGCCCATTTTTACCGTTTGGTGTACCCGTTTTTCCTGTTACTCCACATTTCAAAAAAAAAATCATCAAAAAAAAAGTATTTTTCCTTTAAATCATGTGTTGTGTTTATATATATTGGGATCATTGTTGTTTTCTTTTGGTACTACTAACAATTTTGCAGGAGCTGAAAATTTTAAAAAAAATTAATAATTTATCATTTACTCTCCTAAGAGGATTGTCCAGAGGTACGTAATCGTCACATCTCATTTCAAGGATTGTAAAAAGAAATGAGGGGATTTTATAATAAAAAATATTATGTGTAATACTTAGTTCTCTTTTCCTTTAAAAAAATCGTTTCTTTTCGCAAAAAAAAAAAAAACCATAAAAAAGGGATTTCGTTCTCTCCAAGCAAAAAAAAAATTGTACTCTTTCAAATTCAAAAAAAAATTTAGCAAAATGAAAATTTCTCTGTCATAGTTGAACTACGATGACCTGAGCCTCGAAATAAGGAATGTAAGCAGCCTTCGGGTTCGGTCAAATGCTTTGATTACTCTTCAAGAAAAAAAAGAGTGTGTGTTTATGTGTTTTCTTTTTGTTTTTCAAAACACATGAAGACAAGATAAAACCCCCTCACCATTATTATTAATTGTCATCTCCAAATTCATCTTTTCTCTTAACCTTTCATAATTGCATCACTACTTGATAAGTGCATCGTTCACTCTCGATTTCAAAAAAAAAATCAGTAAGTCCTACTCCGAGATGTCAACGTCTACCACTTTAAAAGAAAAAAGAATAAAAAAATGAGAAAACATGAAAAGAAAAAAAGACCGATAGGAAGCCAGGGAAGAAAGGAAATCTAGGAAATCTAAGAAGCCAAGAAAGCAGAAAAGTCTGGAAAACCGGGAAATCCAGAAAAGCCAGGCTACTCAAGGATCATAAGCAACAATTCAGGACTAGGGGCTTTCAAACCCCAGGGGTGTCTTTTTTCCCTATATTAACGCCTATAGCCCATCCTTGCAGAGTATGCTCACTAATCCATTTGATCTTCGTTATTTCAAAAGTCCAACCAAGTCCTCAAATCAAGCTTTCCAAAGGTATTTATCTATATTCAAGTCTGGTAAATTCTTGTTTCTCATATATTAGCTTGTCGAGTCTTCTTCTTGGTCTTTGAGCACCACCTATCGCCGAAGTGTCTACTAAAAAATAAAATGACGCGTCGACTCATGTAAAAACATGATAAAACTACACGAGTTGATGATGAGTCATTTCAAGAATATTGACCCACAAACCATTAAAAACGTGAGTTCAATAAAAGCAACCTTCTGTCTTGGTGAAAGGTCATCTTCGACCCATTGCAACCGAACTGTTAGTAGCACACTGGGGCTTCAAACCATACACCAAACCATTTCCAAATACCTAAAACAAGTCCACTACATGCCAAAACCAACCCTGACCATACACCAAACCCTTTCCAAATATCTAAACAAATAAGCCATATACCAAAGCCTAACCATATCTAAGATCCGCTTCCCAAAACTGGGGCTGCTCCACCCTTATATATATATCCAACAAGAGTGACCACTTTTTTATCCAAAGAGAGAGAGAAGACAGATATCTTTTCAAGCACTCTCCCAGATTGCTCCGAGAGGTCAACAAAAAAAAGAAGGAAAAAAGAAAAAAAAGCGCAAGGTTGAAAATCAAAAAAAAAAAAGAAAAAAAAAGGAGGCCTATGCATAAAATAAAATAAAAAAGAAGAAAAGAAGCCTTTCCTGAGCAATTTCCTCAAAATCTTTCTCTCGCAAAAAAAAAAAAAAAAAAACCAATCACTCTTGGACAACCTCATAACCCATAACCAAAGCCAAAAGCCGATCTCCCAACCATACCTACAACCAGGTCCAGAAACCAAATTATCATCCAAACCCACAACCTAGAAGGCCAGCCAATGATCTCTTTTGATCACCTTTCCGAGAAAAAAACAAATCCACAGCCCAAAATACCTTTGAACCAGAGGCCAATCAAATCCTCAACCCTAAAGCCAATCCATCCCAAAAACTTAAACACTATACCCTAACTTAGTTGGTATCTATAGCTTTGTTTCAATCGGTTACAACATAATTTGGATCCAGGACAGAACTTCTTGCAAAGACACATAAAATTATCAAAAGATAAATGTTAAGTAGGGTCCATGAAACTTATGATACTCGGCGATAAACTCTGGATCGTGACTCTCTTTTTGTCCATTAGAGTCATCCCTTTTTCTTTAAGTATACTCATTTCTGTCTCCCACAAAAGTCTCTCCCGATCGAGTCTTTCTGAGGCTGTCTCCAGTTAATCTCTTTATGAACTTTCCCATCCCATTTTATAAAATTTGGTTCATCGAGTCATCCCGGGGCTTCTCCCGCCAAACTCATTGGATATATAAAGGCTCATCATCTCCAGAAACAACTGTCATTTCCATCTCGCCTGAAAGAACGAAGAAGCTACAAAACCGTGATCTCTAAAAAATAAGCGACTTATGTTCGCATGCATTGAAAGACTGACTCCTTATGAGGTAAAGGCTCGCTAGGTTGGAAACTCGAAAGGGCGGCCTAGACAAAAGTTAGAGCAACAAAAAGAAAAAGAAAAAAAGTGATCACTCCGAGGCGTCGATTAGTAGGACTCACTAATCCTTATTGAATTCCTTTCTTGAATGATGCATTAGTCAAAAAACTGAAAGGTAACCCTAAACTTCACCCACCTTCATCTTAAATATCACCATCAACTCCTATACTCATAACCTTTCAAAGCCAACTAGACGCCATATCTCAAGCTCTTATATTACATTTCCATCACCTTGACTTATCTTGTCTTAACATGTTTAAGAAACTAATAGCATACATGCACATTCAAGAGTATTTTTTTTAAAAAAAGAAAGTTTCATTCGCATGCTTGCATCCCTTTACTGCATCTTATCAGGTTTTCTACCGCATTGGCCCTTGAAAAGTATAAATGTTCTGTCAGCATCTCGCCAAGGACCACCTCCCAAAGATCCTCAGTAGCATCATCAAAAGCTACACAAGCTGATCATCGACAGCATTCCGCCACAACGCTTCATAATCATCACTTCTCCTATGCTGGGATAAGCACATTTTAAAATTTTTGCATTGCTGCTCCTATGCTGGGATAAGCACGTTTAAAAAAAAATCTGCATCGCTGCTCCTATGCTGGGATAAGCACATTTAAGAAATAATCTGCATTGCTGCTCCTATGCTAGGATAAACACTTTAAAAAAATCGCATCGCTTTTCCTTTTCTGGGTTAGGCGCATTTTGAAAAGCAACATCGCTTTTCCTTTGCTAGGAAAAGCCCGTTTTAAAAACACTTATTTCCCTATTCTGGGGGAAACTCATTTTAAAAAATCACATCGCTTTTCCTATTATGGGTTAAGTGCATTTTGAAAAGTTGCATCGTTTTCCCTATTCTGGGGGAGACGCGTTTTAAAGGTTGCATCGCTTCTTCCTATTCTGGGTTAAACACATTTTAAAGGTTGCATCATTTTCCCTATTCTGGGGGAAGCACATTTTTAAAAATTTGCATCGTTTTCCCTATTATGGGGGAAACATATTTTAAAGGGTGGTATCGTTTTCCCTATTTTGGGGGAATGCGTTTTAAAAAGTTCCATCGTTTTTCCTATTTTGGGGGAAACACGTTTTAAAAAGTGGCACAGTTTTCCCTATTCTGTGGGAAACGTGTTTTAAAAGATTGTATCGTTTTCCTTATTCTAGGGGAAGACACGCTTTGAAAAGTTGCATCATTTTCCTATTCTTGGGGAGATGTGTTTTAAAGGTTGCATCGTTTTCCCTATTATGGGGAAAACGCGTCTCAAAGGTGGCATCATTTCCCTATTCTGGGGGAGACACGTTTTAAAGGTTGCATCATTTTCCCTATTCTGGGAAAAGGCGTCTTAAAGGTGGCATCATTTTCCCTATTCTGGGGGAAACACGTTTTAAAAGTGGCATCATTTTCCTTATTCAGGGGGAAACACGTTTTAAAAGGAGGCATCGTTTTCCCTATTCTGGGGGAAACGCGTTTTAAAAGTGGCATCGTTTTCCCTATTCTGGGGGAGACGCGTTTTAAAGGTTGCATCATTTTCCTTATTCTGGGGAAGACGCGTTTTTAAAGGCTGCATCGTTTTCCCTATTCTGGGGAAGACGCGTTTTTAAAAGCTGCATCGTTTTCCATATTCTGGGGAAGACGCGTTTTAAAAGGTTCCATCATTTTCCCTATTCTAGGGGAGACACATTTTAAAAGGTTCCATCGTTTTTCCTATTCTGGGGGAGACGCGTTTTAAAGGCTGCATCGTTTTCCCTATTCTGGGGAAGATGCGTTTTAAAAGGTTCCATCGTTTTCCCTATTCTGGGGGAGATGCATTTTAAAAGGTTGCATCGTTTTCCCTATTCTGGGGGAGACGCGTTTTTAAAGGTTGCATCGTTTTCCCTATTTTGGGGGAAACGTGCTTTAAAAGGTTCCATCGTTTTCCCTATTCTGGGGGAAACACGTTTTGAAAGTGGCACAATTTTCCCTATTCTGGGGGAAACGCGTTTTGAAAGTGGCACCGTTTTCCCTATTTTGGGGGAAACGCGTTTTGAAAGTGGTGTCGTTTTCCCTATTCTGGGGAAGACGCGTTTTAAAAGATGGCATCGTTTTTCCTATTATAGGGAAGACGCGTTTTAAGAACTGGCATCGGCTTTCCCTATTTCGGGGAAAGGGCATTAAAAAGTGGCATCAGCTTTCCTTATTCTAGGGAAAGGGCATTAAGAAGTGGCATCAACTTTCCTATTCTAGGGAAAGAGCATTTAGAAGTGGCATCAGCTTTCCCTATTATGGGGAAAGAGCATTAAGAAGTGGCATCAGCTTTCCTTATTCTGGGGAAAGGGCATTTAAAAGTTGCATCAAATTTCCCTATTTCAGGGAAAAGGCATTAAGAAGTTGCACTAGTTTTGCCTATTCTGGGCGAAACGCGGCCGAGTCCCACCAGTTTTGCCTATTCTGGGCGAAATGCACCATCTATCCCACCCAGTGATGTTGTTGTTTGTTTGCATGGGGCCGAACTACGTTTGGTTTGATTTCTAAGAAAGGGATACGTAGGCAGCCTATTTCGGTAGGTGTGACCATCAGAGCATTTTATTGTATATCTGCTTAAAAACTACGATAACCTGCTATAACCGACTAAATATGTCTAGGGTATGTGAGATTTGAACTGCACCCTATAAACTGTCGCATATTGCATCTCTCCCTATTATAATTTCCACGAAATTTAGGAGTCTACTTCTGATCAACGATGTTCGTTTAGTTGGTAAGTTTCAGATTACCCGCAAACTCCATTGTTGAGGGGCTCTGTAGACACCCAAATTTCCTACCCCTGGTATGTAACATGATCTGAAATATCAAGATCTGTTAAAAAGCTAACAAATGTCAAGTTACAAAGTTTAAAATACAAAAAAATGCAAAAGAAACGAAAGGATGCATGAACATTAAATTGCAGGGGGCCAAAGCATCAAAAAGTGAAGGAAAAGGAGCCTGGCACCGCCCCTATTGCCTCTTGGCGCCGCCCCCACTTCTATTGTGGGTGGCGCCCAATAGTGCCTCCTGCACTGTAGCCTTTTGTCTTTGGTGCAATTTTCCTAGCGCGCGGTACAAGCTGTTAAAGCTCAGTGGATGATACTTAATCACGAAGAAAGCTAGGATTCTCGCCTATAAATAAAGGCATCCGGCACTCAGAATATACACCTTTTCACCGCGCAGTGAGTGATCGCTCTCCCGAGAGAACGCCGAGAGATTTATTCCTCTAGCTCCGAAGCTTTGCCAAATCTCCCTCAAACAGCAAAACCAAGCGGCCAAAGTGAAACCTAGTTACCCTGCTAGGATTCCGCCCTATTCCACCGATCCAAAAATCCCAAAAAGAGTAGTTGCCCTACCCGAATCCAGACGCCAAATCAGCAAAAACAAGCGGTTGCTGCCGATTCTGCCGTCAAGCAAACAACAGCAAAAAAGCAAGCAGTTGCTCCGCCCGGATCCCGAGGCCGAAAAGAAACTTTCGGAAGCAGTTACTTTGCCTGAATCCCCGCAACAGCAAAACAACAGCAGAAAGACTCCCTCTCCCAAAAGGACAGAGCGAGCGCATCCTAAAATCTACTAGAAGCTAGTTGATATAGGATAAAGCCCCCACACTTCAAAAGGTAGGTTATTTAAAGTTTTATTTATTAAAAGTGCTATTTAGACCGGTCCAATGTAATAAAAATAAGCAGTTATGCTGCCCGAATTTCTATAGGAAATAACACTAAAAAGAGTCATTATTGTGGCCAATATTTTATAAATGTATTTGTAACTCCAGGAAGGAGGTTGCTGCAAGTTTTTAATAATATATATACATATATGTATATTTAAATGCTTTATTTCATCTGTTTAAATAAAAAAAAAAATATTTTAGCCAAAAACTATTTTGAGACCGAAAGGGCAAGTTGGGTGCCTAACCCCTTCCCACCTCGTAACTTAGCCTCCGAACCCCTTTTACAAATCTGGTCCCATTTAATTTTTCTTTGTTTTGCCTTTAAAATAAAGATGACGACTCTGTTGATCACATTTTGAGTCCACAATTGAGGCTGGGCGTATTCCCACGCGCTTTAAAAGATTTTGAAACCACCCGCCTTCATCAGTGGGGGAAAGGTCGAAAAACGGGGCACTCACAATAATCTATCCTATTTTAAGCCATGTATGTGGAAAGATCCTTTTCATTAAGAAGGTCTATAATATGGTTGTTCAAATATTTGCTTTTTGTTCAAGAATGAGTACAATATAGTTCTTAGGGAGCCTTGTTTCTTCCTATTTTCTGGAAGAACTGAATAGGAAACGGACAGAGCATAACAAGGCATTACAAATGATCCGTGACATATTGATGTATATGGATAGGACTTTTATTCCTAGTACACATAAGACCCATGTTCATGAGCTCGGGTTAAATTTGTGGAGGGACAACATCATCCACTCCAGTAAAATCCAAATGAGGCTTAAGGAATACTCCTTGAACTTGTCCAGGGAGAAAGAAGTGAGGAGGTAATTAACATGGGTTCGATGAGGAATATAATAAAAATGCTTATGGACTTGGGCTCCTTTGTCTACCAAGAAGATCTATGGACAAGAAGAATCAGCCAAGAAGATCGAGTGACAGTTGTATGAAATTCCCAAACTCTCCCATCTCTCAACAAGTCGGTTACGAACTATCGTTCGAACAGTCAATGTGTCAACTACCCAGTCTTAACCAAAACATTTTAATAGATATATCACCAAAATCTAAAACAAGAAAGTTTGCCCCAACTTTAACTTACCCAATAGATAAAGTCCCCAATTGAATATAAAAGATCTAGAGACAGATATGTGTCAACTACCCAGTCTGTTAAAAAAGAAAATCAGAAGAAATAAGATCTTACTTACCAGTCAGGCCAACATTTTTCCTAATAGTGGCATGTGATCATAAAAATCACTTTTGGTTCATATCTAAACAATGTTATTCACAAATACAATGTAAAAGAAATAACACCCAATTAGAATGTAATCATGTTGAAAATGACACATTTGAAAAAGGAAATGATATGGGTCTATGAAATAAGTTAATTGACAGTGAATGACAGGAATCAATGATGAACTACACGTCCAACAACATCAATAATCAAAAGGGCATAAAGTAAATAATACGGGAGGGAGAGAGAGGTTCTAACCAAAGGGATTCCCAAGCAAGTAATCGATCAACGATAGAGAGAGTATTTCATATATTTCGTAATAGCCCTAACAAGCATGAAGACAGAGTGCCTGTAATTTGGGAAAATTAACTATTTGCTAAAAACTAGGGCACAAATTAGGGGAGAATAGAGAAAGAATACAAGAGGGAGGGAGAAAGAGAGAGAAGTTCTTACCAAAGATTCTCATGTAGCTGCAGCAACACTTGAATGGAGAGACTTAGAAATCGAGAGAGAGAGAGTGTGTGTGTGTGTGTGTGAGAGAGAGAGAGAAAGAAAGGGTGACCTGATTCCATAGCAACCATTGGAAAGCAATTGCACGAAAGAGAGAAAAAAGAGCCCTAGGAGAAAAGACTTAAGTCCATCTATTTTGTTAAAGAGGGAAACATTCACGCAAAACTGAAAATTATAATCGAGACTCGCATTAAAACATTTAGTACGTGGATATGTTAACCAGTCCTAAAAAATATTATTTGGGAAGGGCAGTTGAAAAGAGTGCCAAATACTAAGTATTTGTTACATCTAATTCCGCCTTCCCAAAATATAGTATTTGGGATCGTTTTTTGGCCCTCCCAAATAAAAGGGGTCATAAATAGTCATTTTTCTTGTAGTGGGAGGAAGAACGAAAGACGCAAAAGAGGGAGAGAGACGACACGAGTCGGCTAGTGACCGTGAAGCTCGAACTCCGAACTAAGCGTCGTAAGCGATGACAAACTGGCGAGTAGCGGACGGTGAAGGGAACACAGAAAAGGGGCGGAACACGACGAAGGTGACGACTGCCAACTGGCGAGATGCCTGATTTTATGATTTAGGGTTTGAGACTTTGAGTCTTCAATTGAGATTGAGGGGAGGAACACAAAGAAGAGAAGAGGCAGTGCACAGTGGGTTGAAATCTGAATGACAAGAAAAAAATAAAGTATTTATATTTTTCAACTAGGGTTTTATTTTGTAGGTAAAAAGAATATATATATATATATATATATCAGACCAATTATTCGGTTCTTCAAAAATTCTGGACCAAGACCAAACCAAAAAATTGGTTCGGTCCAATTTTCATTGGTCTGGTCCGATTCTTTGGTCCGACGGTTTTTCAAAAAACCTTGCTCAGCCCTACACCCGACCTCTCCGTTAGGACTCGGTTGAGAGTAATGAAGTACCAGGGTACCTCTGGTAGGTTTGAACACTTCGACATCTTCGTTAAGATAATTAAGTAGCTAAATGGGGCCTTTGGGTAAGACTTGAACAACAATGGTGTCTCTAAAGAGGCTTGAACACCCGACCTCTCTATTGAGAGTTGTAAAGTCCAGAGTGTCTCTAGTGAGACTTGAACACCCGATCTTTCCGTTAGGAGAAGTGAGCATTACCAGTTGAACTATAGCTCGTTGGTCTTGAAATCGTATAATGACACTGATTTTGGAACAAAAAAACTTAGCTAAAATGATACTTAATAGAAACAGAGGGAGTATGTGATTTACCCTATTTATATAGGGGAGCGTTATTTGGACCCCCAAAAGCTCTAAGTGTACCTCCTTACTAAGTATACCTCTCCTGAATTTAAAATATTTCAAAACACTGAGTATACCCCCTTGTTTTCCTATTTTACTCCACCTCTTTTTCTAAGCACACCCACTCTCTCTTATCTCTTTCCCTCTTCCCTCCATCACCACCGTCTTCTCTCCCATTCCAATATGTTTTTCTTCCCTCCATCCATCACTATCTTCTCTCCTTACCTTTTATTTTTTTCATCCCTAACCTCAATCTGTAACTCCCTTCTCAAAATCACATGATTTTTTACGCTAATGGTGTTCATCCATGGTTGGTCAAACACCATTTAAAAAAATTGAGAGAGAGGAAGAAGAACACAAATGAGGCAATGGGGAAACAAATAAGGAGGGAGGGAGAAAGGGGGGAAGAAAGTAGGGAGCATGAACACATGGAGAGCTTGGGAGAAAAAAAGAGAGGACAGTCGCTGGAAAACCGATGGAGATAGGGAGAGAGAGAGAGGGGAAGAAGGTTAGGAGGATAACATGGGAGGAGCTTGGGAGAAAAAAAAGAGGAGGAAGGGAGAGAGTGAGGGATGGATTGACGGAGGGAGGGAGGAAGAGAGGGGAAGAAGGTAGGGAGGATAACATGGGTAAAAATGTCTTTTCAATTTGGGCTATTTTTGTAATTAAAAAAATGGGAGAAAAGGGGTTTGCTCATGGGATTGGAGGGTCCAAATACCACTCCCCATTTATGTATGGTAGACATTGAGATTCATCTAAACCCAACTATTATAACCACCCTTGTCCATATCCCTTAAATGGGCCGAGCTTTCTTTTACCTTTCAAATATCTTTGAGGGCCCGTCGTGGGATTATCTTTCAGGACTGCGCAATTTTACAGGCCCAATATCAGACGCCCATCAAACGTGTCGGACGCCAAGCAAATCCATAACCCGAATTCCATTGTTTATCCTTCATTCCGGCCATCCTCCCATAGAAAGCCGCATCACATCTGGATAGAGATCGACAGGGACAGCTGCAATCCCAGCTCTTCTGCGTCGCCGGCCAATTTCAACGAGGACAGTTTTTACTCACATCACGATGAAAGAGAAAACGAAGCTCCCAACAGCTTCCACATACTGGTGTTGTTACGTACGGTGCATATTTTTCCCGACTCGTTTCTCTATTTTGTTCTTTAATTCAACGTGTTGAAACCACAATTGATTCGAAAAGAATTCAAAATACCTGCCTGTTACAATTTGAGCATGTTAATTTCGATTGAGTATCAGACTTAGGTGATGGTTAGGGGTTTGGAGAGTTTCGTAGGTTGTGATTAGTTTTGGGCGTTAGGTTTTTGTTTGGGAAGCAGGAAGCTATGAAAAGTCGGTCGCATCGGCTTCCAATCACGGTTCCACCTGATGACTGGGTAGACGAATCATGGACAGTGGATTGTGTGTGTGGAGTGAATTTTGATGATGGGGAAGAGATGGTAAATTGCGACGAGTGTGGTGTGTGGGTGCACACACGGTGCTCGCATTATGTCAAGAGCGAGAAATTGTTTGCTTGTGACAAGTGTAAGAGTAAGAAGAATAGGAATGATAGTGAGGAGACTGAAGTTGCACAATTGTTGGTTGAATTGCCTACCAAGACGGTGAGGATGGATAATCCATGTCCTGTGACTGGTCCTTCTAGGCGGCCGTTTAGGCTTTGGACTGAGATTCCGATGGAGGAGAAGGTACATGAGCAAGGTATTCCTGGTGGTGATCCTACCCTTTTTGGTGGGTTGTCTTCAGTTTTCAATCCCGAGCTTTGGAAATGTGCTGGTTATGTTCCCAAGAAGTTCAATTTTCAATATAGGGAGTTTCCTTGTTGGGATGAGAAGCAGGAAGATGGCAAGAAAGGTGTGGAAGAAACTGAAAATCCTGCTAATAACGGTGCTGGTGTTTTGTTCTCTTTGTCAAAGGAGAATGTATTACCTAGTCCGATGGCAACTCTGGGCTACATGAAAACACAAGTTGAAGGAGGCGCGTTGACAGTTCGGCACCGTCAAGAGATGCAAAGAAGCAGGAGATTGACGATTCGGATGTTAAACGTCCAGAGAATGGTTTGAAAAAGGAACGCAGCTTATTGAAGCCTATTGTGTTTCATTCTGGTAAGAGAAAGAGAGAAGATTCTGGGACGTCCAAAGACCTTAGTGGGAAAAAGAAGGCCAGAGTTGCTGATAAAGAGAGGGATTCTAAGAAGAGAGCTGCACATTCTTCCAAATCAGGTAGTCTCATGAACTACGTAATTTTAGGGCACTATGCTTTAGTGTTAAGTTAACTAAAGATTATGCCCTTAGTGCTACTAATCTATTTTTTCTTTTGATGGAAAGTCTTACTGATTTATTACATTAATTACTTTTTCTGCAAGTCGCTTCTTTAGTGTTGTTGATGAAAGAATTACAGATTAATCAGGTTGTACTTTACACATTTATACCCTAAATTTACTTTGCTATATTGCTAGTTTCCACCAACTCAAGTGATGCAAAACCATTGGAATTATATGAAGGCAGAGGTCATAAGGTTGTCAAGACTAATGCTTTAAGCAGCAAATCTGGAAATTCAAGAGACAATGAGCGTACCCATCCCTTATCAGATGGTAGCCTTTTAGTGGACAATGATGTTGGCAAGTCCAACAACAATCAATCTTGTAGTGGGCAGCCTCAGGAGATGTTATCTTTTGATGTGCCAAAACACAAGTCCTCAATTGAAGCTAGATCTGTGGAAGTAAATGATGGACAACAAGTTCCTTTGAGAATTGAGATTTCTCATCAACCCAATGATGCCGTGACATCATCCCTAGAAGACAATGATACGGAGGTTATTCCTATGAAGGATGAGGTATGTTTTACTGAGCCTCGAAATTGCTTATTTTTGCGAGTTATGGTTTTACTTTACGATGAGTGGACCAAGTAATCCATGCTTAGTCTTACAAATTTAACAGACTTGGAGCTGACCCATTTCCTTTTTAAGTCATGGATAACTAGCATTCCATTGCTTGACTACATTATTAGTGGGACATGCACCAATAGAGTTGATTAACTTGGCCATTCTCTTCAATTTATTTTCTGGTAATCATTAAAATGAAATCACAACATCAGCTGTATCTGGATATGTGCTTTTCTATTGATGTTTCTGGAACTTTGCTATTCAATTTGATGAGAACCCAAGATTTCCCAGATAGGTTTTAGGATGAATGACTCCACGACCCAACGCCCTCGAGATGACGCGAACCGTGGAATTGTGAATGACGTCACAATTGGGATGACTCTTTAATTGATAAGTCGTATTTAATTACAAATAACGAAACCACATTTGCAATCTGAACTTCCAATCCAGGGACACTTAATAAAACACACAATTTTCTATGCAGAAAATCAACTCACTTTTATTAAACAATCTCCTAAATAAAACAATGTTTAAAGAGGCCTTTATATAAAACAATGTTTAAAGAGGCCTTTATATAGGTTTCACATTTATTCATCCCTAACCCTAATTCCCTTCATCACCACTGAAATGTCTTGGTGCCATCACCATCTACCTACCCTCCTAGTCCTAGACCCGTCACATTCAACGAGTGCATCCACCAAAGACATCAATGATCTCAAACCCAGCTCCCCACAAGCACCAGCACCACCTGAAATAGCTGCCTAGTAATCAGCGCTGAGGACGAATTCGTATCAAAGCTGTCTCGCCCACACCCCTCTTTTCCACCTGTAATGAAAGAACCTTGCATTGAAGATACATAATGTGAAGTTGGAGAGCTGCTTAGTGTGGGTGGAGAGATTTATCATCGCTGGCGTAGGAGGGAGCGTACTCGATGCTGACAACAAAGGAAATGGAAGTACTGAGTAGTCTGATTGGTCTGCACGAAGCTTTTGGGTGTTGATACTTGCTTCAGTATGATCGCAATTGAGTGAACTGTTCATACCAATGTTAAGATCGATCCTAACCATCATACAAATATGATCTATCTATCTATCTAAATAAAGATTTTAAGATTCTCAAATTTGAGGTTGAGGCCTGGATGAATAACCATCGTACGATTTACTGAAGTAATATTTATAATCACAATAATTACTGTCTGAACTGCATTCAATAAAGTATAAACTGATAGGTGTTTGTTTTAACTGCTGCTATATTTCCTTGTTTCTCCTGCATTTAAGATGGTCACCACTCACCCCAACCTTCTCACGTGGGATGAACATGCTGTTATTAGCTATTATGCCTATCATCAAGGAACTGATGGGTAAATTGTTTGTTATCAGCTATATATATCGATAATACATAATTTATATCTGGTACAGCACTATTACGCTGATTGTATTGTATTTAGCTGTGATTCCATTTATTTGTATTTATAATAATAAAAAGCTGCTTGGTAGGCAGAATGGGGGAGTTGGAGTGTTCCATCCCAACTTGTTACGAAGTCCAACGATGGGTTAACTCTAAGTGCAAATTGCCTGGAGGGGTCCAAGTGAGAGTCATGAGTGGGAAATATTTTCTCTTCATATTCCCTTCAAAGGAAGAAGCTATCCGAATTCTGAATGAAAAAGTGTGGATGTTTAACCAGAATCCTTTGTTCTTAGATAGATGGAACCCGATCGGGTGTAGCCTTAGAAAGGATCGACAACCGCAGGAAGTTTGTGTTAGGGCTGTGGGACTCCCTCTCCATTTGTCGGGGGAAGAAGTTTTCAAGAGGATTGGCCAGGTGTGTGGCGGTTTTATAGCAGTTGATGAAGTTACTGAAAATAGATCAGATTTGTGTTGGGCCCGTACATTAGTTCAATTCAGCGAAACGATTCTGGCAAGCGTACGTATAGGGGTAGGAGGAAGTGTGTTCGCAGTCCCTATTTGGGCTGAAATTGCTGCCTACTTCTCCCCTTGGCAGTCGTGGGGTGGCGGTGGCGGTGGAATTTCTGGTAAGCAGTCGCGGTGGTCACAGGGAGGGAAGATGAGTGGATTGCACGTGAGGGATTTTGGCGTTAAGGCTTCAGATGGTCGCAATATCTCTGGCACTTCGTACGAATTCAGTAAAGGCTGGGAAGGCACGTGGGGTGCAAGGAATTCAAATTTTAAACCTTTTAATCAAAACGGTGGCGTCTCGAGAGGGGATCGTACTCAATGAGTTTCATGCTCAAGGTTTTCTTCTTGGGCTGGACAAATCAGACAGAAGAATGGGCGCAATAGTGGCCCAACAAAATTCACTAAGGCCGACAAGGGCAAATGGGTGGTACGCGAGAACCAGTCAGTTGGTTCGAAGGGTTTAATGGGCTCGGGCCTTCTAGTTGCAATAATCCAAGGGGGAACTTTTCAAAGGAGACAGATGGGCCAGGGGGGAAGTCCGGTGAGAAGGTTGGTGAGTTTGATTCTGGGCCAGTTCCTCCTAGCCCCCACGGCGAAAGGGCAGCCACGACAAACGAACAGAACTGAGGCTCCAGCGTGTGAAGCGAGGGGTAGAAGTTCGATGGAAATTCGATTCGAAACCAGATGAGCAGAAGGGGTCGGTTGATTTGTATATCCAAAATCTCAAGAAAGCCGACATTCTGGGGCAGAATTCGACTAGGTAGGAGGGCTTGGAAGGGGTCTTCGTTGACGTGGTTCGTGGAAGAAGGGTTTTTGTCATCGACGTAGAGGCAGTGCAGAGGTTACGTAATAGGGATAGTACTGTAGTGGAGTGCGATTTGGAGGATGGTGAATTCTCCCAGAATGAAGGGGTTCCTATGGGAGATGGCCACCACTCGATGTTTTGGAGGAGTCAGTTCTTCTGGTGCTGTTGAACTTGGAGAGGTCTGGTGCCGGTGTTGCATCAGGTAATATGGAAGAACCTGTGAACCGCGTTGATGGCATTCAGACAAAGCCTTATGTGGTTGAGGGTGTCTCAGACCTTAACCAAGGTAATGGCATTACTCTCCTAGTGGTGCCATTAGTGAGTGTTCGGGTGATGAGTTGGAAGAGCCTTTGGACTGCACCCCACTCGCAGCGATCCCCCCTCCTGAGCTTGGTGCTGCTGAAAACTGTTTTGGATGCTGCAAGGGTAGAGGATATTTCAGGTTGGGTAAAAAGCAAAATTGAAGGCTTTGGAGAATTTTTAGGAGTGTCTTATGATGGCTATGAAGACAAAATTTTGGAACTGCCCAGGGATATTGATCAGAACCGTAAGGTCTCGAAGGATAATAGTATCAAAAAGCAAAGCAGTTACAGTGCTAAGGGGATAAGGGAATTGAAGCAACTGCGATGCAGCTTAAACTTTGAGCAGATTGATAACAGTGGTTGTTGGACAAGGTTGAAAATAGACTTTAATTATGACTACACGAATTATTGTATGGAATGTGTGGGGACTTAATGACAGAGATAAGAGACTTCTTATTAGGGTTGCTTTTCGTAGATGGAAGCCGCATGTAGTGTGTCTTATTGAAACAAAAATTGAGGTTATGGATTGGGGAATGGTAAATAGTGTCTGTGATAATAGATGGGTCGACTGGGATTGTTTAAAGGCTGTGGGTTCAGCGGGTGGAATCCTTTCCATGTGGGATTGGAGAATTGTCTCGAAGGTAGAAGCGACTGTCGGTGATCACTCAGTTTCTTGTGTTTTGAACTTTGAGGAGACCAATAAAAATTGGTTGTTTTCTGGAGTTTACGGTCCCTCTTCTGTAGTGGAGAAGGAACTTATGGGTGGAACTAGAAGCAGTTAGGAGGAGGTGGAATATTCCGTGGTTCATAGGGGGAGATTTTAATGTTGTCCGCTTCCCTCATGAGCGGTCGGGAGCCTGTGCATTCACGTCTGCGATGACAAAATTTAATGATTTCCTCAATGTAGCAGAATTAGTGGATTTGCCTTTGGAGGGGGGAGATTTTACTTGGTTCATAAATGGAGGTAGACATCAGTTCTCAAGGATTGATAGGTTCCTCGTATCCGCAGACTGGGGGGATAGTTTTTGCGTATCTAGACAGTCCTGCCTTCCCATGTGTCTGACCATGTTCCCCTGGTTCTTGATTGTGGTGATTTGATAAGCAGGAAAAGTCCTTTCAGATTTGAGAATATGTGGCTGAAAGAGCAGGGATTTGTGGAGTGGGTCAAAGCGAGATGGAATTCGTATACTGTTGAGGGGGATCCAGGTTTCGTCATGGCTAAGAAGCTGAAAGTGCTGAAGAAGGATTTTAAAACATGGAACAGAGAAGTATTCGGAAGGGTAGATCTCAAAATCAAATATTTGGAAGAGAAGATCAGGAGAATAGATGAAAGAACTGGGGGAGAAGAGAGCAATGAGGTTGAGGTAAGTCGTAGAGAGGAACTCATTATAGAGCTGGAACGTCTTCTTAAAAGTGAGGAGATAAGTTGGAGGCAAAAGTCCCGAATTCAGTGGCAAAGGGAGGGAGACAAAAATACTAAATTTTTTCAACATATGGCGATTGTTAAACCAGATCCATAAGGTCACCATAGATGGCATTACTCTGCAAGATTCTGAAGAGGTTAAGAAAGGCATTATGGATTTCTATCAGAATCTGTACAGGGACAGAAGTGAATGGAGAGCTCTGGGCTGTGTCAGTTTCAAATCTCTGAACTCCGAAGATGCCGATGGACTGGAACATGTTTTTTCAGAGGAAGAAGTGGTGGTAGCTTTGCGTAGCATGAGGGGGGACAAAGCCCCGGGGCCCGATGGTTTTTCCTTGGCCTTTTTTCAGCATTTTTGTGAAGTGGTGAAGGACGACATTTTGAAGGTTTTTAATCACTTCCACGATAGCTTACGGTTTGAGAAGAGCCTTAACACTGCCTTCATAGCGTTCATTCCAAAGAAGAAAGGAGCCAGATGCCAAGGATTTCAGGCCGATCAGACTAGTTGGCGGGGTGTACAAACTCATCTATAAGGTGATGTCTCAGAGGTTGAGAAGGGTGTTGGGCAAGATTATCTCTGAATCTCAGCATGCTTTTGTCATGGAGAGGCAAATTCTTGATGCATCGTTGATTGCCAATGAAATTTTGGATGCTAGGATAAAAAGTGGAGTTCTGGGAATTTTTTGTTGTAACTTATGGAAAGGATGGGGTTTGGTTACAAGTGGAGGAGATGGGTCCAGTTTTGCATATCTTCAGCTAGGTTCTCGGTGTTGGTAATTGGAGAACCCGCAGATTTTTTCCCGAGCTCGAGGGGCTTGAGACAAGGAGATCCTCTTTCCCCATTTTTGTTCATCATAGTCATGGAGGCCCTTAGCAAACTTCTGGAGAAAGCTGCATTGGGGGGTTACATCAGTGGGTTCAGAGTGGGTGGGGGTGATACTTTGGAGACTTTGGTGTCCCATCGCCTCTTTGCAGACGACACCCTAGTTTTTTGTGGTGCGGAGCAGTCCCAATTGGGTTATTTAACGATGGTGCTGCTTTTCTTTTAGGCGGCCTTAGGCCTGCGTATCAACATTCCAAAAAGTTATATTATTTCAGTGGGCGATGCCTATTTTTTCGGATGCAAGGTTGCCAATCTTCCGTTTGTGTATCTTGGCTTGCCTATTGGAGCCCCGTATAAGAACAAGAATATGTGGAATTCAGTGGTTGCAAGATTTGAACGTCGTTTGGCGGGTTGGAAGAAGCAGTATTTGTCAAAAGGGGGAGACTGGTATTGGTGAAAAACACGCTATCGAGTTTGCCTACGTGTTTTTTTTTTCACTCTTCGTAGTTCCAGCTTCGGTTCGAAATAGATTAGAGAAGCTGGAGAGGGATTTTTTGTGGAAAGGTCGGTCCACGGAAATTTCACCTTGTTACTTAAATGGGATACAGTTTGCTCTGAATTAGGGAAAGGGGGTTTAGGAATAAAAAACCTCAAACTGTATAATGAGGCTTTGCTTGGGAAGTGGTTGTGGAGATACTTGTCAAATAAAGGGGCCTTTTGGAGGAAAGTGGTGGAGAGTAAATACGGCATAGAGAACCATTTGTGGTTTCCGACAAAGATCACCGAGGCTTGAGGCTTTTGGGGCAGGAGTGTGGAAGGGTATTAGAAACGGCTGGAATGCTTTTGGTGGAAATATTTCGTTTGAGATTGGGTAGGGGGCGACGGTGAAATTTTGTTTAGACTTGTGGTGCGGAGACGCGGAATTGACCAGATCCTTTCCAAAGCTCTTCTTTATGACTAGGGAAGAGAATAGTTTGATCAGCTCGGTGCTCTCTTTAGAGGGAGGTCGAGCATCTTGGAACCTGACGTTTAGAAGAAATTTTTAGGATTGGGAGATGGATTCGGTGACAAGATTTTTTGAGCTTCTTTATGCTAAAAAAGTTGGTTGCGAGATAGGGTGGTTTGGAGAGGGTCAAAGGACAGCAAATGAAATACTATTATTCCAAGCTGATGGATAGAGAGGGGTTACCATTCCCATGGAAGTTGGTTTGGAAGACAGTAGCTCCAAGCCGTGTAGCCTTTTTTGCTTGGGAAGTGGCGAACGAGGCTATTCTAATTGGGGATAATCCGTGGAAAAGAGGGATGATATATGTTAACAGATGCTTTTTGTGCAAGGAGAGCGAGGAGAGTGTAAATCACTTGGTTTTGCATTGCCCGATGGTCGGGGAATTGTGGAACTTTATGTTCGGTTTGTTCAAAGTGGCGTGGGTGCTTCCGGAGACCTCCAAAGACTTATTGTGGAGTTGGAGGTATTTTTTTCGGAGGAAGGATAGAAATATTTTGTGGGAAGTTGCTCCCTTGGGGGTGTGGTGGATAATCTGGAAGGAAAGAAACCGGAGAGCTTTTGATAACGAGGAAGGATCCATCTCAGAAATGAAGAGTGTTGTGCTTCATCTCCTGTTTGTGTGGTGTGCAGGGGCTGAGCATTCACATATTCCCATATTCCCCTGTCTTCCTCTTTTGTAGATTTTGTGCAGAACTTTCATTTATGTTAGTTAGTCTTTTGGCAATATATACTTCTTGTGTAAATAGGATGCGTCACCTGTTTTGATGCTATGATATAAACTCATTTACCTTTATCAAAAAAATAATACAAAGCTTAGAAATGCTCTTTTTCTTCCTATTTAAAGCTTTGTTTAAAAAGAAACACTTGTTTGATATTTGAACGATCTACACCCTTCTGCTAGTTGGGAGTTTGTCTCAAAAGTGAATATACCTTCAAGATTAATCTTGAAGTATACGTCTAGTTGATTCCATTTCTGCTCTATGTTAATGGGTTATGTACTTATGTTGCATACTTCTTCTCGTTACATGCTTGCAGTTGCCATTAACTTTTCTGTGCAACTATTTTAGGTGGTTCTTGGTGATGCTGCTAATATTGTGAGTACCAATGGAACTTGTCCAAGTAGAAGTGAAGGGACCAAGCCTTCCGGCGAAGATCTTGCTGCTGCTGCTGCTCCTGCAGTTAAAGATAGTCAGCACTTCCAAGATTCAAATGGTGACATTTCATTGAGCTCATTGCAACAGCCTAATTTTGACGTAAACTCGGAGGTAGAACTTGCTAATTCTCGAGAGACTGTCAAAGCTAAATCCTCACCTGCTAGTGATGTAAAGTTAGATAGCTTGAAGCCCTTGGCTCAACATTTGGGGGTCTCCTCTGATCTTTCTACAAAGAATGTTGAAATAAATGATGCTGCCATAGCTAGTTCACAATCCAGAGATCAGAATATGCAGGATGTTAACAAGAACGTGGTAGTTGTTTGTTGTCAAGCAAATAAAGTTGCTGATGAATCACCCAGTGAGCCTTGCGAGCCTAAGCTCTTGGCAGGATCAGAAAGTTTGGTAGTGCGTAAAAGCTCTTCAGAACTTAAACATGGTCCAAGACCTGTTGAAAGGCTATCCAAATCAAGTGGCACAGTTGTAAGTAACAGTCAACGTAAAATGGTGGTCTCTGTTGGAAAATCTTCTTCAAGCTCATCAACCATCAAAATTTCAAAACCCTCTATTTCTGGTAAAGGTACATCTGCAATCGCTGAGAATCATACTTCTAGTGCCAAACAAAAGGGAACATCGGACTACCATGTTAGTGTTAAAAAAGACAATACTTCAGCTGATGAAGTAAGGGATGGTGATGGGCTTGAAAGACCAAAGAAAATAATGAAAGAGCTTCCGAAATCATCTGTGGCATCTGTCCAGAAAACATCACATTCAAGCAAGTTCTCACATGCTCCTGTTCCCAAGAGAACCCTGTCTGACTCCAAGGATCCTGTGAGTCAGTTGTCTTCTAAAACATCTTCACTACAGAATGCAGCAGCTACCTCAGACTCTGGTGAGTCGGGTTCATTGCAAGTTGAGAGCATTCAACATGTTCAGAACAAGATTGCAACCTCAGGTTTACCAGTAAAAAGTGATAAGATAAACCAGTCAAATGGCCAGCCAGCATCTAAGGTGAACCATATGCAGCCTGTGCACCCACCTGTAACTACCAACTCACCTGCAACGCTAAGTGATGAAGAGGTGAGAGCAACCTGCATTTTGTCAAGCTCTTTTTTTGGCGTTGTTTATTGTTACATAATATTTCTTTTCCCCTATAGCTTGCATTGCTTTTGCATCAAGAACTCAACAGTTCTCCCAGAGTTCCTCGGGTACCACGCATGCGTCATGCTGGTAGCTTACCTCAGCTAGCTTCTCCTACTGCAACAAGTGTGTTGATGAAGCGGACGTCTAGTTCTGGAGGAAAAGATCATGGCTTGGTAGGCTCTGCAGTAGTTTTATGTTTTTGCAGCCTAAAGCTACGTGCTTTGTATTGTTCCATATTTAACTGGTCACAATTTTGAAACTTTCATAGGTTTCTAGAAGAAAAAACAAGGATTTAACAAGAGATGGGTCTCATTTTTCTCGTGATCATGATGATGAAGCAAAGAAGGTGGACAGAGTGCCTTTGCCAAGCCAGAGGCGCCACGATTCAGCTGAAAATGGGTCAGCAAAGGGATATCACCCTGTCGATAAGAGTATTCTACCTGCCTCAACGTCTTTAAGCAGTGGTCCATCTTCCTCCACCGAAGCTAATGAGCAGAATATGTCATCCTCACGCAACTCCGCTCAAAATACATCTGATGATACTGGCACAGTTGGACGTGCTGCTCCTCAAACATTACCAGGTTTCTTGTCCTTAAAACAACACAAATATTATTAAATTATTGAATATTTCTCCTAATGCTTCAAATGGTAAAAGTATTGCTCTGGGATTTTCTTTTTTGTCCTTGGTTTTATGTGACTTTCAATTGCTATCACAGGCTTACTTGCTGAGATTATGAGCAAAGGCAAGCGCATGACATATGAAGAACTTTGCAATGCAGTTTTACCGGTATGGTTGCTCAATTGGAGAGGATGCTTTTATTTCTTGTATGGTATTTTTTTAGGTTGTCCTATTGAACAATGAAGCCTGCCACTTGTCTCCTCATTTCTCTGCTTCCCTCCTGCAGCACTGGCCTAACTTGAGGAAGCAAAATGGAGAGCGTTATGCGTATTCTAGTCATTCGCAGGCTGTTCTTGATTGTCTGAGGAACCGAAGTGAATGGGCTCGGCTTGTTGATCGTGGTCCCAAGGTATGCCGTGCAAAAAATTAGTAATGGTTTTGCTGCTCATCCACTTGTATTGTTACCATTTCTGCAGCAGAAAAATCAGATTAATGCAAGTAAGAAGCTATCTCAGATATGATTGTGCTTTGGGCTAACATAGTTTAATAACTTTGTAGCAGACGAATGCAAGTAGGAAGAGACGCAAGCCTGATGCTGATACCTGTGAATCAGAAGATAATGAATATAGCAAGGACAAAGCTACAAAGGACTTGGAAAATAAGAGTTTTGATGCCCCCCGGGAGGAGTTCCCGAAGGGAAAGCGGAAAGCACGAAAGCGCAGGCGTTTGGCTCTGCAGGGTAGAGGTATAAAGGATGTTAGGAGGAGACGTAAGGCCGATGTTGTCAGTGATGATGATGATGATGATGTTTGCTCATCCTCTAATTCTAGTGAAGAAAGTGTGTTCAGTGATGATGAGATACAAGGGGGAACATTCCCAGTTGTGAGTGAGGCCTCGGCTAGCTCTGATGAGGCCGGGGCAATGTCGTAAGCCTTGCTGATTGAAAGTTTTTTTTTTTGGTATATCTTTTTGCTACTTGAGAAGATCTCCTTCAGTGGTTTATTGTCGACATGTCTGCTTTTGCACATAACCCTGTGTATCATTTTACAATTCGGTTTATGTCATTATGTCAGGTCAGTCCACCCATCTGTTCATCATCTTTTGGCTTTGCTAACTTTGTCTGGATTGTTGGGAGTTGGCTTTAGTGTTTAAAGGCTAGTTGCTTGGTGGAAGGCAGTGCTCAAGGTCTTGTAATATTAGTGTACATATAGATTACATATTCTGAAATGATATATCATAGGCCTTTTTTGCTTTGTCAGTTATAACCTTTCCATGAACTTACTGTAAATCCACAAGTATAGTAAGATCGGATCAGCTTTCAATGATGTTGAAATATTTGATTTAAATTTTTTTTGTGGAATGCACTACCTTCCCCCTCCAAGAACTAATTGAAAATTGTTTAAGCACTATGTTTATTTTATGGATGCTATAATTAGTTTTTTGAAGTCCTGTTTAAGTAGTATCTTTAGCAGCACCAAGATTGTATCTTTTCGCATTCATATTCATACATTCTACTGAAATGTGATTCTCCACGCAATTCATGAATTGAATAAAAGTTCTGTTACTTGATGTCGAGATGAGTAAAGTGAGCTCTTCTTGCACACACAGTCACACACATTCACAAGTAACTTTTCCTCCGTTAGTTATTTCATATTTGTGTTCGTTCTTACTCTTGAGCTTATGGTAGTGAGAAAAAGGTGGGTCTGGGTCATTGGGTTTGATTTGTGGGATCAAACCTGTTGTGTAAATCTTGGTACTGGTATTACTGAAGCTGTGCTAAACGTCTGGCATGGTTTCCCATGGTTGAGTGCGAGTGGTAACTCCAGGGTATTAACTGTACCCATTACTCTTCTCAGCACTCCTGGGTATTAACTGCACCCATTACTCTTTCTCAGCCGAGCTGGTGTAGTCTTGTTTTCTTTAAGAGCGGGAGTGGCACTTGCCACTGTGGGTCACCCAGCAATTACTTAACTGAAGGCTTCACAGCTTCTTGCGAGTGGAAATGCACTACCACCCCTGAGCTAGCTACACCATACTTCTCCCTTGTATGGAAGTGTAGAGTTACCATTTAATAATGGTGTTTGGATGATCTGATCATAAAATCAGGTTAACCTACATTGCCTTTGTATAACATATTAACATTTTGATTGAGATATGAGATCCAAGGCTTGCATATGCATGTATGGTTGAAGCTGCAATAGAAGTGGTATGGTACATTTTTAACTTACGGCCATTTTCCTGCAAGATTCAATTAAAGTGAACTAGGTCCCACTGAGCACGGTTGCCTGCTACATGTGCTACCTGCGGCCAAAGGTACCAAGCTACATGTGCTACCTGCGGCCAAAGGTACCAAGCTTAGCCAGCAGATAGGTATGTTGCAAACTTGCTAGAACTCTTCCATCAAAACAAGGCTCTATCGACAATATGTAATCACCACAATGCATGCGGTAAACCAATTTACTAGACTTGCCAACAAAGTTTGTGTTTCTTGTTTTTCTCTTCATTATTTGTATCCATAGTATCTAAAAACTAATGCTACACTATAGGTACTTGAGGATACCATGCGGAGATATTCTGTGCATGGTTTTATGTCAAGGCTAAACCCTCTTCCTTGTTTGAGGGAGACGATAGGCTCCTTCATGATTGAGTCTCATGCTATCATCCTTTATCTGGAGCAATTATGCTCCTTTACTTCCTCTAAGAAAGTTCTGATTTTTCTTTGGCCAGCAGTTCAAGATCTGCTTCTGGATATGGTTGAGCTTTATGGGTATTATTTGTTTAAGTTGATTGCCTACTTCTGCAGTTCTGCTCACGGTTGGTTACTGCTTCAATGGGAGTTTGTTCAGTCTATCTGCTTTGGTCTTGTTTTGGGGTAAGATCTGAAGCAGATTTTTTCTGTTCGCTTCCAGTTTGATTTAGTTTTGTAATTTTGACAAGTATTATTTCCAAATGTACTTCCATGACATGACTCATCATTACTCCTTTCTGATAGCAGTTTTGTGTGAGCTCCAAGTTTTGCTGTCAGTTATCCCAGTTTGGTTGATTCCTTCTGCAAGTATAGTCTGCTTACAGTTGGACATCTAATTTGCCTATTATTTTTGAATATTTGGTGGTATCGTTGTCCCAACGTTTATTCATCATAGTCGTTGCCATTGCTTCTAATGGTTCGGTTGAGATTCGAGGTGGTGACGTCTCCGACAGATCTTCAAAATCAAACTTTGGTCTACTTGGAATCAAGGTTTTCTCTTCTTTTTTTCTATAATTAAAGTCACTCATCGGAACCAGTTAGCGTTGCATTTTCCAGTGTTGTCCTGCAGATGGTAATGTATCTTTTGATCTGACAGATAGCAGCTGATCGCGAGATAGACTATTTATGCTCTATGGTTAGCCAGGTTGGCATTGGGATGCGGCTCCACTATTGGATGATGGCCTTGTTGATTTGCTTCAATGACAGGAGCCTGAGAAGTTTTGCAGACGTGTTTGTGTTTTAAGGTCTTCAGGGGCAGAGGATCTTCTACAAGGCCACTTATGATTTATGCCTGTATTTGCTTCGTCTGTGTAAGTTGGATAGGTTCTAACAGGGAGGATACGGGCCCTTGCTCCCGAAAAATAAGATCAGCGAATAAAGTCTGGACTTATGGACTTATGATGTACGGAATGGTTCAAATGAAGGCATTTTACGTAATTTAGAGTATAGATTCATTGATGGATCATGAGTTTGATACATAATTAGGTTTATGTCAGGTGGTGTATCATGATTCGGTGAAGAGTAGTTTCAAACTGTCACCTAGCCGGAAAGAATAAATGATCAACTTCCTTTAGGTGTAATAATCTCGTCAGTGTCAGTTTGTTACGCACCTCTGCGGATTACTTCCGTTTCTGGAGTGGAATATTGGAATCCTTTTATTCTTTGATGTCTTTTTGAGCTGAGTCCAAGTATCGTTCCCTTTATTTTGTTTTCTTTTACCCCCTTTAGAGTGAATCATAAATAATTGTCTCACGTTATGAATGTTGTCAAATCTGAGGGCAAGTATCTTTCATTCGTTACTTGGACATCAACTCAAAGATGGAGTGCGTTCAAGAACCTTCAGATGTCCATGCTAAGTTATTGTGTTGCGTTGGTTTAGGAATCCTTGTATTGGAACTTGAGAGAGGATACCTGGGAAAGAGGTCAAGTTGGCTCTTGCGAGCTGCTCGTGCTCGATACTGTAACTCTCCTTCTGAGTTCTGACCGAGGTAAAAGTCGAGTTCCGACGGAGTGAACACTCAGGCAAATGTCGAAGAAAAGTCTATTCGACTAGTTGATCTTATTTGAAATCAAAGGGTGCTCTGTTTATTGTTGTAACTTTACCCAGGTACTCGTTTTGAACTACTTGTACATTACTGACGTACATGCTTCATTTATTTTCAAAATATTTCACTTTAAACATGAATACTAGTGTGGAAGTGGAATAGACTTAAATTGCAAATAAAGATTCTCTAGTTACTGTAAATAAGTACTCCCTTCCTTTTGTTTAAAAGATTCTACATTTGATAATTCTAAAAATAAATAAGAGATGTATTATAAAATAATTATAACCTATGTATCGGTTAAGATTTACTGTTTTACCGAAATCATATGTCCATTTTCTTTTGGAGTTCTCTTTCCAAGTCCCCAACCCTTTTTCTCTCTTTCTTACGCCCTTAATTATTCAATGATGTGAATGACAATTATTGTTTTATGAGATCTTATTGTCATAATTATCCAAATTTTTTTCCCAGCAAAGACATGTGTGAACGAATAGTTGTCTCTAATTAAGATTTACTAATTTATTAGGATTTGTAGTTTCTTAATTGATTGTTATCGTAATTAACTGAATTAATTTAATTTGTCATGCTTGGATTTTTTTTTGTCCGACTTAGATTTATTGTTTTACATATATGTAGTTTGTAGTTTATTAATTGATTGTTATTATAATCAATTGAATCTCAATTTAATTTTTATCAGGTTCACATTTTTTTTTAAAATATTGTTCGTAAGTTTTGTAATTAAAAAATTTGTTCTTAAGTTTTAGTTTGGTTGTTTAGTTATACTCTTTTTAAATGAGTTACAAAATTTTACAGCCAATAAAATATGTTATTTCGTTAGTTTTTGAGATGTCATCTTTTCTTTGTGTAATGTATATTCATCCGACCCATCATGCTCACTTCATATATTGATCACGTCTATACTGACACCGTATTATAGGTACGTGCACGAAATCTAGTAGTTGTACAATACACATCCTACGGATTTTAGCATCCTATACAAACTCATATCAGTTCGAAAGATCAGGGGTTTTGGACAAAGAGTCCATTATTTTATTTTGAAATGTTTCAATTAAATAGCCGCTTAAAAAATGAAGACATAAAAATATTATTTTATTACTAATAGACTACTAAAAGTGTCATTTTTAAAAAAAGTTTGACTTTTAAACGATGACTTTTTGCTTAAAACGGAGGAAGTATTTCATAATATTTATATTTCTGTATGTTAATTCTAATTTAAATGAGTCTATTTTATTTATTATTTTTACTTTAGTGCATGTGTCTAGTATAATTTAAACTTATAGTTAAAGACAAGTTTGGTAATTAAATGTTTCATAAGTATAATAAGCTTCTAGATTTAGCCAATTTTTTTAATAAGTCTAAAAAATCTCATTAGTGAGAGAATGCACATTCAATTTTTGAATGTAAGAGTAATACTCTCTTCGTTCAGGGTAAAGAGTTCACTATTTATTTTATTTTGAAATATTTCATTTAAAAAATCTATTTTAAAAAATAAAGGCATATAATTATCATTTTATTACTAATGAGTTACTAAAATTGTTAATTTCTTAAAAAAATTGATTTTCAAACGGGAAATCTTTGTTCGGACTAAAGAAATAATTAGATAAGGTATGATAAGTAGAAAACATATAGAAAATATTGGGTTTCTGATCAGTGGATATTGATGTTTTACATATACGTCGTTAATTATAAATCTCCAAGTTATGAGAAAATTAGGATAGGCTAGTTTGTTGTTTGTTTACACAATAACATGTCTCTGACTCTCTTGTTTGTTTTATTTGATTTTTATATTATTTTTTAATACCTTACAGTTAAAATGGCACTGCTCAATCCAAAGATTCTCAATTTGAAAAAGTCTAATTATAAAGAAGATATATATTAATACAAATGAAATTATTCATACTTACAAAATTACTTAAGCACTAACAATGTGTGTACAACACATGTGGAATGCGAATAAAAATGTTATGAAAATTATAAACATAATTTTGAATGTGAATTATTCATACTTACAAAACTACTTAAGCACTAACAATGTCCTAAAATAGTACGGTGGTTTTTTTTGTCTGAAACAAGATGATTAATACTAAAAATACTTTCTAGTAAAAAACCACTTGTTTTATGACTTCCAAAATTAAAATTAAAATTTATATTTTGAGTACAAAAATAATTCATTTTGATGGAGAATAATTATAAGCATGCATATTCATTTATGAGTATATCTCCTCTGATCCTCTGAGATCGTCTTACGGATTTTAATTTATAAGACATAGCCTAACTCTCTTATAATTCAATCCACTAATACATGGTAAATAGAGTAAAATGATCTATCTTACATAAAATATTCGTAAGATCGTCTTACCTAAGTTATTACCTTCTATTCCTATGTATAAATGCACAAGTGGCATGCGGCATGTCCACTGGCCACCATAATTACCAATTTTGCTTTGTAGTTTTGCGTTTTGATTGATATCTACTTTTTCAACAAAAAAGGTGTGGAATGGACTACTAACTATTCAGTAATAATTCAAGTTTAGGCCAAATCACAACAAATTTGATGCTTTTAATAAAATTAAAAGGTTGTTTGCGAAAATTAAGTTGAGGTTTAGGAGTAAGTTAAAGGTGACAATTATGGAATTGATTTAGAGCATTTTCGGTCTTATTATTGCTTGTTGAGCATTGATTTTAATATTGTTGATGTTTTAAATTCAAATTATTAGGTATAAAGTTTGTGAGATAGTATTAAATATTGTTATTTATTCTTATTTTCAAGATGCTTTATTTTATATTTTTGTGTTAAGGTGTGGAACTAGTTAACTATTGTTCTTGTCTAATACTCCTTTTGTTTCGGTTAAATAGTCTCAATTTGAAAATTAATTTTTTTGATAAAATGATACTTTTAGTAGCTCTTTAGTAATAAAATGCATTTTTATATCTTAATTTTTGAAAGTTAACTATTTAAGTGAAACATGTTAAAATGGAATAGTTAACTCTTTACCAGGAACATATGGATTATTATATTTAAGAAAATTGAATACTATTCGAGAAGTTTGGTAAACTTCTTTTTAAGAAAAAATGATTAATTTTGTCATTGTACTTTAACCAATTGTTATATTTTGCAACTGTAATATTTTTCGAGCAAAATTACCATTGTACTTGAAAAGAGAAATGCAATTTTACCATTATCACTAACTGTCATATAATTTTTAACGGAATTAATTTCAGTTGTCTCCCCTAAAGTTTTTAAAATGTAGGAAGATGCTTAATGATAGTTGTAGTTCAAAATTAAATGATTTATGGTTCTTAAATTATCAATGTTTTTTTTCTTTTGGAGGTTAAAAAATATATGAACCAAAAAGGAAATAATGAATGAAATATAAAAATACAAATAAGAAGGAAAGATATATTTTCCTAAATAAAAAATTAAGAGGAATATCAATAATATAATAGCGTTTAATAGCTCAATTACAATTGATAAAAGTTATTTACAGCTGAGATTAAATCGTTTTAAAATATTTAATAGTTGTGATTCATCACATGTGTGGAGGTGTTTATTCGTTTTATTAATACATTATTTACTAAATTATTAAAAATTACTAAAAATAAATAATTCACTAAATTTTTAATAAACTATTGAATTTTTTAAAAATATTTAATTGTTAAATAAATTATTTAAAAATATTTACTATATTAATAAATAATTATTAAATAAAACATATAAGACATAAATCATCAAATAACATAAAAAAATATTATTATAACAAAAAAGAGTATTATTCAAAAAAACACATCACAATTTTCATGGTGGCTATTATAGGTTAAAAAAAATTATTATTCTTTATAATCTTATCTTTATAATTCTCAATTATAAAGGATTTTGAAAAAAATAATACAAAAAAATTTATAATTTCATTCAATTCAATTTACGAATTAATTCATTCAATGAATGAGTGTTAACAAATAAATTTAAATGAATTTTTATTATTATTATTATTATTATATTTTTATTATATGATTCATTAAGACATGTATATATTAATTAATTTAAATATTTTTATTCAAACAATATATCTTTTTTTCTTATTTGTATTTTTATATTTCATTCATTCTTTAATTTTTTGTTTATAAAATAATCTTTTTTTACCCTTAACAGCAACAAAAAAAAGGACCCCTTATAATTTATGAACCAAAAAATAATATACTCCGTACCTTTTAACATCAACGACAACAATCATTAAGGATCTTCCAATATTTTAAAAAACTTTAGGGAGACAGCTGAAATTAATTTTGTTAAAATTGCATGACAGTTAAAGATATTGACGAAATTGATTCAATCTTTACAAATACAATGACAATTTCACTCAAAAAAATAGTACAGTGGCAAAAATATATAGAATTTTCAAAATACAGTGACAAAATTAACAAATTTTCCCTTCTTTTTGGAACAAATATTAATCTATGATGTTTTATACTTTTTAAATATGGACTCTTTGTGTATAACATAATGAGTAAATAGTAAAATAAATACACCTTCGACAAAAAGAAATAATGTACTAAAAAGAGGTTGCTCGATCAAATATGGACTCTTTATTTATTTTAAAATCTTCTAGGTCCTTGTCGCAAAGATAAAAACTTAGATAAGTTGGTGTTACGGTAAGTTTTTATAAGATACATCTTCATACCTGATTAATGGGTTAATCTGTAAGAGAGTGTGACTCCGTTTTACGAATTAAGATCGATAAGACTGTCTTATATGAAACATGCTTAGTTTCAAAATTATTATCTTGCCTTTTTTATTTTATTTTTTAAATTCAAATTTATTCATGTATAAGAGGAAAAAATGGAGGAGGGAGCCAGGCCATGAGTTGGGTGGTTGTTCTGGAGACGGTATAAAAATGAAAAGGTAGGTGAATCTCTACTCTTAGTTAAAAAGACAGATCGTTGAGAAAGACGGGTTAAAAGATTTCTCTCGGACAGCATTCATTAGATCTCCTGTGTCTGTGTGCTTGGGAAGATCAAACAGCCTCACCCCTTTCCCTCCCCTGCAATCTAGGGTTCCTCAAATCCCCCCAATCCCATCTTTCTCTCTCTCTCTCTTCTTATCGAACATACAAACAATCCTCACGCATTTTCTCTCCCACTTTCGTTCTCTTCATCCACCTTTCCTGATCTAAGGTTCGTTCACAAGCTCAATTACTTTTTGCTTTCCCGATTTGATCGTGGATTGTGTAGGGACGGATTTCATTTCCTTTTTTCCCCTTCCTATTTGATGTACTATCTTGCTTCAGGTATTGTAATCGAGATCATGACCATTCCTGATTCGAAGGATATGATGGAAAATGAACCAATATCGCTGCCATGTACTCCTGAAGAAGAGAAAAGGATTGTATTTGAATTAACAAAGAAAGCCGAGGCTAATTTGAAGCAAGGCAATACGTATTATGTCATCTCCAACAGGTAATTTCATTGATTTTGCAGGATTTTGATACTAATAGTTACTTGATCCTTGCTTTTACACGAAGAAGATCCAGTTGTTATTCCTGCTTGTATAAGATAGTAGTTGATGTTCTTGAATCGATGTTGTTTTGGGATTGTGACTAGGTTTAAGCTATCGATAAGATTTTCACCATCATTGATATGTTATCGAGTATTAGAATATGAACTTCTTGATTTTGTTTCTAATCCATTTGCTTTGATTAACTTATTAGCTTAAAAGAAGAGATGGTTTTTGATGACACTAATTCTTAAAGTATTCCTAACAAGTCCCTGTGAACAGGAGTTAGAATTCTCCTATGCCTTATAGGAACAAATTTCCCGAACAGAAACGTTGAGTTGACTAGTAAAACTAAATCCAACCACTAAGAGAATTAGGCGTCTGGTTAAACAATAATAAATTCTTATTCCTGAAGAGGAAACAGGAACCACGAATCTTTGAACATCTGAAATTAATTCAAGTACCAAAATCCTCTTCAGCATTGACACACGAATTTGAGAAAGCATGTCAGTCTTGCCTGAAAAGTTAGTAACTGGAGTTGGCATTTAGGATTGGCCATTCTGGAGCTGTAGCATATATGCATATGTATATGCATATATGAAATTTTAGTTACTCAAGGTCACCAAAGTAGCGCTGCACCCCTGCCCAATGTGAGTACACATAGAATCCTAAGGTGGCGTTTTGCTAGCTGATTCAGAGGCAATGGAATACCTAATTTTTGTTGATAGATTTCATGGACAAGTTTGGTTTGATTTTTGGCCAAAATCTCATTCCGTGGGGATGACCAAATCCCATATACTGGGGAATCTACAAATACCATTTGCGGGAGGGGGATTCCAAAATTCCTCAAAAACTCAAAAATCATTCCTTGGGAATGTTTTTCGTTGACCAAAATACCCTTGCATACTTTGTGTTAACCCTAAACTACCCTTCTCCATGATTGAAACCCAAACCCAGGAGACCATTTTCACATCGCTCTCCTCCCTCCTCTTATCATTCACTCTCTCTCATCTCATCACACCATTACCGCCGCTGGCTTTCTTTGGTTCATCTGGCGCCGCTGCTGACCATCGATTCAAGCCCATTTGAAACCACCTGAAGAAGGCTCCTGCTTTCAAGATTAGCTAAGTATACCATCAAAGGCTGTTTAGGGGTCTGTAATAAGAACATTCTTTTGACATTTTGTTTTTTTGTTCTTTTTTTTCTTTTTACAATTTAGTAGTTAGGGTCTCTCTCTCTCTCTCCCCTCGTTCTATCTGAGATCTGCCCCCTCCTCGGCATTGTTGAATTTGACCGTGAACCAGGCAGAGTTTGCCATAAAAGCCTTCAATTTGAAACGCATGGTGGGTTTGACTTGTCTCATTCCCATTCCCATTTCCTTGGATTTTGTACCTATTGACCATTCCACGAACCAGACATGACCTAATGCCTGATGGTCTGGACACCTCCCAAACCGAAATTAGACCATCTATTTGGAACTATTAATGTTTCTGAAGTACTAGCATAGTTGTCAAAGGCAAGAGGCGGGCAAAGCGCTCAAAAGGCACTCTTGAAAACAATATTATGGAAAAATAAAAAAAAAAATATAAAGTATATATGACTTCAAAAAATCTTAACAAATCATGTTATTACTTATTAGTGGGCATAATACATTTTTTTTAATAAGTGAGCATAATACATGAAACTAAGTTCTAACATAATATCAGTGACAAATTTCATCATTTATAGTGGAAATTTCAATGCATTAGATGAACTTAAACTAAAACTTAAAGCAAGAAAATAAATAGTTATCAACAGAAAAATAAATAAATTATTTGAAGTACAGTACATTTCAGATATGAAAAAAACTTTCATTTTTTTCATAGAAAGAAATATATAGTAATGAAAGTAAATAAATACTCAAACAGATTTGAAAACAGTAGTTTGTTCTGTTGCTGGAGTGTGAAGACGAGTGGAGACATAGAGAGGAAGGCCTACCGCTACCGCAGTACTCAGAATAGAGTGAGCGATTGAGATGGTGCGAGTCAACTCGAAAGTCAAAACCCTAGCACTGACTCGAATTATTGAAGAGATTGAGACTTCGCAGTGTTGCACAGTAGTCAGAAGACTCGGAACGAAGTTTTAAGGCTTATTTCTTGTTAGTCTGAAAGTCTAATCGACCATCAAGTACCCTGTCGAATCTGGAAGTCGATTTAGAGTTTCCTTTTGGGTTTTTGCTATTTAAGTTAACCCAAAATTAGGTCGTAAAACTTAAAAATATTACCTTATTTATGCTGTTCAATTCAGTCTGCCTTTTTCACGCCTCTCGCCTCTCTAAAAGGCAAGAAAGGCATCCACCTCCTCTTGCTTCCAACTTGTCGACTTGCCTAGGCCTCTTCAAGCGCTGTACCCTCGCCTTACGTCGTCTCTCGCCCCAGGCGAGTGCCTTCGACAACTATGAGTACTAGTTAAGCTGAAGGCCACGTAATCAACTAGAGTGCATATGTTCAACAAGTTCATGTTAGATTGAAGCTGGTTTAGGTTTGGAAATGTTGTTGTTTGTTTAATTACTCAAGTGGATCTTGGGGGTTTATTTATCACAATGTGTAAGGTCTTTGGTGGTGGATTTGTCATTTGAATTTGAAGCATCCAAGTTGACGTTCTGTTTTTGTCACCATGATTGACAGAGCTTCTCAACCAACTCATATTTGTGCTAGTAACTTGGCCTAGCTACATGAATCGTTTTTCACCATTACATTTTGGCTAATGTAGGGCTATCATCTCCTAAGTCTCGCTCATTTATATCATATTAATGATTGTTGTCCATGCTAGTTTCTTTCTTCCGTACTCTATTATGGTTATTGATATTGATGTTAGCACACTTGCTAACTATTGCACTAAATGGTTTACTTTGTATGTGTCCAAACCACTCTTGCGATTTTATCTCACTATATATACTATTGTGGTTAGTTTTACGACTTCAGGAGTAAGTCCATTTAAAAAAGACAACAAAGCTCAGCATAGTTATAAGATACTTCACCTACACCAAGTAAGTTGTGGGTTCGAGTCACAATGGGGGTAAGTGGGGAACTTGATCCTCTTTTTGAAAGTAAAAGGAAGAAATTTAAAAAAACATTTCTTCCAAATTTATCACACATCCATCCTATCATTCTCATTTTAGCTACACTCATTTTATTAAGATGTTGTTAGTTGCCTAACATTCTAATCCATAAAGTAAAGTGGGATTTATAGTTGTGCTTTAAATCTTTCTTCAACTTAACGAGTATGCGCCTATAACATATTCCTTGAGACGAACTTACCTACCTAACAAGTAATTGTGGAGCATAACTTTGATGAAGGATCATAGAGAACTGACTGATGCCTAACAGATAAGAAATATATGCCAAAAATGTTGACCTTAAGTTTACAATTTGCCTATGATGGATTTTGTGTTGTCCCACTTGGAAGGTTGGGGTTAAATTTGAAGGCTTCAGGTATTCTTTGAAAGGAGAAGATTGGGATCAAGTTCAATGCTCGCTGGGTTTTTTAGGGAAAGCACAGATATTGCTGAATGCGTCAGGGGGATTCATCTCTAACTTAGATAGTGGATGTCTAGAAAGATGAGTTGGGTGGTTTTTTGTAACATATTATTTCTGCTGTATGTGCAGGTGGTTTGTAACATGGAAGAAATATGTTGGACTTTATCCATCTGATGAGCATTCTACCAATTCTCAGCTTTTGGTATTGGGAAAAGATGCTGAGAGACCAGGGCCGATTGATAACACTGACATTATTACAAATATTGATGATTCTGTGGATAATGATCCACAGCTTACTAGAACACTAGAGGAAGGACGTCATTATGATTTAGTTCCTCAAGAAGTTTGGCAGAAGCTATCAGAATGGTACATGATCTTTTGTCTGATAATTTAAGTTCATATTTTGGCTTTTAATTTTTGTGATCAAAAAATAATTATTTTATTATGTCAACATGCTTTAGTACTTATAGAAAGCATATATAGCTCTCAGATAGACATTTTTAATGCATTATGGTCTGACATATCTTGTTCATAGGTTGGATAGTTGGGGGTAAGTTGAGTTTTTTAATATTAAATTAACTTGTGTTAAGGAAAAGAAACAGCTGCAAAACCACATCAATGAAACTGCCTCATTGACTTCCCCAACACACATGTTGGTTTCCCAATGTTTTGAACTTCTTTCTTCCAACTACTCATGGCCTATCCTAAAATATTTGTAGTCATTTCACAATTTTCTTTTGTTGTTTGTAGGCTTAATTACGAATATCACCCCAATGTTTTCACCAAATCCCTAAGTGCACTCCAACCTTTTCTTCTAGTTTGCCCCCTTGCCGAGATGGGAGTTAGAAAGACTAATGGAAATTGACATGTGCATGTCACGTGAGGGCTATTTTACTACTTTCAAACTTTCAGTGCTCATTAATTATTTCTGTGTGACGCTGCCACTCCGCCTCCTCATCTTGCCGTCCTTCCACCTCCTCCACTGCTGCTGCCGCTGCCCTTAAATCCCTCTTCAAGCTTCCCCCAACCTCCAACAACCCCACCACCACTTTCACCGGGAACAAAATGAAATTAAACCATCAGTTTGAAATCAAAATTAAAATTGGGTTTTAAAACATCCCTCTTCAAACAAAATGTGTTTTAAACTGGGTTTTCGAAATTGAAACAAAATCGAAATTCAAACCATCCCTTTTCAAACAAAATATGGGTTTAAAAACTCAGATTTGGTGATATTTCTAGGATTTTACGGGGACACCCATAAATCTTGATTGGGGTTGCTTGGTTGAGGCGAAGTGATGAAATTAGTTCCGCGAAGAAGAGTTTACTGATTCAATGATTAGGTTTGATTGGTTCAGTGGTGATTCACAGCGGCGACTATGTTACTGGGTTGAGGTGAAGACGACGACGGCGAATACGTTGGTGGGTTGAGACGAACATGACGCCAAGGGTAAAATGACGAAGGTGAAAAGAGGAGGCAGCGGCGGTGGCGGCAGGAGAAGGAGGAACAGTGTACAGGGAATGAAGTGTCTCTGCCTTTGAATCCACAAATCTGGGTCACTAAAGAGAAATGATGTGAGGTTGGTTAAAGAGAAATGGACCATGGTTAAAGAGAAATGGACCATGCTAGGGTTTACTTTTTAAGAGATAATTAATCATTCAAGCTATTGGGGTGCTAATGATGTCTTTTACTTGTTAGATGAAGAAGAAGAGAAATTGATTGTTAATTGATTTTGGTGGTAGGTGGGTTTCACCGGAGAATGTGGGTGGATGGTGGATACATGGAATTAGAACTATCCTCTCATTTGATACTAATTTATGAAGGGCATTGGCTTTTCCTTGGACATTTTTTATACTCATTTATCAGAGAAATGATCTCAATTTAGAATTACTTCTTGTATTTTGTGGAGCTTGAGCAGTTTTCGATCAATCTTGGGCCAAAACAAGTTTATGCTTCAACCCTGTGTTTGTTCCTTCTGATGGGCAAATCTTTGCGCACCAAGCTTGCAAGAGGCAATTAACATTAACTGCCACAAGATCCACCGGATCATTCTGACCGGCTCTTCATCAACGATCCTTTACGTATAGATGCTTTCTTTGGTTATCAAAAGATTTCTTCCAAATGACCTGTTGAACGTTTTAGGCTCATACTGTAATTTTGTCTTTGCATTGTACAGGCAGGTCTTTTTTTGTATGCAACATATTTTCTTGTGCTCTTATTATCTCATGTGTGGCCTAGGTACAAAGGAGGGCCGCCACTACCAAGGAAGATGATTTCGATCGGGATTAATGAGGAGTTGGTTGTAGAAGTTTACCCTCTGTGTCTGAAGTTGATAGATTCCAGAGACAGAAGCCAGTCAATCATTCGATTAAGTAAAAAGGTTCTGCCTCTATTAGCTTTCTCCTCAAGATTGATTCTTTCTCTGTTGTGAGTTCTTTTGATGCTTCAGTTTAAATGAACCCTTTTAGCACGCACTGGCTCTATCTTTTAATTGCATCAGTAAAGTAGAGGATTTAAGGGTTAATTTGTAGGACATGGGTAAAGGGCAGGTGGTTGTGTTATTTATACTGATTATAAAATGTGAGAATTCATTTATTTATTTACGATAGTTCTGTCCATTACAATGTTGTGGAAGACATTCCTTATACTAAAAATTTATTCTTTGCTGTTCATTGGATTTTGAATGTCATATGTCTGGCTTCTTATCGCATTTGTATTATAGTTCTTCTTGTGGTTACTATGGAAGTTCTTGCTGTTTTTTAAGTTTTCAGGCTTCATTACATGAACGTTATGAAGGGGTGTCAGCACTTATTTTGTGGTTACTAACGGTGCAAGTTCCTGCTGTTTTATAAAATTTCAGGCTTCATTACATGAGCTTTATGAGAGGGTGTCGGTACTTAAAGGGATAGACAGAGACAAGGTTCAAATTCATGAGTTTGGATGTTTATATAGTTCCTTAAACTATCCTTTTCTTTATGTTGCTCTACATAAATTGTCTCTTGTATTCTCTCTCCAAGGATTATCTTATTGACCCCCTTGAGTTTCTTTAGGCACGCATCTGGGACTATTTCAATAATTGCAAGGAGACCGTTTTAATTGATTCAAGTCAAACCTTGGAGGAATTGAACCTGCAGATGGATCAATCCGTGAGTACCATATGTCTTTTCATGGTTGATTTTTCTAAGAAAAATCTCTTGTTTGATTAGCAATCAAGTTTTCTTTTTTTGGTGAATGCCATGCCGGAGAGCGATTGCTTCTTCAATAAGGTTTTGACAGAATCTCTTCTTTGTTGTACTTCACCCTGATTTTGTTTTCCAACCAGGAGAATGTCATGTTGTAAGGTAGACTTATCGTAGTTGCCGTTCTTGTTCGTCTCATCCTGTTTGTTATTGGGTTGTTGTTGGCTAAGAGAACGTAATTATGTTTCCACAGACTTTGCAGTTGACCCTTTGCTCTTTTAAAGTTTGAACGCTGCCATTTACTTGCTTGATCTGCTTCTTTTTATGAGGTAGGCTAAGGCCTCCTATGTGTTCTTATGATTTGAATACCTTAGTAATGTCCATCCAGTTTCAGAGTGACAAAATTCAAACTTATCAATCCAGTTTGTTGACACAACCCCAAATATACAAGGGGGGAATTGTGCATGTTGATGAAGTCTAGATGTATATGCTTGTATAGCTCTCATCTTTGCTTAAGCAATTTTGCTTGGAATAGCTTTCCTTTAATCAGTATTTCCAGATGTGATTTTATAAATTGGTTACCATCTTATATAGTAATCCAGCTATCTTGTTCCGTGTGTTGACAAATTATGATATTCTTGGATCTTATGGAGCATGGGTTTTCCACATCCTGAATGACTCCAGCTTGTTTATTGCACCTCTTGCTTGTCCTGACCTCCAGTTTTCTGCAGATTCTTCTAGAAGTGCAAGTTGATGGTTTTCGGTCAGCTGGAGTTGGCATGGATTCAACCGGAAATAAATTAGCATTGGAACCATATAGATCACAAGTCACAATTGCTGGGGGCCCAAGTTTGTCGAATGGTTATTCAACCGGTCATAGTTCAAATTCGTATCAGGGAAGTAGCTTAACTTCAGTATCTGCAGATATGGAGGATGGTTATGATACTTTGAGGACTGTATCCAAAGGGGATAAAGGTGGTTTAGCTGGATTACAGAATTTAGGGAATACTTGTTTTATGAATAGTGCTCTTCAATGTTTAGTTCATACACCCCCCCTCATGGAGTACTTTTTGCAAGATTACACTGATGAGATCAACAAGCAAAATCCTCTGGGAATGCATGTATGTTGCTGTACTTAATTGTCATGCCAAAATTTTATCATTGGCGAGAGCATTTTGTTCATTTTTTGAAGTTTCTGATATTTATGTGATTATTCAGGGTGAACTTGCACTTGCATTTGGTGAGCTGTTGCGGAAACTCTGGTCCTCTGGGCGTACTCCAGTTGCTCCTCGTGCATTTAAAGGAAAACTTGCTCGTTTTGCTCCCCAGTTTAGTGGATACAACCAGCATGATTCTCAAGTAAGTGCTGGTTAAATGTTTGGCCTTGTGATGTTTCAAATAATAAGCATTATTTCCTGTGGCACATAAATTAGGCAGGGTTAGCTATATATCTTCTATCTGAACTAGTTCTTGTTAAACTACGCTGCCTGATACATCGTTTGACCTAATCTCATGAAGATCAAAATATAATGTAAAATTTTCATTTAAGCTGCCTGCTAAAGTTTGAATTTTAGTCGGTTATACTTTAAATTTGGAAGTGTCATAAATTAGTAAGCTCAGACACAGTGGATAGTTTCCTATTCCTTCGAAGCTGATTTAGGTTTATAGGTGACCAGCAGGGCAATATGTGCATTTTTTTCCCTATATGAATGAGGATTGGGTGTCCTCGTAGATTTAATAGACATGTCTGTTACCTCCTGGCAAAATGCTATTGTAATAGTTGGGTGGGGAGCCAAAACTTTTTTTTTTAGATGAAGTAAGTAAACTAGTTTGCTATGCTTTAAAACTATGATCATGGAGCTTTCATGTGGACATAGTAATTCTCGACTAAGTCAATGCTTGATGTTCTGGTTGTACAATGTGTGATTTGCAAGGTATTTCATAACAGTTCTTTGGCGCAACTTGTGGCGATGGTTTTGCGATGTTTTTATTCATTTGAGTTCTATAGTTAGGGCAAGCCCATCACTGATTATGCTGTGGACATTTCGTTGAACTGTTGATTTGGCTCGTAATCAAAGACTAGCATATATATATATTATAATTTTATCTGATGCAAATTACCAGATGAGATTCTTTACTATGCAAACAATAAGGCTATTGAACTCCTCTCTAGGAACTTCTTGCCTTCTTGCTGGATGGTTTACATGAAGATTTAAACCGTGTCAAGCAAAAGCCGTACTTTGAGACAAAGGATTATGATGGTCGCCCTGATGAGGAACTTGCGGATGAGTATTGGAGATACCACAAGGCTCGGAATGATTCAGTAGTTGTGGATGTCTGCCAGGTGTGTGCTTCTTTGTTTATATACATTCTTATTTTATCTTCTGAATACCCCTATGATGAGGTTGGTAATCTGCTATCACTGGTTGTAAAGTTATCTTTTCAAGGTCCTTGCCTGAGTGCTCTTGTCATCTCTCCCACCCCTTCGGGCCTCCTTGTTTAATTTGAGCTTGATATTTGTTCCCTACATTTGATGCTTTTATTGCTTCATGTTTATTACTTTTACTTTTAACCCTTTCATAATAATAATAATAATAATAGTGAGACATTTTGCTTTGTATCTCCAAAAGTATCCATTTTGACTTTTACCCAAAGTTCTAGAACTTAAATGATATATTTTTGTGTGGATGTGAATTTTTGAAGTTGAATGTTTGGGTATTCTTTTGACTTTTCAAATTGCGGAAGAATTTAATAGCAAAGGGGAAAATTATGTACTCCCTCCATTCCTAAATAATTGTTTTGTTTGACTGGGCACCTAGATTAAAAGAAACTAATTTGAATTTATTATAAATATTGGTATGATATGTAATTTCCTTTAAAGCCCTTATGCATGTGGGACTATTATTAAAGTAGGAAAAAAAGGTAAGGGTAAAATGGTAAAAGTGTTTTTTAAACAGGAAAGTTTAGAAATTGGGATTTTTTTTGGAACAAACAAAAAAGGAAAGTAGGATAATTATTTTGGGATGGAGTGAGTAGTACATTTTCTTGAAAGAAAATGTGCCTTTGTTAGGACTTGTTACACTTTTAATTTGACTTTAATTTTGTAATTTTTAATTTACTAATTGTTACGTCTTGTTGTTTCCTAATAAGCTAATGTGAGGAAAAAAATTACAGGGCCAATATAAGTCAACCTTGGTTTGCCCCGTTTGCAACAAGATCTCAATCACATTTGACCCGTTCATGTACTTGTCATTGCCGCTACCTTCAACTGCTACTCGTTCCATGACAGTAACTGTGTTTTATGGGGATGGAAGTTCGCTACCCATGCCATTCACTGTTAACGTCCTTAAACAAGGATGCTGCAAAGATCTGTTGCAGTCTATAAGTATGGCATGTTGCTTGGCGAGTGATGAAATCCTAATTTTTGCAGAGGTCAGACACCTTTGATCTTGCTTATTATTTTTGTCCAATCCTTTTATGCAAGATTTTCTGATGGAGTTGGTTCTCCTCCAGGTTTATGATCACAAGTTCTATCGATACTTGGACAACCCTGGGGAACCATTGCAGAGCATAAAAGATGATGAATGCATTGTAGCCTACAGACTTTCCAAGAAACAGGCAGAGTCGCCCAGACTTGAGATATACCATCGGTATTTGGAAAGGTAAGTTCTCATTCTCTAATTCTCAGATTGTAGTTCCACTTAGTTCAGATGTCAAAGAAGGTGGTGGATAAATGGTGTTTGATGGATTAATGGGAGTATTCACCTATACAATGTTTACGATTGGGAGTTTTATTAGTGGAGGTAGTAAATATAGTAGGTTGCTATTAGGTTGTTTTAATAGTTCAGGTGGTAAATTTAGTTGGTTGCCGTTATGTTCAGACAATATGGTTTTCAAGAAAGCACTTGGCTTGCTTATTAGTCATGGAGTGTTGATTCAACATTTTGTGGTCGTTTTGATTTCAATATTGACTTGACTATAATGCACAGGTATCTCAAGACTTGCATTTGTTTACCTTACCTATTTGCTATTTTCATGATATACTTGGGTGTTTGCTGTTGTACAAGTATATCAAGTAAACAGGGTACCATGCAGGATTTTATTATATGTTCGGGTGTATTGTGCAAGCTTTAAGCCATCATAAACAGAAATGAAAACCAAGTACGTATCTTCATAAAAGAAAATGGAAACCCTGTTTAGGCATGGCATGTTTTTCCAAAGAATGTGTTTCTGTGTGCTTTTGTCTGACCGAAAGGCTAGTTGCGTTGAGGCCTAATTGTTGAAACTTCTCTGTGGGGTTCTGTGAAATTTCATGACCAAGGAATCTTCTTCTCCAGGTCTATATTAGACAACTCCAAGCCCGGGGAGAGGAAGCCTTTCTTGACACCGTTGGTTACTCATTTAGAAGGTGCAGAATTTGGAGCTGATATAGATCTTGCTGTGGATAGAGTGTTATCTCCACTGAGAAGAAAATTATTTTCCTCCTCAACTATTACTAATGGTGCAACGGAAAATGGTTCTGCATCAAAAGCCACCGAAGAATCCACTAGTGATAGCTTAACTGAATCTGAGCTGACTAACCTGTCCAAGCATGACTCGGACAATGAAGAAATGCCCAGTAGGGAGTCATCCTTCCAGCTCTGCTTGTCAGATGAAAGGGGTATGCGCTGCAAGCCAATAGCAAAAAGTATGCCCATAGAACCAGGTCGAATAGTGAGGGTTATGCTAGATTGGACTGACAAAGAACATGACTTATATGATGCCAGCTACCTCAAGGATCTCCCTGTAGTGCACAAAACAGGGTTTACTGTGAAAAAAACAAAGCAAGAAGCTATCTCTTTATTTTCATGCTTGGATGCATTCTTGAAGGAGGAACCTCTAGGGCCAGATGATATGTGGTATGTATTTTTTTAATGCTTGAATACGTTTTTTTTTTTTTTTTTTTCCGTAATGTGAAGATTAAGCTTTTTGAGTTGTTAAACTATTCAATTGTTTTAATTTAATACAGGTATTGCCCTGGTTGTAAGGAGCATAGACAAGCCACCAAGAAGTTGGATTTGTGGAGGTTACCTGATATACTTGTCTTTCACTTGAAACGGTTCTCGTACAGCCGGTTTTTGAAGAACAAACTTGACACCTTCGTGAATTTTCCTATTCATAATCTTGATTTAAGTAAATACGTGAAGTGCAAGGATGCATCTGCAGGATCTCATGTGTATGAGCTGTACGCTATTAGTAACCATTATGGTGGCCTTGGTGGGGGCCACTATTCTGCGTATGCCAAGGTAAATACTTATCCATGTTTATCTCCATATATATCTTGTTAGTGCTACTACTGGGATTGCATGCGACCTTCAGCTCCATGGACTATGGGTGCCTTTTTCCCAACAGTAGCAATTCCCTTATTCATCTGTACCCTCTACATGCTACGCCGTGGAAAAGAAGCGCAGCAAGAGGCAGAAAATCAATTTATGCCACCTCCTTTAGCTTTTAAACATGTTTCTGATACGGGATGCATTTTATGTAAAGTGATTTGAATATTTATTTTCTTTGATTGTGCAGCTGATTGATGAAAACAGATGGTATCATTTCGACGATTCCCATGTGTCCCCGGTTAGTGAAGGTGACATTAGGACATCGGCTGCGTATGTGTTGTTTTACCAAAGAGTGAAGGTCGAACCAAATGGGGCAGTAGGAGAGACATCCTAGGTGGTCATTAAATTTTTGGAAGGGCACATGCTGGAGAGTAACTGAACAAATTTTGATGGTGGTGGTTTCAGGGGCATATAGATTTTGACTTTTGTATCCCTCTTCGGCTTTGTGGGAGTCATGATTTTGAAAGAGTTTTGATCATAGATCGCTGTTTGGAATTGCGGAGCTAACAGAGACACTGGGTCGAACAGGGTACGGATGGGGGATGCACATAAATTCATTTTTATTCTTAGGGATGTAATAGTATGCCGCTGACTAGTGAAGAAGAAATTTCCTGCAACCATTGGCAGGTCGAATTAATGCCTACTTTTGTTGTTTTACCTTCTTTTTGTAGCCTTATTCAGGTACCAATAAACCTCAGTATTTTTTTGTTGGAAAGCTTGCCACCTGCTTCGGGTGTAGTTAACATACTTATTAAACTACAGACTACAATTAATATGTTTGACTATCATCCCCCGACCTAAATATTAAATAATCATCATTTTTATGATTTTCTTTTTTAAAGTCGAGCTAGCGAACGTATGATTACAAAAATATTTTTAATCAGAGCATTTTCATGGGTGAAACTTTTCACTTTTCACTTTTCTCGAACTTCCGTACAGCAATGAGCGTCACAATTATCTTAAAATCATAAAATAAACTCGTTGGAGCCTGCTGGTGCGTGCATGTAAGATGTAACCAATCTACCTGCTTACACTCGGCAGAAATTAAATAAATTTAAACAGTAGCATAATAGTAGTAGTAGACGGGTAAAAGTAAAATACACAAGTACAAGCTAGAAAGAAAGGGATGAAAACAAAAAAATCCGACAATCTGCCCTGTTCCAATAGATCCATCTTCTAAGTAGTGAAACAAAAAGAATACAATAAGTTGAGGTACAGCTGTTCGCATCGGGTGTAAATTCACTTTTGTAAAGCTACAAATGCGGGAGAAATGATTCCATAGGACGACATCCAAGCAAAGAAGCAGAATTTCACCTTTCCCTAAATGCCAAGTTGCGTATGATTGATTCTATTCTCAGATTCTCTCTCCATCTGATTCCTTGATGCGCATCTGAACCTTTTGTCGTGGCTTTAAAGCTGAGCCTTCCTTCCAGTTCAAATAATCAGATTTGGGCGGCCAATGAAATTGAACCCACCAAGCATAAGAAGAGCAATATGCCACTGTTTAGAAGAACCCTTCCCTGAGATCAGCCAGAGATGGAAATATGAGAATCCTACTATATATTTGAAACAACAGTTAATAGTCGTAAACTTAAACCAAGTGGCGAAATATTCATCCAAACTAGGCAAAGGGAGAATACCATATGGGAGTTTTATCATTTAATGAACATTGAACAGCACAAGGCTAAGTTTACAATTAAACTAAGCACCCATGAGGCAACTGCAAGAAACTGGCACATAACTTGTAAACAGAAGCTGGGACTGAAGAGAAAACAGTTAACATATTGGAAACTGAGCGACAACTCAACTGGACTAGAGAACATTAAACTACCATTGCATATTATTCTACAGTTCTGCAATCTGCTACTTACTAAATGCCAATGGAGTACGATAATGCGCACCAAAACTGTTATCTCATAATGAAAAAACTGGCATAAAGCCTTTTCAATGATGTTAACTATATACTCTATCCGAGTAAAATATATCTTTTTTACACTATGATTGATCAATAAATTATCTTAATAACAAATGTAGTTATAAGATAAGCACACGCTCGAAAAAAATAAAATACTAACTGAGTTGCTGAACGAACTATAACTAGAACTACGTATTTACCTGTAAAACAGAGAGAATAAAATGACGTTATCAGTTCCCAAGATAAGAAAGATCTAGATCGATTTCCCGTACCCGTCAATTATGATAGACTGTGACTCTGCACCTAGTGGACGCCAGTTACTAACTTACTATCTCACCCACGTGTCAAAATGTTGTACAACACCACACAATAATTCTATAATGCGCCAGCCTACCCGCTGCCCCCGTGCGCACATCACCAAGTGCGCACGTTAGCCTCAGTAATAGTAATTGCGAACTTACCGTAGATGCAGATATGGCTAAATAACCCGACGAGGAGTTCCCCGGCGCCGACGGCGTTGTTGTCGTTGGAGAGTTACTCGAACCAGAGCTAGTGCTCGTGTTATTACTGACGATGGCATTTCCTGTGAATCCAATGTTATACGCCGGAGTTCCGTCGGGCTTAAATAACCCGTAGTTCCTCTCGGAAGTCGGTCCAGGCTTCATATTCTCGTTAAACAGAGCAAACACAAATACATTCAAATCGGTGTTCGGCCTCGCTGGTGTTCCCTTTTTCTGAGAAATCAACTTCAATAAATTTCCATTATACTTCTTTGCATTCTCCGGCGTAGCTCCGACCTCGTCTTCGTCTCCCTTCGATGGCCAACCGGTCTCCGAGATCTGAACTGGCAGCTTTTTGAACCCTAACGAAGCGAGAGCTGCGTATACAGCATCGATTTGAGCGAACAACATGTTATCGTAGTGAAAGTTCGTGCCTGGATCCACAATTCCGGAATTCGGCTGAAATAAAACGAAATCTAGAGACACTTGCTTCGGACTAGCTTTGTATGCGAAGAAGGGATATGCATTGATGAGGAAAGGAGAGCAAGTATTGGAAAGGAAGTCTAAAATCGGGGTGATGCATCCTTTCAGATCTCGCCGGAAAGCTCCAGCCGACGGTGGATACGACGCCTCGAGTATAGCCACCGAGTGTGCGGTCGTGACGCTGACTTGCTTGTCTAGGTTTAAACTAGTGAGAGCAGTGTGGACGCTCTGCATCGCCGGGAGGAGGCAGCCGGAGAGAGAAGTGTCGTTGAATGTTAATACTTCGTTGCCGACGGCAATGGAGGTGATCTTTGTGGCAGGTAAGTAAGCCTGAACGTTTGCCTTCACCCAGGCCTGAGCGTTAGCCGGATCTCTCATCTTAGCCAAGTACTCATTTCCGAGTCCAACGATGAATTCGACGCCGGTGTTGGCAAATGCTTTAAGAACTTTGGGATCTGCGTCGTAGAGCTTAACTCTACTGGCACCAATATTTTTTACCAGTGGAACCACGTGTTCGGGCGACGGAAGGTTGTTGGCGATTTGGCCGTAATTTATCCCGACTGAAGCCACCAATGCCGGGAACAGGAGCACTGTAAAGAGATTAAGCAAAACAATGCTGTTAGTTAGCGGTCGAAAGTTGAAGAAACAGAGTAGAAGAAACTTAGAAATGATGAACATTACCAGAAATGAAAAATAGCATTGAAGGAAACAGAGCTGCCGTGAACTTCATGGATGAACACTTTGTCGAGATGAAGCAGGAGAAAATACAAAAAATGGTAACGATGTCGGTCTTAACCGTGGTTACGAAGCTTGCAAGTTCACTCCGGGGTTTGGGACAGCTCGAATGGCGATGGGGAAAGGGTTGGAAGTGCCGTTATAATTGACGACAGAGGTCTTAACAAAAGGGAAATTGGGAATTAATTTTAGGGTAATGCTTGTCATTCTTATTTTGTATTATTAAAATAAGGGTACGTGGTACATTTTCGGACTAGGACCAAAGTGGCAACTAATACTGTGATAACTAATATACATAGAGCCGTGTTCACTAGGGTGACAACTGACAACTAATATAGTGATACAAAAATTAAAAATAGAATAAAAATGGGGGGGAATTCTTTGATAGCGTCTCTTGTTCTTTTATCTCACGCCCCTCCCCACTTTCCTGTTTTCTTTATATTCTTTTGAATGTTAAAATGCAGCAAATATTACTGTACTTTTGAACACTCAATACTACACTATCAATCCTCAAAACCCAACACCCATATTCCAAATACACCAATACCCCCTCTCCTCCAATACCCAAAGCCAAAGGCACAAAACGGGCAGGCGTGATCTTCTTCTTCTGCGTATTACTCAATCTTCTACTCTGCTCCTTCTGCACAATCCTTCATGTATTTGTTTGTTTGATTTGTTTGAAAAACTTCGACCCTAAACACTGGAATTAGGGTTAAATGTTCGACATAAAGGGTGTATACATCATCAAAATATTTGAACCCGATCAACCAAACATTTTGATGATGTTCAACATTTGTTCTATGTGTGTATGCCGAACATTTTGGAAATGTTCTAACGCTGGGGGTGAACATTTTGAATATGTTCTGTATGCTTGTCTCGAACAATATGCATATAATTTTTTTTTTATCCTTTTCGATGTCTTCATCTTTGCCAAAACAAGGCCAAATTATTTTTTACCTCCCAAAGTTTTCACCAAATATCAATTTACCACCTATATTAAGGTTTGTCTCATTTTAACACTCGAGGTTGTCATTTGTTCTATTTAACCCCCTCTCGTCTGTTGCCATTTGAATCAAGACGTCTTTTTCCATATGGGCTTAGGGAACCAGCTAAGGTCTGCTGCTTTGACTCCACCGTAGAGAGAGAGAGAGAGAAAGATTGAAGTTTAGAGAGAGAAAACAGATGGAAAAATCCATTTATCTTCTCAGTTCTCTCCACTTGTAGACACCCAAAATTCGTACCTTTTAATTTACAATGTTTTAAAATGTAAAATTTACAAATTAATTGGACTAACGAAATTTGATTTCGTTACATTAGAGGGCAAACATGACTTAATGGCCCTAGTGGAGCTTAACGAAGGGAGGAAAGTATGAAAATTCACAAAAGGGGAAACAAGCTGAAGGCGCCGCACCCCCTGCCCCTTGCAGCCGAATGGTGCTGTTACAGCCTCCTTGTAGCCACTCCCTCAACATGTTTAGTCCCCAACTTGTATATATTACACGACCTGCTTCTTTTGCACAAGGTATAAGACTTCCTTCACAATCGCCGACAGTCACCTTGCTCTCTCCCAACCTATAAACAGAGGCCTTCGGCCTCTTGTTTTCACACACCAATAGCCTCTCAGCTCTTTCTCTTTCTCCCTCAAGGCAGCCAGCTTTCTTTCCTCCCTTTCCAGAGCAAGCGAGCCTCCTAGTCTCCTCGTTCAAGTGAGCCTTCCTATTACCAAAAACAACAACACATCAAAACCACAAGCTCATGAAATTTTTAAAAACTATTCGACCACCACAGGTGGAACATTTACAAAGTGTTCGCCCATCTAGGGTAGAACTGATGGGAACCCAAAAGTGCGATAAAATTAGCCAGTTTTATGATTTATTTTAGAGCAAAATATTACACTTTTGGTTGGTTTTTGTGTTGATTATGATGTAGGTTCACAAGCAGCTGCAAAAGAGGAAAGTGCTGGATTCAGGCAAAGAGAAAAACTTGGGATGTCACATGGGCACGTGATATCCACATTTCGGAGCTGAGTTGTTTGGCTAGTCACTGAAGTTTTGGGCAGACCTGTTAGACAGTTAGACAATGCAGTTATTTCTGTCTAATTCAGTTTATGTATTAAATTAAAATATTGATTTGCAAGTAGTGGGCGGTTTTAGGAAGTTACCGGTAGTTTTAAAACTACCGAGTAGTGGTTTAATGGGAGAGTGGAGTGATATTTATGTATGTATTTCCTGAACAATTAGGGGGGATTGGATAAAAAAAAATTGGAGGCATCAAACAGTAGCTTTGAGGTAGAGAAAAGTCACTAACAAAGGCTAGGAGAGAAGTGTAGGGAACTTGAATTCTTCTTGTAAGTTTAACACCTGCTGGAACATTAAACTTTTGCTTGTTGTAAGTTGTTTTAATTATGTTTAGTAGTTAAATTATTTCTTCCAGTCAATGAACAATTAAGCCTCAAACATTTTACTTTTGTGAGATCTAATAGATTTAATTCTTGTTTTATTTACAAATATTTGTTCGTTCTCCGTTTAACACGTTGGAAGATTGTTGTGTCTAATTAATGTTTGTGGCCAGAATATTAATTAACATAATAGTCTATAGCTAGTTAACATTTGTTGATCCGTAATTGTCCTCGGTTTTAACAAAGTGGCGAGTAATACACCTTTTAGGCATCACAAGCATAATCGGACCGTATTACGGAGCGGATAATCATTGTTACATGTTATTGCTTCAATATGCATGGCTTTGAATCGGGTCTCTCTCTCTTAATGCAATGCAGGGTTATTAAATCTTACGGCGTCTCGGAGGTTGTAATTCGGTTAGACGGTAATTAACGAGCGTCTCTTAATTATCAATACGGTAAGGAGAGATTGAGTGTTAGGCGTTCGTCGACACTTTTAACCGGTTTATTTGAAATCCAACAAGATATTTTTGCATCGATGATCAGAAATAAAATGCGAGACAAAACTGAATCATTGGCTGGAATTTATTTTATTGAATTAAGTCAAGCATTAATCTGTTAGTTTAATTAAAAGCATTAATTTTCAGTTAATTAGTTAATTAGTTTATTTTTTTAGTTAATTAAAAATATAATTTCGTATGCATTATTTACTTAGTAAAATTCTAAAAAGGAATAAGTACAACATTCCATGTGGATACGATCCCGACTTACCTTATACTCGTTATTAGGGAAGTAGGTGAATTAATTTTGACGAATTGACACTCGTCAAATTTTGGCGCCGTTGCCGGGGAACGGTTTTGCTATTTATTTCCTTTTAAGAATTTTATTGTAATGTTATGGCTGAAAATGCTCAACTGTTTTGGACAAGACAGTATGATCCGAGCAAGATTAATGAGGTAAATGTTTTCTATTGATCGTAGATTAGACACTTTAACTTGTTTTGGAGAAATTAGTCTCGAGGCAAGTTCGGCAAGTCAAGGCGTGTGGAATGCTGCGAATGTTGGTCATCCGACTGATATGTGTCCAACTTTACAAGAGGATCCGAATGGGCAGGTAAATGTTGTAGGAGGGTTTCAATGGCAGCAACAAAGAAAATATGAGCCGTATTCCAACAATTATGATCATGGATGGCATGATCATCCGAATCTGAATTATGGAAATAGAAATTCGAACTTTCCATAACAACAAATTCGGCCATCATTCCAACCATCTCCACCATCACAGCCTTTTACTAGTTCAGGAACTCCGCTTGAGAGTTTAATCAAAAGTTTGGCTGACACGATTCAACAAGATAGACAGGAAACCAAGGCTAGAATAAAATATCTTGAAAATCAAATTTCGCAGCTGGCCATGTCCATGAGCAAGATAGAGGTAAACCAAGGAAGATTACCTTTTCAAGTTGAAAATAATCCTCAAGAACATGAAGAGATTGCACAGGAGAAAAATTCTGTTGATAGCAACAACAATGAAGAAAGTGTGCAACATGATTCGTCGAAGAAAGAAGCTGAAGAATTGAGTGCAAAAAATCAGAAAATTGTCATTCTTCAACCTTTTTAGGAAAATTTTCACTACAAAAGAAGGAAAATGATGAGAAGTGGAATTAGTGCAGTGAAATGTTTGGACAAATGTACCTTTCAAGGCATTGAGGAGGTACAAGGAAATACTATGGCATTATATTCCACCTGGAGGTAACACCATGTTTGATTTTGCTTCTTTTTCATTACCATTTTCAAGTGAAAAAATTCTTCCTCCATTGCCAATTATCATTGGAAATAATTTGACCGAGTTGTAGGAGAGAGGCGTTGGGTAGGCGTTGGGTCTAGCGGTAAATAAGCGGCGCTAATTGGGAGGCAACCCAATGTTTTTAATTTTGTTTATTTTAATTTTCTTTATTTCTATCTTTATTTTCATTTTATTGTAATTTTAATTTTTAGATTTTCTCAGTTTTAATTAGTTTGCATTTTCTCAGTTTTAATTAGTTTTCTTTTATCTGATTTAATGTTGTTTTTAAGTTTGGTTTGTGGCGGTTTTGTGAGTCATGCGGAGGAAAAGTACAGAGTGGGTTTTTGTGGAGATCGAGAGCAAACCATTTTCTTAAGGCGTGCGGCAAAAACTATGGGGGTTAAGTGTCAAGTCGCAAAGAAGGCAAAAAGAAGCGGTGAATAGTGGACGTTAGGCCGATCAAATAGAAATCCCTGAAATTCAATTTGGGGATTTTTAGCCCTAACTCTCTTTAATTCCAAAAATTGAGCGCCATCTCCTTCATCTTCCGACATCGTGCGAATTTCTTCATCTTCCCAGTCTTCGCCCCATTGTTATCGCTTCTATTATCAATGGCTCCCAAGCACCACATCGCTCCACCTCATGCTCCACGACGACGGTCGAGTTGGTTGCTCGCGATTATGCCGCGTCGAGTGGTCGTCGCATCATCAGAGCCGGTTGAAATTTCAACCACTTCTTCATCTTCGGCGGCTTCTTGACACTTCATCGCCGGAGTCTATGCGCCTTCAACTTCTTTGCGGCGAGCTCTACCCCATCGATTCCGGTCGCATCAACGAACACCCCGCCGCCGCCTCAACGAACCTCCTCAGTCCTCTGATTAGGGAAGTTCTTCTCCTTTTTTTATTTTGGTACTTATTTGTTCATTGGGGACAATGCACAGTTTTGGTGTGGGGGAGGGATTTTGGATTTTGGTGAATCTTGAAATCTTGGATGCATGTTTTTTTTGTTGTTGTTGGGTATTCTTGTTGGATATGAGGATATGATTTTTTATGTTGGGATGTTTGGTATTTTAATGTGCATTATCATGGTAAAATAGGAATTTTTGATATATGATGGAATTCTTTTTGAAATGTTTCTGTTCTAATTTAAATTGCATGTTTTCAGAAAAAAATTTCTTCAACCTTTGGATATGTATGTGTTGACTTATAGCCATTTAAAGTGAGGTTTTGGGCCATTTTTGGAGCATTCAATTCATTGTGCTCTCAGTTCTTCTTGTGTGGTTACTCGCACTCGGATGCCAATTCTAGAACTTGCATGTTTGATTACATTTCGAGATCACATAAATGGGTTTATGCACTAACATGATTAAGGCATTTAGGAAATACCAATTTTGGCTATCTTTTTCTATCCGACCCTTTTAATATTACCCCTAGTTAGCCCTTTTTGAGCCTTACCTATTTCTTTGACTCAACTGATTTAAATGAACCTTAGCCTTTTTAACTTTCTTTTTCATTACCAATGTCAAGAATTGTAGGAATTACATGTGAATCATAGTTTTAATTCAGTCTGTGAGTTGGACATTAGATGAAGTATATCCTGTTTGGTTCAAGAAAGTGAGATATTTGATTTTGAGTTAAGCATTGAATGTGGTTCTGCTTAAATAGTGAATGCAAAATAAGAGCTTGATTCATCATTGGTAAAGTAAAATGAGAATAAAAAGTTGTGGCGGCGGGCTAAGAGTTTGTAAAAAAAAAAAAAGAAAAAAAAAAAAAGAAAGAAGAATAAAAGTTCGAAGAAGCGATTGAAGTAAAAATCTTAATATCTATTTTCGGTTGTGCAAAAGTGTTGTGATCAAGGATTTGAGCTTCATGAGGACGTGTCGGTGATAATTGAGTGTGAGTAATGTGTTATTTCTACAATTCCTTGACATTTTAATTCACCTTATATCCCTATATCATACCTTATTAACCCATAGCCCCGTTACAACCTTTAAAAGACCTTTTGATTGGTGCTTTAAACTCATACTTAGTGATGGAGATTTGATCAACTTGCAAGCTTATGGTAATTGCATTCCGTTGTGCTGAGTCGAGTGCTTAATTACATATCCTTATCTAAACACTTGAGTGGATGAGTGTCTCCGTGAGGATGGTTGAGACATGCATATGTGAAGGTTGAAGATTCTTTTGGAAACATGTTAGTTAATTTAGATGGCACATTTTAAGAATTCCATTACTTTGATTGAATTTTGATTTTTCCTATGGTCATGCACATTGAAATACCTGCATTCAAGAAAAATCATATCTTCATAAGTTGTACAGATAAAAACATGCATTCTTGTCTGGTTTGAAGATGCTTGAGGACAAGCATCGGTTTGGTGTGGGGGAATTTTGATGGGAACCCAAAAGTGTGATAAAATTAGCCGGTTTTATGATTTATTTTAGAGCAAAATATTACACTTTTGGTTGGTTTTTGTGTTGATTATGATGTAGGTTCACAGGCAGCTGCAAAAGAGGAAAGTGCTGGATTCAGGCAAAGAGGAAAACTTGGGATGTCACATGGGCACGTGATATCCACATTTCGGAGCTGAGCTGTTTGGCTAGTCACTGAAGTTTTGGGCAGACCTGTTAGACAGTTAGACAATGCAGTTATTTCTAATTCGTTTTCGGTTTATGTATTAAATTAAAATATTGATTTGCAAGTAGTGGGCGGTTTTAGGAAGTTACCGGTAGTTTTAAAACTACCGAGTAGTGGTTTAATGGGAGAGTGGAGTGATATTTATGTATGTATTTCCTGAACAATTAAAGGGGATTCGATCAGAAAATTGGAGGCATAAAACAGTAGCTTTGAGGTAGAGAAAAGTCACTAACAAAGGCTAGGAGAGAAGTGTAGGGAACTTGAATTCTTCTTGTAAGTTTAACACCTGCTGGAACATTAAACTTTTGCTTGTTGTAAGTTGTTTTAATTATGTTTAGTAGTTAAATTATTTCTTCCAGTCAATGAACAATTAAGCCTCAAGCATTTTACTTTTGTGAGATCTAATAGATTTAATTCTTGTTTTATTTACAAATATTTGTTCGTTCTCCGTTTAACACGTTGGAAGATTGTTGTGTCTAATTAATGTTTGTGGCCAGAATATTAATTAACATAATAGTCTATAGCTAGTTAACGCTGTTGATCCGTAATTGTCCTCGGTTTTAACAAAGTGGCGAGTAATACACCTTTTAGGCATCACAAGCATAATCGGACCGTATTACGGGAACGGATAATCATTGTTACATGTTATTGCTTCAATATGCATGGCTTTGAATCGGGTCTCTCTCTTCTTAATGCAATCGGATTATTAAATCTTACGAGCGTCTCGGAGGTTGTAATTCGGTTAGACGATAATACGAGCGTCTCTTGATTATCAACACAAGAAGGCGAGATTGAGTGTTAGGCGCTTTGTCGACACTTATAACCGGTTTATTTGTAATTTAACAAGATATTTTTGCATCTATGATCAGAAATAAAATGCGAGACGAAATTGAATCATTGGCTGGAATTTATTTTATTGAATTAAGTCAAGCATTAATTTGTTAGTTTAATTAAAAGCATTAATTTTCAGTTAATTAGTTAATTAGTTTATTTTTAGTTAATTAAAAATATAAATTCGTATGCATTATTTACTTAGTAAAATTCTAAAAAGGAATAAGTACAACGTTCCCTGTGGATACGATCCCGACTTACCTTATACTCGTTATTAGGGAAGTAGGTGAATTAATTTTGACGAATTGACACACGTCAGCAACGAAACAAGGATCAACCTGTCCAGTTAGGTCAAGGGGGCAACACCCCTTTGTGGAAGTTCGAGGGCAACTCCCCCGAAAGGTAAACAATTTTTTTGATTTATTAAATACGAAACTGTAATGGATCTGAGCTGAGTTTAAAAGGATTTTGAGTAGGACGAAGGCGGAGGAGGAAGAGGAAGAAGACTTACGAGGGAGGAGTTGGATCTATGATGGGTTTAAGGTTTTTTTTGTATTGCGGTGCAAAATTGAATTAGATAATATTTTATGTATTCGCAATACAAAAATTAATTTATCGCGGTACAAAAATTAAAAATTATGTATCGTGGAGCAAAATTTGTTTCATCACGGTGTAAAAATTGTTTTATCGCGCTATGCAAATTGGATTTTGTAATTAATTTTTTTCCATTTTATTGATTCTTCGTGGTGCAACAATCGATGCACCGCGATGCATTTCTATAGTACATCACAGGCTCATCAAGGGAATTGTAATTCTTTTTGCCCTCAAAAATGTTATTTTTCGGTTGAAAAAAAAAAGAATGTAACGATTAAAAACTTTGAAAAGTGGTCAGAGACCGACAATTTCTCTGGTCCGATCTCTTGAAGCTCATGGAATAAATTATAGTCGTTCAGATTTTATTTATTATGTGTTTGAATTTTTTGGGTGTATTGCAATCTCAAACATGGGAATTAAAGAGAAATTAAAGAAGAAAGGTATCTAAAACTATATGATTTATATTACCATTGTTTGTCTATATATATATATATATATATATATATATATATCTATATATTCCTGCAACATATCATGTCTTCATGATCAACTAACTACTTTCTGTAAGCTGAAAGCTTCATTTTTAACAATCTTATAAGCTTCAGCCTTGGACTCGAGATCATCAAGATAGTGCTGATAAATATAAGAAGCAAATCCCCAAATTGCCAACACCATCGCAATCACCTTGACTCCATTCATCTTGTCATGGAAAAACACCACGGCGGAAATCGGGACAATCGGCAAACCAACTGTACTAATCACATTCGAAAACAATGCCGAAACCTTGAAGATCAAACCAACCGAACCGATAAAGAAAACCTGCCAAGACACTGCGGTCCAAACCAAAGTCATCACGTACGATACCTTCCCTTGCTCGAATCGCCCCATCTCTTCGCTTATAGTCTTCCACTCCCCACTAGCCAAAAACCCGATCAAAATAACAAACGTAGCAATCATAGACTGGAAGAAGTTCAATTGAAACACCACTCTGATGGTGTTCGCTTTCAGAATCTTTCTGAAAACTAGTTGCGTTAGGGAGAGGATGAATCCGAAACCAGCAGAAGCCGCAACCGTGCATATGAACCCAATCGCGTACTTGTTCTTGGAAATAGTAGAGGATTCTTGTTTGTCATCGCTTTGGAAGACGAGTAGGACGGATGAAATGGTGAGGAGGATTAGCGAGTTGACGATTAATGGAGTGAATTTTTGGGCATTGAGGAAGTAGGAAAAGAGAGCATTGAAAGCCAATTGACTTGCGCAGATTAGCGAAAATGTTGATACCGGAAGGTATGCAAGACCAAATGTATACAACATGCACACTCCGGCAAAAGAAACGCCGAGGAAAAGAAAAAGTGCGGCGAGGGTAGATAGATGAGGTTTATCAGTTTGGAGTTGTTTTTTTGTTGGATACAGACATAGGAAGGGTATTAGAACTGGAAATCCGGCAGTTTGAACTAGGGTTGCCATCCATTTGCCATTTCCTCCTTTCTCAAAATATAGTCTTCCCAAGAGTGTTGCAACGGACTGGCCGGAGAGGGCGAGAACCGAAAGGATGGCCATGATTAGCCACCATTTGTATCGTGACAAGTCCGTGACTCGTCGTTGGTTGACGTCGGCGGCGGCCTCGAGACTTTCCGGTGGTGTTGACTTACCAAATATTAGTGGTGGCAGCGCTTGAGCCATCGGATCCATGCCAAAGAGTACTTGTATATATTACTTATTTTTACCTCCAACTTGCAAAGACGTTTTGCAATTTATGCGATGATCACAGGTTACAGCCAAAGTGATTCCTACATATAACAGAAATCAATCGTACATCAAACACTGTCAAACAATCGTACACATAATTAACAAGTCCGCTACTCTATCTTCACATATAGAATCTCTGATTAACACATGGAAATAAAATATTTATTTATATTTTTATCCGATATGAGATTGGGGGTATTACAATACCTCACTTAAATCCTTTGATGTTCTCGTCAAGATTTAACCGTAGCCTAGGCGATGTAGGATTGAAAGATGACTCGTACGGGAATCAAGAAGTGGCTCCCACCTCCCGTGGTGTACCACTTTGCGTGTAGCGTAAACACTATTGCCTAGCAGTAGTGTGCGGCCAACAAACACATTCAAGTCATGTATATACCCGATGTTGTGGGATTTGGTATTACTAGAAAGAGAGAGGTAAATTCATAATTAAAGCTTAAGGCATTTAGCTAAGATTTGGAAATAGTTAAATTTATCACGCAAAGAATTATGATTGTCCAAAAATTACTATTCTCTCAGTTTCTAAACTATCATTCTAGTTGATCCGACATATGGTTTAAAAAAAAATAATTTACTTCATTATTTATATTTGTTTACTGTATAATTTTTTTTAAAGCTTATGCGTATTTAGTCCATAATTAAAATAAGGTGAAAAAATAAAAGATAAAATAATAAAATGATGTTCTAAAAATATAAGTTTCAAACTGAATTTAAGAACGGAGGGAGTTTTATATTTTGGGTGGAGATTCCAAAAGGTTAGTAATGATTAATGAATCAGTTATTGTCAATTTTCCTACGGAAAGAAAAGAGTCATTTTCGTTTTCCAAAGTATAGTAATTTTAAAGTAATAATGCATCTCTTTGGTAAGAAGGTAGTTTTTTTCTTTTTCCAAAAGAATGAATTAGCTAGTGATAGTTAACCAAGAGAAAATATTAGGTGGTCTTAGATCACTACTAATAGACATGATCATAGCTTAGAATAAAAGAAATCTTTCACATTTAGATCAAGTGTGTGACATAATTTTTGGGTTTCCAAGTTTGCTGAGATCTTCAAAATCAACAAAACAATCAACTCCTCACCAAAACACTTTAATGAGTCTTATTTAATGGTACACAACACGTCATAGAGTACCTATATTTTGGTGTAAAATGAGAGTGACCCAAATATTACTCAAAACGGGCAATGCTAGAGCCACTCTCATTTTGCACTAAAATATATGTACTCTATGACGTGACACACTTTTATTAGTTGGATATTTTGTGGGTCCCACTACTCCAACCAATGCGTATGTCACGTCATAGAATACTTATATTTTGGTGCAAAATGAGAGTGACCCAAACATTACTCAAAACGGAAACACGTTTGATTTTCAATAAAGTTAACGCTTAAATCGTAATTTGGTCATCCTAATTTCATACTTTTTGCAATAAGCTAACTATATTTTTTTTTCAATTTAGTCGGTGTACTTAGCTATAAATCACACTTTGGTCAACACGATTCATTCCACTCAATTATGTTGGATGAAAATGATAAAAAATATATAAATGCCATTTTGTGTTTGGCAAATAATGATTGAAGTCGCACAATCTTACTCCGTTCAATTTCTTGCCTAAAGGCATGCATTTTACACTTACAATAAGAGTGAAAGTGAGACAATCACATGAATAAGAATAACATGCATGATATATGTAAAGGTATTTACGTGTTTTTACAATGAAAGCTTTCAATCCAAAAAAATTAGATGAAAGTGATGAACATGTGATATATAACTAAGTATAATGAGTAAATTAAAAAAATAATAATAAAATTAGCTTATTACAAAAAGTGTAAAATTAGATTGACCAAATTACGATTTAAACATACATTCAATGATTCAGAGACACGAATACATTTCATTATATATATATATATTTTTGGATCCGAAAATAAAAGAGGTTTCGGATCCAAATAAACGTAAGGAGAAGGCAAATTACACAGAGAGAGAGAGAGACTTACATAGAAATGGTTAATATGTGATATATGAGTGGTCTCGTTGGGAAACTTTCTTCATTATGGAATAAACTTGAATTGCATTTTGCAGCTTTTTTACTATTCCCAACCTCTTTATATACACTGATTCCGATTGTGTTTGACTTTGAGGTTTAATATCTTTGGTACTATACCCAACCACTTTATATACACTGATTCCGATTGTGCTTTTAATATCTTTGGTACTGTACCCAACCACTTTATATACGTTTGACTTTGTGGTTTATATATATATATATATATATTAATTACGTTTTATGCTTTTAAATTATTATTATTATTATTATTTTCGTCAGTTTTAAAAAAAATATATTATATCTAAAACTTTTTTTTAAAAGAAACATGCTTACCATTTTACTTCTACTTTTTCAACATATTTTATTACTTCGAACATGGGTTTTAAAGTAAATTAAATGTTATTCTTCTCTGTTCAAGTAAAAATTCTAATATTATATTTTTATATATTTCATTTAAAGAGTTCATTTTAAAAAATTAAAATATAAAAGTGTTATTTTATTATAAATGCCCTTAAAAAGTTTGACTTTCAAATGTGTTGCCTGGAATGGAGGGAATATACTACTCTCTCTGTTCCGGGCAAATAGTCAACTATTTTATTTTGATATATTTTATTTAAAGAGTTCACTTTAAAAATTAGATATGAAAGTGTTATTTTATTACTAATGAGCTATTAAAAATATTATTTTTTTAAAAAAAGTTTGACTATCAAGCGAGGAACTTTTTGCTCTAAATGAAGGGAATAATATTTAAAATAAATTTAATTAATTTTTTTTATCTGTAGGTACATTAAATAGAGTAATTATTTAAAAATGGAGGGATTATAATAATTGTGAAAAATAATACTCCTTTCGTCTTTAAATTATCGTTTTTCTTTTCCTTTTTTGTCAGTTCCAAAATAATTGTCCACTTTGAAACTTACCTTTTTAGAATATCACTTTTACCCTTTTATCCTTACTTTTTCATTCTATTTTAATTATAAGCAACATACACATGAATATTAAAGAAAACTACATATTAAACCAATATAAATAATTAAGTCAATTATTTTTTTTTAAAATTATGCGTCGAATTAATTAGGACGATTATTTAGGGACGAGAAGAGAGTAATAGGAGAGATATAGATAGAGATAAGTTGGTTGGACCGACGAAATGAAGGAGAAAATCCAAAGTTCACACGCATGCATTTAATAAATATCACTTGAAGTCAAAATTACTTTTTGATAAAAACAAAAAAAAACAGTAGTCTTCTTATTGACTTCTACAAGTCTACTTTGACTTTTCCAATTCAGTGTATATATATATATATATATATATATATATATATATATATATATATATATATATATATATATATATATAATGACAACTTGCTTTTTACCGTTTAAATTACTTATCATAAATAAAAACTCAAATGAAACTTTTCGGCTATATATTGGAAATTGAGACACTTTAATTAGTATGAAATTTGTATTTTTCATATATTTTATTGTATATGGATATCTTCAATTTATAACTATTACTCCCTTTGTTTTCAAATTAAAGTTTCCCTTTTATTTTTTGTATGTTCTAAAATTATTGTCCTGTTTCAAAACTTTCTCTTTTAAATAACTACTTTTACCACTTTATTCTTATATTTTCTACTTATTTTAATTATGAGCACATGTTTAAGTGTCTTAAATGAAATAACACGGACAAAAAAATTTATAATACTACATTCAATTACTTTTTTCTTAAACGGTGTGAAGGGTCAAAGAAGACGATAATTTGAAAACAAACCGAGTACTAAAATAGTTATATCATTTTTTTGAAGTCTTTTGAATGAGGTATATTAAAGTCTTTTGAATTATTTAGTCAGCGAGTTGAAAATAATATAGTATGTCTGGATGATATTTTGATGTTTATTTATTTAATTTAATAATCTTATATAAATTATTTTACAGGAAATGTTGCTTCCCTTCAATATAATATTGAAGGTTTTAATCAAAATGTTTCGCATCCTACTTTAGTTCTTCATTTATTAGAAATCACGAATATGACGATATATACTATTTTAAAGTAAATTTTATTAAAGATTTTATTTTGTATATTTTTAAAACATTACATATTTTTTTCCAGCTATTACACAAGTACACGATACATGGAAGAGCAATTTCTATACTCACTCACCTTTCACATGCAAGTTCATGTATCTCGCCCATTGTTGATTCAACAAATCATGAAGAATGTTCAAATCCTACAATCCTTTCGAATAAGAAAAAACGTTTAAATAGATTTCTCTCACTTACTCAATGTAATTTTTTGTTATGTTTGTTACATATTTTAATTTTTATTATTAAGTAGATTCAAAGTTATTCATGTTTTATCATTTTTTCTAATTTATAATATTATTTTTTTACTAAATAAATAATACCTCATATTTTGGTCAAACATTTAATTTTTCATAACTTAAAAATATAATAATAAATATATCATAAAAAATAATGATATTTAATACATTGCAAGTTATGATTAGTACTTTACACAAAATGTAATTAACTTTCTTAATTAATATTTTGTTTATATAATATAATAAGTTAAAAGGGAATATATGAATCTTACCTTTAAAGTAAGTATGATGTGTATTTTTCTATGATACATATGTAAGAGTGAGGAATAATAATAAAAAACTGACTCAAATCAACGTAAAATATTATATTAAATTTTCAATAATGATATTTATTTCTTTGTTTTACTTAAATATTATTTAATTAAAAAATATTTTTATCCATGCGTTAAACGCACGAGTATAAAACTAGTTATAACTAAATTGAACAAGAATTACTCCCTTGGTCTCAAACATGGATACTTTAATTTATGTTAGTTAATTAATACTAGTATCTATACCCGTGTCATATGTACGGTGTTGGTATGAGATCGGTTTAATTAATATTTGAGATAAATAAAGTTTATAACTGAGGGGATAATTCAAACAAAACCCATGTGGAGGGGGTAATTCAAGAAAAACGCATAAATGAGGTTTATATCTAACTCATATACTTACGGATCAATCTGAATTGCCAGTTATGTTTGAAACAATTCAATTAGGGCTGCAAGTTATACACTGAGCTATTTTATAATATAGATGATGCATTATCAAATAGATATTTTAACATTTTTCATCTAATTAGATAAATAAACTAATACCTGAAAATTACTTACAAACTAGTTTTACACCCGTGCGTTAAACGCACGTGCATATATCTCTTTTAATTAAAATATACTCAAATAAAAGGCCAAAAGACAAAAAAACATCCTGAAGTTTGCACTCAATCCCAAAACGGTACCCAACCTAAGTTTGTGCCATAATCATACCTGACATTGCAAATTGTCCCATTTTACACCCTAGCCCTAAAAGGCGTTAGAAAACTAATAGAAAGTTAGCATGTGCATTTCACATGCATGGGTAATTTAGTCTTTTTCATAAAAAAAACAAAATTTTGGGCTTGTTCTTGGAACTCAAAAATTCGGGAAAAACTAGGGATTGAAAATTGTGCTGCAGTAACATAAACTTTTTTTCTTTTTTACCAAACACCTGACCCTGCTTTGTTCATAGCTTTTTTTCTTTTTCAGATGAGCCCCAGCTGGCTGTTTTACATGGCAAAGACCTTTTCTCCTCAAATTCAAGCAATACCGGTACTTTAGCCTCTTTGTAATCATTAAAACCCATTCCCATATTCTTGGGATACAACTTGGCTTCAATTGGAGTTACAATCCCTTGTTCATTCTTCCCAAGAACACCTTCTTTATAATCCATCTTTTCGAGTAACTTCATCCGGATCCCTTTGGTGGGCTTCTCGAAACACCAATATCTCCATGATCCGGTTCTTTCTTTCTTAACTGGGAAAACTTTTTGGTCAGTCTCGATTTTTCAATTTCATATTCACGCCGCTGTGGTGCACATTCCTTGATCTTCCTCCCAAAGCCATAGGAAGGAAGTCATCATCATTGTTATCATTGTCCACTTCTTCAAATCCATTCACATCCTTAATTGAAGAGCTCAAAAGGAAACCTAGACCAGGACCATAATTGGATGCTTGAAGACCTAAGCCAGGCAGAGGCAAATTGTTGAGGTGCTGGGCATCTTCATTGTCCTCTTTAGAAATTCGATCAATCTGTTGGCTTGGTATGACGCTACCGGTAGAGACAAAATTTCGAGGCATGGTAAGGTCAGGCTTCTTGGAGATATATTTTCTCTGTTTTCTGCTTGAGCCTCCAACCCCCATGTCGTAATCACAGCTGATGCTGTTAGCAGAAGCAAAGATGCCATAGAGGACATCATCTTTGGTCTACTGGTGCTTTTCTTTGCGCTTCCCATAACTCCCTCAATCCATTGACCATCAATTGTGGCTTTCCCAAGCACAATTTTCAATTAATCCCTAGTTTTTCCCCAATTTTTGAGTTCCAAGAACAAACCCGAAATTTTGTAATCTAATTTGAAGACGTCGTTGTGTGTAGAAGATGAATTAAATAATTTTTTGATGAAAATGATGAAATTGCCCCTATACGTGAGATGCACATGCTAACTTTCTGTTAGTTTTCTAACACCCGTTGCAGTTAGGGTGCAAAATGAGACAATTTGCAATGTCAGGTATGATTATGACACAAATCTTAGGTTGGGTATCGTTTTGGGATTGGGTAGAAACTTCAGGGTGTTTTTCGTATTTTGACCCAAATAAAATGAAGATTATAAACAAAATAAAAAAATAAAGAAAAAACATGATGAAGGGAGTAAATTACTCCTATATCGGTATAATAGATATAATTTAATTCATTATTTTATGAATTATTTAAGTCATTTTCTCGTTCATATTTTTCTAGGGTTTAATAATTGATATTTTTTGTTATTAAAATTTAGGATCTTAAGTAGTACGGAGTATAAATAGTAATTCAGATGTATATTATTCTCTATATAACATATAGATTTATTAAATATTTATAATTTGTGGTTCTACTACTATGATTTAATCGTATATATTCCTATAATTTACCAATAAGTTAATTGTGATTATTTGCAAAAATAAATTTTGTTTTGATATTGTAATTTCAGATACAATGAAAAAGACACAAAAGTCATATATGAAGATTTCCATAGCAGATTTTTTATAATTAATTGTGGTTATATTTTATTTTGTAATAACGTGTATTCAATGAACATGTTTTTATAGCATATTTGTTCTTATTCCAATGTTATTTGCTCATTTTAATTAACCAATAAATTAAGTATACATAAAAAAGATTTATATTTACAGATTTTCAATGAGTGTTTACTCCTATTAAATACTACTACATAGAAACTCGGTATTTTCTAACACATGTACATATTTACACATTTTCAATAAATCTTGAGAGTTGTGTAATCAAATTTGTGTTCTCAATACATTATAACTACAATATAATAATACTTAAAGATGACTTTCTTTTTTTAGTAAATATATTTTAACAGGATTGTATCTCTTTTAGACTACCTAGTTTATATATATATATTACTAAAATTTACTTGTCTCCTAATTTTTTAAATAATTAAATTCATGAAAAGTTTGACCAACATGTATCAATAATGTCCTTTAAAAGCACCATATCATGTCAAGGGATAGAGGATTTCAAGCCTCAAATCAATTCTCTTACTCCCAAAAAATTTATCATGTTCGTATATTTTGTTTAGAACAACACTTTTACAAAGTTATGTTTACTTTTTCTAACTTTAATCATGAGTCGGATGCATATAACTTTTTAAAAAATTATACATTTTATCAATATTCATAAAGAAAAAATTGCACGTCAGTCATGTTTAGAAAATTTCAACTTGTTTAGTACGTTATGGGCTTGTTTGGTAGTCGAACAAGGATAAACAGTATTATTAATCTCAGTATTATTAGTGCCCTCGCTATTAATCATCACTTATATATCGGGGGTGGTTTTGAGATTAAAAATATTAATCCCTATTTTTTTTTAGTGAGGACGCTAATAATACCACTCTCCCCCTTGGTATTAATAGTGAGGAGATAATGACTTTATCCAAATAACTCGTGCTATTAATCCCAACCACCTATTGCGTATCAAACATCAGATAACTCGGCTTATTAATCCATATCTGACCTTAATCCTGACTATCAAACGACACATATATGTTTTTTAACCGCTAAATAGCACTTTCGTAAATATTTTCCTAAAATTCCCTCCCACTGTGGAAGTGATTCTTCAGCTGCTTTCCTTGAACTTCTTCTTCCTAGTGTTTCCTAACAAGAAGCTCCCTTCATTTTCCATGATTTTGACATTAATTTAATTTCTGATATATTATCATTTACATTATGAATCTAGCATCGTATTTTGGTTTCTTCCTTAATCTTTAATATTTTGTTATTATATCTAAATTGTTTAAATATCATAATTATTGGCGCAACGAAACAGAGATATTCAAAGGATCCATGACTTTTTAGAAATGATTGTCTATTCGAAACAAGCATGATTTTCACATAATAGAGTCATTTTGTGTTGTTATGGATGTATCATGATTGATGCATCGATTTAAAATCGAGATACATCGTTATGAAATAGAAATGACAGTTATACAATTTGGAATTCACGCATACATGCTATTTATTTACATGTCTGTTGGGTTTGCTAGATTGTGGGGCTAATCGCAGCGGAAATTTTAAAATTTTAAAAAAATTTGTATACAATATACAAAAAGATAGCCCCAAAAACCATGTAGCGATTTAACGATCGTGTGTATCGTGCAAGTATAAACAGAGATTTTGGGTCTTACCGAAAACCGCTTCCAAAAGCTTCCGGTTGATGAAGATGTAGAGACAATCAATTATCGGCTCGTACACCAATTTACTCGTAGAGATCCACACGTCCCTCCTCCAAAGTTAGTCCACACGAACGACGGAATCACCGAGTTAAAGCTAGTTTCGCTAGCAACTTTAACTCACTTTGTTTAACCTTATATTTTGATAAGAACTAATTCTTACGGAATGATCGGTGAGATAATAAAACCAAAAAACAAGGAGATAATTTTCTTTTGTTTTCTTGAAGGGAAAAATTATTAAAGAAGCTCAAAGATTGAGCCTTTTTAACAATTCCCCAAGATACAAAAACGGTAGTCTCCTTTTTTGTTTTTTGGAAGGGGTATACATTCCTCTTTTTCATTAATGGAGAAAATGTTATTCATATAATAACTCCTCCTAATTAATGAAAACTCTAATGTGTACACTAATGTATATACAATTGAGTCTAGATTCATTAGGAAAAATATGAACTCTAATGTGTACACTAATATATACACAATTGAGTCTAGATTCATTATGAAAAATATGGTAGTATAATTAATACTATTTAATGCCATATTTAAATAACTTTTATCTAATATTAGCAATGTAACCCCCCTTTCTCATTTATTTCAAATTAACTAGATGAACTCTACTAATGAGTCTGATTAAATATTGGGTTAGACTCTGAATTAAAATCCCATCAATTAATCTGAATTAATTGACCGAGCTCAAATTTAACTAAATTGATCAAATCAATTACATCCGTCAATTAATTTCTATTAATCATCTGCGTCCAACAATTTGTAATAAATTTTTTATTGAACACATGAATCCTTCAATTCTTAGTGTGTGACCCTTTAGGTTCACAACTAATGCTAGTTGTAGGCTTATAATAATTTTGTAACTTACGAATAACAATTTATTCTATTAAATAATCTGATTAATTAATACACTTGAAATTAACCCATTAATTTCAAGACCTATAAATCGTGGGAACACCTAGCAAGTAACACGAATACCTAGCAATATGTGAAATAGCGAGTAAACCTATTTCAAATACTAGTGCATACATGTATAGTCCTTTCGACATCTAATTTCCCGATTAAATATAGGATATGAATTATAAGTCAAAATCCAATTGATTTAATAATTGTGATTCCATTTCAAGTACCAATGATTCCTTTGTGAATCAAATTCATCATGCCTTGGCCAAAGTCTTCGAATCATGAACTATGAAAAACATAGGAAATTCTCTTATCATCTGACAAGTGTCGAATTCTATGTTAGCCACTGATTAACCTCCATGCACACCAATGCAACACCCAAAATACCCCTTTTGCGATTGTCAAGCAATCAGAAAGTAAATCAAAGTGTTACATGATGTACACAAGCTTACCATCGTGCCTCAAGTCCGAGGACTAATCATGTATTATCGCAACGTGAAAAATTCTTAATTTGACAAATAAAATTTCCATTTAAGAATTCTCAACGGGTCATGTACAGTGAACTTGTTCTCTAACAAGCACCTGCAATATATGTACTTGCGGCACAACACTGATGCTAGTGAAATGCAACATCCTCGTCATACGAGCATACATCATACACATAAGTCTTACAAGGCTATTCAATGTCCTTGTCTTGAAAAGCCAACTGACTTAGAACCAATTTAAGACCAAAACACTAGAAACATATTTCATGATTACCATCAAATGCGCAACCATGCTCCATAGCTAAAATTGGTCTAAGGACTTTATCATATATTTATAAACAATTAATAATATAAACATAAGATAAATAAATGCCTTTATTTAAATATAAATTCCAATAATATTGTTTTACAAGTAGAATAAAAAATCCAATCTAATTGGAACGTCGGCATTCTACTCTAACAATGTCATGATTCAAAAGCATATTCAGATTCAATCCATTACTTTGTCTTCCTTGTTTATGTGGATTAGAGTCTTGCGCTTGCTTAAGTCACTCATAAGAATCGTTATGCATGACTATGAAATAAAGTTACATAATTTAGAATCATGCATCGCGATTCAAATCATGCATCACGATTAAATTTTGTGCAGCGCATTGCATGAACTGATGCTTGTGAGTGCGTGTTCGATTCATTAAGGGTAAAATAGTCTTTTTGCCATAAAGGTGTCTTTTTCTGGTTAAAAGAATATATTTGAGTTCAAAACGGTTGAAAACTATCTAAAAGGGACCGACCCTCTTTTCACCCTATTAATAATCAAGTAAATTGTATTTATTTAATCCGTATACCGGGTCAAACAGAAGTACATAACATATAAATTAAGAAAATCATATCAATATTTATAATAAAGTCAATTAACATTTTATTTTTATGTCAGGTTAACAACTACTTTCTCAATTCCTAAATAATCGTCATGTTTGACTAGACACGCAAAACTAATAGACTATATTATAAATATTGCTATAAGTTGTTTTCTTTTAGTATAATTTGAAGATGTGGTCATAATTACGGTACGTAGAAAAGTAAGGATATGTGGTAAAAATATATATCCTAAAAATGAAGTTTTGAGACAAGATAAATTTTTTTTTTGAACGAACAAAGAAGAAAATTAGGACAATTATTTAGTAACAATACAATGTTTGAGAATGTGAGTGAATATCTATATTTATTAGGAAAAAAATATCTTTTTGACCATTGTACTATTCACAGGTAACCGATTTGACCAACCACTTTACAATATCCCAAAATAGACCAATGTGCTCAGTAATGAGGTCCGATGTGATACTTGTCGTTAATGCTCAATCCAATTTCGTAACGGAGCTGTAGACATGGACTAACAAACATAATTTACGAGTGGTAGTTTTGTCCATCTCTAATAAAAATATAATGAATAAAATGTTAAAAAAAGTGTTATTTGATAGGGCGAATTCCCCAAATGGTCCCTGAAACGTTTTGTCATTTTTGCGATTGGCCCCTGTACTGAAATTCAAAAAAGATGACACACTTGTAATAGGAAGAGATCTGCATTAGAGGCAAGGACGCCGATGACTTCACTTACGTTATGCCGTCAACCGAGAAAGAAAGGAAAATACTATGAAGAAGAAGGTTGAGGCGGCGGTGGTCATCGGTCCTACAACTCTATTTTCGTTCTTCCATGGTGAACAAATCTCAAACTGGGACATCAAGAGAGGAACTTAACCATTGCTTCTTAAATATAACTTGGACTAGTAAACAATGAAAATGAAGAATAATAAAAAGAAGAAGCTATATTTGCTTCTTTGTCCTCACATGAATTTCACCATATCTTTCAAGGAGATTTCATCTGGTTCATCCTCATCAGGGACATCATAAACATTATGGAGAGAGAAAGATAAAAATACCCCTCATAAAATCTCTTCTTTAGTCCACATCAACCACTCGTCAAAAAATTGGATGGACCGTTAATGGTAAGGACCACAACGTATCAACTTATTTAGTACATTGGTCTATTTGGGGATTATGAAATGTGGTTGGTCAAATCGGTTACTTTCGAATAGTACGATGGTAAAAAAGGTCATTTTCCCTATGCTGAAATAAACATATTTAGATTTTCTTAAACCCATTAAGGTTTATCACATGCTAAATGTTATATAATCTTTGATTTTAAGTTTCAGCTGACCTTTGTCAGTTAGTAGTATTGTTTCTAGAATCAATTATGTCAGCCTGCTTTCTTTTATGTAAAAAAACACTCATAGTACTAACTGGGTTCTTTGTTTGTGCTTTGAAGAAGCCTCTCTTAGTAAGCTCTATCTTACAGTATCTGATAAATATCTTGTGAAAGATATAATCTCAAATTATTTGAGCTATTAAAATTTTAAATGTGTTTCTAACGGATTGTACTTCAAGTATCTCTATATATATTCACTGGAACTACTAGGAAAAACAACTAAAGCATTCATACTCTCTCTAGCAAAATACTTACTTGAAGTGCCTCAGCCAAAACATTAGCTAGCTAGTCTTTTATTCTTATTTTGTTTCCAGTTCTTGTTTTAGACAATCACTGTTTTGGTATTCCTTACTTATTTCAATTCATTAAGGGATCAGCTGATTGTCCCACAAGTGTGATTGACTTTTAATCATACTCCCCAAACACTGGTCTTTGTTGTACACTGATCCATTAGTAATCATCTAGATTATTAATAATTTAGTGCACTTCAAAAATCCAAGTTTGACCAACTTAGTAGTGGACGTAGCACGGTAGCAGTTTATATTGTGAACCACTTTAATTGTTTTGTCTTTTATTCATCAGCTTACAAAAATTGAACTAACACTTAAGCAACTTCAATCTACTTAAGTGTCAACCAGCAAATTTCATCAGTTGCTTACTTAGTTGTTTTATAAATTGTTTTTCAATTCATTATTTATAACTTATGATCTTTTGAAAACATATCAAATTGTGTCAGCAAGTTGACCAATCGTATCTTTCATGTTGACTGCGTCAGCTTCAATAATTATTCTTAATTCATTAGCCGACTGACACTATATCAACTGACTGACAAAAGTTGTATTTTCCACTGCAACTTTTGAAGTTTTTCAAAACGAGCCTCAAAGTTTTAAAAGACTATTCACCCCCTCTAACCATATTTGTTGCCAACTAGACTTACAATTGGTATCAGAGTTTGACTTTTTGAAAATTATTATTTTCCAAGTTTAAAAACTTGAAAGTTCGATCATGGCAACTACAAAAGATTTTCAATCAAATAATGTTACTCAAGTACCTATTTTTTATGAAGAGCACTTTGAAATATGGAAAGAAAAATTACAAGATATATGAACAACATAGATAAGCGATTGATGGAATGTGTAAGAGGTGGTCCTACCATGAAAATCAATATACTAAAGTTGGTAAATCTTCTGATGCAAATGATGACGACATAAATCCTCTTGTTGCTGCCGTTGAAGAATATGTCCTCAAACCTCAATCTGAATGGATTGAGGAGCACAAAACAACTGATGGGCTGGATGTTAGGGCTGTTCATATTCTATCAAGTGTTGTCCCAGATGAAAACTATAAACAAATATATGACTGTGTTACTGCGAAAGAAATATGGGATGCTCTTGTTGAATACATAGAAGGAGATCAAAAAACCAAAGACAACAAACTTTATGTTTGAATACAAGAGTTTGATGCCTTCTAAAAGGACCCAAAGGAATCTCTAAAGAACACTTATGATAGATTGCTTGAGGTAAGTAATAAATGTTATTCACTTGGTAAAACATATAGCACGAAAGATTTAAATATGTGTTTTCTTAGTGACGTGGGAAGTAGATGGCATGTTAAGGCTACTGCCATAAAGGAAGCAAGAGACTTGAACAAGACTCATATACGTGGTCTTGTTGCTAGTCTAAATATTTATGAAAAATAAGTTCTCAAAACTCAAGAACTTGAGAAATTTTTTAAAGGTATCTCTTTGCAAGATCAAGAAGAGACACCAAAAACTTCTACATCTCTGTTAGATGATGACTTTGAGGAAAATGAATTTGCTGCTTTTGCAAAACAATTTAGAAAGTTTAAATCTTTCAAAAGGAACTTCCAAAAACTTTACTCAAACATTCAAAAACCTTCCTCAAGTTTTCAAAAACATTCCTCAAGCTTTCAAAGACCTTCTTCCTCAAACTTCCAAAAGCCTTACTTAAAAAACAATGAAGAAAATGATGAGAAAAAAAAGTTGTTATACTTTAATTGTAGAAATCCCGGACATTTTGCTTCCAACTATCCATCTTCCAAAAATGAGTATTACAAAAGAGCTCCCAGAAATTTTGAAAAACAAAAGGGTTTAGTTGTAATGCTCAAATTGCTAACCTTGTGGAAAGGAATCTTCGACTGACCAATGTTGTTGATACCTACTCAAAGTCAAAAGCTGCTATTGAGACCATCATCAATCAACATAAAGATCATGAAGACCAACATGGTCTTATATACTCAAAAGATGATGGAAAGTGTGAAATCAGACAGTCAAATGGTGAACCTAAGATTCTACTCAAAAAGGATAAGGGATCAATTTATTGTGCTCTACTTTTTAAATATCCTAAGAATATGAATCAACTTAAGAAGTCCTTCAACAAAAAAGAGAAGCTGAACCATGACAGCTGTCAGTCTTTTACTCAAAATCCTCATAAATTGTCAGCTACTAAAATAGCTTACAACAATCAGTCGGTTGATAGACTTAAGCCAGCTGACATGAGAGAAAAGGACATAAGGAAGATAGCTGAAAAATTCAAGCCTCTAAAATTTGTTGATGCTACTACTTCTAAGATGACTCAAGTTGAATCAAAGGATTCCCCTCAAATGACTGATAAAATTGATTATCACAAATGCAAAGTTTTCTCTACTTTTGGTCATCAGTCTCATGAATATTTGTTTAGATTTAAACTTACTGATAAAGTCAAACTACCTAAGTTAAGGCAAGTTAGGCTACCAAAGAAAGCTAACCCTTTGGACTCAAAGCTATAAAGGGTACCATGATTTAAATATTCATATTTCAGGTGTGCTTAATAGCAGATGATTAACCAACTGATGTATGGATATTAGACAGTGGATGTTCTAGACACATGACTGGGTCATCTGAACTACTTACTGACATTTTCACAGCTAAAGGACCTCAATTATTTTTGGAGATAACTCAAAAAGGAAAACAATTGGTTATGGATTCATTATTAGATGATCTGTAAAAATTGACAATGTTTACTTGGTGCAAGGTTTGAAACACAATCTCCTGGGTATTTACAATTATGTGATAAATGTATGCGCTGTACTTTCTCTACTAATCACAACTTTATCGAAAATAACATCACAAATGAAGTTTTACTTACTGGAACAAGAAAAAAAATGTTTTTGCTATTAATTTACTTGTTTTAAATAACAGTACTCAAATTTGTTTAGTAGCAAATAATGTTTTTAAAACTTCATGGTTATAGCATAAAAGACTTTCACATTTGTATTTTAAATATCTTTCAAAACTTTCAAAAGGAGTTTTAGTGAATGGTCTTCCATCAGTTAGTTTTCCTGCTGACAAGAAATGTAAAGCATGTGCTTTAGGAAAAATAACAAAAGCATCTTTTAAACTCAAACCATGTCTTTCAACCAAAAGAATTCTTAAACTACTGCATATGGATTTGTTTGGCCCCATTTCTACTGCAAGCCTAGGTAGAAGCAAATAAACCCTAGTTGTTGTTGATGACTACTCAAGGTATCCATGGGTTGAAATTATGAAATCCAAGGATAAAACTTATGGTATACTTACTGCCTTGTTCAGAAACCTTTAAACTCAAAAAGAGTGTAAACTTATAAGTGTAAGATCTAACAATGGTACAGAATTCAAAAACCTTGGAATGGATACATACTGTGATTATCATGGAATTGATCACAATTTTTCAGCAGTTAGAACACCTTAGCAGAATGGTGTTGCTAAAAGGAAGAACAAGACATTTATTGAAGCTGGTAAAACAATGCTAGCTGAAGCAAAGCTGTCAAAGTATTTTTGGGCAGAAGCTGTCAGCACAGCTTGCTTCACTCAAAACAGATCTCTCATCAATAAGTTCCAAGAAAAGACTCAATATGAACTTTGGAAAGGAAGAACACCCAACATTGCCTACTTTAAATTTTTGGGTGCAAATGTTATATTCACTACAATGGTAGTGACCACATAGGTAAATTTGATGAGAAAGCTGATGAATGTATTTTTGTTGGTTATGCTAAACACAATACAACTTATAGAGTTTATAATAGAAAAACTCAAATAATTGTTGAAACTATACATATTGCATTTGATGAATTGTGTTTACTTGAGTCTGCTGAGACTCATGTTGTTAGTGACAATTTTTTGAGATTTTTGAGACAGGAAACAATGTTAACTCAACCCAAAATAATCCCTCATCGTCCACTTTTCCAGCTGATATCTAAGAAAGCCAGAATGAACATCAACCGGCTGATGAAACTCAGCCAGCTGACAATCTTAACCAAATAAATCCTACCAAATAAATCATGATACCAATCTAAGGATTTATTTGTGTAGGATTTTCCAATCTAAGGAAATATCTTGGTATGTGTGCCATATGATTTTACACTTAGTTAATTATAAGAAAAGAAAAAAAAAGGCATGATTGCATTTTGTCTTTAGAGGGCACTCTAGATCATTGACTCATATGTTTTGTATGTCCAGTTAGCAACTAACAAGGCTAGAGGGGGGGTGAATAGCATTTTAAAAACTTTGAGGATGGTTTTGAAAAGTTTCAAAAAATTGCAGCGAAAAAATGTAAATTTTGTCAGTCAGCTGATATGGTGTCAGCTGGCTGATGTTTCAAATACTGATAAGAAATTGATCAGCTGGCTGACACAGTTAATTGCTTTTGAGAATGGATCACTGAATGTAAAGAAAGAACTGAAGAACAATTTATCAAAACAACTAAGTAAACGATTTATGTAAATAACTGACTGACATTTAAGTAGATTAAGACTTCTTAAGTGTTAGATCAGTTTGTAAGAGCTGATGAAATAACTGACAAAGGAATTGAAGTGGTTCATAGTAAAAACTGCTACGTCCACTACCAAGTTGGTCAAACTTGGATTTTTGAAGTGCACTAATTTTAGTAAAAATCAAAGTGATCTCTAATGGATCAGTGTACAACAAAGACCAGTGTTTATGAAGTATGATTGAAATACAATCACACTCGTGAGACAATTCAACTAATTTCTTAAAGAATATGAAGGACATAATTTAGTGATTGTCTCAGATCGCTGTATTATTGAGATAACAAACATAAAATCTATCAAAACACAAAATACGAAAGTGTCAGTACCAGGATATGTTCAAGCAAAGAAGGTAAAGAAGTTGACATTTTAAAACTAAGGTCAGCTGCTTCTAAGTGACTGACATGAATATATCTCAAGCTGACCAAAATAATTAACAACTTATAAGTTCTTGAACTTGTCCGGGATTACTTTGATATCGACCAAGCATTCCAACAACAAAGGTGATATCAGGTCGAGTACAAGTCTGTGCATACATTAAGCTCTCAACCACTGAAGCAAATGGAATAAATTTCATTTCCTTCCGTTCCAAATCATTCTTGGGAGATTGCATTGGACTGAACTTGTCCCCTTTTTGTATTAGAACTATCCCAGCCGAACAATTCCCCATTTTGAATCTCTCTATTACTTTATCAATATAGGCCTTTTGAGACAATCCTAACAATCCATGTGACCTGTCACAGAATATTTCTATTCTTATCACATAGGATGCCTCACCTAAATCTTTCCTTTCAAAGTTCTTAGAGAGAAATTCCTTTACGTTATGTAACATTCCAATATCATTTGCAGCAAGCAATATGTCATCGATATACAAGACCAATAGGATGAACTTCCCACTAACCTTCATGTAGATACATCGATCAACGGTGTTCTCCGTGAAGCCATAAGATGTAATGGTATTATTGAATTTAAGATACCATTGATGGGACGCCTGTTTCAGTCCATATATTGATTTCTTTAATTTACACACTAAATTTTCTTTTCATGTGGTCACAAATCCTTCTAGTTGGTCCATATAAACTTCTTTTTCCAACTCACCATTTAGAAAAGCAGTTTTAACATCCAATTGGTAAAACTCTAAGTCATAATGAGGTACCAAAGCCAAAACAATTCTTAAAGAGTCCTTCTTTGATACTGGGGAGAAGGTCTCTTTATAGTCAATGTCATCCTTCTGTGTATAACCCTTAGCTACAAGTCTGGCCTTATACCTTTCGATGTTACCTTTTGAGTCAAGTTTGGTCTTAAAGACCCATTTACAACCGACTCTTTTAGAACCTTCAGGTAATTCTACTAAGTCCTAAACATCATTGTCATACATCAACTTAATTTCTTCTTTCATGGCATTGATCCACTTTTCTGAATTGTTACAATTCACCGCTTGACTAAATGAGATTGGATCTTTATTAATGCTCAAGTCGCATTCATGCTCAAGTCGCATTCATGCTCAAGATTATACACCACATAGTCATTAGGAATAGCTGATCTTTTCTGCCGTACAGATCGTCTTGTTCAGCTGCGACTGGTTCATCTATAATATTCTCATTTTGTGGGCTTTGAACATTAACCTGTTGTTATGGTATGTTGTTTGACTGTGATACAACAATTGGAACAACAACTTCAACAGGAATATCGGGTAATGTCATTTCTACCTGAATTTCTTGCATGTCAATTTCACGTGGTTTCCCACTCCCACTGATTGAGCCATTTTCTATGAACCGAGCATTTCATGACTCAACAATTCTCGTACTATGGTTAGGACAGTAGGACCTATACCCCTTAGACTTTTCAGGATAGCCAATAAAATATCCACTGACTGTCCTAGCATCAAGTTTCTTTTTATGTGGATTATATACTCTTACTTTCGCTGGGCAACCCCAAACATGAAGATGCCTCAAACCGGGTTTCCTACCTGTCCATAACTCATAAGGTGTTTTAGGGATAACTTTACTAGGAACCCTATTGAGGAGATATACATCGGTCTTTAACGCATGCATCCACATTGATAGGGGTAAGGAACAATCATTTAACATACTCATAACCATATCCATTAATGTACGATTTCTTCTCTCAGCAACACCATTCTGCTGAGGAGTCTCGGGCATTGTATACTATGCACAAATGCCACAACTTTTAAGGAACTTTGCAAATGGACCTGGACATTGTCCATTTTCAGTAAATTTTCCGTAATACTCACCACCTCTATTTGATCTCACTATTTTCACTTTGTATCTAATTGCCTTTGCACTTCATTTATGAACACCTCGAGGATGTTCACTGAATGAGATTTTTCATGCAGTAGATAAACATAACCATAACGTGAGTAGTCATCAATAATGGTAATGAAATACTGTTCGCCACTCCAACTTGGAACGTCAAAAGGACCACAAATATCAGTGTGCATCAGCCCTAAGAGCTGAGTGCTTCTTGTGGTTGATTTCTTTACTGTGGTTTAAGTCTGCTTTCCTTTAATACAGTCCACACATACGTTCCAGTCACTAAAATCCAATTGAGGAAGAATTTCACTTTTCATCAACCTCAATAACCTTTCTTTGGAAATATGACCCAATCTTTGATGCCACAAGTAAGCTGAACTTTCATTTGGTGTACTATGTTTAATGCTTACATTACTTTCAACATGAAACAAAGATTCAACAAAATCGTTGTTGAGATTTACATGATAAAGTGAGTCATACAACTTTCCTGACCCACAAAAACAATTATCTTTGTACAACAAAAATCTGCCCTTACAAATCTCAAAACGATAACTTATTATATCCAGGTTCCCTACTGAAACAAGATTTCTGGCACATTCAGGTACATAGAGACATCTTTCCAGGTTTAAATGACACCCAGTGTCCAAAAGCAACCTATAAGTCCCTATGCCCTCTATCCATGCTTTCATCATGTTTCCCATAACCAAGTACTGTTCATTTCCATTTATGGGCTGGATCGTACTGAATCCCTGCATAACATGAGACACATGAGTAGTTGCACCAGAATCTAACCACTAGGTATTATTAGGAACTTCTATAAGATTCGATTCAAAACATACAGAAACATAATATGTACCTTTCTTCTTGAACCATTCCTTTCGTTTAGGACAATCGACCTTTACATGTTCTTCTTTGTTACAGAAGAAATACCTAACTTTCTTTTTCTTGATTTGGCCCTCAGAAACGTTTATTGGGGCCTTATCACTTTTTTTGCCTTTGTCATTTTTACCAGTTTGAACTTGCTGTTGCTAGCACCATCATAGATTATGAGGTGGATGGAGTGATCTTTTATTTTCTTTAATATCCCTTCCTCCTGTACTAACATGACCTTCAACTCTGAAATTCCATTAATCTTTCATGGTGTTGTAATTCACCTAGAACTGACCAAAATCAGCAGGAATGGAATTCATTATGAACTATACGAGACAGCTATCACTCACATCCATTCCCATAGTTTTCAACTGTGCTGCTAGGTTGGACATTTCTGTTACATGATCATGAATTGACTTTGACCAATCAAATTTCTTTGTAGTCAATTCACCCATGAGATTGCCTACATTGGATTTATCAGCAAGATCCGACTGAGAATAATCTTTAACCTTCAGCATGAACTCTCTAGCATTTTCAGTCTTTGGCATCGATGGCTTAATATTTTCAGCCATAGTCATTTTCATAAGGTTCAAGTTCAGCCTGTTAGACTGCTCCCAAGCCCCATAGATGGACTTGTCATCTTCTGAGCTAGTCGCAGTAATGGCTGTGGGCTTTTCATCTGATACTATAGCTATGTCTAGATCCATAACACCCAGAGTAAACTGGATTTGTTCAGACCAGTCAGTATAGTTTAGCCCGTTGAACTTAACAACTGAACTTCCTGATGCAAAAAGACTTAATGAGGCTACAAAACATTTATACATGCTCAACCATTAGCGCTTTGAGTTAACTTTAATAAATTCAGAACCAGTGATGAATTTTAAGCATGTATTTAAGTTCACCTTTGGGTAAGCCTTAAACACATAAACAATTTAATCGATGCTATACGATAGAAACTTTAATGGATAATCATAACATACAATGGTCAAATAAGTTGTCTATGGATCTTTGGATATCCATCTTATTTAATCAAGATATAATGATTAATCCCTTTAACGTTATAGACTAGTCGCAATGGTCCATCTTTGGACGACCTTTTAGCAATTAGTCTATATACTTAATTGTTCGATCAACTTTTCTTGTCATTTTTAGAGGCATCTCTGTACTCATGAACAACTGACATAAAATTAATTTAATGTGTTAGACATTCCATTTAGCCAGACCACTTTGGTGACTAACAAGCTATTAATGCCTTAACAATAAATTATACTTTTATATTTCAAGCTTTTAACAGAACATTAAAATTTTATTTGGAAAATAAAAAACATAATATCTAATTAGTTCTGTAAATTTTTGGTAAAGCTTGAAATTCAACATAACCGGTGTTAAACACCAATTAATTTTGCGCAAAAACTTTACTGCACTAAAACTTTAATTTTGCTCTTAAACAGTACAAGAGAAACCAATATTACATGTACAATTACCGTACAAACTTTACAGTTTAAAATATAAGAGACACTTTAATCGGAGAAATTATGAGTTCGCAACCTTAAGCTCTGATACCACATATTAAACTTTTATACATGCATGAGTTTCAAATATAAATCATTTTCTAGAAACTCATGATACTTTAATAAAACCTAAAATCTTGGAACACATAATTCTCACAATTTAATGTACAAATACATGTAATGGAAACTAACCTGGATCCATGATATCGACTTACATCAGTTATGGAAAGTGGAATTTTCGACCTTGCCTTTTACTTTAATTTCTTCGGATGTCGAGGAGAACCTTTCTTTTTCTTTTCCCTTTATTTCCTTGTACGGTGAACCTTCTTTCTTTTATTCCTTCTTTTCCTTCTTAATCTCATCTTATTTCCTCATATCAGCCGCTTTTTATAGAGGAAGAGAGGTGAGGGCTTCATTTCTTGTTACTTACCAAGGAAGGAAAAATAGTAAGCCTTCCTTGGTTCTTGCCTTCTGTCCACCGTCACTAATGTGAATGATGACTTGATAAACATCATTGACTTTGGTCAATGATGTTTATCTTTAAAGGAAATGACTTTATCTACCATTAATCCATATGGGTCCCATTACGGAAATAAATCCAACAAAATATATGAAACAAACCCCCAAATCGCTAACAACATTGCAACCACCTTCATGCCATTCATCTTGTCATGAAAAAACACCACTGCACAAACTGGAACAATCGACAAACCAACAATACTAATGACATTGGAGAACAACACCGAAACCTCAAAAATTAGCCCAACCATACCAAACCAATCGAGTAAAGCTGCCACGAGATAGTCGTCCAAACTAGATTCATCACATATGACACTTTTCCAGACCTGTAATCCTCCATCTCTACATTTATGCTCTCCCACTATTTGCTTTCAAAGAGCTCAATCAATATCGCAAGCGTTGCAAAGATACCTGGGTAGATGGTCATATCAATCACTGCTCTAAACATTGTCGTCTTCAGAATCCTTATGAAAGCTAATTGCGTCATAGAAAGCAGCAATGCGTAAGTACAAGATGCAGCAAGAGTGCACATGAAGCCAATGGCGTACTTTGTCTTAGACATTGTGGGGGAATCTTTCTCGTCATTTTGGAATACAAGGATAGTGGAGGAAATGGTAAGAAGGACTAGAGAGTTGATGATGAAAGGCGTAAACTTTTGGGCGTTTAGGAAGTAAGAAAAGAAAGCATTGAAAGCCAATTGACTTGCACAGAGCAGTGAAAAAGTAGAAGCTGAAAGGTATGCGATACCAATAGTATATAACATGTAATTTCCTGCAACGAAAATGCTGAGGAAAAGATAAAGCGAGACGAGGGTAAGTAAACGAGGTTTGTCCATGTCGAGTTGGTTTTGTAAAGATTGTTTTGATGTTGGATAGAGGAAGAGGAAAGGGAGGAGGATTGGGAAACCAGCAGTTTGAACTAGTGTTGCCATCCATTTGTTATTTCCTCATTTGTCGAAATATAGTCTTCCCAAGAGATTGCCAACTGATTGTCCGGAGAGGACGAAGATTGTAAAAACGGTTATCCGTAGCCACCACCTGAACCGTCCTAAGTTAGATTGGAGTTGATCACGCCACGAGAGGGGGTGCCGAAAGTCTCGCTGTCCGTGACTGGTCCGTGATGTCGTCGGGTGGATATCTGGCTGTTTAGTCTGCAAAGAGAGAGTACCGTTAGGGAGCTGGGAGGTGATCCCAGCTAAAGCCCTCTGGTGTGAAAGTCAATAACAAGGATAATATGTGCCGGAGCTCAGGTGTTCCCTCGAGCTACTGGTGAAATCAGTATTGAGAGTGTGCAAGAGAGAGAGAGAGATTGAGGGGTTGAGGAGGCCAGCCCCCTATAATGAGGGAAGACCCCTCTATGTATAGTACTTTATGGGCCTTTACTTACTTTGGGCTTGGGCCCTTCCTTTGCTATGGGCCTTTTGGCGAATACTTTAGGGGGTGTATTTTCGGTACACATCAATATCCCTTACTCCTTATTCCTTGAGGTTTACCTCAAGGGTAAGGAGTACTATTTGTTTGTGATTCTGTCTTGTCCTGCTGAGAGTTAGCGATTTCTGGTTTTGAGACTGGAGAAGGCTTCTTAACTTGACAGTTCGAACACGGCATGAGATTTTTTGCGTAGGTGCTCGAGTTGACCGAGATATGATAATTGGTGCTAAGGCCTCGAGTAACTGGTCTTCGGTTAAGTGAAGATTTTTAAAGAGAATAATAATTGGTCCTCGCGTATCGAGGGTCTTCAAGAAAATAATAATTGTCCTCGTGTACCGAGGGCTTCAAGAAAATAATAAATGGTCCTTGCGTACCGAGGGTCTTCAAGAAAATAATAAATGATCCTCGCGTACCGAGGGTCTTCAAGAAAATAATAATTGGTCCTCGCGTACCGAGGGTCTTCAAGAAAATAATAATTGGTCCTTGCATCCCGAGGGTCTTCAAGAAAATAATAATTGGTCCTCACATACAGAGGGTCTTCAAGAAAATAATAATTGGTCCTCACGTACCGAGGGTCTTTAAGAAAATAATAATTGGTCCTCGCATACTGAGGGTCTGCAAGAAAATAATAATTGGTCCTCGCGTACCGAGGGTCTTCAAGAAAATAATAATTGGTCCTCGCGTACCGAGGGTCTTCAAGAAAATAATAATTGGTCCTCGCGTCCCGAGGGTCTTCAAGAAAATAATAATTGGTCCTCACATACAGAGGGTCTTCAAGAAAATAATAATTGGTCCTCACGTACCGAGGGTCTTTAAGAAAATAATAATTGGTCTCGCATCGAGTTCAAGAAAATAATAATTGGTCCTCGCGTACCGAGGGTCTTCAAGAAAATAATAATTGGTCCTCGCGTACCGAGGGTCTTCAAGAAAACCAGCCATAAGTCCATAATAAGATTTATCCTCGTCTTTTGTAAGCTACTTCGGCTTTTGTTCATTGCGACATTCCCTGTACCGAGGATAATGCCCTTGATCTTCACCTCGCGTACTGAGGATGGTAGTGAGCGTTGACGCTTTTGTTTATTGCGACCTTCCCCGTGTTCCGAGGATAAGGCCCTTGGGTCCCACCTCCGTGTGAGGATGAGAATGGGCACTTTATGCTCATGGTTTATTGCGACCTTCCTCGTGTACTAAAGATTAGGTCCTTGATCCCACCTTCGTGCAAGGATGGGAATGAGCACTTTAGGCTCATTTGTTTTTTGCGACCATCCTCGTGTACCGAGGATGAGGCCCTTGATCCTACCTCCGTGCGAGGATGGGAATGAGCATTTTAGGCTCATTGCACATTGCAACCTTCCTCGCGTTCTGAGGATGAGGCCGTTGACCCCCACCTCGCGTACCGAGGATGGGGTGGCTTCCATAGTGGTTCATATCCAAGGTAAGAAGGACAATTTGCTCATAATTATTTCTTGTAATGCTAGAGGTTTTGTTTTGAATTCCAAGAGAGTTTATGTAGTCAATTTTTGAACCTTGGTGAGGAACCTGTGTGTATAATTGACCCTTTGATATGATTCCTCCTTAGCTTTGTGAAGGTTTTTTTAGACAATAATAAAAGTGTTCTTTGGTTGACGAGGATCTTCTAGAATAGTGGCCCATAAGGCCATAATAAGAATTGTCCTTAGTGTGGCGAGGACTTTCAAGAAAACTGAGCTATATGATGTTGCGTGATATGAAGCTCAATAGGAGTGTGATGTATCGATCCTCAATAATAATATAAAGCTCATGCTGAGAGTGTCGATAACGTCGAGTTGGAGCGAGATAAGAAGCTCACGCCGAGCGTAGCCGTAAATGCTGATGATGAAGCATGATGGGATGCTCAGGGAGCGTAATATGTTGAATATAAGCTTGGTCTGGGTCGAAATATGAAGCACAAGTCGACGCGTAAGGGACTCGGCACGAGTATGATATGGTGCTCAATAAGGAGCGTGATTCATCGGGAGGACAATATGAAGCTCAACCGCGAGTAAACTCGAGCGGGGAGCATAGTGTAAAGCTTGATCAGATCAGGCACGAGCAAAGATCAGGAACAAGTATGAAGCTCGGGCATTGACAGGAGCATAACGTGCTCGGGCACGAGAAATGATAATATAAAGCTCGAGTAGTGGCGCGAGCGTGGCGTGCACGAGCACGAAAATAATATAAAGCTCGGGCATTGGCGCGAGCATAATGTGCTCGGGCACGAGAAATGATAATATGAAGCTCGGGCAGTGGCGCGAGCGTGGCGTGCACGGGCACTAAAATAATATGAAGCTCAGGCATTGGCGCGAGCATAACGTGCTCGGGCACGAGAAATGATAATATGAAGCTCGGGCAGTGGCGCAAGCGTGGCGTGCACAGGCACGAAAATAGTATGAAGCTCTGGCATTGGCGTGAGCATAACGTGCTTGGGCACGTGAAATGATAATATGAAGCTCGGGCAGTGGCGCGAGCATGGCGTACACGGGCACAAAAATAATATGAAGCTCGGGCATTGGCGCGAGCATAACGTGCTCGATCACGAGAAATAATAATATGAAGCTTGGGCAGTGGCGCGAACGTGGCATGCACGGGCACGAAAATAATATAAGGCTTAGCTGTGAGCTAGATGAGCTTGGGCATTAACCTAGATATGGCGAGAGAGGATCTTTCTAATAGTAGTCTCTATCATCGTCGACGATCTGATATGGATGAAGATGTCATGTAAATAACTATTGTGGCCGTCGTGGGGCTTTGTCATATAAGAGTGTTGTAGGATCTCATCAGCCATGGTAGTAGTAGCCCCCAACTTCTTGAGCGTAGGAGCATCCCCGTAGATCGAGAAGTAGTAAAGATTTTTCTTTGTTTCAGGCCTCAATAGCAGCCCCCTAGTTAACTATTGTTATTAACTGGGCAATAATAAATCAATAAATGTCTTGGCTTCCAATAATGCTGTAGTTCTAGATTCGATGAAATAATGTTTTTCGAAATCTTCCTTGTAAATAATAATATGATTGTCTGTAGAGGGACACATATGCTCGTGGTTTTCAAGGCTATACCAATTTGTATTTTATACCTGAAAATTTCGGAAGCATCATTGCGAATCAAGCATATTCTATTTTTAACTAGAATGTGTATTATGAATTTGTCATTGCGTAAATAAGAAAGTAAACATGCTCGCATTTAATCCAAATTTACAGCAAATAACTGTAGTTATTGTATAAGCAAAAGATCATGTTTCATCACAAATATCTTAGTCTTGCAGTACTTGTAATAGTCCGAGCATGGTGGTCGTATAAGGTAAGATTGTATTAGTATGTGCATATTAAGCGAAGATAAATAATGGTGGCGATACTTTGCCTTATAATTTTTTGTTTATTTGAATGCATGAAATTAAGAGATCATACGACCATATCATGCTAACATAGTATAACTAAATTAGGCGTGCATGTCGAGTAAATAACCTAAAACAGACAGTTCATGAGTTTCACGTAGGCAATTTTTCGATTTATTGATATGAATAGGCAAGTGTATAGCTTGACATAAATTAATTTCAATTTATGTGTCATGTTTCTTAAAAGCAGGCGAGCTTGCACCACATTTAATTGTCTATTATATACCAATGAAAGTTAAATAATAGAATATTTAAGTTGACGAGACGAACGAGCTCGTGTACATTTAATCAAAATAATGTTGTAAAACTTGTAAGAAAATATTTTTACTTGCTATGGGGAGCACTAAAGCATGGTATCATATAATAGTTGTGTACAATAAATCATACCCATCGAGGTAATATATATTTCATCTAATCGATAAAGTTATGTTATTGCTCAGCATATAATTTTAGCATGTCAAATAATTTTAGCTTGACATATAATTTTAGCTTTATGTATTTATTTATCATCAGTTGGTCAACATCCTCCTCTTTTTTGTCTTATTAATAATATATTATTCTAACATGCTTATTAAATGACAAAAGAATATGAAATATCCGGTGTATCCGTGTATGCCACTGTGCCGAAATGCATTAGGATTATTTATTTATTATTATTATTTTATCCCAGGTATTGTTTGAAATCGGAATCATGCGACTTACTTTAATAAAGATGGTCATTATATTATAACTTGTTTGACACACAATTAATTTAATGACAAAACAATATTAAACGTTAAGTATATGTTTGACATATTGACAAAACATTCACAATTAAGACAGGTTATAGATAGCATTGGGACCACACAATGATAAAAGTGGCAGTGAGCATGTGATATCATTCAGCATTTAAGAGGAAACATGTGATATTGATAGGGCATGGCCGCAGCTTGCAATACCCATCAAAGGATTTAAATATTATAAAAAAGAATGGTGTTATAGGAAAAGGGTACACCTGATACGTGGCAAATAACTATAAGATGGCGCATGCAAGTCACTTTTGTCAACATGCATGTCAATTATGTCATTAGCACATGATCGGAAACTGGAGCAATGGTGATGCTTTCAACAACTTTCAACAACACGTGAGAATGCGTGGCTGGCTCCGTTTAGGGCGGTCCAGGTGGTGTTGGACTCATTCGGTCAGGTGCAGCAACCCGGCGCATTTGCTTGTCGTTTTGTACCCTTCTTATTTGCTCAGTTCACGACATAAGTTGGTAAGGCGTCGCTTTTTGATTATGGGTACAATGGTGATTTTTGGCAGCCTCCGGTGGTGCGTCTGTCGTCCGTTCGAGGCGTTTCCGATGGTCTTTGGCTTGCCTGGTCAAGTTGCAGCTAATGGTGCTGTTGGTTTTTATTTTTAGCGCCAGGATGTGATGTTTCTGTTAGGCCAAATGGCTGCCGGTGCGTCATTTGTTCATCTCCGCCCCTGATAGGTTGGTATGGTGCGTGGAGGAGTATTTGGACTCGGTTGACGGCAATTTTGGTGGCCTTGGACTCGTCCAGTCAAGGCGCACCACCTAGTGGTTTTTGTTTTCTGTTCCATGTCCTTCCCCAACCACTCTGAACCCAAGTTGACACAGAGTGTCTTATTTTCTATGGTGGATTCCGACGACTTGAACATGTCTCCCCCGGTTGTCAATGGATGCTGTGACTATATGAAAACAAAATAAAACTCGATTCCCGGCAACGGAACCACTTGATCACGCCACGAGATGGGGTCCCGAAAGTCTCGTTGTCCGTGACTGGTCCGTGATGTCGTCGGGTGGATATCTGGCTGTTTAGTCTACAAAGAGAGAGCACCGTTAGGGAGCAGCTGGGTGGTGATCCCAGCTAAAGCCCTCCGGTGTGAGGGTCAATAACAAGGATAATATGTGCCGGAGCTCAGGTGTTCCCTCGAGCTTCCGATGAAATCAGTATTGAGAGTGTGCAAGAGAGAGAGATTGAGAGGTTGAGGAGTACAGCCCCCTATAATGATGGAAGACCCCTCTATATATAGTACTTTATGGGCCTTTACTTACTTTGGGCTTGGGCCCTTCCTTTGCTATGGGTCTTTTGACGAATACTCTAACAGGTGTATTTTCGGTACACATCAGGAGTTTTAGATGAAATTCCGTCCTCCGATTCTCCAACTGTTTAAACTACAAATTCAATAGTAGGTTACTTACTACATACACATTTGGTTAATAGATTATAGAAATTCAACGACTTTTTGTAATGGTTAATGAAAACTCAACCAACGAAATTGAAACTGAAAATGATACTCTCTGGTTTTAAAAGTCCGGGGATCCATCTCAAACTTTGGCTTTAATTTAAATGTTCTTATAATTGTTCAAAGGGAAAATTATCTTTTTGACTATCATACTATTGTCAGCTACCTGATTTGATCAACCATATTTCATAGCTCTCAAATTGACCAATGTATTATATAAGTTGGTACGTTATGGTCCATGCCGTTAACATCTCATCCAATTTTGTAACATAGGTGTTAATGTCAACTAACAAAGAGATTTTATGAGGGGTATTTTTGTCTATCTAAATGAAAATTATCATTTTGACCATCATACTATTGCCAGCGACCCAGCTCTGTCTTTGTATTTTCATTTAGATGGACAAAAATACCCTCATAAAATCCCTCAGTTATTCGACATTAACACCTCTCTTACGAAATTGGAAGAGATATTAACGGAATGGACCAAAACGTACCAACTTATTTAGTACATTGGTCAATTTGGGAGTTATGAAATGTGATTGGTCAAATCGGATAGTTGACAATAGTACGATGATCAAAAAAATAATTTTCTCTTGTTCAAACTATCTATGTATATATATGTACATTTCAAACATCTATAAAAAAAAAATTAAACCAAAATTTTGAAAATCACAACTAGTGTAAAAACCAAGTTGGAAAAAGAACTCATGTTGTATATATATACGTTTCGAGCTCGCTAGGGTTAGGGCTCGTGATTATTAGATCCGAGCTCGAGCTCAAGCTCGTAAAAAAGATTGCTTGTGTAACAAGCATGAGCTCGAGTTAGGTTCGAATCAAATAATTATTTAGCTTGACATATAAATGTATGTCATCTGGCTCGAGCTCAATTATAAAGCTTGGGCGCAGTTTATGAACTGCGCTTACGAGTCAAATTTGATCACAAGGATTTCTAAACGAGTCGTTCTCGAACTCCTCCAATTAACCAGGCTTGACTCTTGAGCGCCAAAATTACTTAACCTGAGGTCAAACTTGTTAGGTTTGACTACCTTGCATAGCTGGCAAGTCTCCGAGGCTTCTCAATCATTGGATTAAACATTGGCACTTTGTTTTCTTACTACATGATGACAATACATGTAAACCACTTGGTTTAAGTAAAATAAAGAATCAGCAGAGAGTCAAAGTTAAAAAATAAAGTGTTATAGCTCTGGATAAGGTCCCTGCAGAAAGTGAATTAGTGGACTGAATGTTTTAAGTTCCACGAGATCAGTGATCTCTGTCCTTAAGACAAAAACAGGCGCCGCAATGGTCTGGCTGGATTTAAAGCCTGTTAGTCTCCCAGGGTTATGGAGCTTACTTGATTGAATAGGCAGACTTCCTGAAGATCAATCAATTGTGAACCAAACTGTTGCTATATCTCTGTTTAGGGCAGAAGGAATAGTACAGGAAAATGGGAGGAAATTTTTCTAACCTTGAAAATGAATTTCCTACAGTATTTAACTAAGACAGTTGGGAGTTGGTTGTGGCTTGTCCGAAACAGACACAGCCGTTTCGGACACAACTACTGGGAGTTAGGAGCGGTTGGTGTTTGTCCGAACAAACACACTGTTTCGACACAACTGCCACCATTAACCGTCGATGTAACCGCTTGTCTGAAAGGCATTAACTATCGCAGTCTGAAAGGGACACAACAGTTTGCTGTTGATGTGACCGTTTCACTGACTTAGCTGCTTGGACTGTGTAATAAATTGGCAGCAGAAAGAAAGGGTCCAAGCCAGCCAGCTGGCGGGCGAGCGAGCGACCAACCAACCAAGCCAAGCCAAGCCAGGTCGGGCAGCGGCGGCGCGCGCGTGCGGCACTTAGCTAGGTCTTCCCTCCTACACAAAAGTGTAGTGGCCCAAGGGCCGATTGTTAAGCCTAAACACTCTTCTTTATAAAATAGAGTTGTTTTTATTATATTCCCAATGTGGGATTCCCCACTTCCTACTTTACATAACTTCCTCATTCAATTATTGTTGGAACAATTTCCAACAATCCCCCACATTGAATGAGATATCATGTAAGTTGATGAGATATTGATAGGATAATACAAAGATACAAATGAGAGTGGCTGTAGTGGAAGAGGTGGCTTTTGGCTTTGAACCTTTCCTTATGATGTACTATCGGGATGACTTACTAATCAGTGACTTGGTGTGTTTTGAACTGACTGGTGTTTGATGTCATCCTAGACAATAGCAATCACACAGCTGCTTTTAAACAGAGTTCGATTCTTCGGTTTTGTTCATTTTGGCCCTGAACGACACCTGATTCTGTGAATGTTTGTTAGATAATTTCAACCTCTAAATTGTCATAAGATCGGCCAGTCTTACATTCACAGAGGTGATTGCCTATAAGGAGTTGTTCTGTTAGAACTCCGCTTGACGAGTCAAGTCATAGGAATCATTAAAAGCAATGCTTATCCTAAACTGTGACAGATAACACTAGTGGTTTTCATCATAGGAATAGGTAGAATTTTTGTAAATTCTTTTAGTGTTAATGGTGAGATTAATTCAGTTGAGTTGTCCCTTTGAACCTAGACCATGGGATTTCCAATCAGCTAGGTGGGGTTTTCCGCTAAATCATTCTCTATTTCATAGGCTTGAGGCCCATTCCCTTGGATAAACTACATACTTGCTCTCTCGACAAACCTTTAGTTAATGGATCCGCTAGGTTGTCTTTTGATCGAATATAATCGATGGTGATTACTCCGTTTGAGAGAAGTTGCTTAACGGTATTGTGACGCCTACGTATGTGTCATGATTTACCGTTATACATATTGTTGTGTGCCCTTCCAATTGCGGCTTGACAATCACAACGGATGCATATAGCTGGTACTAGTTGTGGCCATGCTGGAATATTTTCTAGAAAGTTGCGTAGCCATTCGGCTTCCTCTGCTGTTTTATCTAGAGCAATAAATTCTGATTCCATTGTAGACCTTGCAATGCAAGTCTGTTTGGAAGATTTCCATGCGATAGCGCCACCGCCAAGAGTAAATACAAATCCACTTGTGGATTTTGAGTCATTAGTATCAGATATCGAGTTGGCGTCACTGTAACCTTCAATTACTGCTGGATATTTTGTATGGTGCAACCCATAGTCCTGTGTGTATCGTAGATACCGCAGAACTCTGACAATTGCCTTCCAGTGATCGGGTCCTGGATTACTTGTGAATCTACTCAATCTATTGACAGTTTGAGCTATGTATGGGCGCGTGCAATTTGTGAGATACATAAGACTACCTATTACACGAGAGTATTCGTTTTGAGATATACTTTCGTGTAAGTTTTTCCTGAGATGAAAGTTTGGATCTATCGGGTTTTAGCAATACTTTGATCATCCTTGTTGAATTTCTCCAACAGTTTCTCAACATAGTGAGATTGTGATAGTATAATCCCCTCAGATGTTCTAGATATTTTAATACCTAGGATGACATCGGCGAGCCCAAGATCTTTCATTTCAAATCTATTGGCCAACATTTTCTTGGTTTCATTGATCATGTTGTTATTACTGCCAATGATTAACATATCATCGACATATAAGCATATAATAACATATCCCTGGTGCGTATTTTTGGCGTACACGCATTTGTCACATTCGTTGGGTTTGAAACCATTTGCAAGTATCACATCATCAAAATGTTTATGCCACTATTTTGGTGCTTGCTTTAATCCATACAACGATTTGACCAACTGACATACTTTTTGTTCGTTGCCTGGAGCAGTGAATCCTTCGGGTTGATTCATATAAATTTCTTCTTCGAGTTCCCCATTTAGGAAAGCTGTTTTGACATCCATTTGATGTATTTAATACCGTGCAAAGCTGCAAAGGCAATGATTAGTCGAATTGAGGTGATTCGAGTGACAGGGGCATAAGTGTCAAAGTAGTCAACACCCTCTTTTTGATTGAAGCCCTTTGCGACTAGTCGTGCTTTATACTTGTCGATTGACCCGTCGGGTTTTAGCTTCCGTTTGAGAACCCATTTGCATCCCTTGGGAAGGTCAACTAGCTCCCAAGTGTGGTTTTGCATGATGGATGCAATTTCACTATTAATGGCCTCTTTCTATTGGGGAGCTTCTGGAGTGGACATTGCTTCTTTGTATGTTCGTGGTTCATTATCCACTGTGAACGTGGTTACAAAGTCTGGTCCAAATGTTTTCGTAGTTCGGGCCCTTTTACCTTTTCTAGGTTCATCATATTGATCATTATGATGAGTTGGTTGGTCAATGTCCATAGGGACAGTGTCTATGGAGACTTCATTACCATCATTACTTGTGCTCCAAGAAAATGACCGTTTTCCATTATGATCGGTTTTTAATGGAAAGATATGTTCGAAAAATGTAGCATTTCTTGATTCCATTATTGAGTTGACTTCAACATCTGGATTTTCAGATTTGTGGATGTTGGTCGCGCGAACGCAACACGGGCAAGATTACCCGGTCAAACAAGTAATAAAGTGGTAAGTAGAGTGTCGATCCCACGAGGAAGCAATTTGATTGTTTTTAGTGAGTACCAAGTATGTTGCAATTTCAACTATATTTAGACTATCGAATTTAAGAGAATTAACTAATTAATTAAGCTAATACAAGAAATTAAATAAAACAATATTAAATTGAGGTTGGCTTCAATGAGAGAGGATCTAGGGTTTTGATTTTCAATTGGCTCTTCCGTTGTGATTTAATAGGGGGTTGCTATTAAAACTATTCCATTTTTTGGAAGTCGGGGATTCAAAAATCACCGTTAAGGGCTTTCGCCAGATAACGTGTATAAAATCGGTATAAATTCACGGGCTGCTACGTATGAATTTATCCAATTAATCGCGTCCAAACACAAAACCTCAATTGACTATTTTAAAGAGGATTAAAAACTTAGATTAACCCAACTCAAAACAACTATATTGTATTTTCCAAAATTATCAAGTCACTTTCATGCACTAAACAATTTTTGAAATCATGTAATGGGTGATCAAATCATTACAAGCATTAAGAGCACAACATAATACCCAAAAATTAATGAATAGCAATTAATAACAAAAACCCCAAATTTAAATCACAACATCCAAGCCAATATATATATCAAAACCCTAGGCAATTGATTTAGTTCATAATGCTAAGGAAATAAATCAAATCTTCAATGAAAAATATTGACATTAAATAAAAATAAAGATTAAAGTGCACAATACTTTTCAATTAAGGAAATGATAAAAACCTAGCCTTGGCTTGAGCAACAATGGAGAAACAATGGAGAGGAGAGGAAATTACAAAGATGAAAATGGCGCCTGAAATCTCTTTCTTCTTGCTCCCAGTTTCTCCTTCAATTCCTCCTTGTTCCAGCCTTGTGTTTCTTTTGTTCCAGCCTCTGTTCTGTTCAAGCCCTAACCTTTTGCCCGAAAATCATGCTCTCTGAATCTCTCAAGGCTTTTCTAGGGCATAAGGGTAGATTAGGAAGTTCAAATAAATTTAGGGGGCAAAAAGGGGCAAGAAAAGGGAAGCTGGGTCGCGGCAGGGTCAGGGTCAGGGAGGCTGAAGCACGCGGGTCGCCCAGGAAGGAAACGGGTGACAGATGAGAGAGGGAATGGGCTAGAAAGGGGCTGGATGGGCCGGATGGGTTGAGAAAGCCGCGGGCTGGATCCGACCCAAAATCAGGGACGCGCGGGTCATGACCAGGAACCGGGCGACGTGGCCTCTCCTCTTGCCGACAACGCATTAATGAAATGCGGTTTGAGAGATTTGCGCCGGCCTCCCCTGCACTCCTGACTTGAGCGCCGGCTTCCCTAAGTTTCTGAAGTTGGCTACCGAAGTCCTTCTGCCCCCAGACTTCGCAATTTAGTCCTCAATCAGCTTCAGTTAGCTTCTGTTGCCTTCTATTGCCTTCAAATCCTTAACGAAACTTAATGGCAAGCGTCCAAACTTAACTTTGAAGCCCGGAATGTCCTCGATTTGCATATATTGAGCCATAGAAACTCGAATATCTTTGAGATACCTACATGAAGCATGAAAATACATAAAAATAGTATCTCAAATGCAATTAATTATCAATCAAAGCTCAAAATAACCTATAAAATTCCGGAAAATTTATGAAAATAATAGAAAATAACAAACTTATCAACACCCCCAAACTTAAGCTTTGATCGTCCCGAGCAAAGAGAGATATGGATTATGGATAAGCTCGAGACAAAGATGGAATGAAGAAGACACTCAATCAAGATCCCATATGCATTACCATGAAAGAAATCAAACTCAAGATTATAAAAATGCATAACCAAGGTATAATGTGATTTCAATGCTATCAAACTTTCCTCAAACACTTACTTAAAAACATGAAGCACAAGCCCATGACTAAATAGCATCACTCTAGCTAGGATTGAACGTTCAATGAAATACCAAGCATAAGCCATGAAACCGAAAGAGATAAATACTTCACAAGGCAATAACCCATGGCATGACAATATCAATAGGACTTTTGCAAGCTTGTAACTTTAGGCCAAGGTTGAGCTACAAATGAAGGGAAGGAAATCAAGACAAGAGAGCACAAGTGAAGCCTTCACACTCAAGTCTATCTTCATGAAACAACATACTTCATCATAACTCACCATTCTTCTCAACAACCCCCAAACTTAGCTTCTTCTTTTCTTTTTTTTTTCTTTTTTTTTACATATAAATCAAGAACTTGGGGTTGAGAGTATATCAACTACCACAAATAATTTTTCATCCCACAATTCCCCTCTTTGAATAACTTTAAAGCACAAATGGTTCCCAATTTTGGGTTGCCCTTCACTTTTGATTTTTTTTTTTTAATACACAAGGGCCCCTTTTTGCAAGATAAACAATCCCCAACTCATCAACCAAAATTAAATCACACCACACCAATACATGAAGAACAATACTTCCATGAAGCACACATTCCCTCCAAGACATAGATTTAGCAATTCATTTCACAAAGTGCTCTCTCAAAGGGTTGGATAAAGTGTATAGGCTCATGGGATAAGTCAATGCGGGTGATCAAAATGAAGGCGAATGGGGGTCATTGTGTGCTCTTGCACACACCATTCTTTCATTAAGGCTCAAAGGGGACACTAGGGATTTAATGTGAACATGGGTAGGTCGATATGGCACAAACGAGTCAAACATGGCCTATATCATGCTATTGTCATACTCACAAGCCAAGCTATTCATCAATTTCAAGATCATCTAACGGTATCACAACTCACAACAAGGTATTCATAACACATGCACAACCAAAGCTAGAGCTTAGCTTAAAAAAAAAAATTATCAAGATATCCACACATGGGCACTATTTAACATGAATGAGGGAAAGGCTAGCACAAAAATCACAAAATATCCTCAACTATGCATATAATAATCTCAAGGCCAAATCCAAGAAAATAATGCACATACAACTCAATGAGCGCCAAAATGATGAGATGAATGATCAAAGCATAATTAAAGGGGTCCAAACTAGCTTGAAATTTTCTAAAAATTTTCAAAATTTTCTCAAAAATCGAGGGCAAAAATAATGCTAACCCCACCCCAAACTTAGAACCAGAACATTGCCCTCAATGTTCATGAACATACCAAGGCAAGGCAACAATCACAACTCCCATGAAAAGCAAATAAAAGAAAAATATTTTTGCGGGGACACTATATACACCTCCCTATAAACCCACAAACTTCGGGAGGGCTTGAAAACGACACATGCATATAAATACAAAAGCTATAAAAACAAATAAATAAAAAGAGAGGAAAGAAAACCGATGTGAATAGTTCTAATTTAAAGTCTTTAGCTTGACTTTCTTGCTCGCATCATTGTGTTCAGGATCGTTGAGGAGGATGGAAGGTTCATTCTTTTGCAATTCACCACCCAAATATGCCTTTAAGCGTTGACCATTGACTTTGAATGTTGATTGGGTAGCATCATCTTTCACTTCCACCGCTCCATGAGGGGAAACGGAAACAACCGAAAATGGTCCCGACCATCGGGATTTGAGCTTGCCCGGAAAGAGTCTCAACCTTGAGTTGTATAGGAGCACTTGTTGTCCCGGATGAAAAGATCTTGGCAAAATGTGCTTGTCATGCCACTTCTTCGTTCGCTCCTTATACAATTTTGCATTGTCGTAGGCTCTTTGTCTAAGCTCTTCCAACTCTTCCAATTGCAATAATCTCTTCTCACCGGCGGCCTTGAAGTCAAATTGAGCTTTTGGATAGCCCAATATGCCTTATGCTCTAGTTCTACCGGGAGATGGCAAGACTTTCCAAACACCATTTGATACCGGAGTCATCCCAATAGGAGTCTTGAATGTCGTCCCAATTGCCCAAAGTGAGTCATCAAGCTTTTGGGACCAATCCTTGCGATTTGGGTTCACCACTTTTTCAAGCACCCGTTTGATCTCTATTAGTCACCTCCACTTGCCCACTTGTTTGAGGATGGTAGGCCGTGGCTACCAGGCTTCACTCCATATTTTGCTAGAATTCCATCAACAACCGGTTGCAAAATGAGAGCCTCCATCACTAATGATAACTCGGGGGTTCCAAAGCGTGAGAA
>CM028379.1:36355705-36422042 GCA_013146195.2 Codonopsis lanceolata | reverse complement strand
TTACTTAATTGTTTGATTGGGGTTTTATGAGTTTAATGACCTTAGTAACCTATTTAATTATGTTAGTATGGACATAGGAGAGTATTGAGGCCAATGGCTTCTATACCCTAATTTTTGAAAGATTGATTATGACTCAACGGAGTTAACCATTGGGTTAGTATGACATTAAGGAGTAATATGCCTAAGTCCTATGAATTTTGGGGTAGTATTAATGGAGGTTAAGCCTCCAAGCATTTTAAGGTGTATGATGAACACTTGATGATTAGAGTCTTAATAATATCTCTAATGTGATTATATGCTAGTTGTGAATTTAAATGCATGACTAGATGATTGTAGAGTACATGCCTACTTATTTGAGCATATGAATATGAATTACGTGTGCTTGAAGTTTGAGTCCAATTGAGTCGGTTTGTTGAGTCGTTGGTGGGACGATATCATCTTCACGAATTGTGGGATTCGTGATTTTGATGGATCATGCCCGCAAGTTGCACACACACCCCTCTATCGATGGCCACGGTAGGAAGTAGTTGATCTTAGTTGTAGTATGGAAACATGACTTTGATAACTATTTAACTCGAGCTGAAATGTCTGGGACGCCGATACCACGATCTCGCTTATCGAGGACATATATGATTTGCACGTGCTTTTTGCAGAGCGACACACGCGAAAATGGTAACGTATCATATCCCTTTTGTATGAATTGACTCACGAAAGTGCTATATGTGAATAATGTGCTACGTGAATAGGATATGATATGAAATGATGGTTGAATGATTTAATGAAAATGTTATACTTGTCGATAACATGATATTCAAGATTGTTAAGTATGAGTACCTTGACATGATTATTTATGAAATGTATATTATGCCAATAGTATGAATTATTATTGTTGAGAGTGATGCCATGACAGAAGTTATGTTAGTAACTTGCTAAGTCTTTATGACTTACTCCTATTTGTTTTGATTGTTGTTCTCCTAGATCCGAGCCTGCGAGCCAAGGCTCAAGTGACTTAGTCAAGGCTGGTGAAGCTGACGAGGTTGTCACCTTGTAATTTTAGTATCTTTCTTTGGCAAGGACGATGGGAACATAAAGTTATATAAACTTTATGAGGGGTAGCAAGACTTTATGTGTTTGATTATTAGAACTTATGTTAATTAGTACTTAATATTTGGGAGCCGACATGTGTTAGTCGTGGCCTTATGTACTATGATGATCATGCTTTTAGCAGCTTTTAACCATGTATTGGTTAGTTTATTATGTTTGTTATCCCACATGTTTTTAGCCGGTTAAGCATGTTAGACTAGAGTTGTAGACTTAGTTTAATGTTGGCTCCAACGTCGCCGATGACTTGGTATATATATAATCGCTATAAATTATTATCACATGATTTTAATTTTGGACCAAGAGATTCATTATCTCTAAGGTTGTGTTAGTTTGAGCTTGTTAGCTCTGGGCGCCACCGCTTAATTATATTACGCCCATGTGTTAAAGTTTTTGGCGTATCTACGTTGGCCTTACCCACTATTTGCTATTTGTTTTTGTTATGTGCCTTGGAAGCGCATTTGCTCGGGGTCTCGCCTTGGGATCCGGCTCGTCGCCACGCTTGGTATCGAGCTTATGTTTATAAGTTAGTTATTCGCCGAGATAGGTTCCTTGCTTAGGGGTTGGTTTTGTGTGATAGTTCTATCTTAACGAAGAGTGTGTTCTCAGAGGTTAATGGTGGTTGACACTAGAAATGGTACTAGCATTCCAGGTAGTGCCTCAGTAGAGGCACCAAATGGTGGTAGAGAGACTAATGAGAACCTGTCGCCTGAGGTCCTCCACTTCGGATGCTCGGAGGAGCGCCTAAGCTATGGCTACCATGTATGGGTATGCTTGCGATGATGAACGAGATGAATCGGAGGGGTTTTGCAGTGGCCGAACCACCGCCGTGACCACAACCACAAATTTCAACATCGCAGTCGGGATACCGATACAGGATACTAGACACCACTGGATTCGATGCTTGAGAAGTTCAAAGTCGAAACCAAGACAGCCGATAATGAAGCCGATGCCAAGGCCGAGTTGTGTGATCGAGCATCTAGAGAAGATATTTGCACCGGCTGAGGTGTGATGATGAGCGTAAGGTGGTACTAGCAAGTTGTTTAAGCTAAAGGCGCCGCGAGCAATCGGGTGGCAAGTGCTTAGAGAGAGTTGGGACATGCTTAGAGTCCCCCACACATGGCCTAACTTTGTTAGGGAATTTAGAGCTTCATGAGGTTGTTCTGTCTGAGAAGAGGGAGAAGGAGTTTCTCTTGACCTAGGCGCAGGAGGTATGTCTATATCGCAAAGATTCACGAGGTTCACAGAGCTAGCACGCTATTGCACCTTTATTTGATTTCGATGAGGCCAAGAGAACGCATAAATTTTGTGAAGGGCTTCAAGATTCGAGTATGTGAGACACCGCAAGTATCTCATCACCGCTGGATTATGCTAAGGCAAAGCTGATGAGCCTATGCGATTGAGAGGGACATCGAGGAGCATCGTGTCATGGGTAATTCTTTTCTTCACGCCTAGATGCCGACGAGGTAATGGATCTAATCGAGGGAATTATAGTGGCACAATGATCGCAGGAAGCGGAAATGGTAAATTTAATCATGAAGGGCGTGCAAGGAATCGCCGTGGTGAGGAGTCGCTTTCTACACCGAGTCGTGGAGATCGTAGCATGATTGTGGTATGCTCCTATTGTTCAAGATGGGGCACACACGAGGATAAATGTTGAGGAAGAGTGGGGCACCTGTGGAGTGCTACTATTATTGTGGAGCCGCAGGCACGTGAAGAGGAATTGCCCTAAGTTGTGGTAATCGCCTGTGAGGATCGAGTCGCCCTACCGTTGGGGAGAGATAGTGATGGGAAGGCAAAGGTGCGTGGACGGTATTTGCTTTAGACCCAGGGGGAGTACCGAGTCGATCGGTAGCTTATTGAGGTACCGCTTTCTATCTTCGATATGAAGCACGAGTACTTATAGATCCGTGATCATCACATTCGTATGTTGCATCACACTTTGTTGATCGCTTGCGCGTATTGCCTCGCCTTTGCCTTACGTGTTTGAAGTTTCTACCCCGCTGGGGAATGTTTATTGGCTGAAGTTTATAAAGCACGGCGTACTGGGGATGAACAACATGTTTTGCATGCGATTTGGTAGTGTTGCCACTTTATGATTTTGATGTGATACTCTGCATGGATTGGTCAGGCGCTTATCATGCTTTGTTGATTGCTTTAGTAAGAGGGTTACTTTTGATATGCCGGGTGTTCCTAAATTTATGTTCTTGGGTGATAATGCATCTAGTGGTTGCGTCATTTCGCCTTAAGGCTAGGAAATTATTGTCACGCTGGTCGCACGGGTATCTAGCTTGGTGTGATTGATAAACGGTTTCACTTCCGATCTTGAGGATGTGCCGGTTGTGTGAGTTTCCTGATGTTTTCTAAGGATTTTGGGATGCCACCCGATAGGGAGATTGAGTTTTGTATCGAAGTTGTCAGCCGGGACTACACCGATATCGAAGGCGCCGTATGGATGACACCTACGCGAGTCAAGGTTCGCTTGCAGTGAGTTTTTTGACATTGGCTTTATCAAGCCAAGTGTATCGCAGAGTGCTTGGGTGCCAAGATTGTTTGTCGGGAAGAAGGATGGAAGCCTTAGGTTGTGCATTGATTAGGGAGTTGAACAAAAAGCTTACGATCAAGAACAAGTATCCATTCGCATATAGATGACTTGTTTGATCAGTTTGCAAGGATCGGTGGTGTATTCTAAGCTTGATTTGAGGTTCGGGTATCATCGGTTGAAGGTTAGAGCCGAGGATGTTCGAAACTTTTCGCTGCAATTTGGTACGGGCACTATGAGTTTATGGTGATGCCATTTGGGTTGACTAACAATGCGCCTTAGGCAAGATTTATGGACTTGATGAATCGGTGTTCCATAATTTTCTTGATTGTTTTAGGGTGGTCTTTATAGATGACATTCTTGTGTATTCTAAGTCTCTGGATGAGCATGCACAACATTTGAGGATGGTCTTGTCGATTCTTCGGGATAGGCAGCTTTATGCTAAGTTTAGCAAGTGTGCTTTTTGGCTGAGGAGGTCTCATTTTTGGGACATGTTGTTTCTAGTACCGGGATAGCGGTAGATCCTTCTAAGGTTGAAGCGATGATGAATTGGAGGAGACGACTACTGTTACGGAGGTTAGAAGTTTCTGGGGTTAGCCGGTATTATCGGAGGTTCATAGAGGATTTTCAAGATTGCTACACCGATGACACAAATTTGACCCAAAAGAAGACAGCGTTTGTTTGGAGCGATAAGTGTGAAGCAAGTTTTCAAGAATTGAAGAAAGAGGTTGACTACGGCACGCAGTTTTAGTTGCCTAGCGGAGATGAGAATTTTGTGGTTTATAGCGATGCATCAAAAAGAGGGATTGGGTTGTGTTCTTATGCAGAATGGTAAGGTGATCGCTTATGCTTCGAGGAAGTTGTCTCCATATGAGCAAAATTATCCCACGCATGACCTTGAGTTGGCAGCGGTCATATTTGCGTTGCATAAGTGGAAGCATTATTTGTATGGGTCGAAGTTTGAAATCTTTACAGATCACAAGTGTTTGAAATATTTGTTCTCACAGAAGGAGTTGAATATGAGACAAAGGAGGTGGATGGAGAAGTTGAAAGACCATGATTGTACGATACTTTATCATCCGGGGAAGGCGAACGTGGTTGCCGACACCTTGAGTAGGAAAGTTCACTTTTCGTGTTTGATGATTCGGGAATGAAAGATGTTGGAGGATGTCCGTGAGTGGAGTCCTAGTGAGGTTAATCATGGAGTGTTGTTTGCTAGTGTCTAGGCTATTCCAGTTTTATTGGAAAGGATTAAAGAAACTCAAAGAAAGGATCCGGATTAGTGAAGATCATTGATGGTTTGGGTAAGAAGAGAGGCCGAGTTTGCAATGAATCAAGAAGGGATTTTGACTTTCAAGGGAAGAGTTTGTGTACCTTCAGTTGAGGATGTGAAGCGACTTGTGTTGGATGAAGCTCACAAGGCAAGGTATACTATCCATCCGGGGAGTACGAAGATGTATAGGGATTTGAAGAAGCAGTTTTGGTGGAATGGCATGAAGCGCCAAATTGCGGATTATGTGTCGAGGTGTTTGACTTGTCAACAGGTGAAGGCGGAACATCAAAGACCCGCGGGATTGTTGCAGCCGTTGGATATTCCGGAGTGGAAGTGGGAGCACGTTACGATGGATTTTGTTTCGGGGTTTCCATGTACGCGTAGAGGGTTTGATGCCATTTGGGTTGTTATAGATCGGTTAACGAAGTCAGCTCGTTTTATACCGATTGCGATGACTTATTCCTTGAGTCAGTTGGCGGCATTGTGCGAGGAGATTGTTAGATTGCGGGGTTTCGGTTAGCATTGTTTGAGGGCAGGGGATCCGAGATTTACTTGAGGTTTTGGCAGGCTTTGCAGGAAGCCATGGGGACTAAGTTGAATTTCAGTACAGCTTTTCACCCTCAGACAGACGGACAATCCGAGAGAACGATACAGATACTTGAGGATATGTTACGGGCTTGTACGGTGGACTTTAAGGGAAGTTGGGATTCACACCTTCCCTTGGCGGAGTTTGCATACAACAACAGTTACCAATCGAGTATTGGGATGGCACCGTATGAGGCACTTTACAGACGGAAGTGTAGATCTCCTATTTGTTGGGATGAAGTTGGAGAAGCAAAGCTATGGGGTTTGGAGATTGTGCAACAGTCGGTCGAGAGTGTGAAGTTGATTCAGGATAGATTGCTTATGGCTCAGAGTCGACAGAAGAGTTATGCGGATAATCGGAGGAGAGATTTGGAATTCCAAGTTGGAGATTACGTGTTTCTTAAAGTATCGTCGAGAAGGGGTACTAAGAGATTTTGGAAGAAAGGGAAATTATCACCGAGGTTCGTTGGACCTTTTGAGATTTTGGAGCGAGTTGGGAGTTTGGCTTATAGGGTGGCTTTACCGCCATCATTGTCGGACATTCATAATGCGTTTCACGTATCTATGCTTCGGGAGTATCTTAAGGATGATTCGCATGTTCTTGCGTATGAGGAGATTTCATTTCAGCCTGATTTGTCGTATGTTGAGCAACCGGTGAAGATTCTCGACACCAAGGAGCAAGTATTGAGGAACAAGATAATTCCATTGGTTAAGGTTCTTTGGAGGAATCATGAGATCGAGGAAGCGACTTGGGAGACCGAGTTGGAGATGCGTGAGAAGTACCCTCATTTGTTTGAAGATCACGGTAAGAATTTAGGAGCTAAATTCCTTTTAGTAGGGGAGAATGTAAAACCCTGAATCATTGCTAGCTTGTTTATTGCATGAGTTCATACATTCATAATCATCATTAGTATGTTAACTTAGCTCACTCACATGTTTAAAGTTGATGGCATGTTCATTGACGTCGTTTGAGATGCTCGTTTGCACCTTTCCTTTACGAGATGCTTTGAAACTCGGGTTTGTCATTTATGTTGTAAACACATGGATTAATGTTAGAGACCATTCATAACATCATTAACACGCTTTAGATGTTGGTTGAAAGCTAGTTGCATCGTTGATTTGGTTGCTAGTTTGCTTCAAGTGTTAACCCTTCTCCGTTTGAACTTTTCGGTTGTCGTTCGGGAGTGTTTTTCTTAAGTTCCACTCCATGTCTGATTGAGGTTTGATCATTGATTTGCCTTGGTTATGTTTTAGAGGTCTTTTAAGAGTGAATTCTAGACACTTTTTGGCCTTGGGAGACTTGAGGGTGCAAGGGGGAGAGACCTAGAACTTGCGAGGGAGTAAAATGGAAATGTTGTGAGAAGCAGACATGATGCGATCGCATCATGTAGCTACCATGCGACCGCATGGTGGCAGATTCAGGTTACGGGAATTTTCTGCTATTTCACCAATTTGGTCAACTTAACCCCACCCAAACCCAACCTAACCCACCCTAAACCACCCTAGTTCGTCCTACCTATCCTCCATTGCATGCTCAACAAGTTTTGAGAGTCTTTAAGTGAATGCAAGCCACTTGGCAAGTAGAGACATCCACATGCACAAACATGCATTTGACACTTCCTCCCACCCCACTTCATCCATAGAGTGACCAATACCTCCACTAAACCCATCCTATTCAGTCATCCTCTCCAAAATTCGTGGCTGAACATTTCTCTAAGGTTAGAGAGGAGTTCTTGAAGGTTCTTGAGTAATCAACAATGGTGGCCAAATCTTGAGGAGGCCATTTACAAAACCCAACCATAGAAGGGGAGAGGACGTCAAGGAGAACACATACCCACCTTTGCATGCTCGTTTTGTTCATCTTGTAGGGCTGATTTAAGGTGAGTTACAACATCTTTTTCTATTTATTTTAGCCTCATTGACCCTAGGGAAAACAATCTTGCTATTTGATGTCAATGAGAGCACTTAGGACTTTGTAGAGATGCCATGTTCTCGTATATGCTAAATGATGAATTTTTGGTTGGATGAACAGATTATAAACCATGATTATGATGTTATTTATGTGTAGTAATGTATGATAAATCATTCTACCTTGTTGTTTAAGTGTTGGGAGCATATTTGATAAAATGGTTAGGCTTGTAGAGATGCCATGTTCTCGTATATGCTAAATGATGAATTTTTGGCTGGATGAACAGATTATAAACATATTATAAATCATGATTATGATGTTATTTATGTGTAGTAATGTATGATAAATCATTCTACCTTGTTGTTTAAGTGTTGGGAGCATATTTGATGAAATGGTTAGGATTGTAGAGATGCCATGTTCTCGTATATGCTAAATGATGAATTTTTGGTTGGATGAACAGATTATAAACAGATTATAAACCATGATTATGATGTTATTTATGTGTAGTAATGTATGATAAATCATTCTACCTTGTTGTTTAAGTGTTGGGAGCATATTTGATGAAATGGTTAGGCTTGTAGAGATGCCATGTTTCACTATATGCTAGATGATGAAATTTTGGTTGGATGAACATGTTGTAAAGTATGATTATGATGATATTCATGTGTAGAGATAGATGATGAATTATTCTATCTTGTTTGTTTAAGTGTTGGGAGCATATTTGATAAAATGGTTAGGCTCATATTTGATGAAATGACAAGAATGAATATATATGTCTAGTTTGTGACTTTGATTCTATGTTTCATACTTAATTGTTTGATTGGGGTTTTATGGGTTTAATGACCTTAGTAACCTATTTAATTATGTTAGTATGGACATAAGAGAGTATTGTGGCCAATGGCTTCTATACCCTAATTTTTGAAAGATTGATTATGACTCAACGGAGTTGACCATTGGGTTAGTATGACATTAAGGAGTAATATGCCTAAGTCCTACGAATTTTGGGGTAGTATTAATGGAAGTTAAGCCTCCAAGAATTTTAAGGTGTATGATGAACACTTGATGATTAGAGTCTTAATAATATCTCTAATGTGATTATATGCTAGTTGTGAATTTAAATGCATGACTAGACGATTGTAGAGTACATGCCTACTTATTTGATTATATGAATATGAATTACGTGTGCTTGAAGTTTGAGTCCAGCTGTAGTCGGTTTGTTGAGTCGTTGGCGGGACGAAGTATCATCTTCATGAATTGTGGGATTCGTGATTTTGATGGATCACCGCGTCGGGTTGCACACACCCCTCTATAGATGGCCACGGTAGGGAAGTAGTTGATCTTAGTTGTAGCATGGAAACATGACTTTGATAACTAACGGAACTCGAGCGGGGAAATGTCTCGGGGACGTCGATATCCACGAAAGGGATATCGAGGACACATAAAGGTTTTGCACGTGTTTTTGCAAGAGCGACACGACGGAAAAAGGGTAACGGTATCATATCCCTTTTTGTATGAATTGACTCACGAGTGCTATATGTGAATAATGTGCTACGTGAATATGATATGATATGAAATGATGGTTGAATGATTTAATGAAATGTTATACTTGTTGATAACATGATATTCAAGATTGTTAAGTATGAGTACCTTGACATGATTATTTATGAAATGTAAATTATGCCAATAGCATGAATTATTATTGTTGAGCATGATGCCATGACAGGAAGTTATGTTAGTAACTTGCTAAGTCTTTATGACTTACTCCTATTTGTTTTGATTGTTTTCCCTAGATCCGAGCCAAGTGAGCGGTTCGAAGTGAGTATCGAGTTGCGTTGGTGAAGCTTTTGACGAGGTTGCTACCTTGTAATTATAGTATCTTTTCTTTGGCAAGGACGATGGGAACATAAAGTTATATAAACTTTATGAGGGGTAGCAAGACTTTATGTGTTTGATATTTGAACTTATGTTAATTAGCACTTAATCTTTTTTTTAGAGCCGACATGTGTTAGTCGTGCCTTATGTAATATTGATGATTATGCTTTAGATGTTTTAACCATGTATTGGTTAGTTTATTATGTTTGTTAGACTAGAGTTGTAGACTTAGTTTAATGTTGGGTTCCGGCCGTAACGTCGCCGATAACTTGATATACAATTGCTATAAATTGTTATACGTGCCTATTGTTGCGTCACATGGTTTTAATTTTTGGACCAAGAGATTCATTATCTCTTTGGTTGTGTTAGTTTGAGCTTGTTAGCTCGGGCGCCACTGTTTAATTATATTACGCTTCCGCATGTGTTAAAGTTTTTGACATATCGCCGTTATGGCCTTACCCACTATTTGCTATGTGTTTTTGTTATGTGCTTTTGGAAGCGGCATGACCTCGGGGTCTTGTCTTGGGATCCGGGTCGGGTCGCCACACTGTAGCACCCGAAGACCAAGAGAAAACAACTTTTACATGTCCTTTTGGTACTTTTGCTTTTAGGAGAATGCCCTTTGGATTATGTAATACACCAGCCACCTTTCATAGATGCATGATTTCTATATTTTCATACTTAGTTGAAAGATGTGTTGAAGTTTTTATGGATGATTTTTCAGTTTTTGAAAACTCCTTTGATCATTGCCTAGAAAATCTTACATCAGTTTTGAAAAGATGTTGTGAAACAAATTTAACTTTGAGTTGGGAGAAAAGTCATTTCATGGTCAAACATGGAATTGTCTTAGGGCATGTTGTGTCAAATAAAGGTATTGAAGTTGGTAAAGCAAAAATTGAAGTAATTTCACAACTACCTCCTCCAACTTCAGTTAAAGGTGTTAGAAGTTTTCTAAGGCATGCTGGTTTTTATAGAAGATTCATAAAAGATTTTTCCAAAATCTGTAAGCCTCTATGTAACTTATTAGCAAAAGATAATGAGTTTGTTTTTGATAAAGAATGCTTAGATGCATTTAATTTATTGAAAGAAAGATTAACTATTACCCCTATTTTATCCGGCCTTGATTGGTCTCTTCCTTTTGAAATCATGTGTGATGCATCAGATTTTGCAATTGGAGCCGTGTTAGAATAAAGGGTAGATATAAAGCCTCATGTAATACATTATGCTAGTAGAACTCTAAATGATGCACAATTAAATTACACAACAACAGAAAAAGAGTTTTTGGTAATTGTGTATGCTTTAGAAAAAATTATATCATATCTGTTAGGATCAAAAGTGATAATATTTTCTGATCATTCTGCATTAAAATATTTATTAAGTAAGAAAGATGCTAAGCCTAGACTAATTAGGTGGATGCTATTGTTGCAAGAATTTGACATCACAATCAAAGATAAAAAGGGAACCGAAAATGTCGTAGCCGACCATTTGTCTAGATTAGAATTTTCACCCTAGCTTGAATGTCAATTTCTTGATGACCCAATTCCCATAAATGAAGATTTTTCTGATGAGCAACTGTTAGCTATTAAAGATTCAGACCCTTGGTATGCGTATTTTGTCAATTATTATGTGTCTGATATCATAAATCCTGACTTTGATCATTATGAAAAGAAGAAATTTTTGGCTGAAACGAAAAATTATTTTTGGGAAGAGCCTCATTTATATAAAATATGTTCAGAATCTTTAATTAGGAGATGTATTCCAGAAAAAAGACCAATAAAGTATTGTGGAATTCTGCCATGAATACTCTTGTGGAGGTCATTTTAGTGGAAATAAAGCTGGTAGAAAAATTTTGCAATCTGGTTTATATTGGCCAACTGTTTTTAGAGATTGTGAACTATTTTATAGAACATGTGATAAGTGTCAAAGAACTGGTGGAATGGGAAAAAGAAACGAAATGCATTTACATGTTAACATGGTTGTTGAAATCTTCGATGTTTGGGGCATTGATTTCATGGGTCCTTTTCCAGTGTCAAATAATTGTGAGTATATTTTGGTAGCAGTTGACTATGTGTCTAAGTGGATTGAAGCCATAGCAACTAAGACAAATGATGGTAAAACCGTGGTTAAATTTGTAGAAGATCTGTTTGCTAGATATGGAGCACCTAAGGCCATAATAAGTGACCAAGGGACTCACTTTACCAATAAATTACTGAATAATGTTATTAAGAAACATGGCGTAACTCATAAGTTAGCTACACCATATCATCCTCAAACATCTGGCCAAGTAAAGGTAAGTAATAGATAAATTAAAGCAGTGTTAGAAAAGACTGTTAGGCCTAATCGTAAAGATTGTGAATCTAAATTTAAGGATGCTTTATGGGCATACCGAATTGCTTTTAAAACCCCAATAGGAATGAGTCCATATAGAATGGTATATGGCAAATCATGCCATTTACCAGTTGAAATTGAGCATAAAGCTTATTGGGCTGTTAAAGAATTAAATTTAGATTTAACCTTGGCTGGTGAGGAAAGATTGTTTCAATTAAATGAATTAGAAGAACATAGGCTAAATTCGTATGAAACCGCTAAAACGTATAAAGAGAAGACCAAAAAGTATCATGATATGGGGTTAGCCAATAACATGTTTCGACCATGATTGAAAGTTTTACTTTTTAATTCTAGACTTAGGCTATTCCCTGGAAAATTGAAATCTAAGTGGTCTGGTCCTTTTATAATTGTACGAATTTATCCTCATGGAGCTGTTGATATACAAAATCCAAAGAATAATGAAATTTTTAAAGTTAATGGACACCGACTCAAGCCATACCTTGAGCCGATGTCAGTTGAACGAACAATTGAATTAATTCGTTTGGTTGACAATGAACCGCCCAAGGATTAGGTTTGCAGTTGGGTCGAGCCAAAGACGTTAAACAAAGGCGCTAAGTGGGAGGCAACCCACTATTATGAATTTTATTGCTTTTGTAGTTAATTTAAATATGTTATTCTCCATTAAATGTATTTTTGGACATTTAATTTTTAAAATTAAATATGCCAAAATTCAAGTTTGGGGGAGAAAAGTATCTTAATGTTGTATTTATATGTTGCTAATAATTTTAGTTTAGAATTTTTGTAGAGTTTTAATACAGGAAAGTGACGAAACATAACGGAATATAATGGAGGGGCTTAACTGCTAATCTGCTGAAAAAGATTGAAACAGAAACAAAAAGGAGACATTCTGCCGACCTTGCGGACGCAAGGTGTGGAAGGCCGGCACGCAAGGTCCTCAAATGGCATCGTGACTTGTACTAGCAGACGTGGGAATCCGTTGAAGAATTCAAAACGCCTGAACTGCCTACCTTGCGGACTCAAGGTAAAAGCCACCTTGCGACCGCAAGGTGCCTTTATATAAGCACAGTCGGGTTTGCTCCTGCAGAATCATTCCAGAACATTACTCCCTCCTTCCAGTAGAAGCAGCAGCCGTCTCCCCTCTTCTAAATCCGGCGAGATCCACAACATTCTTCCAATTTTCGGCCATTATACAAGAAGATCTTCTCCCTCCTTCAATCCTTTCAACTCCCATCATCCTTACATCTCTTCCATTGCACCCCATTGAAGAAGCTTGAAGCAAGGAGAAGGAACTCCATTTTTGCCGGCGAAGAGCTCAAACTCCGGCGATAATCATCCTTAAGGCTGCAAACAAGTAACTCTAACTCCTTTCTTTAATTTTTGACATCCAATTTTTGCATGCTAGGTTGTTAGACAATTTTACGTGTAGATATTTGCATGCTTTAGGAATTAATTTTTAATTTTAAAATTTTGAAAAAGAAGAATATTTTAATTGTTAAATATTTTAAAATTTTAATTTTGCTCAAACATAATGTTCCGTAAACGTAGAAATACCGGCGCCTCCACCTCCCGCCCTGTTCAGGAGGAGGAACCAAATTATGACCAGCATCGTTTTATTTCTTACGAGGCCTCAAAAAAATACGCGGCCAAGCTCTCCAAGTCATTGGTTCCCGAGAGGGGATTTATGGCTGAAGAATTTGGCCTGCGCAATAACTTTACGGCCCGTAGGTGGGGGTTATTGACCGATTCTCCGGACAAGGCTGTCGTGTCTATTGTCCGTGAATTCTATGCCAATGGCCGCATTGGCATAGATGGGGGTGTTTTAGACACCGTTAATGTTAGGGACGTTATTGTTGACTTTTCGTCCCAAAGCATTAACATGTATTACGACACATCCAACTTCGCGGATGGTGCCGACGACTTTAGCCTCCACCTCCATACCCCTGTCCCTCTCGAGGTGGTCAATGCGACCATCGCCCTCCCTGGTGTTGAGTGGACCCAAAACCGTAATCCACCCTACGGTCCACGCACCATGGAGGAGTCCTTCCTGCTGAACACGGCCAAGCCCGTGTTCAAATTCATTTGTGCCCGTCTCATGCCTTCCAGTCACCAACACACGGTGACTTGGGGTAAGGCTGTCCTGATCTACACCATTATGACTGGTGGGTTTGTTGATGTTGGCCGCCTGATCAACGGCCAAATTAAGACCCTTATTAGAGGTGCCACAAATGCGGGGTTCGCGTTCCCGCATTTGATTACCGAGTTGTGTAGGGGGCAGGCGTGAGATGGCCCCGACATGCAGAGAGGCTTAAGGCTGGTCCGGCCATTACTATGGCCATTTTGTTTGAGCACCAGCAGCAGTCGCGAGTGCGGGTTCCTCACGGGGAGGAACCCGAAGAGGAGGAGGAGGACCCGCTCGAGGGGATCTCCAATAGGCTAGAAGAGGTTGCCCTTGAAGCCCAAATGGCAACTCAACAGTTGGCACAAATGCGTGCCGACCAAGAGCGGCTGTTTGGGTGGTTTAACACCGTGGGACAAAATGTCTCCACTTATTATGGGCTGCCTCCTGGCACGATCCCCGAGTTTCGTCCTCATTCGTTATTTCCGCCCGACTCACCTTGAGTCGAGGCCCAAGTTCCATCCTCTTTCGTTAGGTGGGCCTGCTATTTCCTTTTGATATTTGTCCTTCCCCATCAATCCTCTCATATGTTCCTCAATTTTGAGGACAAAATAGAAATTAAGTTTGGGGGGGGGGATTCTAAGCCCAGAGTCTTAGCAGGTCCTAGCCTAAGGAGGAATGGAGTTGGGCTACGTTTTTAGGGTGAGGAAAATTTTCTTTTCTCGATGACCATTTAACTCCTCACCCGCCTTTCTTGTTTTTAATTTTTTCTTATTTTCGGAGGTGTTGCCTTGACCAGAATACACTGGTTTTGGATGCTCGTGGATTCCTCTTGTGGGAACCCATCACCAGTTGGGTCATCAACATCTCCTATTTTCTTTTCTTTTTTAAATAAAAATCAAAATTTCAAAATCAAAATCAAAATCAAAAAAATAATATATTTAAAAAAAATTTTAGCCTCTAGTTTAGGTGTGGTAGTACTAGTCGGTGAGGAGTTAATGCAATGAACCGCATAGCTAGTCTGTAGATCCCTCTGGAATTTACTTGATTTTGCGAAACTTTTACTTTTCTCCAAATTCTTCATGCACCCACATCAGTCTTAATTATGGATTGATTAGAATAAGTTTTATAAATTTTATAGCACCTACTTCATTACAACAAGATATGCACAAGAATATGATGCATAGCCATTCGAACATGATTGTTGCATTAAATTGTGACTTAGGGTCAATTGCATGATAGTTAGATCCCTTGGATTTTTATCATTTATATATCTCAAGCACACTTTCGAACCGTGTTTGCATGTTAGTCTTAATTGTCCCTACCATCTATCTTAGCGAATGCTTATGTAAAATCCAGTGATGCTAAACATTCAACCCCACGATTCTCATAATTGATATGATATTATGTGTGTCTTACTTGCTTTAAAAACTACATGAGCATTTGATATTAAGAAATGACTTAGGCCATCTTTGGATAGTTAGAGCCTAAATATTCCCTGACCTTTACTAAAAATATCCCTATTGTCCCATTTGAGCCTAATTTAAAAAGAATGGAGTGTGCTAAGCACACTATTTAAGCCTCCATTCGACATCGTTTCTATTACCCACATTAACTTAACCCTAAAAGCCTATACACTTTTAGCCTACCCTTTGAGAGAGTAGGGTGGGGGTGGGAAATTGATTTTTGAGGACCATTCTTTTCGCTAGGCTATTTTTTCTCAAGACTTCCGTCTTTTCGTCGAAAACGAAAAAAAAAAAAAATATATATATATATATATATATATATATATATATATATATATATAGAAAAATAAAAGAAAAGAAAAAAAATATGTATCGACGAAAAATGAAACGGAAGAAGAAGAGTGCAAAAAGATTCAAATGGAAGCATAGCTTTCAAAAGAAAATATGTTAGAAAATTATTGCTGAGAATAATGATGTGATATTTTTAGAAGTATATATTGCCCAAAACAAGTTTGGGGGGGGGGGAAGAAGAAAAGTGAAAAGTAACGAAAAGCACCCCCCTACTTGTCGTCTTTGCAGGTCCTAGCCTAAATAGGGAAAACTTCCTTTTGCTTGGAAGTATGAGGGATAAAGGGTAGTCTTACTCTCTCACTTTGAATTCCAATCCCTTTCCATCAAATCCCCCATCACCTTGGCCTTACATTACAAGCTAAATAAAGACCTAATGATCTTCTTACCAATGCTTGTGTTGTTTTCTCTGCTAAGTGAGTCATATGGAATTGATCAAACACTTCATGTTCATTATGATTCGCCTTAAAGCTCACTGTGTTAGCACAATCTTAGCTTTTACAAGTAATTGGGATAGGAGAGCATTGTATGTCATACATAGAAGTGCATGGGATGGATGTATAAGTTTTTGAAATCCTTGGTGACCTCTCTTTCTGTAATAGACCGGGTTTGGATGGTAGATCTCATAATTCATAATACATGGTTTTCAATTAAACTTTGATTTTCATATGAATGTGGTGTTTAGCTTAATAAAATTGTTTTAGTTAAGATATTATCTAAGACTGGTGATCACACACACGGAGAAATTAAAAGTAGTAGCAGATTTAAGAGAAGATCAGTTGGTTTTATGTGACTTAGCCTGCATATATGTGGTGAGCATCAAACTGAGACTGTCTTTGTATGCCATGTTATTATAACTTGAGGTTGAAGCCAAAAAGATTTTTGTTTTATTTTAGTTTAGTTTTTTTTTCTGCTTTTGTATTTATCTGCTTTTGTATTCATATGCATAGTCGAGTCACTCGAAAGAGTCTCCTTGAGTTTGTGGGTTTATAGAGGAGTGTAAATAGTGTCACCCTCCAAAAAGATTTTTATTTTGTGTTCGTATTGTTAGTCAATTGCTTTTGTATTTATAAGTATTGTTTACTCGTGAACGAGCAAAGTTTAAGTTTGGGGGTATTTGATCGATGTATTTTATACGTCGATTCTATATGCTTCTATGACTTAAATTATGCTACTTCACGAGGCTTTTGGCTACTGATATTTGTTTTTAGTGAGTTTTGTGAGTTACAGGGTTTTTAGTGAAAATATGCCAAACACAAGGCTTTTATATGCAAATTCCAAGAAGGGTCCAGAATGAAAAATGATGAAGAAAAGAAGAAAGTCCATGCTGGAGACCTTGCGGTCGCAAGGTGTTTCAAACCTTGCCCCCGCAAGGTGGACAGTAACTTGAAGAAATCAAAGCCCGGAATACTGGAGACCTTGCGGACGCAAGGTACCCCAGACCTTACGACTGCAAGGTGGTCAGAACGTGAAAAATTCGTATTTTCACTGGAGATTCGATTGCAATACAACTATATGGTATAAATAGGAACCGGGAACCAAAGCCTAGGATATAGAAAAACGGCTGGAAACAGTTTTGTATAGCTTTAGAGTAAATTTTAGGTTGTATAACATATTTAGATTGTGTAATTACAAGTATTGAAGATCAGATCATGTCTCCGTTCATCTCCATGTGTTGTTCATTGTCTATGATGAACTAAATCATCACTAATCTAGGAGGTGGGAGGTAACTTGTATCGAATTTATGTTTTAGTTCATATTTATGTTCATTTAATTCTTGTTGATTGTGGTGATTATCAATCTCTCTATTATTTAGCTTTGAACAAATGAATGTAATTGCAAATTATAAAGGCCTAGAGGTGCGGATAACTGCATGACCAATGTGCATATGTCGTACACTGGCTCACCATCACAATAAATTGGACCTATCGATGCACGAGAGTGATAAGTTAGGACCAGGTTCATACATGATTTAGGTGACAGCTAGATCATATGTTCTTGTGCTTAGGATATAGAATGGATGAATGTTGCGTGGATGGAGGCTGAACCAATAGTTCAACAGACTATATCTATCTTTTGTGAACGAACTCAAGAAATTGAATGATAATTATTGTGAATTAATCATAAAGGAGATACAAGTGAAACCCGAATCCTAGATTGACATCTACCATAAGATCTTCATAACCTGTAATTACTGCTAATTAGTTAAACACCTAAATAATAATAATAATTTAGAGTAGAATAATTACAAAACCCCCCCTTAGATTAATAATTTGCTATCAATAAATTGCACTATTTGTGCTCTCTTGTCTCTGTGGGTTCGACCCTTGCTTCCAATACTATTCTATAATAATCTTGTCCACTTGTAAGGAAAATAATTAAAATAAGACATCGATCACTTACCAAATCTGAGCAAAGCAAAGAATCTCTTGATTCAAGAAGAAACTCAAAGAAGGTGTAGCAGTGGAACAAATGGCAACTATAACATGAAAGAGCTATCTACAGCTGTACTAAGTAAAACTTCATATAGTACTTTTACTGGATATGGAAAAAATGGAAACAAACCCTTTAGGGATATGTCTGGTCCAACCATTAGTACCACTCAGAAAGGGAAATTTTGGTGTGATTTCTGACATGGAGACTCGCATACCAACGAAATTTGTTTTTATCTTCATGGTTATCCAGACTGGTACAAGCTGAATGGTACCAAACCAGATCTTAGTAAGATGCCTAAAAACAAGGTGAAGAGTGTGGCTGTAAATGTTGTAGGGTGTGACAATGAGAATGTTGATCCTATAGATCGTAAAACAAATGTTCAAGAACTCACTGAAAATCAATTCAGTCAGTTGGTGCACTTACTGCCATACACAGGGGCAATGCCAGATAGTCCAGAAGCACATATTACAGGTAAGATTGCATGTTCTAGTCTTATGATCCCTATGGTTTCATCCAATCATAGTTTGAATACTGAGTGTATAATTGACACCAGAGCCACAGATCACATCACCACTCCAATTGTCTTATCAATCTTGTTTGTATTAACTCTTCAATTTATCTGCCCAATGGTCACACAACACAAATATCTTACAAAGGTACTATCCAACTTGAAATGAACATTATTCTGTATGATGTTCTATTTGTTTCATCTTTCAAATTCAACCTCTGTCTGGAAGCAAATTAGCTGCTGACATCTTATTTTTTTCAGCTTATGTTTGCTTCCTACAGGACCTAGAACACAAGGAAACCAAGGAGATTGATAGATTGGTGGGTGGATTGTATAGAGCTTTGCATCCAAGGGATGGTTATGACAAGGCTATTCCAAGAAGTTTTGTACAAACTAGTGTTAATTCCATGCATTCTGCAGATTCCTGTAAACCTGATTTGTACAATTATGTGATTTCTTGTTCTGCATCTTCCTCATTCAACGAAGAGACTTCTCTGTGGCATTTAAGACTAGGCCATATTCCTCTTAGTGACTCTCATTCTGTCACCCCATTTGCCCCACTACACTGTGATGTATGGGGCCCATACAAACATCATACATACAATGGTTATAATTCATTCTTGACCATAGTAGAAGACCACTCCAGAACAACTTGGCCATTTCTCTTAAAATCCAAAGATCAAGTTCCTGCCCAACTTTAATATTTCCTTAATATTGTTAAAACTCAGTACAATGCATGTGTTAAGGAAATTAGATCGGACAATGGGACTTAGTTCTTTAGCTCAAATGTGCCCTCTATTCTGGAACCTCTTGGTATCACTCAACAAAGCACTTGCATTGACACTCCTCAGCAAAATGGTAGAGCTGAGAGGAAACATAGACACTTGTTAGAACTGGCTAGGGCTATCATATTTCAGGTCAATCTTCCTATTTCTTTTGGGGAGATTGTCTCCTTATTGCAACTTATCTTATTAGCAGATATCCAAGTTATGTACTTCATTTCAAAAATCCATATGAGGCTCTCCTTGGTCACAAACCATCTTATACACATCTCAAGGTATTTGGACGTCTTGCCTTTGCTTCCAGTCTACCTCACATCAGAGACAAATTTGGTTCTAGGGCTAGAAAATGTATCTTCCTAGGATATCCTAATGGAAAGAAGTCTTACAAAATGTATGACTTAGACACCAAACATATATTTTATAGCAGAGATGTAGTGTTTTATGAAGATCAGTTTCCTTTCTCCAAAACACAGGATAGCACTCCCACATCTACCTTCACCTTTCCTTCCTTACTCTTCATGTGGATGATTTGTTTCCTTTCACATTTGATGTTCCCTCTACATCCCATTCTTCCTCTTCTGCTGATAGAACAACCTCTAGTTCTGTTCCTCTTCCTTCTCCTACAATAGATCCTTTTCCAAGGCATGTCAAACAAAGGACCATTCTTACAAAATTCAAAAACTATACTAATATGCCATTCAACTTATCATCTTCAACTTGGGCTTGTGTTCAAAGGTATTTCTCATACTCTATGAACAACATCATGTCATATTCTCATCTTTCTTCATCTTATCAACATTTTATTGCTAATATTGATAGTGCTTTTGAACCTAAGACTTATGCTCAAACTGTCAAGAGTCCACAGTGGTGTCAGGATATGACCCTAGAGTTGGAGGCCTTAGAGAGAAATCATACCTGGACATTACAGTCTCTTCCTGTTGGTAAAAAGCCAGTAGGCTGCAAGTGGGTATATAATATCAAACACAAACATGATGGTTCAATTGAGAAATACAAAGACATATTGATGGCTAAGAGGTTTACAAAGATAGAAGGCCTAGATTACTTTGATACCTTTGCACCAATTACAAAGATGACTACAGTAAGGGTTTTACTTGTTCATGCTACCATGTAAAAGTGGCCTCTATGCCAGATGGAAGTTTCCAATGTTTTTTTTGCATGGTGATCTCAATGAGAAGGTGTTTCTGACCCCTACCTCCTGGCTACTCTCCTCCTACCTCTCCTTCTCCACCTAATCTGGTTTGCAAATTAGTCAAGTCATTGTATGGTCTGAAGCAGACACCAAGACAATGGTTTCATAAGTTGTCTTCTGCCCTAAAGCCTTTTGGCTTTGTTCAGTCAGTCACTGATCACACTTTCTTCACACAGGTCTCTACTAAGAGGCTTTACAGTCCTTTGAGAAGTGGCTAATTGCCACTGCTTATCTCTCCACTACTGAGCAGATTGTAGATGTGTTCACTAAAGCACTTTCTACTTTTCAGCTGCACTATTTTCTATCCAAGCTGGGAGTTCTGAATCTCTTCACCCCTCTCAGTTTGAGGGGGGGTGATGAAGTAAGGGATAGAAAGACCAGGATAACAGGAAACAAAGAGGGTAAGTATTGTAATACAAGCAAAGGTGACTTCAAGGGTGTCGAGTGTACTGAAGATAAAGGCAAAGGTTGATCTATGTAACATAGTGAGTTAGTTAGAAAGATATATACTATCGATGTAATAGGGAAAAATTCAGTTTCGATGCTTCTGTAATTCCATATGTTCAGCAATGAAGATTCATGACTTCTTCCTCAAATCTTGATCTTCAATCTTTAACACCTAGTAAACATCAATAGAAAGGCTATGTCTGTCAAATTGTAGAAATTGATGTTTATTATGAATCTTTATCTTCCCACCCCGTCAATTTTATGAATGGTTGGTCTGTGACTGTGTGTCATGGTTGGAAGATATCAAGCAAAGCTAAATAGTGAGGACTGAGGTGAGGGCAGCAACGAGTGTGATATTCCAATATTAGAGAACATGCATTAAATGATCTCTAGTTTGGGTGGACCACATTTTTTACAGCAGGGTCGGCCCTGTAAAATCGGGGGCCCAAGGGCAACTACTTCGAACAGGACCCTTCCTTTGTAGCATAATTTTTTTTTTCCAATTTTTGAAAAATTAAAGAAACAAAGGTTATGTATGTCATTTTTTTCTATTGGTAAATCTTTTGAAAATATGTCGAAAAACATTTTCGGATGTTTAGCAAACACACGGAAAACAATATATGAATAAATACAAAAAGTATATTCTAATACTAATGTCCATATTGAACATAAAATAATGTTTAACTTTAAGTAATTTTCTTTAGTAATCCTTAATTTATCATTAATGGTGTCAAATCAATAATGTCTATTTTTTTTCAATGTCACAAATACAAACAAAAAATAGATAATACTGAAGAAAACAACGTTTTAAAAAAGAAAATTGATAATCTTTAGAATATCCCTAAATAATATAGTGGACACTAACTTTATAACGTAATGAGTATTTATTTAAATTATAATTTATAAATAATGTGCACAAACTCTAATTATATTTCTAAACAATGTATTTGTTAAGCAAAATATTGTGTCCTTGTAAATATATGTAATTGTGGAAGAGGCGAAGGGGTGCTCGAACATTTGGAAAATGAATCCGTTAGTCATTTTCTTGAAAAGAATGCTTCATTTTCCGTTGACTTAGAAAAACTTTTATGTTGACTAAGTCATTTTCTTGAAAAGAAGACTTCATTTTCCGTTGACTTGGAAAATTTTTATGTTGACTAAATTTTCCTCTGGTTACCAAATACTGGAAAATAAGGAAAACGTTTTTCAAAACTCATTTTCCGTGAAAGAAACGGAGTCTAAGTCTTTTTTAGAAATTAGAATAGGACATTTATTTTTTTTTTTTAATAATGTGTAGGATTTTTGTGAGATTTGGGGGCCCAAAAAATTGGGTATTTTTAGGGGGCCCAAGGCCATGGCCTCGCTCTCCTTATGGCAGATCCGGCCATGTTTGACAAAATTAATGTACCGTATCATATTTTCAACACATCCCACACACACACACACACACACACACACACGAGTATTTCTTACCTTTTCTCTTCATTATGTTAAAGCACTTGGTTCGTCAGAATCAAAGTAATCACGATGAATTGTCAGAATAGCTTATGAATTGAAATTGGATTTGAGAATGAAATGCTTAAAATTGTACTTGGAGTCTGGTTGAAGGCTAAATTCTAAATTTACTCATCGCTCCGTTTAGTTTAGCCGATTTAAGATAAAATCTGACTATCAACAAAGCTGCTGCTTAAAAGTTAAAATTTCCCTGCACAAGTTTTCCCTCCTATTTCTAAATTATTCAGTTTTGATTTGTTTAAGTCAAATGGATTGTTTTTCAAACAGAAATGTTTTTTTTTTCATTTTTTGTGACCTTGATTTTATGTGGCATACCTCCCACCACTAAGATAAAATTTACAAAAAATAAAAGAAATGGGAACAACTAATAGAAAGAGTTATTTTTTTTAAATGCTGATGAGGATGTATTTTTTCTTTCAAGTAGAATGTGGAAATTAATATTTTTATTCACAATGTGAAAAAAGTTTTTTTTTTCAAAAAATGTATAAATCCTATGTCACACTTAATTGTTTCACATTTGCATCGGTGATGCTCTTGAGGAAATTGTTTATCATAATTGTTTAAACAAGATTGTTATTCTACCATGTAAAGAAAAGAATTGGATCCAAACTGTTGGATCTTGGATTGAAGAAGGAATGGGATTATTTGTATATATGAGAGATTCTCGAATTTACATGACCCTAAGGCAGTATATATATGCCTGGAGAATCAAGAAAGAAGAAATAAAACAGAATACGACTAACTAACAAACTGATCACCAACAACTATTTACAAATAGCCTCTGGAACAATGAGAAAATTACTCCCAGCCACTAAAACTTTCTTTAACTATAGAATACAAAAATCTCCTTAACTTGTTATTCATTTCTCCATACTTTGCACAAGCTTTTATCTCATTTCCTTGCTTGATATTCAGGCTGTTAATCTTTCCTTTTCCATTGTCAATGTTAACACTTACCAGCAGGGTTACCACTGTGATGATATCTATTCTTTGAAGTGACACATATATCTCACATGCACTTTGCTTTCAAGACAAAATTATCACCATGGTGATAATATTGGTGATAATTTAGTATTAATGTTGTTTAAAATAGACTATTTTAAAAAAACATCATTAAAAAAATAGTGTCCTATTTACATGAAACGAACGAAACCCCATCTATCACTTTATAGTCTTTACCTATATTTTATGTTTTAAATATAAATCGCATACACATATTTTAAGATTTAAAAAAACTAAATATTATACTAATATTTATAATAAAATAAATTAATCTTTCTTGATGGTATTATTTAGAATTAGAAAAGGTGTATTGGTAACGCAAGGGAGTAGTAAAAGTATATAACTATGTATCTTGCCAAAAGAGGAAACAATAAAGAAATGAAACGTCATGTACAATTTGGTTGGAGTAATACTAGCCTTATCACTATTGTTACAACTTATTTAAAAAAACATAATTGACTTTTCAATTTCATCTTTTATAAAACAAATTGTAATACTAGTGATAATATTGGTAATAAGTATAACATTTTTGATAAATTTGGTAATAGCCACTATTTTTCCTACTAAAAGAAACCAAAAGATTCGTCTATCTTGTTATTCCCACCCTTTTTAAAAAGAATCATCTTATTTGATTGAACATACCAATTAAAATAAATTAATTTATTTGTTTATAAATATTTATGTAATACGTAGTTTCTTTTAAATCTTTCGTATGAGTGGTCATAATTAAAGAAGTAAGAAAAGTATAGGTAAACTAGTAAAAATAACTTTTTTAAAACGGAGGAAAAGAAAAGCAACACGATTATATAATAATAAATAGAGTATTTATTTGTTTTAGTTTAAAATTACCAAAATACATTAATAAAAATGTTGTGCACAACGAAAGCAATTGCAAACAATTACAGAGAAATAGCAAGACCAACTGAAAGAGAAGTGGAGATTGAGGTCAATGGACTATTGAAATTTTATTATGATCAATCTTTTACACGTTTTAGTGCTCCAATTATACATAGAGCTACAATGTCAAACCCTGAACCGACTTAAATAGAATAAAAACTAATTGTCGCGCCATCACTCCTCAAGATGTGACCACCTTCATATCGACGCAGTCGCTTTTCCCAACGAGACGTGACCATTTCTACTTTAGAGAATTTGTCCAACCAAGACGTGGTCAATTCTCCAAACCACACGACCGCCTTCCCAGACGTGATCGCCTTATCCTTGGAGGACTTGGCCCATTAGAAGATAAAGAACCCAACAGTCGAAACCTTCACATGCACCTTGTAGGATTTGACCTCCAACATATTTAATAGTTAGAAATGTGCAACAAATCTAAACAATGTTGAACTTGCTAGTAGTAACCGGCTCTGTCAACATGTATGTAGTATTTTCCGTGGTGTGTATCTTTTCTAGCAAAATATCCTCATTATTAATCAACTCATGAATCTTGTGAAACCTCACATCAATGTGCTTCGTTCTCGAATGATAAATTTGATTCTTCACTAAGTAGATTGCACTAGGGCAACATAATTCCACCTTGCTGAACACCCAACTACTTGGCTAATCCCCAAAACCATAAGGCTTCCTTTGCAGCTTCAACAGTTGCCATGAATTATGTCTCTATTGTAGATAGTTCAATAATTAATAGCCTAAATCATAGCTTTCCAACATGTAGGTCCACCCACAAGAGTAAACATATAACCTGTGGTCGATCTCCTACGATCCAAGTCACGTCACCCGTATTGTCTGAATTAACATAACCCACAGTCGAAGGCTCCACACTTTGCCTCTCAAACATAATGTCATAGCCCATAGTGTCCTTCATGAATCTGAAAATCCACTTGACTACCTCCCAATGTTGTCTACCCGGATTAGCCATATATTTTTTCACCATACTAATTGCATATGCTAAATCTAGTCTAGTACGTACATACCGTGGCATACATGAGACATCGTATTGTACTTGCATAGAGAACCTTTGACATCACTTGAATTTCTTCACCCGTCTTTGGGGAATCTCTAAGGTAGAGAAACTAAAATGATTCGCCAGTGGTGCTTTCACAGGTTTTGCATCTTCCATGTTAAACCTCTCTAATATATTTTCAACATAGTTTGCTTGAGAAAACAACATTTTTTTAGATTTTTCGTCTCTATAAATCTTTATCCCAAAAATATTATTGGCTGCCCCAAATTCTTTCATGTCAAACTCTTTACTTAACAATGCCTTTAAATTCTTGACCTCATTAATACTTTTACAACCAATATCCATAGCGTCAACATACACTAATAGAAAAATAATGGAACCATCATCAAGGCTTCTCACCTCGGAGGACTTGGCTTCTTATCTGAGTAATCGAGTCATACTGTTCATAACATCACAAATTTGTATCCCAACTATCTTATCTTTGATTTCCATCTCGATTAACGTTTGCCAAGTCATTAATGAAAGTAACAATATAAATTACTAATTGAACAATTCATTAATAATTACCGATGGAAATTCTGGCTTGACGAAAATTAATGATCGCGGTTTATCGACAGAACACCGAGGGAGCGTTTCGTCGGTAATGGACATTTACCGACGGAATCAAGATTTTACTGACATAAATGTTCTGTTGGTAAACATTGTTTTTCGAGTAGTGAATATATTGTTCATGGTCACAAAGATTTAATTATAATGTATATGCCAAAATATGTTTACCACGCTCAAGTTTTCATCAAATCCCACTTTGTACCCCCAATATTAAAAATGTCCCAAGTTCATGCATGACGTTGCCATTCGTGCCATTTCCCTCTCCCCGACTCGTCAATGGTCATTTTGAAAATCACGTTAAGTTAAATTGCACGCATTCATACAAATGCGAGTTAATTTTGTCCTTTCCATGACATGTTTTCGTTAAGAAATTCTCTCTCTAGCATCTTCCATCTTTATCCCCACAAAACTCTAATGTCTGATTTCTCACTCCTCTTCATTTACTATAAACCTTTACATTGTTTAGTAGAATTTATTAGCATCCACCATGCATTGTTAAAGGTAGAAGGAAATCAAGAGAAATGAAAGGAATGGGTAAGAAAAAAAAATATAGTTCACTTAAAGGCTTGTTTGGATCAATCTTCACATAATGGGTTCAGTTTTAAAGGTTTAAATAAATGCCTCAGAGAGGGGTTGGTTCTTGAAAGAAGCGAGCTGAAGGGGCACTATGTTTTCGACTAAGAGTTGAGGCAAAGGGAAGAGGCAAAGAAGAATGAAAGATGATGACACGAGAAATTAAATCTTCAAAATTTTATCCTTCAACCACCTTGAGTAGACACAAAAGGCGAGGATGTGCAGTGAAGAAAGAAAAACAATTCTTCTCTTCTTTGTCTCTCCTCGCCACTTTGAACCCTCATCCTTTCGTTCGTCTTGCCCCACCCAAAATTCTTAGGCATAGTCCCAGTTTCACACTCGTCACTCGACCAACAAATTCTTTAAGCATGGTTAGATTTGATAGAGAGAGAAAGAGAAAGAGAGAAAGAAAGGGGAGAAGAGAGCTAGAAGAAGGTAGGATAAGCGAGCAACAATGGTAGAGAAAGAAAAAATTTCATATCAAGTTAAAAAAAAATACCTCTTCTCCTCTCCAAACCACCTTTGTCACTCATATTTCGCCCAAATTGAACACCCCTAATCTTTAATCGCCAATTCCGGCCAAATCGAACACCCCCAATTTGATGCTTGGATGGGTCCTTCTATGTTATTCATCTTAAGTTCGTCGTGGCAACTTGGTCTGGTGGCAACATAATATTGGATTTATTCCGTAAGGTGACCCATATGAATTAATGTTAAATAAAGTTTTAACAATAAAGTGTCCCACTTTGATGGTTAAGTGAGAATAAAATTATGTTAAAGCTTAGGAGTTTTAAAGTGGTACTCCATCTTCCTGTGCCTTTAAAAGTTGTACATAATATATACATAATATTATACATATGTATATATATATATATATATATATATATATATATATATATATATATATATATATATATATATATATATATCTTTTCCCATTGGAGATAATGATCATTGACTTTGGTCAATGATCATCGACATCTCATAATTTTGGTTGAGGCGGTGAGCACATGAAATGGATAGAAGTTGGTTTTCTTAAGGGTTAAGAAACCAAATTGAAAGGTGGTGCTCATTCCCCTATAAAATAGGATGCTGTAAGTGGCAACAAAGATGAGAGTTAAGAAGGAAATAATAGTCTCCAAAAAATAAAGGGAAATTAAAAGGAAAGATTCTCCTCGCCATCAAGGAGAAAATTAAAGAGAAAGGTAAGGTCAAAAATTCCGCTTTCCATAACAGTTGTAAGTCGACATCATGGATCCATGTTAGTTTCCATTACATGTATTTGTACATTAAATTGTGAGAATTATGTGTTCCAAGATTTTTGGGTTTTATTAAAGTATCATGCGTTTCTATAAAGTTATTTATGTTTGAAACTCATGCATGTATAAAAGTTTAACATGTGGTATTAGAGCTTAAGGTTACGAACTCAAAATTTCTCCGATTAAAGTGTCTATTATATTTTTTAATTGTAAAGTTTGTACGGTAATTGTACATATAATATTGGTTGCTCTTGTACTATTTAAGAGCAAAATTAAAGTTTTTGTGCAGTAAAGTTTTTGCGCAAAATTAATTGGGTGTTTAACACCGGTTATGTTGAATTTCAAGCTTTACCAAAAATTTGCAGAACAAATTGGATATTATGTTTTTATTTTCCAAATTAAATTTTTATGTTCTGTTAAAGGCTTGAAATATAAAAGTATAATTTATTGTTAAGACATTAATAGCTTGTTAGTCACCACGTGGACTGGCTGAATGGAATGTCTAACACATTAAATTAATTTTATGTCAGGTGTTCATGAGTACAGAGATGCCTCTAAAATGACAAGAAAAGTTGATTGAACAATTGAGTTTATAGACTAATTGCTAGAAGGTCGTCCAAAGACGGACCATTGCAACTAGTCTATAACGTTAAAGGGACTAATCATTGTACCTTGGTAAAATAAGATGTATGTCCAAAGATAGACAACTTATTTGACTATTGTGTGTTATGATTGTCCATTAAAGTTTCTATCATATGGCATCGATTAAATTGTTTATGTGTTTAAGACTTACCCAAAGGTGAACTTAAATACATGCTTAAAGTTCATGACAGTTTCTGAATTTATTAAATTCAACTCAAAACGCTAATGGTTGAGCATGTATAAATGTTTTGCAGCCTCATTAAGTCTTTTCGCATCTGGAAGTTCAGTTGTTAAGTTCAACGGGCTAAACTATACTGACTGGTCTGAACAAATCCAGTTTACTCGGCCGCTATCAAGAGGTCTGAACATTTGAATGACTTATCTACTTTTCTCCTGAAGACATGGATCTAGACATAGCTATAGTATCAGATGAAAAGCCTACAGCCATTACTGCGGCTAGCTCAGAAGATGACAAGTCCATCTATGGGGCTTGGGAGCGGTCTAACAGGATGAGTTTGAACTTTATGAAAATGAGTATGGCTGAAAATATTAAGCCATCGATGCCAAAGACTGAAGATGCTAGAGAGTTCATGCTGAAGGTTAAAAATTATTCTCAGTCGGATCTTGCTGATAAATCCATTGTAGGCAATCTCATGGGTGAATTGACTACAAATAAATTTGATTGGTCAAAGTCAATTCATGATCATGTAACATAAATGTCCAACCTAGCAGCAAAGTTGACGACTATGGGAATGGATATGAGTGATAGCTTTCTCATACAGTTCATAATGAATTCCCTTCCTGCTAAATTTGACCAGTTCCAGGTGAATTGCAACACCATGAAAGATAATTGGAACTTTAAAGAGTTAAAGGCTATGTTAGTACATGAGGAAGGGAGATTAAAGAAAATAAAAGATCACTCCATCCACCTCACAGTCTATGATGGTGCTAGCAGCAGCAAGTGTAAACCAGGTAAAAGGGACAAAGGCAAGAAAAGTGATAAGGCCCCAATAAAGGTTTCTGAGGGCCAAATCAAGAAAAAGAAAGTTAGGTGTTTTTTCTGTAACAAAGAAGGACACGTAAAGGTCGATTGTCCTAAATGAAATGAATGGTTCGAGAAGAAAGATATATATTATGTTTCTGTATGTTTTGAATCGAATCTTATAGAATGTCCTAATAATACCTGGTGGTTAGATTCTGGTGCAACTACTCATGTGTCTCAAATTATGCACGGATTCAGTACGATCCAGCCCATAAACGGAAATGAACAGTACTTGTTTATGGGAAATAGGATGAAGGCACGGATAGAGGGCATAGGGACTTATAGGTTGCTTTTGGACACTGGGTGTCATTTAAACCTGGAAAGATGTCTCTATGTACCTGAATGTGCTCGAAATCTTGTTTCAGTAGGGAAGCTGGATGTAATAGGATATCGTTTTAAGATTTGTAAGGGCAGTTTTTTGTTGTACAAAGATAATTGTTTTTGTGGGTCAGGAAAGTTGTATGACTTGCTTTATCGTGCAAATCTCAACAACAATTTTACTGAATCTTTGTTTCATGTTGAAAGTAATGTAGACATTAAACGTAGTACACCAAATGAAAGTTCAGCTTACTTGTGGCATCAAAGATTGGGTCACATTTCCAAAGAAAGGTTATTGAGGTTGATGAAAAGTGAAATTCTTCCTCAATTGGATTTTAGTAACTGGACTGGAAGTCTGGAACGTATGTGTGGACTGTATTAAAGGAAAATAGACTAAAACCACAGTAAAGAAATCAGCCACAAGAAGCACTCAGTTCTTAGGGTTGATACACACTGATGTTTGTGGTCCTTTTGACGTTCCAAGTTGGAGCGACGAATAGTATTTCATTACCTTTATTGATGACTACTCACATTATGGTTATGTTTATTTACTGCATGAAAAGTCTCATTCAGTGAACATCCTCGAGGTGTTTATAAATGAAGTGGAAATGCAGTTAGATAAGAAAGTGAAAATAGTGAGATCAGATAGAAGTGGTGAGTATTATGAAAAATTTACTAAAAAGGGACAATGTCCAGGTCCATTTGCAAAGTTCCTTGAAAGTCGTGGCATTTGTGCACAATATACAATGCCCGGGACTCCCTAACAAAATGGTGTTGCGGAGAGACGAAATCGTACATTAATGGATATGGTTAGGAGTATGTTAAATGATTGTTCCTTACCCCTATCAATGTGGATGCATGCATTAAAGACCGTTGTGTATCTCCTTAATATGGTTCCTAGTAAAGTTGTCCCTAAAACACCTTATGAGTTATGGACAGGTAGGAAACCCAGTTTAAGGCATCTTCATGTTTGGGGTTGCCCAGCGGAAGTAAAAGTATATAATCCACATAAAAAGAAACTTGATGCTAGGACAGTCAGTGGATATTTTATTGGCTATCTTGAAAAGTCTAAGGGGTATAGGTTCTACTGTCCTAACCATAGTACGAGAATTGTTGAGTCAGGAAATGCTCGGTTTATAGAAAATGGCTCAATTAGTGGGAGTGGGAAACCACGTGAAATTGACATTCAGGAAATTCAGGTAGAAATGTCCTTACATGATATTCATGCTGAAGTTGTTGTTCCAATTGTTGTATCACAGTCAAACAACATACCAGAACAACAGGTTAATGTTGAAAACCCATAAAATGAGAATATTATAGATGAACCAGTCACAGCTGAGCAAGATATTAATGAACCACAACAGGAAGTAGCTTTAAGATGGTCTGTAAGGCAGAAAAGATCAACTATTCCTGATGACTATGTGGTGTATAATCTTGAGCATAAATGCAACTTGAGCATTAATAAAGATCCAGACTCATTTAGTCAAGCGGTGAATAGTAACAATTCAGAAAATTGGATCAATGCCATGAAGGAAGAAATTAAGTCGATGTATGACAATGAGTTGAAAGAACACGATAGCTAGGATTCTCAAGAGAAACCAAAGATAATTTCCAATGTAGCTGTGATTGTAGCTACAATGGGAATCACAATGAACAACAAAGCATATAGCAGCGGAAGTAAAAACTCAAAACAGAAAACTGAACACAAGGTTTACCAAACAATCTACAAGCTTATACTTGTAGATCTAGCCTCATGGCCAAAACGATTTCACTAAAAAGATTAATTGTTTTACAAAAAGATTATGAAATTACAAAACAAAAATATTCTCACAAGACAATGAGTCTTGGAGAACAAAAACCCCACATAAACAGAATAGATAAAACGTGGGAAGAAATAAAAACAGCTTCCTAAAACTGAAATAGGAAGACAAAACAATTTTCCAGAATTCCAATGTTACTGCCAATGTTATAACATTGACAGCCTTAGACAAAGCCGCACTTTGAATAACGGCCGATTTTTCTGAACACAGCTTTATGACTTTTTATTCTCTCTTTGAAGCTCTGTCCAAAAGCCCGTATCATATTCCTGTATATATAGCATCGAAGACCTACACACACACAAAAGTAATCCATCTACTACAAGGAAAAAGATTAGTAAGAAGGAAAATCTAACAACTTACCATATGCACAGATTTTCTTACCATAATATGTAGATTGCTACAAACCTGTTTGACAAAGAATTTATAAAGAGATTTAGTTTCCAAAAATGACACTAAGATTTAGGTCCAAGAAATCAGCAAATCTTTAGGAATATTTTGTTTCCAAAAATGATAAAAACTTAAGGACCAAGGAAAACAAAATCTATTTAAAGATTTAGATACCAAAAATGCCACACTTGTCAAATATGTATTTTACCAAGAAAGGAGAAACAAAAATAAAATAGGTCATGCCTATTTTACCCTTACAATCTCCCCCTTTGTTGAACCTTTCTGGTCAAATCAAATGACAAGTGTTTATTCAACACCAATCAAAACCATCAAACCATCTAACCTGCATTGGTTAGAAAAATCTCATCTCCCCCTGAATTTGTGCAAGGTATAAAATCAAAAAACATTTATAAGCACAAATCAGAATATACCAATGATGCAATCACATGCATACAAAACAAACAGTTTATGAGATTCATCACCATCACCAGAAACACTGGATCTCTCTCCCCCTATTTGACCAGAAAAGGAAGAGGGATAAACAATCTTTTAGGAATTCTCAAAAAATCCAAGATTTTTAAAAACACAATAAAGTGTTCACCAAGACATGATCACACCCCTAACAATAACTGAGCACCTCATATCCAAATTCAATATCTCTTAGTTTCCCACAAAAATTAGACAACCACTAAATATTTTTCAACATGGAAATTTTTGGAAATTCATTTGCACAGTTTATTTTAGGACAAAATTTCACCAAGCTGATATCGTTACCAACAATGCATGTCCTAAAATTTTATGCTTAAAAACATGATAACTAAAAGCTAGGCAAAAGAAATAAAAAAAATGCAATCACACACAAGTGATAAAGACCAGATCAAAGGATGTAGTTCCTAATGTAACTGCATTGGGAGATGCATTCGCCAAAATTGTGATTTTATTTTCAATTTTTTTTTTTTTGTTTTCTCGACTAGATTTCTCTCCCAAGATCATAAATTTTTCACAACAAAAAATCCATAGGTACTTTATTTCCCTAGGAATATAGCTCTACTTTATTTCAAGCTATAAAAACATGCCACTTGGAACCTTTCACACTATTTACCAAGGGAAGCCACTTAACTTTTTGATCAACCCATGAAATCCGAGGATTCATAGTCCCAAAAGAAAGGTGCCACAACCTTGTTCATAGGTAGCTCTTTTCCGTTAGGTAGCTTTCACACTTTTTCAATTAAAGGGAGTCAATTTTCTTAAGATCAACCCATGAGAGCCTAAGCTCCATAGTACTTTGACAAATTGTTGCATCCTTAAATTTCAAAAGGTAGCTCTTTCCCTTGTGGACTTCAAACATACTCAAGAACTGGGAGAGAGAGAATCATAACAATGAAATCACAATAGATTTTGAATGAAATTCCCAAGCAACCACAAGAGACACATACATGTGAAACAATGATCTAGAGTGCCCTCTAAAAACAAAATGCAAGCATGCCTAAATTTTTTTAATTATTTTTTATAACTAAGTGTAAAATCATATGGCACACAAAACACAAGAGATTTCCAAAGATTGAAAAATCTCTCAAAATCAAGACACATGGCAAATATATCAGCAAGATGATTTTCAGTCCCAACATGTTTAATGCAAACAATTTTCATATTCAACCAAGTCTCTAATAAAGTGGTGTCTTATATCAATGTGTTTTGTTCGAGAATTATGAACTGGATTTTTGTGCTAAGCAAAATGCATAGGTGTTATCAAAAACAAGGTTAACACATCAATGTGTAGCACATAATCTTTGATCATTTGGAGCATCCATAAAAGATTTAAGGCTTCTCTCAAAAATATTTTGATAAACATGCTAATTTGTGATAATCAACCTTACCTCTTCTCCTTGTGTATATGCCATCATGAATATTACCTATCACTTGAGAAATTGGATGGTTTTTCTATATGCGGCTGGGAATGTCATGGCTGCAATCAGTCAACTTTGATTCAGTTTTAGTCTGTTCAGGTTCAGTTTCAGCATCTGGGGAGTTTCTGTCCAATGTGACTTCCGATGTAGCTACATTCGGAATCACATTGGGTGTCACATTCTGAATCACATCGGCTGAACTTTCAGAATATGCAGATCAGGTGCAGATTTACTGGTTTCAGATGCTGGTTCTGAAGATTGTGCTAGAGATTCATGATCTCCAAAGTTAGGAGATTCATCATAGGGCCACTTAGCACCAGGGCATATGTCAAAAGGCTCACAGTATTTGGATTTATCATTCATGTAGCTACCTTTGGGAACCCACATCTTTTTAAAAACTTTAGTTTGATTTTTCTGAGGATGAGATTTATGATGCGACTTCAAATGAGACTTCCAATGTGACTTCCAATGTTGCTGCATTGGCTGTTGCATTGGTTGTTTTATTCGATGTTGCATCTGATTTTTTTCCAAGAAAGCCTACCAAACATCATCCTCATACATAGCCTTTTTCAGAAAACAAAAAGGTTGTATATGTCCAGGCTTATGACAGAAGTGACAAACAAAGTTTTTCTTTCTTGATTTTGGCTTTTCGAAGAAATCTGCTTTCTGAAAATTCTGAGCAGTCTGTTTAGGTTCAGATGTGCCTTCTCCTTCTCTCACAAACACTTTTGGAACAAAACCAATACCTGCCTTGGATGAGTTACCTGAATTAAGCATCTCATCCATTTTATGTTGACTTGAATTCCATTTGGTGATGGTTTCGTTTGCTTGAATGAGCTGCTCTTTTAACCCTTCGATCTCAACATCCTTTTTGCTTAGCAAACTTTCCAGCCTTATAATGCATTCTTTTTGATCTTCATTGGCCTTTTTCAACAGCTCGTTTGCCTTACCAAGCAATGTAACTTGGTGTGCTCGTTTCTCCCAATCCTTGTACCCTTCCAGCAATTAAGACTCGAATCTCCACCATCTTACGGGGCGAAGAGTTAAAAGCAACAAAGATCATCATTGTTTACGTCACGCATCTTCGATGTGACTTCGATGTAGCTACATTGGGACTCACATTGGCCGAAAATCCTGCAAAATCAGATGGAGAGTTGTGTACAGCAGTGAGAGTGATGAGATCACATGGATCTTCATCATCACTATCACTCAAAGTCGCAGAAAAATTCAAACCCTTCTTTCTCAAAGTATTAGCACATTGATTAGCATAATGCCCAAACCCTTGACAAGCCCTACATTGAATATAATCAATATTTTTTACTTCTAGATGTAGGCTGCTTAGCAAAAGGATTGGTAAAAGATTTTTCAGGGTTTTGAAAAGAACTTTCGTTGGAAGGAAATTTGCTAGGCTCAGTTTTGAAAATTGTTTTGGAGATAGAAGATGGAGATTTGTTTTGCCCCTTTGCTTTCAAAATATTTTTAAACTTTGTTGTTAAAAAAATCCATTGACTCTTCACCAAAATCAGATTCTTCAATCTCCTTATGCAATTCAAGAAATTCAGAAGAGATATCAACAACAGAAGGAAAAGCAATACTATCATCAGAAGGAGTAGAAGATGATGCACCTTTGCCTTTGTTCTTAATTTGCTCATTAAGGTTTAACTCAAAATTTTGAAGAATACCAGCTAGTCTTTCAAAACCAATTTTGTCAATGTCATGAGCTTCCTCAATAGCACAAATTTTCACATTAAACCTTTCAGGCAAGGTTCGCATCATCTTGCTAACAAGACGATCATTGGTGATAGGATCACCCAAAGCAAGAGCTGAGTTAGATATATCAAGTAATCTAGCATAGTAAGACATAATATCTTCATCTTCATTCATCCTTGTGTTTTCAAATTGAGTGGTAAACAATCTTAATTTAGAAGCACGAACACTGGAAGGTCCTTCACACAAGGTTTGTAGGGCCTCCCATACATCTTTAGCAGACTCATAATTGGCTATAACCCTAAAGGTGTTAGCATCAAGAGCTTTGTATATGGCAGACAAGGCTTTAGAATTAAAAAAGGCAATGTTTCTATCATTATTAGACCAATCTGCTTCTTTGGTGATCTTTACATCACCATCATCATCAGTAGTTTTGGGAGGAGTCCAACCATTTAGAACAGCAAGCCACGCTCTCTCATCAATTGATTTGATGAAGATACACATCTTGACTTTCCAAATAGAATAATTTGCACTAGTCAAAATAGGAGGACGAACGACATTCTCATACTGAGAATCCATCACGGCTACTACCAGAATCAACTCTTAGTGATGTCAAGAGAAGGCTCTGATACCAATTGAAAGAACACGATAGCTAGGATTCTCAAGAGAAACCAAAGATAATTTCCAATGTAGCTGTGATTGTAGCTACAATGGGAATCACAATGGACAACAAAGAATATAGCAGCGGAAGTAAAAACTCAAAACAGAAAACTGAACACAAGGTTTACCAAACAATCTACAAGCTTATACTTGTAGATCTAGCCTCATGGCCAAAACGATTTCACTAAAAAGATTAATTGTTTTACAAAAAGATTGTGAAATCACAAAACAAAAATATTCTCACAAGACAATGAGTCTTGGAGAACAAAAACCCCACATAAACAGAATAGACAAAACGTAGGAAGAAATAAAAAAAATCTTCCTAAAACTAAAATAGGAAGACAAAACAGTTTTCCAGAATTCCAATGTTACTGCCAATGTTATAACATTGACAACCTTTTGCATACGGGTGAATAACGACACGGAATTGATTTTTCTGAACACAGCTTTATGGCCTTTTATTCTCTCTCTTAAGCTCTGCCCAAAAACCCGTATCCTTGCTCCTGTATATATAGCATCGGAGACCTACACACACACAAAAGTTATCCATCTACTACAAGGAAAAGGATTAGTAAGAAGGAAAATCTAACAACTTACCATATGCACAGATTTTCTTACCATAATATGTAGATTGTTACAAACCTGTTTGACAAAGGATTTATAAAGAGATTTAGTTTCCAAAAATGACACTAAGATTTAGGTCCAAGAAATCAGCAAATCTTTTGGAATATTTTGTTTCCAAAAATGATAAAAACTTAAGGACCAAGGAAAACAAAATATATTTAAAGATTTAGATACCAAAAATGCCACACTTGTCAAATATGTATTTTACCAAGAAAGGAGAAACAAAAATAAAATAGGTCATGCCTATTTTACCCTTACAATGAGGTTTGGGACTTAGTAGAGTTGCCTGAAGGTTCTAAAAGAGTCGGTTGTAAATGGGTCTTTAAGACCAAACATGACTCAAAAGGCAACATCGAAAGGTATAAGGTCAGACTTGTAGCTAAGGGTTATACACAGAAGTATGACATTGACTTTAAAGAGACCTTCTCCCCAGTATCAAAGAAGGACTCTTTAAGAATTGTTTTGGCTTTGGTAGCTCATTATGACTTAGAGATCTACCAATTGGATGTTAAAACCATTTTTTTCTAAATGGTGAGTTGGAAGAGGAAGTCTATATGGACCAACCATAAGGGTTTGTAACCACATGAAAAGAAAATTTAGTGTGTAAATTAAAGAAGTCAATATATATATGGACTGAAGCAGGCCTCCTCCCAATGGTATCTGAAATTCAATAATACCATTACATCTTATGGCTTCACGGAGAACACCGTTGATCGGTGTATCTACATGAAGGTTAGTGGGAGTAAGTTCATACTATTGGTCGTGTATGTCGATGAGATATTGCTTGCTGCAAATGATATTGGAATGTTACATAACGTAAAGGAATTTATCTCTAAGAACTTTGAAATGAAAGATTTAGGTGAGGCATCCTATGTGATAGGAATAGAAATATTCCATGACAAGTCACATGGATTGTTAGGATTGTCTCAAAAGGCCTATATTGATAAAGTTCTAGAGAGATTAAAAATGGAGAATTGTTCGGCTGGGATAGTTCCAATACAAAAAGGGGACAAGTTCAGCCTAATGCAATGTCCCATAAATGATTTGGAACGGAAGGAAATGAACTATATTCCATATGCTTCAGTGGTTGGGAGCTTAATGTATGCACAGACTTGTATTCAATCTGATATCAGCTTTGTTGTTGGAATACTGGGTCAATATCAAAATAATCCCGGAATAGACCACTGGAAGGCCGCAAAGAAAGTTCTTCGGTACTTACAAGGCACCAAAGATCACATGCTCACTTACAGGAGGTCTGATCACCTCGATGTAATTGGTTATTCAGATTCTGATTATGCCGGATGTGTTGACTCCAAAAAGTCAACATTTGGCTATTTGTTCCTTTTAGTCGAAGGAGCAGTCTCATGGAGGAGTGGAAAGCAGTCTGTCATTGCTACGTCCACTATGGAAGCTGAATTTTGTGGCATGCTTTGAGGCCACGGTTCATGGATTGTGGTTGCGGAATTTTATCTCAGGGCTTGGAATTGTCGACAATATAGCTAAGCCGCTGAGAATTTATTGTGATAACTCCGCAGCTGTTTTCTTCTCAAAAAACGACAAGAACTCTAAAGGTGATAAACATATGAAATTAAAGTATTTGGTTGATAAAGAAGAAGAGCAGAAACAAAGAGTGTCTATAGAGCATATTAGCACCAACATAATGATAGCAGATCCGTTAACAAAAGGATTACCACCTAAGACATTTCATAGTCTTATCGATAGGATAGGTATCATGGAAAAGTCCTTGTTAACATAATGGGCATGTATGTGTGTGTGTGTGTGTCTATATATATATATATATATATATATATATATATATATATATATATATATATATATATATATATTCCCATTGGAGATAATGATCATTGACAATGGGTGTTGGATTTGGGAATCTAATTTTCAATTTTGTGGGTTTAATTTTAGGTGGGTATTAGGGGTTTGAGCACACTATTTTCACCACAGTGCAGGTCACATCTGCCATGGCTACCTACCGGATTTTTCCTTGGTACAAAGACGGGGGACAAGAAAAGAAGGGAGAAGAAGAAGAAGGAATGACAAAATTGACTTGGACGTGTATGACCATGTACAACTTAACGTGATTTTCAAAATGGCCATTGACAAGAGCTAAAGGGTAAAAAAGGACAAATGGCAACACCATATATGACATTTGGGCATTTTTAACATTGGGGGTGCAAAGTGGCCTTCGGTGGTGGATACTTGAGGGTGGTAAACGTATTTTTTTGTGTGTGTGTGTGTGTGTGTATATATATATATATATATATATATATATATATATATATATATATATATATTACAATTAACTATACAATACAGTTCAGTCAATTGACTGAAGCTATTTGGCGGTCTGGATCGATCCCGGTCGTAAGATCCAACGGTTCTGGGTCAGTTACGAATAACCCCCTTACAAACAACCCCCTTAATTATGGGTCGAGTTCGAATAGCGCCTCTCAACTACCACTTGAAGCAATGTACCCCTTCAATTACGTAATTAATATATACTGACACCCTAAGAAATATTGTCACCGTGCCTATGACACGGACACAAAGTTCTAGTATATTATAATAGAGATGCCAAAACACGTGTACAATTGATAAAGGCTAATTACAGACTGAGATTAATTCTTTTACTATAATCCTACGCTCTACATTTAATCTAAATTGTAACCGTGTGAAAGTCAGTTACTTCTTCCAATTTTACTGCTTCTTTTTCATCTGCGGCTTACTTATTATTTACGGTTTTACAGTTTTACATTTATTGTTTTATGGTTTTTACAGTTTTACCGTTATTGTTTTACTGAGGTTTATTGTTTTACAGTTATTGTTTTACTGATATATTATGTCCGTAATTATCTAATTTATTCCCCGTTAATGTGCATAACTAATCAATTTAATTTTTTTTTCGGCCCGCAATTTCGTATACAAATAATAAAAATCGTAATTTTTGTAATTAAATTTTTTTTCTTTTTAACTGTTATCGTAATTAACGTAATCAATTTAATTTTTGTCCAACCCGTTTTTTTTTGTTTGGCAATTTAATTTTTTTCCCGCCTACTATTTCGTATACAAATAAAAAAAAATCGTAAGTTTTGTCTAGCCCTTTTTTTTTGTTCGGCCCGCAGTTTCGTATGTAAATTATTAATTAATCCCTCAGTTACAGGCAAAGAGGCCCTTACGGTTTTACAAATATTTAGTTGTAGTTTTTTAATTAATTTTTTTCAACATGCTCGGTTCATACTGGCACCGTGCCATTGATATGGGCACGAGTTTATTTTTATATTGAATAATACTTCAGTGTAAATCGACAAAACCACAATTATTAAGTTTTAACTTACGAATATTATGGTTCTAATTATTATAGTTTTGCCAAAAGTTTAACTAATTCCCTAATACCAATTTATAGTTCCTACTTTCTAAACATATATTTCAGAATTTTAAATGACATATCTAAAGTTATTGTGTGTTTTTATATATATACATAGGCTCATAGCCACATAGCATATTATACGATATACGAAACGTCCCAATACATATCATGAAAATAAAATTTTGATACTTGATAAGTTTCTCAATTTAACAACTAATGTCGAACAAGTTTCTGAAGTATTTCTAACCATCCTGGTGAGTTTTAAAAGTTTTGGGAAGAAATCTTGATAAAGGGGGACAAAGTGTCAGTTTTGAAACATTCGCACTAATAGAAATTCAAAAGTTTAGGAGTATTCCTCAATAAGGGGTAACTTTTAACTCCCGATGAACCACGAGACTGATCGCATATCAAAGTAAAGAACTTTTGAGACCTACAGCCTATACGTGTAGTTTAACTAGTGACACACATGTTTTAAGGCCAAAAAATGTTGTTTAAGCATTGTAGACTCAAAAGTGTTTCTGGTTAAGTTTTGGGTTATTCGTAATTTTGGTTTATGTTACTTTTTAGGGCTTGGGTTATTTAAGGGTATATAAATAAAATAACTCTTTTAAGCTTGTACATTAGTCAATTTATAAATAATATAATATTTTATTGGGAAAAATTGACTGGTCTCATTTGTGTAATTTTTAACCAATTTACACCATTATATTTTTTTGTAACCAGAAAAAAGCACTTCATGCATCACAACGCATAAAATTATGTGTCACAATGCATAAAATAAGACACTTTCATGTCTCGCAATGCATGATTTTATGCATCGCGATACATGAAATACATTTTTCTGGTTACGAAAAAAAAATAGAGGTTTAAAGCTAATGGTTGAAACATTGAAAATGAGACTAGCCCTTGGTTTTTCTATTTTCTTTCTTCCTACGTTTTGTGTGTAGAACCCTACTTTTGTTTGTTGGGAGTTTCTCGTTGTAAGAATTCCTTGTTGTTTATTATGTTGCGTCAATAAATATAAATTTCACTATAGCCGATTACAAAAATTATTTTTTTATGATGGCTGTAAGGGTATTACAAAAAAAAACCCACACCAATAAACCAACCGGTTAAGCGCTAGTCATGTAACGGGCCTCCATGGAGTTTGGCCAAGACGTTGGGCTTTGGATTAGTAAGAGAAGGCTGCCAACAATCTGTTTTTGGGCGATGCCAATTCTCTAACAAAGAAATTGCATTCAAGCAATGATAAGTATCAATTATCTAACAAAGAGCTTTGAGATATTTTTCAAAATATTGTTCCTAAAATACCCAAATCATTTTTTTCCATAGCGTCAACCAACACTTTAGAGGAATAAGAATGTTTATCAAAAAGAAGGCTTATGACGAAGGAGAAGGAAGAAGAAGGCGGACGACATGGTCTGGTTCATTACAATTTTGCATCGCAGTGCAAACATGTGATGCAATGTGATGCAAAAATTGGATGAGAATTTAAATTGATGCATTGCGGTACAAAAATTAATGTATTGCGGTACAAAATTAGATTAGATAATTAAACTGATACATCGTGACGCAATAAAATTGATGCTATGCGCGCGGTATATTTGAGTGAATAATCTGTAGCGTACTCAGGCTCATTAAAGGTATCGTTGTCTTTTCTCCCTCAAAAATGACTTTTTCCAGTTAAAAATAAATAAATAAACTATAGTGATTGAAAACTTTGAAAAAGGGACCGACCTACAATTATTTGTTGTATTTTTCCAAAAAATTTCTCCATTTTCTGGTGTCAACAGTCCAAGAGCAAACTAAAGAAATAATTACAAGCCGATACATTTTTCAAAACATGTTTTTAAATCAATCCAGCCATTTTTTAGACATATCTTTTAGGTACATTTTTTGAGTGAAAGTACATCACTGCCCCTTTGTTTCTGTTTTGTACAACGATCGTCGTTCCTTGTAAGAAAAGCCGAAACTTTTTTCCCAGTGATTGGGAGAGGGGAAAAGAATCTCGATTGACGAGTGAAATCAATAGAATGCGACAAATTATGTTCACCATTGGTGATGTGATTTTGGTGGTTACCCAAGTTGGAAGGGTTCATTTGCAAAGTATTAATCAATTTTTCCTCCTGAGTTAATAATCGAGAGATCGAACATGAATATGCACTCGTAATGCTCGCCTTCGGCCATGGACGATGACGGCTGGGAGCGAGAAGATCGGGAGAGAGAGGGAGATAGAGAGCTAAGGATAAGATCTACATCATCGAATCCTTCGTTCACGGCTGGAGCAGAGTGGAGATGGAGGGCGGTCTTCATCAATGGAGGAGGACGATGATGGGCAGATTACAAAGGGCGGATAGGGTGGACAGCGGCTTCAATGGATGAGGTAAGAGAGAGATATCAGTGGAGAGAGAAGATCGGGAGAAAGAGGGAGATAGAGAGCTAAGGATAAGATCTACATCATCGAATCCTTCGTTCACTGTGTGGGGATATATATATATATATATATATCTGGTATCAGGTTGATTTTTGGCATCAGCCTTTTTGATTTTTTTTAGGCTGGATCTTCATTAATGACATTTTTGTCATTTGGCAACCAATTTGTAGTTAAATAAAATGTCCAAAAAATTGATAGTCCTAGATGAAAACATGTTTTTAAAATTGTACCCACTTGAAATTTGTCCCAAACTAAACTTAGACCTTACATACGGCCCAAATAACTTAAAGAAGCCACAGTTGGGCCTTAAAGAAATTCAGGTACAATTTCATTCATAGCTTGTACCAGCACTTTCATTGCAGAAATTACAACCATGCATTACATTAGAAGCATTAGTTGATATGGATCCAATTCGCCCTACTAGGAACTCCATCATAAACAACAAACAGTTGGTAATACCCCGGAGGAGCCAAGGCAGCATTGGCCGGAGCAAAGCTTTCAATAACATAATCATCATCGGTTTTCTTCGGAGATCCAACCATCTCTAACACTAACAGCCTTTGATTCATGGCAAAAGAATGTGTTGTGAATGACGGAGCCACCATGGTCACATAAACATTGTCACCTTTAATCTCTCCGTTACCCTTTAACCTAAAATTAATCTCCAACTTTTGCTTGTAAATAAGCTTTACCCCGGGGTTAATCCTTGTTATATTCGGCCTTAATTTCGTACCACATAAATATGGGGGATAAAAAGCCTCGAGACTAAGTTCAGTTGGATAGAGCGTTGAGAAATTGTAATTACTATTAGGATTACTCCCACCAACCAAAACCCGACCATCAGAGAGTAAATGAGCAGTTGAATGGTATAGCCGAGGAATTGCTGTGGGATTCATCACTTCAAACTTTTTATGATCCGGGCTATAAATAACTGGATGGGTAACCGGACCTCTTCCTGCACCCCAACCGGCTGCTCCTCTGGCTGCGCCGTTGATGATCAACACATCACCTGTCGGTAACAATATCATGTCGCCCATCACCCTATTCAAAGGCATTTCCATCATTTCCCATTCAGCATTCCCGGCGTTTATAACTAATCGCCCGCAAGTTTTTGTAGCGAAAACAAAAATACCCGCATTGGCCTTGTCGAATGAACTGGAAGGCGTACCACCGCAGATTAGAACCTCAGCGTTCGGAGTAGACTTGCTTGACATCTTCAAAGGGAGTAATACCGACGAGCCCGTGCTTGGATAATTACGAGAGTACCCTCCTGGCATGACAGGGTAATTTCGTACCACCTTATTATTGACGTAGTCTAGTAAAATTGCAACATTATTTGCGAAAATAAAGAGATTTCCATCTGTCGAAAGATGGAGAAATGGGTAGAGATTGTTAGGCATAACATCAGAAGATAAAGTTTCTTGAAGAAACGGAAGTTGGAATTCTTTAAAATCGGCATTGGAGCTCTTGGGAATGAACTCGTAGGAAAACTGACGTCTACCGCCAACGACAATAATTCTCCCGTTTGGCAAAACTTGATTAGAAGCATACCATCGAGGTGACACTAGCCCATTCTGATTCTCCTCCCAATCACAATCCAAACACGGCTTCAAGTAACGTACAACTCGTTCACCAGTATTATTTCCTCCGCTTTGAACTAGTACCCCGTCCGGGGACAATGCACCAGAAGAACACCATGTATCTGTCAACACGGTGAGTGGTCGAATGCTGCGGTTGGCAGGGTCGAACTCTACGGAATGAATAAAGCAGTCGGAATTTTGGGGGCATTTGCCTTGTGGGAAAGTAATGTTGGAAGGGCCGAAGTTGCTTCGGTCAAAGGCGATGATTCGATCATTGGGGAGTAAGGCCATGTGCATGGCCGAGACACCGATGCTTCTTCTTAGCACTTTCCATCTCCCTTGGTTGGGTTGAATGGCTACTGCCGAACTGTAAAACGAAGGGATTACTGATAAGAGCATAAGCACTAGATTTGTTTTAAATGCCATTTTTTTCGGTGTAAAGTAAAAGCAACAAAAACACAAATATATATAGGATGTCTAAAAGCATCCTCAATGTTAAAATTTATATCAACTTTTTATACAACTTCTTAACTGGGTCCCACTTCCACCTACACATTTTTCTGTTCTTACACACTTAAGAATAAATCTTCCCATTGTATACTATTCTTACACAACTTCTTACACAAAAAAATATTAAATTTAACACCAACCCAAATAAAATAAAAATCTCTTCCCCCTCTCCCCCCCCAACTGCCGACAGCCCTGCCCACCTCCCTTTTCTTGCATGTTCCTATATAAGAAGCCAACTCTCTCTCTCCCTCTAAGTACTGGTTAAAAACCACAATGGTGATGCTCTAAGAGGTCCATGCAGTTTGCCTCTCCCTTTCTCTCTATCTCTCTCTCTACACACACACACACACACATATATATATATATATATATATATATATATATTAAATCCTCTGCTCTGATCATGCAGACACATTAATATGGCTCATCTAAGCACCCAAAATCGGACGAAGAAGGAACACAATATATATACTACGAAAACCACAAACGCATTGTTCCTTTTTAAAATGTAAACATTAACAACACATTAGTAAGACATTTGGGCGTCTGTGGAGTTTGTTCCCTGCCTATATTTGTGTAAAGAGACACTTTTTCACCTTTTAATTTGATTAATTTTAATTGAATGATTATGTAAAACTGTTTGTCTTTACAAAATTTTAAAATATTTCAATGGAGCGTTTTAAACCGTAACATTTTAAAAATATGTTGCGTTTAGAAATATTTCAATTTATAGCGGTGAGAGAAAACAAATATTTTATAACGTTTCGTCATTTTTTACAATTACTTTGTTTATAAAAATATTGTTTTGAAATTGTTTCTCAAACGTGTTTATATATAAATAAATAAAAATTTGTGTTTTGAATACGCTATATTTTTAAAATGTTGATTTTTCAAAACATTGCATCAAACAAGACCTAATATCCATTAGTTCCTTAAATAGTCATGTCCTTTTAGGTTGTTCCAAAAAAAAAAATTTGTTCACTTTCTAATATTTCCTTTTGGGGATGCTTAATACAACACATGTTAAATACTTAATACATTACTTTTTGTTGTAAAAATAATATATTACACTTAACAAAAAAAATGTTTTTTTTTTCAGGCATAGGGATTGGTTTGTAAGTAGTCCTAAAAAAAATCAGGCATAAGGACCGGTTTGGAACCAGTCCTAAAAAAAATAAAAAAATAAAAAAATAAAAAAATTCAGGCATTGGGACCAGTACTAATTTTTTTTTCATTTACTCATAAAATGACAAAGGGCAATTTGGTCAACTTTTTTTAAAAAGTGTTGTATTAAGTATTCCATATGTGTTATATAGGGCAAGTCCAATGGTATGGGTCAAAACCAAATTTTGATACCTATCTAAAAATATTAGGTTCTCCAATGGCTAAAGTAAAATGTATCAAAATTAGGTGTGGTACTAGGGAAGGTACCAAATTTGATACCTCCCTTAGTACCTCACCTAATTTTAATATCATTCATTTTGATACATATGATTGAAGATAATCATTTAATACTCATAAATAATAACCAATAGGTATCAAAATTTGATTTTAATACCTATAGATAAGTACACCATTGGAGTATTTATGTTCCTTTTTTGAAAGTTATCATTACCATTGACCCATTTTCACTTTAATTTATCGGTCCCTCTTTCACATGGATATTAATGAAAAATACATAATATCTTACTATATACTCCCTCGGTTTGGGGTAAAAAATTCATTTTTCATTTCGAGATGTTTCACTTATAAAGTTGAGGGATAAGTGTATCATTATAAGTCCCTGAGCTTTGACCGAACACATCATCAGTCCCCCAACTTCAAAAAGTTTCACCACTGACCCAAGTATGCCTTTTTTGCTCATCGGAGGTCCCTAGCCCTAACGCCGTTTGTTTATTTCCGTTAAGTGAACATGTGCCACTCACATGCACAAAATAAGGGGGTTATGTATAATATCGTCAAAATAAGGGGGCAAAGTAACAAAAATTGAATTTACAAACGGTTGAATAACATCATCAATCGGGTCTACGTCATTATAGATCCAAGAAAAAAATTTTGAATTTGTAATTCACTGCTTAAGTAACAAAAATCCAAATTCACCAAAGAAATTTACAAAAATCCAAAGGGAGAAAGTTAGGAAACGGGCGAGGTCTAAGGACAGCGAGAATCTTCATTTCATGTCTCACTTGATAAGCCCGGTGGATCGAAGCAGCATAGTTCTTAGCCAATCTTACGGAGCTAAGAATTTGTCCTCCTTTAAGGACCTCAGCTTTCGAATGTCTGTAACAAGGGTAAGAAATTGCAGAGGAGAATTCGGGACCGACGGATCTTAGGCTTCCGATGTTCCCTCACATTCTGCTTCTCGGAACACTGGAAACTTAACGTCTTCCCTACCCCTCTCCAGGAAAAAGGTAGCATACCACTTTAGCATCTAGTTCTATCCTCTATATATTTTAGGGAGGGGTTGGATTGGATTTGATAAGTGTGGCTGTCTGGTAGAGAGAGAAAGAAAGAGATAGAGAGAGAAAAGGTTTACAATGCTATTGTATTCACTTTGGCGGTTATGGTGGGCGATGAGATTGAGGCGCCCGGCTGGAAGCATAAACGAACAGAGAAAGAGAATAAGGAGGAGCCGATTGTGCGAGGTATTATCGGATCTGGAGAAAAGATATGGATGGGTTGGTGCGACTCTATTTGACCGGAGGAGAGAAATCAAATAAAGATTTGCCAATGATGGAGGGAGATGGAAACGATGACGACAGGATTTGATGGAGTGGCGAACGGGATTGCTTGGCCGCCATGGAAAGAGATGGCGGATCTGGACTGGAGAGATCGGAGATGGGATGCACCAAGGAGAGGAGGCGTGAGGTTGAAGAAGTAATGAAATTTGTTGATTCACTTTGCCCCCTTAATTTAACGATATTATACATAACCCCCTTATTTTGTGTATGTGAGTGGCACATGTTAACTTAACGGAAATAAACAAACGACGTTAGGGCTAGGGACCTCCTATGAGCAAAAAAGGCGTACTTGGGTCAGTGGTGAAACTTTTTGAAGTTGGGGGACTGATGATGTGTTCGGTCAAAGTTCAGGTACTAATGATACACTTATCCCTAAAGTTAACTTTCAAAACTTAAGGCACAAGAAAGTGTCATTTTGTTACAAATTGACTACTGCAAATATCTTTTTTTTTAATCTATATTAAGATTTACTATTTTATTGTTTTACTAGATATTTATTGTTTTACTAAGATCTTATCGCTTTAATTATTCAGTTTCTTCTCCATCATTATCTCTATTTTTTTTTGCAGCCTATATTTACTATTTTACAAATATTTATTATTATTTTTTAAAAGATTGTTCGTAAGTTTTGTAATTAATTTTTTTAATGTTAAATATTTGTATTCATAATTTCTTTATTTTAAAAAAAATTATGCTAACTTTCTCTTATTTGTCTGAAATATTTGTGATTTCGATTTCAAATTGTCTTTTATTAGTTCACTCCGTCTCATTTAATTTATTTTATGGTTTTTGTCTTAGATTTTCATTCTTAAGTTTATTTCAATTAACAAGTGTTGGGTTGGTGTGTGTGAGAGAATGAGATGTCGTCTTTGCTATGTGTAGTATATATTGATCCGACCCCTACAAAATCTCAGCATATATTAATTTATTCGCATTATACTCATTTCCTACATAATGTCAAACATATATTAATTTATTTGTATCAAACTCACTTCATATATTGATCATCTTCATATTGATACCATATCATAAGCACGAACACGAAATTTAATGAACTTTCAAACAAGAACTATTTACTCGAAACGAAGTGATTATATAGTAGAGTCAATTTACCGAGAAAAAAAAAGAATATCTGAAAATGAAGTAACAAACACATGACAAGACACTGAACATTGAAATATTTATCGATTTATCAAATTTACAAGTTACCAAATCAGAAAGTTAGTGTCAAAGATGATTAAGGGCTCGTTTGTTGTGGCTGATGACTTATGACTTATAGCTGATAGCTTAAGCTGGTAGCTGAATGACTTTTGGCTGATTGCATGATAGACTGTTTGTTACAGCTGTTGAAAAGCTGCTTATGAGTCGTTATAATTATTTGTTAAAAAAAACTTGAAAATTAGTATTTATATTTTTATGTATATTTCATAAAGAATGAAATGAAGACAATCAAATATTTATTAATAAATAGTTGTCTTCATGTTTAAAAAAAAACCAAAAAAACTTAAAATTTTGGCTTTTTGGCTTTTGGCTTTTCAATGCATAAAGGGTGTTGTACCTTACTTATTGGCTTTTGGCTTATAAGCTGAAATAAACACTTTAAATATAATTTTTCAAAAACCAAAAGCAAAAAATCACTTCAAATAAGCTGCAACAAACGAGCACTAACATGTGAGCTCGAGAGAAACCTTTTTGCCAAATTGCTTTGCTTTTAACGGATTGGGGAAATAAGGAAGAGAGTTTAATAAAATGAAAAAGAAAATGTCAAATTAAATATTTCTATTGACCTCACGTGGGATTGTACAGAGGTATCAGTATTCAATAGCAACTACCCATCATTAACGGCATTAACTCAATTTTGATAGCACATGCTACTTTATTTAACCTATACAGACTAAGAAAAAATTAATTTATTTAAATATTAATATTGGTGTAGGATATAATTTGTAATAAATCTATTTATACGTGGCTCATTATTAAAGTAAAAAAATAAGAATAAAATGATAAAAATATTATTTTAAAAAAGAAAATTATGAACAAGACAATTATTTTATTACGGATGAAAAGAGAAACATGAAGAAAAAAAAAGATAATAATTTTAAGATGAATAGAGTATGGGTAATGCTTGGGCCAAGGTCAATTGCATTATGAGTGTGCAATGCATGTAACGCCTGACGTGGAATTGAAACTTGTGGAGTTGGACATAAATACAGTTGGCAATTTTTATCGTTGATCTTATATAAGGGTGTAAATTGGAACCATCGAATTACGAAACTGAATTGCATCAAATTAAATCAGTCGGTTTGGTTCGATTTTGATCGAAGACGGTTTGGTTTCGGTTTCAAAAATTGGGAAACTACGCGATTTGGTTCGGTTCACGTTTTTGGTATCGAACCAAACCATGTTATATATTTTTATTTTTTTATTATATAATATATATTATATTACATATATTAATTATTTTGAACATTTGATTTATTCATAATATATATATATATATATAGACGGATACTAAACCAAACAAAATCTTGATTGTTTGAGAACTATTATTTTTTCCATTCTTTGTGTTTATTTTAGAATTTGTATTGTTTTATTTATGATAATTTGTTGTTAGTAGCCCCTAAGGGGGTGGCCCAGTGGTAGACATGGGGCTTCACAATGTGTGAGGTCTCAGGTTCGATCTCTTCCCATGCCCCCCTTAGGAGGAAAAAAAATTAAAAATTTTTTTAAAAAAATTTGTTGTTAGTAGCTTATTTCCTAATTTTGACGTTAATTCCAAATTAAAATTTTATTTTTATTGTTATTTTCAATGTTGGTTACTTTCATTAAAAATAATTTATATAAACCACAAAACCAAACCAAACCGAGTGGTTCGTTACTCGGTTCGGTTCGGTTTGAGATTTTTGGAACCACTAGGATGCGGTTCGGTTTGTGATTTTGGTATAAATCAAATCAAACTGAACCACTTACACTCCTAATCTTATATCAGCACGCTTCAAAATTACATAATTTGAGCCAATTAAAAAAAAATCCCGATCTCAGCCCTTAAACAAGCACACTTTATGGTGTCGATTAAATCTCAACCGTATAATCTAAAAAAATCAATAATCTGTGTTTGACATGTAAAATTGATCATTCCAATCAAATGCAATATGGATTATTATTTGCGTATTTATTTTATAAAAATTTGATATGTACTGTATGTTAGTTAAAATGGTATAAAATTATAGATTGTTCTTAAATATTTACTTTTTAGTCTGAGTAAGGCTAACCACACCCCAATTTTTTATTTTTATTTTTACGTATCATGTATTGCATTGTATAGTGTAAAGTATAGCATCTCAATGTAATATATGAGGTGCAGAGATAAAAAATAGAGTGTAGTTAGCCTCATTTTTTAGTCTTTGTGTAGATGTGGCAAACGGGCGGGCGAGTAAGTGTCATTTTAATATCATGGGCATATATAGGAGGGCAATAAATAGACATGGACGCCTATCTACTCATTAACACAAAATTATAAAATAAATACAATAATTAAAAAATTCATTCTTTAACCAAAAATACGCAAAAAAAAAAAAAACTTTAATTTCACCCAAAAAAAAGGAAAAATAAATATGTGTGTTTGCTCATCTCTTGTGTCAATCATGTATTTTTGTTGTTGTAACCCTGAATTTAATCTTTTATTTTGTGGTTATATTTTTAATTTCGCTGAAGCTCAATAGACAAACACGCGAGTGTAAACCTGACAAATAGAATGACATTAGATGATTTGCTTTGCAATTTGGGGTGGGGGGGGTGGCACTTGGAAGGGCGGGTATACAGTATAGATATATTAATTATGTTAAACGTTATTATTAATTTTAAATATTTTATAATAATATATGTAATTGATAAAACAAAATTAGAAGAGTAAGAGAATGAGTTTTAGTATGGGCCCATTTAACCCATCATAATTAATATGTATAAGTGGACATGCTTATTTATGCTCATATAAAATTTTAGATGTATTTATACATATTATTTATTAGACGATCTGAACAGATAAATAAACACGGATAAAAATTGTCACCTCTATCTTTGTGAGTTTGTTCCGATTTACTAGCAAAGATCAGTAGTCCCTCATTTGACGGTCATCTATTTTGATGTTAAAAATTGAACATAAAGACTTATATACCCTCAGCCTATAGGTAGCATATAGTTATGGTGATGAAAGCTCCACGTGTTGGCAACATGACCAATACTGTTGAGATTAGGGAAATCAAAATAAATAAATAAATAAAACATGATATCTGACTGATGTCTAAAAAGGTGGGGGGAAAGAAATCAAATTAAAAACTCAAAATACTTATTAGAAAAGAGAGATGAAACCATGGCAAACATATCTATTTGCTCTCCCTCTCAAGTCTCACTCTCATCTTCTCTTCTCATATCGACACCTTCAAAACCCACAAGTTAAAACACAATTTCTCAACAAACAAATCAACACCAATTTCCAAATAAAATTTATGCCCGAAAATTCGAATGCTATTAGCAAAAATTAGAATCAATATTTCTTATTTCTTAAATGTCTACCGATTTGCAAATAGAAATCATGCCCAAAAATTCGAAAGACATGGTTTATACTAGCAAAATTAAGAATCAACCGAAGGATAAAATGTCTTGTTATTGAAAGAGAGGGAACGATATGATGACATCAAATTGGGATCCGAATTGTTGGTAATTTCAAACTTGATAGACCCTTGCGTTGGATAAAGGAGTTTCGATCAAGCCAGTCGAGTTCAATAGATGTCGAAACCCGTAATGATTCCGGTGGGAGGTTGGGTGAATTATTATATCAGGTTCGTGGGTCAAGGTGGAAAGGCTTTAATCGCCATCGCCAGTGGTAGTATCACCGTGATTCGAAAGATCAGCAAGCGATGGCATGTGTGCCTCTTTCTAAGAGAGAGAGAGAGGGAGAGAGAGAGAGAGAGAGGTTATGTAAATTGAAGATATGCTTTCATTTCTTTCTCTCTGTGAGTGTGGAATTAATACTCCAGTGAATTTACGTTGTGCTATATATATATATATATATATATATATATATATATATTTATTTATTTATATGTATAACTTCCTTTGGAGGAATATGGCATTTCAGTTCTCATATGGAAATTTTAACTCCCACAGATTGTCTCCTTCAAAAGGCTGCTGAGCCCCCCAAAAAGTCACTGCTCAGTCCTTAATCACCTTCTTGGTAATGTACTTGTTAAAGATGGCAACCTAAATTGCAGTTACAAACTGAGGCATGGGATGGAAGTGAGGGCTGATGCCAAATTTGGAGAACTGAACTTCAAACTGAAAAGTTTTTTAAAATCAATTGCATTGCAAAGTACGAGTGGTTGGTTGTAATTTTCTTTAAGTTCAGAAGGGGGTTAGTTGTATTTTCAGATTGTTAGTAGTTAGGGCCGTTAGTTATGTTCTGTTATTCTGTTCAAATGTGAACATACTTCCTCATTGTAACGGCTATCATTCTGATACATATATATGCAGTATGCACAAGAGAGCAATCAGGTTTTTGATTGCTCATCTTTTCTTCCTACTTTCTTGTCATGGTATCAGAGCGTTAGATCATTCACCCACAATCACCAATTCTTCTCTTTCCCCGAAACCCTAAACAATGGCAGAAGAAAAATTAGCCACCCAAATCGACCAATCCAATTCGAAAATCAAAGGGGTTTCCATGGAAATTAGAATTGATTCCAATATGCATCTGTTATATCTACACAACAATGATCATCCAGGATTAGTTCTCATCGCTACAAAACTCACAGGAAGTGAAAATTACAACTCATGGAAGAGGTCTCTCGAGATTGCATTATCGGCAAAGAACAAGATCATGATCCTGAATGGCACTTTTGCAACACCGGAAAGGGAGGATCCTCTCTTTCCCTTATGGGCCAGAGCAAATGACATGGTCATTTCTTGGATCTTCAATACCGTCACAGAAGAAATCAGTAATAGCCTGAAATTTGTGATTGATGCCAATTCAGTTTGGAAAGAACTTGCAGAAAGATTCTCCAACATTGATGGACATAGGGCATTCCAGTTGCAAAAAGAATTGCATAGACTTGAACAAGGTACAGCCTCTGTCGAATTTTATTTTCATAAAATGAAGGGCTATTAGGATGAAAATGCAGCCTTAGATCCCATTACTGCATGTAAGTGTCTTTGTACCTGTGGTTCTGCCAAGATTCAAGAATCAAGAGATCAAAGAATCAAGTTGATGCAGATCTTGATGGGGCTGCATGAAAGCTATATGAACACAAGAGGACAAATACTGAGAATGAAGCCCTTGCCCACAATTTCTGAAGCCTATTATATAATTAGGCAGGAAGAAACTCAAAGACAAGGATATGTGCCTGAGTTTGGTTCTATTGCAGCCAACATTAATCGATTGGGACAATCTCAGATCATGGGAGATAGATTCACTGTTGGGCCCTCACAAAACAAGACAGGCTACACTAGAACTCCTTTCAAGAAAGGAATTTTCTGCAACTATTGTAATAGGGAAGGACATGTCAAGGAGGAATGCTATAGACTGAAAGGTTTTCCAATTGGCCATCCTGGAAATCCCAATCATCCAGCACACAAATCCAAGACTAATACTGCTAGTAGACAAGTTGGGAAAGGTCAAGGGAATCAGATAGAATCATCAAGTTCCAAGGTCATGCAAGTTCAGGCTACATCAGTTGGAAATGCAGAAAGTAATGACAAGGCTGGATTGGGAGTGTCCAAGATTGATCAACTACAGGAACAAATAAACCAGGTCATGGCCATGCTAAAAGCCAAAGATAGTCCTGAAGATCATAATGCTGGTCAAAGTGGACACAAATTTGTTGGTATGACACACATGCAGGTACTTCTATTGCCAACCATCAGTCTAAACTTTATCATACTTTGCATACCTGGATTATAGATACATGTGCCACTGATCACATATGCACATCATTATTAGTCATGCATGATGTAGAAGTTACTAATCACCCTATTTTTCTATCTCTGCCTAATGATGCTAAAGTAAAAGTCACTCACATAGGAAAAGCTTATATTAATCCTCAGCTTACATTGGAAAATGTGTTTTACATACCTGACTTTCACTACAACCTTTTGTCTATGTCAAAACTAACTATGCAAACAAGATGTCACACACTTATCATTGGAACACAATGCCTTTTCCAGGACCTTCAGATGACCAGGACCTTAGCTATTGGTGACATGATTGATGGATTATATCTTCTGAAGGCAGAACAATTTCCAGACTCTAAACATGTTTGCACTATTGCTTCTAGACACAAAGACATTGTTAGCTGGCACCAGAGACTTGGACACACTTCTTTAAGTACTCTCAAAAATATTGTTGGTCTGAATTCCCTTTGTAAGCATAAAAATCTTGACATTCAAAGAATTTTATCTTGTGATATTTGTCCCCTTGCTAAACAGCACAAATTGCCTTTTATGTTGACAAACATTAAAAGTAAAGCTTCCTTTGACCTCATACACTGTGATTTGTGGGGGCCATATAGGAAAACTACCATGAATGGTTGTAGATACTTCTTGACTATTGTAGATGATTTTTCAAGGGGGGTATGGACTTTCCTCATGTCCACTAAAGCTCATGTTTTTTCATTATTAAAACAGTTCAATGCCTATGTTCTAAACCATTTCAAGACCAATATTAAATTCTGTAGGACTGATCATGGGACTGAATTCTATAATACGGAAGTTATACCTTATCTTGCTAGCCTAGGCATTTTACACCAAAGCTCATGTGTTGATACTCCCCAACAGAATGGGGTTGTTGAAAGAAAGCACCAGCATCTTTTAGATATGTCTAGAGCTATTAGGTTCCAGTCTGGTCTCCCTATCCATTTTTGGGGATACTGTCTTTTGGCTGCCACCCACATTATAAACAGAATCCCAACTACAGCTCTGAAGTTTAAATCTTCATATGAAGTCCTTTATACCACCAAACCTTCTTATGATCATCTGAGAGTCATAGGCTGTTTAGCTTATGCTTCCACCCATCCTAGTGACAAGTTTGCCCCTAGGGCTGTGAAGTGTGTCCATTTAGGGTATCCTACAGGACAGAAGGGATATGTTCTGTACAACCTTGAAACCAAGAAAATCTTCATTAGCAGGCATGTCATCTTTCATGAATCTATCTTCCCTTTCATTAACAAAGAATCTGTGAAACCTGATCATCCTGAGATAGACATTAACCTTTTCCATGATAATATACCAGAAAGTAGGAGTAGTACCAATTCTAATCTTAATGAATTTAAAGATCTCCATGATCCTGTTAACATAAGAGATGATGCCAAATCTGATGATCATACAAATGTTAGAAAAGATGCCAACCCTCAAGTTCCTAGTAGGGTTTCAACAAGAGTCAAATATCCCTCTGTCAAGTTAAAGGATTACATTGTATCATCTGTTTTTACCAAACCTGTGCATTTCTTTAATCAATACAATATGCAGCAAAGTTGTGTCAATTCTATAATGCTTGTCCAAGAGCCTCAATCCTACCATGAAGCAGCACAAAGTAATGATTGGGTTGAAGCTATGAATAAAGAAATTGCAGCCCTGGAATCAAACCAAACATGGAACATAGTGAATCTGCCCCAAGGAAAGAAACCTATAGGATGCAGATGGATCTACAAGGTAAAATATAATTCAGATGGCAGTGTGGAGAGGCTTAAAGCAAGATTGGTTGCCAAGGGTTACAGCCAAAGAGAAGGCATTGACTATTCAGAAACCTTTGCCCCTGTGGCAAAAATGGTGACTGTTAGGGCTATTCTAGTTGTTGCTGCTGAACATAAATGGGAAGTTCATCAACTAGATGTGAATAATGCATTCTTACATGGTGACCTGGAAGAGGAGGTCTATATGCAACTGCCATTAGGGTACAAGTCACAGGTGAAACCAAACAGTGTTTGCCTGCTAAAGAAATCTCTGTATGGACTAAAACAGGCATCTAGGCAGTGGTTCTCAAAGCTCACTGAAGTTCTTCTAAGCCTTGGCTATACACAATCCCTAGCAGATTACTCCTTATTCACTTTGAAAGAAGGTACAAAGTTCACCAGTGTACTAGTATATGTTGATGATGTACTAGTGGCAGGTAATGACTTAGACAACATTGCGTCTTTGAAGAATCTGCTGCATGAAAAATTTAGCATCAAAGATTTGGGACATGTGAAATACTATTTAGGTATAGAAGTCATGAGATCTGTGCATGGTTTTCATCTTAGCCAGAAGAGATATGCCTTGGAGTTAATTGAGGCTGCAGGATTGCTAAATGCCAAACCACTTACCATTCCTTTTGACCCTAATAAGAAACTCCTACAAAATGAAGGGACCCTTCTTGTTAATCCTACAGAATACAGGCAACTGGTTGGAAAACTCATTTATCTTATTGTGACCAGACCAGACTTGGCTTTTGCAGCTCAGTGTTTGAGCCAGTTTATGCAAAATCCAAGGGATACTCACTTGAAGGCCTTGCACAGAGTTCTTAGGTATGTTAAGACTTCACCAGAACAAGGGATATACTTGCCTTCAGCCAATCATCTTCAACTTCAGGGATTCTGTGACAGTGATTGGGGAGGGAATCCTCATGACAGAAAGTCCATAACATGCTTCTGTATGATGCTGGGAAACTCACTGATTTCATGGCACTCTAAGAAGCAGTCTGTGGTTTCTAGATCATCTACAGAATCAGAATATAGGGCATTGGCTACAGCTAGTTGTGAAGTGATTTGGTTGACCAGTTTGTTGAAGGATCTGGAAGTCAAACTGCCAAAACCTGTAACTATCTACTGTGACAATTCATCTGCCATAGCAGTGGCCAACAATCCAGTGTATCATGCTATAACCAAACACATAGAATTGGACTGCCATTTCATTAGAGAAAAGATTTCTAGTGGTCTGATCAGTTTGCAGCATATTCCAACTAAAGGCCAAATTGCAGACATATTTACCAAATTTATGGGAAAAGCATTGAACTGGAGATTCCTTTCCAAGTTGGGAGTAGTAAGCATTTACCTACCCTCAACTTGTGGGGAGGGTGTTAAAGATGGCAACCTAAATTGCAGTTACAGACTGAGGCATGGGATGGAAGTGAGGGCTGATGCCAAATTTGGAGAACTGAACTTCAAACTGAAAAGTTTTTTGAAATCAATTGCATTGCAAAGTGCAGTGGTGGTTGTAATTTTCTTTAAGTTCAGAAGGGGGTTAGTTGTATTTTCAGATTCTTAGTAGTTAGGGCCGTTAGTTATGTTCTGTTATTCTGTTCAAATGTGAACAGACTTCCTCATTGTAACGGCTATCATTCTGATACATATATATGCAGCATGCACAAGAGAGCAATCAGGTTTTTGATTGCTCATCTTTTTCTTCCTACTTTCTTGTCAGTACTGAATGTGAAATTCTGATAGGAGCACCAGTCATCTTGCCAATTAGCCCACCAGCGAAGGCGATTCATATAAGTACTTCATCGGATCCGCTTTAAAAAAAAGTATCTGGTGCGACTAGAAGTAAAGTCTCAGCTTCTTCGTGGCCCATATAATGACCATATGTGTTTGTGTGTGTGTGACAGAAAAAAAGAAGATGGGGGTATAAAATATATATTTTCCCTTCCCGCCACTCGCTTTTTTCCCGATTAAACATTTAGTCCACCCGGAATCCTAGTCATCATCCTCTAAGGGAAATTTTTTCATTAAAATGAAATTTAAACGTCAAAGTGGACGACCGTCAATTGAGGGACTAATGGACCGGTGGTCAATCCTAGTCATCATCCATAGGTATTGCCAATATCTTTCGATCCTATTGTGTTCATGTACATGCTTCAAAAAATACCATAAAAGAAATTTTGGTATTTATGATCAATTATTAATCAGAATGGGATTGGGGAGGTAGGAGATCATTTCAGTGGTAGAATAAAATCAGGCTGGTTGAAATGGAGAAGTGTATTCAAAGTGTTATGTGATGGAAGTATGTGTTAAGTTGAAATGGGACATCTATTAGACCCATTCTACTTTATGAAAATGAATGTTGGGCAATTAAGATAAAACATGCTAATAATATAGCAAACATGAAAATATTTAGATGAACCTGTTGTAAAATGAGCACAAGATAGAGTTCATACCCGTTAGGAAGTGTGATTGTATCAAATCAACGAAGCTAAAGGTAGGGAAACAACATAACTAATATGGACAAATAGTAGTAAAGAAAGATATGAATGAATGTGGCATTTGTGATGTCCTTGCTTTGGACCGAATTGAATGGTGGGAAAGGAATCGGCCCCAAGTGATTGTGACTAATAAAGGATGGGGAATCGTATGATTAATTGATTATCCGACAAGGATGGATTTGGAAGGGTGTACATTAACAAGCAATATCTTGTGTATATAACCCCCTATTGTGTAGTCTATCATTGTTTCCTTCAACAATAACAAAAAACCCTTGTGGTGTTTAGAACTGGTTCCATTATCCATATTTGTTAACCGTGGTCCGTATGGTACCCAATGCCTTTTATAGATAAATTACATTTTATGAATGTCACACTGGATTTGTTGTATATATTGGTTCTAAAAGTGCTAACAACCTGCTATCTTTATTTGTTTTAGATGAAGGACGTATATAAATCTATGGATGGTCGTATCTCAACATTGGAAAAGCTGAAAGAATTGAGGGAGGCTCCAGCTCCTCTTGGTTACCACTAACCCATTTACCACCTGTTTGTCACATGGACAGGATGAATAGCAGGGAGATTCAGTTGAATTAGTTTCTAGTTTCTACCTTCTGTATATGCCAAGTATTTATAATATGAAGGTTATATATCAATATATACCATAAGTTCGTTATCTAAGAGTAATCATGAGTTACCTCGTGTGAACTTGAACTTTGAGCGAAGCAGAAGACTTTCTGCTTGAGCTACGATCTTCGTATGTCACGATCAACAATCCTTCAAGTCTCTCTCGTCGGATTGATATCACGTAGCACGAATATTAATACAGGTTCACACCGCGAATCCAAGCCTCTTGATGGTTAGGTTAGAGGGAGTACTTGGTGAGATAGAATATAGGAGAGAGAGAGAAGGGGGGGCAGCCAAGGGAGACGTATTCTCCTTGTAAGTGTGTTCTGCTAGATTGGGGATTTATCCCTTTAGTTGCCCTATTTTTATTATTGTAGAAGAAACTCTATTTCTTGTAGGTTAAGTCAAGTCAATCTGGAACCCCTTTGGATTAGGAAACTAATTAACCTTTAATATTATAAATACATTCCATGTGAGCGGAAGTAAATAATCGGGTCACAAGCAAGGTTCTAAAAATCGTTAGGCAGGCGCTAAGCGGCAGACCAGCGCCTAACGCCTAGAGCGCCTAAGCGGGATATACGCGGGGCCTAGGCGGGGCCAAGAAATAAGACATAATATCTGATTTTTAATATATATTTTATTATAACCTAATTATTAAACATAAATTTTTTTAAATATACTAATACTAAATATCACCTAATAATTTAAAAGTAATAATTACATTATGATGTTAAATTTTAAAAGTAAAACTAGAAATTTAATATCATCTATGGTTCAAAATATTACAAAAATAGTCAACAGTTCAATTATCCATAGGTCCGTTGACAATTACAAATTTGCAACAATAATTTAATAATTTGAAATTGATATTTATTATTATTATTATTTAAAAAACCCAAAATGACATTATTTAGGGCCAAAATTTTTAAAAAAACTAAAAATATATGAAAAATCAGCAGTTGGCCGCCTAGCTCGCCTAGTCGGGCGCCTAGAGCGCCTAGCCCGCCTAGTCGATTTTTTTGCCGATTTGCCAAATTTCTAGGCGCCCGCCTAGGTCGATTTTTAGAACACTGGTCACAAGCCCAATTGCTAACATCTCCCACTCGCACACATGGACACACCTCTCTTACCACATCTTATCATCAAAACCCGTTAAACACTGCCTCTTCATAATAGAAGTGAAGCGTGCGACATGACAAGAAAGATAAAGGGTGGAGCGATATACCAAATCACCATCTGACCATCATAGAATGTCCTTGTTAGAAAACAAAACTCGTCTATACCCCAGACAATATATATACATCAATTTAAGCATCCTTAATCCCTCAAGAGCGGTGCTTAAACCTCAACATGTTTATGTATCAAGATCAATCTCTTGAACCGTATGTTCAATATGATCACAATGACATTAAAACACAAAAATAGAGATGTATATCATACTATCTTCCTTAGACACTCATATCAATCACTCTTGATTAACTGATCCACACAAAGTAGGCATGTCATGCTCAAATGCCATACAAACCTTAGTCTAGCCGCCCTTCTGGCGTCTAACCTGGGTACTCAAAAGCAGTCACTCTAATAGTGTCTTTTTTAAGATCTTACATTCGGAATTTTCCTTGGGATATAAAGTCGACTTTTATAAAAGGTCTCATCTTAATCGAATGCCAAGGCGATAAATGTAATGTCATTTGCATACCCCCCTTCGTAAGTGCCAAAGACTTTTACTTTCTTAACTTGCCCGCCTACCTAGCAACAAGGTGAATTACTCGTGTGAGAGGGTCAATTCAATATCTACAACACTTTTTTAATCAAAATATATATGCTACGCAATTCAATATTAACACATCCAATTAACATATAAAAGTAATAAAATGAAAATGCAATTTATTCAAACGATAATGAAAATAATAATCAAATGTCAACAAAAGTGTTCTCATAATAAATATCAGATCTTACAAAGCCTTAGACCCAACATATGATCCTGAAAGATCTCTCTAGCTAGAGGTTTAGTCATAGGGTCAGCCAACATGCTTCTAGTAGGAATATATTCTAGAACAACTTCCTTTTCTGCAACCATATTGTCTTTAGTGAAATGATACTTGATATTGATGTGTTTCGTCTTCCCATGATACTTGGGGTCTTTAGTGTAACCTAAAGCAGTCATGTTATCACAATCAATGACTATAGGATGATCCACATGTGTCGTAACATCAATACGTTGAAGAAAACTCCCCTTTGTGCGTACCCCCCTTTGTGTTGTATTTAGTGTTTTTTTGTAAACAAAATGTAAAATTTAAATATAAACTATGTGTAAAGTGTAAACATGAATACGATCATTTCTATTCAAGAAGAGAGGAGGGTTTTTGAAAAGAAACACTGACAACACGAATATATATATCCGAATACATGAACCAAGAGACCCTCATTTCTATTCAAAAACCCTCCCCTCTTCTTCCTCTCCAGTTTTTCCCCATTGTTCACACCCAATTCTCACCCTGGTCACGAGTAGAGCACGAGCTATCTTCACGTCCCGGACACGAGCTCAGATCTTATGAAGCCCAAAGACCCTGCGAGCATAAGTATAGCAGCATCAAGCAGCGAGCATGATATTCCCGATCCAACACAGTCGGGCGAGCTTTGTCAGGCCGCCGAGGCCGTAATATAGCCGGCCCAATACATCAGCCATCACACAGGCGGGCATGGCCATGCCCGCCCAGTCCCAATCGAGCAGAAGATATCAGTAGCTTGCCCGCCAAGATACTGTCAAAGATTACCATATGTAGGCAGGACACTTGCCTTATCTGTTCCTGATATCTTGCGGCCAGCCGCGTCTCATGCCTAAAATCCAGAGTTCCAAACCTTGTTGAACAAGATAACTAAAGAAACCGAATCCTACCCGGATTCAACTACAAAAGGGCCAATAAATACTCCTCCACCAGCCATAACAAGGTACACGCTTTCACACTCCTCTTTCTTGAGCTCACGGTATTACATTATACGGTACTTACTCTCACGCAGGAGGGTTTCGCGAGGCCACGCCTTGCACTTCCACTCGAGGTTTTCTTTGCTCTCGGCCGGAGTTCGAGGAAGCAGATTCAAGCCCAGATATCCTACCCAAAGTGCAGACGGCCCAAGCTGAGGATTTTGCTACATCAGTTTGGTTCCATTGCCGGGAAACATCAACATCCCACTTTTTCAAGTTTTACGGTGCAAATTTCTCAATAACCACCGATTGCAATGGCTGGTAAGAACAGCAAACACCGCTTCTGAGCAACAACAGGGGAGCAGGTTGGCCGTGACCAGTCCCAGCAGGGGTTCGGACGAGAAGCAAGAAGATTCTTTGCATGGCAAGCGGTGCAGGGAAGGATGTGCCCTATGTGGAAGAAGCGGCCGTCTCAACATGCTAGCCGAGCAGGACGATAGCGTGATTCTAGGAAATCATCAATGGCGACTCGGTGCCCATGAGCGAGGATCTCGGGACACAATTGAATCACCAAAGGAGAATGGCCATGGCAGTCACGTGAATCCGCCCAGCCAAGCCCCTGGACAACAAGCCACTGCTCTCCAAGTCCAAGCAGACTATTATAGCAAAATGTACAAACTCAACCAGCAGCTACTTGCCTTGGGCCATGCCCCGGTTCCGGTGGCTGATTTAGAATTGCCAACTCTCGGTGTCCCGTGTTTGTTGGTGATGGCCATGCCTCACAACCTCTGCCCGTTCAGAGCAAGCGACTCCAATCTGTTATCCGCATACCATCAGAAAGGGGTGAAGAAGTTAAACGAGAAGATGACCAAGCGGAGGCGAGATATAGCGCCCAAATTTTTCACACAAAGCGAAATCGCGGGGAAAATTACTATGCCGCTTGATGAAAGTCACGATCACCGCGAGCTCGAGAACACGCCGAGAAAGAGGCATCTTGGGCTAGCGTAGACAGCAGTAGACAAGGAGATGGAAGCTTCTTGCGCGCCAACCTTACGCCCAGCGGCCTCGCGGACATCGGTCGGTCGTGCCCGTTCATCGGGCATTACACTAGATCTTGACGCTGTCCAGTCGCATGGAGGCTATGAAGCGTGACATGGAAAAAGCAGATGGCTAACTTTGGGCGTGGCCAAGCTTGGCTATGGTGCCATCAAGGCATGGAAGGAAGTCCTTTCACCCCGAAATCGAGAATGCACCACCGCGCAAGGCATCATATTCCCACGGTTTGAAATACTTTGGGAAGAGCGCGAGCATCGGCTGGCTCGGATCATTCGAGGCACGCATTCGAATGGTGGCAGATATTGAAGCCCTAAAAATCACGAGCATTCGAGGGGGGCCCTTGGGGAAAGCAAGCATGGCTTGGAAGGGTTCCCAGGTGGATCTATCGGCCGGTTGGGAAGTGTTAAGGGAGAAATTCTAGAAGAATTCGGCCCTTGTGCTGACACCTAAAAACCGATTCGATCTCGCTAAAGTCAAGCAAGGCGAGCATGAGTCTTACTGGAAGCTATTTGAAGAGGTTTGAGGAGATGCTTCGACCAAGTGGCCGCGACCGGTGACCACGAAATTACTTTTCGTTATCTAAACAACATGAGGCGGAGCTCTTGAAAACAATGTTAGCTATGAACCGGGAGCCTCAAAGCTGAGGCGCTAGCAAGTTCCACTTTGTTACGCTTTCGGCCAGAGGCTCGGCGGACGAAATAAGAACAAGGACAAGGCAGGGCAGCTCGGGCACGCCGGGACCGGAGGCGGCAACCGTTCGCGAGAGAAAGGAGGAGATCATCTACTCGAGGCGCAAAGGCTATTCGAGCTCGGTTTACCCATTAAACACAACGGGAGGATATCATGCTCCAAGTCGGAGGCAGCTCTGCCGGTTCCTATCCTCTTGACCCAGAGCTTCGCCACGCGGGACCCCAACAAATCTTGTGACTACCATCATGGCACCGGGCACTGGAGGAATGCGTCTTGTTGAAGCTTGGCGAAATCTGGCCCGATCAATGCGGGCAAATTAAACCGCTTTAAGAAAAACCAAGCGGCAGGAACAATGCGGATAATGACAGACAAGATAGACCTCCGAAGAGAAAGGTGGCCGGGCCACCAGTTCGAGTGGTCAGCGTGATCCCAGGAAGAGCTTCCGTCAACACTGACTTGGGAAACATATATACTCGCTCTACAGAGCAATAAGTTCTCAGTATGCATGAGGCGAGGGGAGCCTAACATCTTCACAGCTTGCCGAGCTAGCGAGCACCCCACTTCTTCAGAACAACCGTGGTCATCTCACACTGTGCATGAATAGCAAGTCACGAGTCTGCTCGACACTGGCGTCTTGAGAGATATTATGTATTATTCTGCTTGAAAGAGTTAGAGCTATCGAGATGCCCGGCTCGAAGCCTTATCTAGGAAAGGTGGAGGGTTCACCAACCATCAAGTGGCGTCGTCAAAGGGACCATCGAGCTTGAAGTTTTCATGGGAGGGGCCTGAGCCGAGCAGAGATGATCACTTTTACGGTGATCGACCTCAAATCGGCGCAAGCGCATCTGGGCGCCAGGCCATGGCCAAATTTCATATGGTTACTTTGATACCTCACGAGAAGGCAAAATTTTACAGAGGATGGAGTGGGTATCTGAATAGCAATCCTCAGGGCAATGTGGGAGTATGTTCGAGACTCCCAAAGAAAAAGCAAAAAGCGATCATGGACATTCCCGACGCAGACAACCTCGAGAAATAGAGATGCCCGATACTACGGCAGGTTCCGCCTCACATAAACTACATAGAGATCGAGCGAGAAGCGAAGCGAGAGGACCCCATGGAAGCAGCGAGCCGTGCGAGCCCCTCCCAGCTCATTCGAGCGTAAGGCTAAGCGCCCAACCACAAGACATTGAGATGGATACCATGCAAGTGCGGGATGAACCCGATATTCAACTTGAAGGCGGTGGAAGAGATAATAATCAATCCCTCTACTACCCCGAGCGAAAAATCAAAATCGAGAAGGCCATGCCTCACGGGCTCGGGAAAGGCGATTGAGTTGCTAAAAAATAGTGCGGATGTATTTTCTGGAGGCATTGAAGATATGCAAGGAATCGGCGAGGGCGTTGCACGCCATGACTTGAATGTTGATCCTACATTCGGACCCGTCAGCGGCGTCAAGCGGTACTCCCAGGAGAAAAGTGCAATATCCCGGACGAGTAGAAAAACTTCGAAGGCAAATATCATCGAGGAAATACAATACCCGACACGGCTAGCAAGCGTAGTGATGGTCAAAAAGCCAATGACAAATGGCGGATGTGTGTTGACTTCACTTGAAGCCTCAATAGCTTGCCCAGAAAAACGTTACCGCCTCGAATAGACATGCTAGTGGACTCCATTGCGGTTTCGAGATGCTCGGCTTTACGGGCGCATACTCGAGGGTACCACCAGTCGGGATGAGCGAGCAAGATAAAGCAAAAACGACCTTCGGGCGGCGGGAGGCCTATCTTACTACAAGATGATGCCATTTGGGCTAAAGAATGCGAGGGCAACTTATCGTCGTATCGTTAATAAAGTCTTCGGCTCACATTTCGGGAGGAACATGGAAGCGTATATTGATGACATGGTCATCAAAACAAAACGCGACCACACTCTCGACTGCGTAAACATTCGTCAATCTACGAAACACAACATGAAGCCGAATCGCAAATGCGCTAGTTCGAGCAGAAAATTCTCTGTTCATGGTTAACCAAATAAGATCGAAGCAACCCGAGAAGATCCAGCCCCCTGCCGACATGGAGCAATTTCTACCGTGATCAAACACATGCAACGATCAACGCAGAGAATCATTGCTCCTTGGCCGCTTCATCTCCCGATCACGGAGAAGTGTCTCGCTCTTCAAAATCTCGCTACGGCAACAAAGGATTCGAGTGGAATGTTAGAATGCACCAAAGCCC
>CM028379.1:36294550-36355605 GCA_013146195.2 Codonopsis lanceolata | reverse complement strand
GTTTTCAAATGTTGTGAGGAGGGGGGATTGGGTTATGCTGGTAAAAAGACCTTATAGGGTCGTTCATAGTTCCAAATTAGGGGTGTCGCAGCTCGAACTACATGATCGATTTAATCGAATTTGAATTGGTGGTTTTTAGTTTTTTGACAACTTTCCACCAACCAAACACTAGGACCTCTCTCAATAAGGTAACTCTCATCTACATAAAGTGTAAACTACTAACACATAATTGACAATTAATCTCAAGCAAGTAGGCAGGTATTGCATGGCATAAGCTCTCCTCGTTTTAAACAATGCCTTACTACCTTAACAAATACGTCCTTTGTCTTACCATTGCTCCTCATTACCTTGGCCTCAATGAGTAACAACACAATTCATGATGACTTTCAAACATACCTTCTCTTACGGCGAAATACCTTAAAGCTACCAAGTTGCCTCTACTTGAAGGTGTCATGCCATGATTAGTAGTTCAAGTACTATTTAGTGTGTGTCTGTTTGGTTGTTGATTTCACCTCCTCTTATTCTCGGTGTTGCTTAATATCGTTTCTATTTGATTTGGTTTGATGATGTCATGTGTCTTTACTACATTGTTCATTCATGGTCTTTAGACAAATCTGCGTGATTGCATATTCCTTTGTTTGGAAATCTCTCAAAATTAATTCTATGTGATTAAATGATCGAGAATGGATCTGCGAGTTGGAATACACTTCTACTACTATGATCAAGTGTACTGCTTCTCACTCATCTCACCACATTAGTAGTCTCTCTCACAACTCACCTCCCAAATTACAAGTCCGATAATCTTTTTCGTGAAATAATTCACCTATTACATTCAGTCATTTTTCCTAAGAAAGTCTGGGATATTCGTTGTTACTTCATTTTAGGGATATTAATTGTTCATTTTGTTTTAGGTGCTTTTACTCGTATTGTTGTTCTGAAATGTCTTGTTCATTTTTATAAGACCTAACACTTATCTTTTTGGTCATTTACAGACTCGGTGGATATAGAATATAGATAGACATATAGTAGTAGTGCACGCTTGTCACAAAGATGGAAGTTTGGTTTGGAAAGGACCTTTGTTTAAGTGTGCATACCAAAACACATGATCTAGAGTTTTGGGTGATGAAGGAATATGGAGTTGGTGAGTCATGGACTAAGTTGTTTTCTACTTATCTTGGTGTGGATTGGTATGGTATTCGTTGGGACATTCTTGCCTATTCAAAGTGTGGTCAAAGAATTCTCTTTAATTTGAACTTTAGGGAGTTTATTTGGTATGATTAAAGCGAGAGCTCTTGTCAATATCTGGTTTACGGTTTGCCTCAAAACTTTCATGCACATGTTTGTTTCCATAGCCTTGTTCGAGCCTATGAAATATCGCTAACAATGAAGAGAGAGAAAATTAATGAAGGAAAAGAAGACCAGAAAATAGAGGTAAAAAATGTTGACTTATTGTTTTTCTCTATACTTATAGTTTATGACCTCAAGGAATTTGGAATAAAATCAAGTTGAGTTGCATTGATTCTTGTTTAATTTGTTAATTTGAAACTGGAATTGTTTTTTGCTTATCTAGGGATAGTTTTTTTGTCAAAGGGATACAAACTGAAGCTGTAAGGAGGTATATGGATAATTGCTGACCGTGAGAAGGAAAGAGGTTGGTTATCAGATTCTGTATCTCTCCTTATTATGCTACATTCAGCCTTTTGATCCCCCAAAAAACAACCCACAGTTAACCTTTGCATATCTCTATGAACATGATTTCTAAGCATGATTCGAGCACCCATAGTTTTCAAATGTTGGCCAATGGAGGATTGGGTTATCTTAGTAAAAAGACCTTATAGGGTCGTTCATAGTTCCAAATTAGGGGTGTACGCTCGAACTACATGATCGACTTAAATCAGACTGAATTGGCTGGTTTTGTTCATTTTTTGACAACTTTCCCACCAACCAAACAACTGGACCTCTCTCCATAAGGTAACTCTCATCTACATAAAGTGTAAACTACTAACACATAATTGGACAATTAATCTCAAGCAAGTAGACATGTATTGCAGGGCAAGAGCTCTCCTCTGTTTTAAACAATGCCTTACTACCTTAACAAATACATGTCCTTTGTCTTACCATTGCTCCTCATTACCTTGGCCTCAATGAGTAACAACACAATTCTCGAGGTGACTTTCAAACATACCTTCTCTTTTTAATTGAAATACCTTAAAGCTACCAAGTTGCCTCTACTTGGAGGTGTCATGCCATGATTAGTAGTTCAAGTACTATTTAGTGTGTGTAATACGTTTGGTTTGTTCTCCTCCTCTTATTCTCGGTGTTGCTTAATATCGTTTCTATTTGATTTGGTTTGATGATGTCATGTGTCTTTACTACATTGTTCATTCATGGTCTTTCGACAAATCTTGCGTTGCATATTCCTTTGTTTGGAAATCTCTCAAAATTAATTCTATGTGATTAAATGATCGAGAAAAAGTGGATCTTGAGTTGGAATACACTTCTACTACTATGATCAAGTGTCTTGCTTCTCACTCATCTCACCACTAGTTAGTCTCTCTCACAACTCACCTCCCAAATTACAAGTCAGATAATCTTTTTCGTGAAATAATTCACCTATTACATTCAGTCATTTCCTAAGCAAGTTTGGGATATTCGTTGTTACTTCATTTTAGGGATATTAATTGTTCATTTTGTTTTAGGTGCTTTTACTCGTATTGTTGTTGAAATGTCTTGTTCATTTTATTAGACCTAACACTTATCTTTTGGTCATTTCTGACTTCGGTGGATATAGAATATAGATAGACAGATAGTAGTAGTGCACGCTTGTCACAAAGATGGAAGTTTGGTTTGGAAGCGACCTTTGTTTAAGTGTGCATACCATGATCTAGAGTTTTGGGTGATGAAGGAGTATGGAGTTGGTGAGTCATGGACTAAGTTGTTTTTACTCTATCTTGGTGTTGATTGGTATGGTATTCGTTGGGACATTCTTGCCTATTCAAAGTGTGGTCAAAGAATTCTCTTTAATTTGAACTTTAGGGAGTTTATTTGGTATGATTTGAGAGCTATTGTCAATATCGGTTTGGTTTGCCTCAAAACTTTCATGCACATGTTTGTTTCCATAGCTTGTTCGACCCTCGCATACGAAATATCGCTAACAATGAAGAGAAAAATTAATGAAGGAAAAGACCGAAAAGAGGTTAAAAAAATATCTTGACTTATTGTTTTTCTTTACTTATAGTTTATGACCTCCAAGAATTTGGAATAAAATCAAGTTGAGTTGCATTGATTCTTGTTTAATTTGTTATTTTGAAGCTGGAATTGTTTTTGCTTCTCTAAGGATAGTTTTTTTTGTCAAGAGATGGCTTAAGGAGGTATACGGATAATTAACGACCATGAGAAGAAGGTTAGTTGCTCCAGTTACGTATCTCTCCTTATTATGTACATTCGGCAGCCTTTTTGATCCCCCAAAACAACCCGGTTAACCTTTGCATATCTCTATGAACATGATTTCTAAGCATGATTCGAGCACCCATAGTTTTCAAATGTTGGCCAATGGAGGGGGATTTTGGGTTATAGTAAAAAGACCTTATAGGGTCGTGAGGCATAGTTCCAAATTAGGGTGTGCGCTCGAACTACATGATCGATTTAAATCGGGCGGGTGGTTTTGTTGGTTTTGACAACTTTCCCACCAACAAGCCATTGGCAGACCTCTCTCCATAAGGTAACTCTCATCTACATAAAGTGTAAACTACTAACACATAATTGGACAATTAATCTCAAGCAAGTAGGCACAGTGTATTGCATGGCAGAGCTCTCCTCTGTTTTAAACAATGCCTTACTACCTTAACAAATACATGTCCTTTGTCTTACCATTGCTCCTCATTACCTTGGCCTCAATGAGTAACAACACAATTCTAGAGGTGACTTTCCAAACATACCTTCTCTTACCCCAAGCGAAATACCTTAAAGCTACCAAGTTGCCTCTACTTGAGGTGTCATGCCATGATTAGTAGTTCAAGTACTATTTAGTGTGTGTGTTTGGTTTGTTGATTTCACCTCCTCTTATTCTCGGTGTTGCTTAATATCGCTTTCTATTTGATTTGGTTTGATGATGTCATGTGTCTTTACTACATTGTTCATTCATGGTCTTTTCTCGACAAATACTGCGTGATTGCATATTCCTTTGTTTGGAAATCTCTCAAAATTAATTCTATGTGATTAAATGATCGAGCAAAGTGGATACTGAGTTGGAATACACTTCTACTACTATGATCAAGTGTAATCGCTTCTCACTCATCTCACCACACTAGTCGCTCTCTCACAACTCACCTCCCAAATTACAAGTCCGATAATCTTTTTCGTGAAATAATTCACCTATTACATTCAGCCATTTTTCCTAAGCAAGTCTGGGATATTCGTTGTTACTTCATTTTAGGGATATTAATTGTTCATTTTGTTTTAGGTGCTTTTACTCGTATTGTTGTTCTGAAATGTCTTGTTCATTTTTATTAGACCTAACACTTATCTTTTTGGTCATTTACGCACTGTGGATATAGAATATAGATAGACAGATAGTAGTAGTGCACGCTTGTCACAAAGATGGAAGTTTGGTTTGGAAACGACCTTTGTTTAAGTGTGCATACCAAAACACATGATCTAGAGTTTTGGGTGATGAAGGAGTATGGAGTTGGTGAGTCATGGACTAAGTTGTTTTCTACTTATCTTGGTGTTGATTGGTATGGTATTCGTTGGGACATTCTTGCCTATTCAAAGTGTGGTCAAAGAATTCTCTTTAATTTGAACTTTAGGGAGTTTATTTGGTATGATTCGAAAAAAATAGCTCTTGTCAATATCCCGGTTTACGGTTTGCCTCAAAACTTTCATGCACATGTTTGTTTCCATAGCCTTGTTCGACCTGCTGCATACAGAAATATCGCTAACAATGAAGAGAGAGAAAATTAATGAAGGAAAAGAAGACCAGAAAACAGAGGTAAAAAAATCTTGACTTATTGTTTTTCTCTATACTTATAGTTTATGACCTCAAGGAATTTGGAATAAAATCAAGTTGAGTTGCATTGATTCTTGTTTAATTTGTTATTTTGAAACTGGAATTGTTTTTTGCTTCTCTAGGGATAGTTTTTTGTCAAAGGGATACAAACCGAAGGCCGTAAGGAGGTATATGGATAATTGCCGACCATGAGAAGGAAAGAGGTTGGTTATCGATTCTCAGATCTCTCCTTATTATGCTACATTCACCTTTTGATCCCCCAAAAACAACCCACAGTTAACCTTTGCATATCTCTATGAACATGATTTCTAAGCATGATTCGAGCACCCATAGTTTTCAAATGTTGGCCAATGGAGGGGGGATTGGGTTATGCCGTAAAAAGACCTTATAGGGTCGTTCATAGTTCCAAATTAGGGGTGTACGCTCGAACTACATGATCGACTTAAATCAGACTGAATTGGCTGGTTTTGTTCAGTTTTTGACAACTTTCCCACCAACCAAACCACTAGACCCCTCTCCATAAGGTAACTCTCATCTACATAAAGTGTAAACTACTAACACATAATTGGACAATTAATCTCAAGCAAGTAGACAGGTATTGCATGGCAAGAGCTCTCCTCTGTTTTAAACAATGCCTTACTACCTTAACAAATACATGTCCTTTGTCTTACCATTGCTCCTCATTACCTTGGCCTCAATGAGTAACAACACAATTCTCGCAGAGGCTGACTTTCCAAACATACCTTCTCTTACCCCAACCGAAATACCTTAAAGCTACCAAGTTGCCTCTACTCGAGGTGTCATGCCATGATTAGTAGTTCAAGTACTATTTAGTGTGTGTCTGCTTGGTTTGTTGATTTCACCTCCTCTTATTCTCTGTTGCTTAATATCGCTTTCTATTTGATTTGGTTTGATGATGTCATGTGTCTTTACTACATTGTTCATTCATGGTCTTTCTGACAAATACTGCGTGATTGCATATTCCTTTGTTTGGAAATCTCTCAAAATTAATTCTATGTGATTAAATGATCGAGCAAAGTGGATACTGAGTTGGAATACACTTCTACTACTATGATCAAGTGTACTGCTTCTCACTCATCTCACCACACTAGTCGTCTCTCACAACTCACCTCCCAAATTACAAGTCCGATAATCTTTTTCGTGAAATAATTCACCTATTACATTCACCATTTTTCCTAAGCAAGTCCGGGATATTCGTTGTTACTTCATTTTAGGGATATTAATTGTTCATTTTGTTTTAGGTGCTTTTACTCGTATTGTTGTTCGAAATGTCTTGTTCATTTTTATTAGACCTAACACTTATCTTTTTGGTCATTTACAGACTCGGTGGATATAGAATATAGATAGACAGATAGTAGTAGTGCACGCTTGTCACAAAGATGGAAGTTTGGTTTGGAAACGACCTTTGTTTAAGTGTGCATACCAAAACACATGATCTAGAGTTTTGGGTGATGAAGGAATATGGAGTTGGTGAGTCATGGACTAAGTTGTTTTCTACTTATCTTGGTGTTGATTGGTATGGTATTCGTTGGGACATTCTTGCCTATTCAAAGTGTGGTCAAAGAATTCTCTTTAATTTGAACTTTAGGGAGTTTATTTGGTATGATTTGAAAAGCAGAGCTATTGTCAATATCCCTTTACGGTTTGCCTCAAAACTTTCATGCACATGTTTGTTTCCATAGCCTTGTTCGACCTGCCGCATACGTAAAATATCGCTAACAATGAAGAGAGAGAAAATTAATGAAGGAAAAGAAGACCGTAAAACGAGGTAAAAAATCTTGACTTATTGTTTTTCTCTATACTTATAGTTTATGACCTCAAGGAATTTGGAATAAAATCAAGTTGAGTTGCATTGATTCTTGTTTAATTTGTTATTTTGAAACCGAATGAATTGTTTTTTGCTTCTCTAGGGATAGTTTTTTTGTCAAAGGGATACAAACCGAAGCCGTAAGGAAGGAGGTATATGGATAATTGCCGACCATGAGAAGGAAAGAGGTTGGTTATCGATTCTCAGATCTCTCCTTATTATGCTACATTCATTTTGATCCCCAAAAACAACCCACGCTAACCTTTGCATATCTCTATGAACATGATTTCTAAGCATGATTCGAGCACCCATAGTTTTCAAATGTTGGCCAATGGGGGGGATTGGGTTATGCCGTAAAAAGACCTTATAGGGTCGCTCATAGTTCCAAATTAGGGTGTACGCCGAACTACATGATCGACTTAAATCGATCAATTGGTGGTTTTGTTCGCTTTTGACAACTTTCCCACCAACCAAACAACGGACCTCTCTCCATAAGGTAACTCTCATCTACATAAAGTGTAAACTACTAACATAATTGGACAATTAATCTCAAGCAAGTAGACAGGTATTGCATGGCAAGAGCTCTTCTCTGTTTTTAAACCATGCCTTACTACCTTAACAAATACATGTCCTTTGTCTTACCATTGCTCCTCATTACCTTGGCCTCAATGAGTAACAACACAATTCTCGCAGAGGCTGACTTTCCAAACATACCTTCTCTTACCCCAACTGAAATACCTTAAAGCTACCAAGTTGCCTCTACTTCAGAGGTGTCATGCCATGATTAGTAGTTCAAGTACTATTTAGTGTGTGTCTGTTTGGTTTGTTGATTTCACCTCCTCTTATTCTCGATGTTGCTTAATATCGTTTCTATTTGATTTGGTTTGATGATGTCATGTGTCTTTACTACATTGTTCATTCATGGTCTTTCTGACAAATACTGCGTGATTGCATATTCCTTTGTTTGGAAATCTCTCAAAATTAATTCTATGTGATTAAATGATCGAGCAAAGTGGATACTGAGTTGGAATACACTTCTACTACTATGATCAAGTGTACTGCTTCTCACTCATCTCACCACACTAGTCGTCTCTCTCACAACTCACCTCCCAAATTACAAGTCCGATAATCTTTTTCGTGAAATAATTCACCTATTACATTCAGTCATTTTTCCTAAGCAAGTTTGGGATATTCGTTGTTACTTCATTTTAGGGATATTAATTGTTCATTTTGTTTTAGGTGCTTTTACTCGTATTGTTGTTCTGAAATGTCTTGTTCATTTTTATTAGACCTAACACTTATCTTTTTGGTCATTTACGCACTTCTGTGGATATAGAATATAGATAGACAGATAGTAGTAGTGCACGCTTGTCACAAAGATGGAAGTTTGGTTTGGAAACGACCTTTGTTTAAGTGTGCATACCAAAACACATGATCTAGAGTTTTGGGTGATGAAGGAATATGGAGTTGGTGAGTCATGGACTAAGTTGTTTTCTACTTATCTTGGTGTTGATTGGTATGGTATTCGTTGGGACATTCTTGCCTATTCAAAGTGTGGTCAAAGAATTCTCTTTAATTTGAACTTTAGGGAGTTTATTTGGTATGATTCGAAAAGCAGAGCTCTTGTCAATATCCCGGTTTACGGTTTGCCTCAAAACTTTCATGCACATGTTTGTTTCCATAGCCTTGTTCGACCTGCTGCATACAGAAATATCGCTAACAATGAAGAGAGAGAAAATTAATGAAGGAAAAGAAGACAAGAATACAGAGGTAAAAAAATCTTGACTTATTGTTTTTCTCTATACTTATTGTTTATGACCTCAAGGAATTTGGAATAAAATCAAGTTGAGTTGCATTGATTCTTGTTTAATTTGTTATTTTGAAACTGGAATTGTTTTTTGCTTCTCTAGGGATAGTTTTTTTGTCAAAGGGATACAAACCGAAGATGTAAGGAGGTATATGGATAATTGCTGACCATGAGAAGGAAAGAGGTTGGTTATCAGATTCTGTATCTCTCCTTATTATGATACATTCAGCCTTTTGATCCCCCAAAAAACAACCCACAGTTAACCTTTGCATATCTCTATGAACATGATTTCTAAGCATGATTCGAGCACCCATAGTTTTCAAATGTTGGCCAATGGAGGGGGGATTGGGTTATGCCGTAAAAAGACCTTATAGGGTCGTTCATAGTTCCAAATTAGGGGTGTACGCTCGAACTACATGATCGACTTAAATCAGACTGAATTGGCTGGTTTTGTTCAATTTTTGACAACTTTCCCACCAACCAAACCACTGGACCTCTCTCCATAAGGTAACTCTCATCTACATAAAGTGTAAACTACTAAGACATAATTGGACAATTAATCTCAAGCAAGTAGACAGGTATTGCATGGCATGAGCTCTCCTCTGTTTTAAACAATGCCTTACTACCTTAACAAATACCTGTCCTTTGTCTTACCATTGCTCCTCATTACCTTGGCCTCAATGAGTAACAACACAATTCTCGCAGAGGCTGACTTTCCAAACATACCTTCTCTTACCCCAACTGAAATACCTTAAAGCTACCAAGTTGCCTCTACTTCAGAGGTGTCATGCCATGATTAGTAGTTCAAGTACTATTTAGTGTGTGTCTGTTTGGTTTGTTGATTTCACCTCCTCTTATTCTCGGTGTTTGTTAATATCGTTTCTATTTGATTTGGTTTGATGATGTCATGTGTCTTTACTACATTGTTCATTCATGGTCTTTCTGACAAATACTGCGTGATTGCATATTCTTTTGTTTGGAAATCTCTCAAAATTAATTCTATATGATTAAATGATCGAGCAAAGTGGATACTGAGTTGGAATACACTTCTACTACTATGATCAAGTGTACTGCTTCTCACTCATCTCACCACACTAGTCGTCTCTCTCACAACTCACCTCCCAAATTACAAGTCCGATAATCTTTTTCGTGAAATAATTCACCTATTACATTCAGTCATTTTTCTTTAAGCAAGTTTGGGATATTCGTTGTTTGTTCATTTTAGGGATATTAATTGTTCATTTTGTTTTAGGTGCTTTTACTCGTATTGTTGTTCTGAAATGTCTTGTTCATTTTTATTAGACCTAGAATTTATCTTTTTGGTCATTTACAGACTCGGTGGATATAGAATATAGATAGACATATAGTAGTAGTGCACGCTTGTCACAAAGATGGAAGTTTGGTTTGGAAACGACCTTTGTTTAAGTGTGCATACCAAAACACATGATCTAGAGTTTTGGGTGATGAAGGAGTATGGAGGTTGTGAGTCATGGACTAAGTTGTTTTCTACTTATCTTGGTGTTGATTGGTATGGTATTCGTTGGGACATTCTTGCCACCACTAGAAAAACGCCAATTACTAACGGAAATTTCCGTCAGTAAATTACCATTTCCGTCGGTAATCTGGCTTTTCCAACGGACCCGTTCCGTCAGTATTCCGTCGGTAAATTTGGTCGGTGATCACAAACGGAACTCATTCCGTCAGTAATCACTGACGGAATTTCGTTTCCGTTAGTAATTACTAACGGAATTTGTTTCCGTCGGTTTTTGCTAACAGAAATTTCCGTCAAAGATTTCCGTCAGTAAATATTAGTTCCGTCAGTAATACCGACGAACGTTTCCGTTAGCAATTTTCATCTCCGTTAGTGATTTTCGACGGATTATTCCGTCAGTAATTTATATTTCCGTCAGTAATACTGACGAATGTTTCCGTTAGTAATTTTCATATCTGTTAGTGATTCCCAACAGCTTGCTCCGTCGATAATATATTTTTCCGTCAGTAATACCGACGAGCGTATCCGTTAGCAATTTCCATTTCCGTTAGCAATTCCTGACGGATTACTCCGTCGGTAATATATATTTCCGTCAGTAATACCGACGAACGTATTCGTTAGCATTTTCCATTTTCGTCAGTAATTTCCGACAAAATATACCGTCAGTAAAATTAAAAAGAAAAATAATAATTTTTATATAAATTAAATTTTTTTAGGTACCTGATTTATCATAAATATATATAATAGGCTCATGACAAAAATTAATTGCACTACAAAACTAAAATATTAAATAGAACAAAATGTTATTACATCAAATTCGTTTCCCAAATCTATTGTTAATTACGATTGTATTGAATATTCGACACAAAGAAATTATGTAAAGGAATTAGGGGACTGGGTACGAGAAGTGGACGAAGATCCATGCATATAAGCGGCCATCTGGGCGCGCATCTCTGCTATTTCCCGTGCCTGCTCAACCATTTGTTCATCTCGTCGAGCCATAGCTTCATCCTGCTGCGCCACCCTAGCTTCCAATGCATCCATCGTGGCTTGCGAAGCTTCGTCCAACGGAGCATTTGATCCCCCTGTTGACGACAAACTCGAAGAAAAGACTGTGGATGAAAGTAGAGTGGCACCATAGTCCCCCAATCCGTAAAGTCTATTCCTCCTTTTTTTTTCGTCCTTGTGACGCAACTCTCTGTCATAATTCTATTTTCGACGAAGCGGGAACGAGAGTTCCCTCTGAACTCTCCGTGCGGCCCTGGGTGGCCTCTTCATTTTCAATCATCTTAAAGGCATTCTGTCATTAAAAAAATACAATAATTAATAAAACATCAAACATAATAGATATATGATCCAATTTGATATACATTAAGAATTTTGATACTTACATATGTAGACTCGACAGTTTGATCAACCCACTGACGAGGTTGACCAGGAACACCCTGAGTGGTGTGCGTGCTAACAAATACGTCAAGAAAATCAACGTCGGGACCGAATTTCTTTACCTACAAGCATGATGGTTAGATTTTTTTGTTTATTCTATGAACATAGGGTTGTTTAGTCGAAGCATTAAGCTTCCTGGGAATTTCAAACCATCGCAAACTGATTTTAAAAAGAGAGACGAAGCAGTAACAATAAGAACAAACTCTAGTAGAATGTAATTGATAAGGCATCAAAAAAGTGAATAGGATTGTAACTAACAAAATTCAAGTGTAACCATGGAAAAGGGAATGACAAATATAGTTTAATCATATAATAAGAGAAAATCTTCTTGGAACATACACACTGCATATGTACAAAGGTTATGTTGTGCTACTCTTCAAGGGCTGGACAAACACAAGTACACACACACACACACAAATCTAAACATTTTATACCAATTTAGAATTGTGAAGGCATATAGTAGATTGTAAAACCTGCAAGAAGAATGAAATACATTATGATTAGGTGAGTCTATGGTGATATTGTTGCCTATATTAAAATGCATATCATTGATAACTACAATATATAGCTCCAAGGAGGGTAACAAACACACCTAGTATACCTGTGATGGAGTACTACAGGCATGCTCAAGATGGCGCTTAAGATGGTACAAAATTCTGCCATAAAGATAATTCTTCAAGGGTGATATCAATTTAATGGACAATCTTTATACATGTTATGTTGGCCTAGTGCATATGACTTACGAGTGAACACTTTGACTAGAGTTTGGACGTGTATGGCATTAGGCTTGATATATAAACGTGGCAATCTTAAATCGCCTTAGCTCACAAACTATCTAAATGACTAAACAATTTACTTAGGTTCGGGAATTCGTTTCAGTTATAGCTCCATTCGTTGCCTTTATTAACAATAACAATGTCTAGCTTGAACACACAAAGCTCGTCTACAACTCGGTGCCAAATTCAAACCCACCAACACTCGACGCCAAGTAACAAGTCCCAAAAGTTAGTGCAGCGAACTAACTGAGCATATGCTCCAATGGAAGCAGATCATCAAGGCAGAAAAATGACATACAAAAACGGAAATTGCAGGCAACCCATACATAAATGTGATGTGTAACTACAAGATGACCTTTGTTTATAACAACCTGAATCTTCATCAACTTGTTACAATTAATAGACGAAAGGATGAGCCAAAGCACAACATATACAGTGTGATGTGCAACTACCTCAACCATTGTTAACGTAAACTTTACTTCGACTAATCGTATAACTCGGACTGCCTGAATAGGATTTCAATGGCATGTCATTCTCTACCATTAATGTGCAGGCTTATCTGTATATGGTGGGGATTTACTATGAGATACATTTCTGTTGTAGAAAATTATTACTCCTTCCATTTTAAATGCACTTTCTAATGTAGTTTCAAACTTTCATGTAACATAAATTGACTTTGGGGACAAAAGAAATTTTCAAAACCTCACATGTGGTACTTATTAGAGTCTTTAATTATTTCAATATGTAGGTTGGTGCCGATGCTTCTTCAACTTATGTTTCCTCTTCTCGTCCCGCATATGAGAAGAAAGGGTTTTCACTTTCTGCTAGTTCTGATTTTAAGGTTAAAAGGAGAATCACGGTTGACTGGAGACCTCATCTTCGGCAAAGATCAGATGATGATGCAGGGAATTTTGGTAAATTTCAACATATGAGCTCATCGATGGAAGATTTCACAAGCCAAGAGGATGAGTGGTCTTCCCTGCCTACTGGTTTTGGTAAGAAACGTGTGAAGTATTCTCATAGAACACCCAATACAACATAACATTGCACATATATACATAACTTAAGCAGAAACAATCCAAACAACCCTATTTCAAGCATAACAAGGGACAAAACCAAGTCTAAAGAACATATCACCATCCAACATAAGCACATCTAATTAAATTACCTAACATAAATGGTCTGAGGATTCCCTACCTTGCTATGCAACATCATCTCAAGAACTGCTCAAATATGTTTTAGCTCCTACCAATTTCTGTCTTCATTACCATGTCTTCATTAATTAACTCCTAATAGATTAATTTCTGACCCATCCTTGTCTTAGTTCATCCCCATCCACTGGTAATAGCAACATAAATAATGATGATTATGTTGTCGCTACGATACGAGGAAAAGAAAGCGGTAAACGAATCGAATAAACAGCAGCCGCAGAGGATATACACATACATCAAAAAGAAATTAATCAAGGCACCGAGAAGCTCGCCAACATCACCAGCTCTGAAGCTGAGAGCTGGTTTTTTGATATTTTATGCTCTGAATTTACGTGTTCTCTTGTGATAGATTTCTAGTGAAAGAAAATACTGTAGTTGCAATAATCTTCTTCAAGCTATGTTTAAACTTCTTTCTCATTTTGTTCTTAGTTAGAAATCTTTCACCATTATTTGTTTGCTTGCATATTAATGGTCTGTAATCAAAATAGGAAGAGGCTGGTGAGGTAAAAGGGCTAGCGAAGCACAACAAAGGATGTAACTGCAAGAAATCTGGATGTCTCAAGAAGTATTGTGAGTGCTTTCAAGGTGGCATAATGTGCTCTGAAAACTGTAAGTGCATGGACTGCAAAAATTTTGAAGGAAGTGATGAGAGAAAAGCTCTTTTTAGCGGATACCATGCTAATACCATGGCATTTATCACTGGCAACCAATGCAGCCATTAATGGGGCCATTGGTTCTGGTTTTGGTATACATCAAGCTACCAGGAATAGGAACACTTAGCATCTCTTGTTTGGATCAGCATCCAATGATCAGTCAACTAACACAACAAATCGTTGCAACAGGTAAGTTCTTACTGGCACTTAAACCAAGAGTACTTTGCCTTGCTATTTGATAAAGATAAGTTACAGATATTGCTGTGACAAGGATTTTGCTGACTTGAACACACTCTTAAATTTCTTGGATTCTATGCTCCCAAACACTACCGCAAAATATTTCTAATACCAATAAAATGATCAAGATGCAAGATTCCTCATGAAGCCTATCTTCAAGCTTATGTTCATATTCTTTTGCATGTTTTGATTTCTTCCCAACATCTAACTCCGATTCATTGACATGACTCCTAGTTTACAATGTACCAACACTAAAATTTTGATATCTATACAAACAAAAGAGAATATGTAAATTGAAATGCAACTCAAGATCAAGAATAAATGAGCTATACTCTGATTATGGTTCAAGTATATACTACTCCATGATTATGCGCGACAATCTTGCTAAATTCACCAAATATTTATGACAACTCCAAACATCACCAATCTTACAAATTCAGAAACTAGACACTTTAAACTATAACTTTCCACTTTGAATCACTCGATTCGGATCTATATTCATCAAGTTTTTATCATATCAAATTCAGATTACCACCCAAATTTTCTGATAACAGTTTCACTAAGGCAACGATGATTCATAGCTCGATTAAGGTACTTCCTGACCTTAAAATTTTATGAAAAATTACAGAGAGTTATTTAACATGTACAAGTACAATATATCAAAAAATCATAACATTTCCTTGGACGGATTTGCTACAGAAAATTTCAGAAAATCGTCGAAAACAGGGACTGCACATGATTTAAAACATATGAGTTTGGCTTCTCTATCTCTTCCAATTGACTTCCCAATTCCATACCTAACAGCTTACTTATACTCCTATTTTGGTTAAGCCTTAACTAACAGCTTCCAACAAAATCAACTACCTGGATGCAGTTTGTTTAACAAAGACAGAGAGAGAGAAACAGAAAATTGGTCGAGCTAAAGCCACAATGTGCTCCGTAAACGAAGTGAATTTTAAGATAACATAATATAATTTAGAGGTTCTATATATTTTGGAAACTGTCACGCATTTAAATACTTTGTTTGGATTGGCACGTGACCTTTTTGGGTTATGTACAGGCAAGGAGGAGTTTCAGAGCATTAAGGGGTTTGGTGAGGCTTCAAGGAGTTGTAAGAGGGCAAAATGTGAAGCGACAGACTATGAATGCTATGAAACATATGCAGCTCTTAGTGAGAGTCCAAACTCAAATTCAATCGCGACAGATCCAAATGTTAGAGAACCAGGCAGCACTCCCCCGTCAAGCCAACAAGAAAGATAAGGAACTTGAGGATACACCCAACAAATGGAAGAGAAAAAGTTGCTTCAAGAAATCGACGAGTTTGGTCCACATGATCAAATTCCAACTGCCCACGATCTTAAATTTTTCACACCACTACAAACCATCTACTCAAGGTAATAGTGGAATGTATTCTCTTGTGCCCAGTTCAAATGGGACTCTACTTTCGAAATGGAGGGATTATATGATGCGTATCCGGATGACTGAATTAACAATCTGTTCCAGCTTTCTTTAGGCTGCTCTATGGCTGAACAAAACTCTCCAAAACAGCCTCAAACCCGCCACAAACCCTCCTACAATCTGCTAAAAGTTCTGAAGTTTTCTTTGCAAATTACTACCCAAACCCCTTGCTTAATTTGATCAGTTTTTATACCTTAAGACCTGCTCCAACCCGCCAACAACTACAGCCCCAAACGGTTTGTTTTGAAGTCACTGATCACACGAAGTTGTGCTATTGTGCCAACTATAACTGTGGCTCTTTACTTCAAAAGATCGGAAGACTCGTTGGATGTTCTGAATGAATGGCTTAATGTGCTTCAAGTAATGCAGATTCCTTTTGCTCTTATCCCACTTCTTACCATGGTGTCTAATGAGCAGCCCATGGGAGTTTTCAGGATTGGACCTAAAATGGAGGTAAGGTATTGGTTTTAGTAATCAGTCAAGGCTACAAAAGAGGCACAACTAAAGAACCACATTTGGTTAGTTGGATGGCACGGCTGGCAGGGATCACAAAGGGAAGCAGCATGTTAGAGTTCAGATTCGCCCCCTATGTGCAGTTTCTGAAATTCCGACACATGGTCTGTCTTTGAACGAAAAAGTGCTTTCATTGGGAGAGAACTAGGTGGTGTGCCCTATATGGTTGGAAAGATCTATGAGTCTAGTTTATGGGGGAAAAAACGGTTCGTCGTTTCGAGCTTTGAGGTGTGAGAAAATGAATTTTGATTACAGACTATGCAAGCTGCCAGCACAGTTTCTGCAGCTCCGTTTCATCTTCCTGTTGATTTTTTCTTCTCTATTTCTTCTCCTACACTGAGCTGGGGTTCTTCACCTTTGATTAATCATACAAGTTCAGATTATCCTCTTAGTTTTGGATAAATTCTTTGTATTTGATTTTTCAACTCATGACTTTTCATTTTTTTCTCAATTCATATATCTAGCCTAGTAAATGGAGGGATGTTCCATTCTAGCCTATTTATACCTCTCATATGTGATGGGAAAACTCAGATTTGGAGTTAATTAAAATACATATTTTGCAAGTGTTATTGCATTAGGAGTGAGTGATTTCTCCATAACAAGCAATTGGCTTGGTTGCGTAGAGTGATTCTGCAATTAGTAGTGTTGAGAGAGTCCGCTAGCACCGGTTGAGTGATTCCCGGATATCCCCCATACACCTTATTTCTTTGTAGGTCTTGGCCTGCATCATTGATGCAATCTTGAAAAATAGAAAAGAAGCTGCTATTAAACGTGAAAAGTCCTTGGCTTATGCTTTCTCATAGCAGGTGTTTCTTTTTTTCCCCTTCAGTCATACACTACCACACATTCTGTTAATTGAATGTTCTTAAGCTTTAGGTTTGTTGGTTAAACTCACAATTTTAATATCATTGACAGTTTGACACCCACACGAAGATAAGAAAATCCAGTCGAAACCCATCCTTCAGAGATGAGAAAGAGTTAGAGGAAGGATCCAATTTGCTAGATCATGGAGGGATATCGACAAAGCAATGGGAAAGACAGAGAAGCAGCAGAGCTTCATTTGATAGAAGGGAACCAATTAAACCCTTGAAGTGGATATGTCGAGGCCTTACTCCAACACAACAGCTCCTAATCTCCAGAAATCACCATACAGCAACCAATACTGTGTTGCTACCTCACCTTATCACAGATCATCCTACAATCATTCCATTATTCAACCACCGGTTACTCCCCATGGTATTGACTTTCTCCACTTGAGACCAACTGAAAGATTCAGTAATGGCTTCACTATTGTTGATTATATTGGTTAGTATTACACTTTAATTATTTTGCTATATGTTCATGCAGCCATCTATGCATGTGTATGCATTTTGTGAGCCTGTTATTGATACTTAACTTTAATCTGCAGCCAAGCATTTGGGGTTCAGGAGAAGTCCACAAACTTAAATATTTCTCGCTACGCTTAAGAATGTATTCTGAAGGCAAATGTTTTGAGGTGTAAGCTTTGCCTCGGCAGGGTCTGGCCTTCTCGATTCACATGGTCTGTCTTTGAATGAAAAACTGCTTTCATTGGGAGAGAACTAGGTGGTGTGCCCTATATGGTTGGAAAGATCTATGAGTCTAGTTTATGGGGAAAAAAACGGTTCGTCGTTTCGAGCTTTGAGGTGTGAGAAAATGTATTTTGATTACAGACTATGCAAGCTGCCAGCACAGTTTCTGCAGCTCCGTTTCATCTTCCTGTTGATTTTTTCTTCTCTGTTTCTTCTCCTACACTGAGCTGGGGTTCTTCACCTTTGATTAATCATACAAGTTCAGATTATCCTCTTATTTTTGGATAAATTCTTTGTATTTGATTTTTCAACTCATGACTTTTCATATTTCTCAATTCATATATCTAGCCTAGTAAATGGAGGGATGTTCCATTCTAGCCTATTTATACCTCTCATATGTGATGGGAAAACTCAGATTTGGAGTTAATTAAAATACATATTTTGCAAGTGTTATTGCATTAGGAGTGAGTGATTCCTCCATAACAAGCAATTGGCTTGGTTGCGTAGAGTGATTCCTATTCGAAAAAATAAAAACATATTTTTTGAATCTGTACTTCTTCCATGTTTCATTTTTTCGACCAAACACAACAGAAAAGACATATATATATATATATATATATATATATATATATATATATATATATATATATTCATGGTTGAAAAGATTCTAGTTGATTGTGGGTGTACAACTGCTTGCATTAGACCTAATTCGTCAATTACTTGAGCAATTAATTAAATTGAGCCAAATGCCCCAGTTAACCTCAAGATTTTCCCTTACAAGCAATGCCAAGTAAATCTCACTACCTAAATACCTAATACAAATACAACTAAGCATATTTCACTTGTAACATTACTAAATAGAAATTTAAAAGCAAAAGGAAGCATTAAACCCTCTTTGACTAGTCAGTAGTCACCCAGACATGGATTCACGATATAGAAAACACAACAGAAAATTATATACAGCAATAGGTATAATTGTAGGTTTGAGACTGAAGAGACAAGACACGTACCTGAACTGACGTCGCGGAGGGTGTTGAAGCTGTGGTGATGAAGACAAAAGAGAGTGTTTGTGAGCCGGATTTGACAGAGACCGTGAAGGGAGAGGGAGGGGGAAATTGAGGGTTTGAGAAATTGGGAAGAAATTAGGAACGTACCTGACTGTTGGCCTTGAGGAGGGAGCGTCGGAGGGCAGTCGGAGGGAGCGATTGCGAACTGAGGGAATACTGCGAAGAGGAAGAGAGAGAGACCGAGTTAATTGAGGATTTTTTGAGAGAGGGTTTTTTGATAGAGGAAATAAAGGGCGGCATATATTTTTAACTCCCGCCTTCAGCAAAAAGGAAATGTCATTTTTTTAATGCGATTACTGACGGAAACTTCTGATGGTAATTACCGACGGACATATTTCGTATCTAATTACTGACGAAAAAAATATTTATCTACGGAAACTCCGTCATTAAATATGACACCATTTTATAGAGATTTTTCCATCGGACTTCCGTTAGTAATTTTACAATTCCGTTAGTAATTGCCGACGGACACTTCCGTTAGTAATATTCCGTTAGTAATTAATGACCCGCTCATTTACTGCAGACTTCCGTTAGTAATTTTAAAATTCCGTCAGTAATTGCCGACGGAAAAATTCCGTCAGTAAAATTCCGTCAGTAAATGACATGATCGACTTAAATCAGACTGAATTGGCTGGTTTTGTTCAGTTTTTGACAACTTTCCCACCAACCAAACCGCTGGACCTCACTCCATAATGTAACTCTCATCTACATAAAGTGTAAACTACTAAGACATAATTGGACAATTAATCTCAAGCAAGTAGACAGGTATTGCATGGCATGAGCTCTCCTCTGTTTTAAACAATGCCTTACTACCTTAACAAATATCTGTCCTTTGTCTTACCATTGCTCCTCATTACCTTGGCCTCAATGAGTAACAACACAATTCTCGCAGAGGCTGACTTTCCAAACATACCTTCTCTTACCCCAACTGAAATACCTTAAAGCTACCAAGTTGCCTCTACTTCAGAGGTGTCATGCCATGATTAGTAGTTCAAGTACAATTTAGTGTGTGTCTGTTTGGTTTGTTGATTTCACCTCCTCTTATTCTCGGTGTTTGTTAATATCGTTTCTATTTGATTTGGTTTGATGATGTCATGTGTCTTTACTACATTGTTCATTCATGGTCTTTCTGACAAATACTGCGTGATTGCATATTCCTTTGTTTGGAAATCTCTCAAAATTAATTCTATATGATTAAATGATCGAGCAAAGTGGATCCGAGTTGGAATACACTTCTACTACTATGATCAAGTGTCTTGCTTCTCACTCATCTCACCACACTAGTCGTCTCTCTCACAACTCACCTCCCAAATTACAAGTCCGATAATCTTTTTCGTGAAATAATTCACCTATTACATTCAGTCATTTTTCCTTAAGCAAGTTTGGGATATTCGTTGTTACTTCATTTTAGGGATATTAATTGTTCATTTTGTTTTAGGTGCTTTTACTCGTATTGTTGTTCTGAAATGTCTTGTTCATTTTTATTAGACCTAGAATTTATCTTTTTGGTCATTTACAGACTCGGTGGATATAGAATATAGATAGACAGATAGTAGTAGTGCACGCTTGTCACAAAGATGGAAGTTTGGTTTGGAAACGACCTTTGTTTAAGTGTGCATACCAAAACACATGATCTAGAGTTTTGGGTGATGAAGGAGTATGGAGTTGGTGAGTCATGGACTAAGTTGTTTTCTACTTATCTTGGTGTTGATTGGTATGGTATTCGTTGGGACATTCTTGCCTATTCAAAGTGTGGTCAAAGAATTCTCTTTAATTTGAACTTTAGGGAGTTTATTTGGTATGATTCGAAAAGCAGAGCTCTTGTCAATATCCCGGTTTACGGTTTGCCTCAAAACTTTCATGCACATGTTTGTTTCCATAGCCTTGTTGGACCTGCTGCATACAGAAATATCGCTAACAATGAAGAGAGAAAAAATTAATGAAGGAAAAGAAGACCAGAAAACAAAGGTAAAAAAATCTTGACTTATTGTTTTTCTCTATACTTATAGTTTATGACCTCAAGGAATTTGGAATAAAATCAAGTTGAGTTGCATTGATTCTTGTTTAATTTGTTATTTTGAAACTGGAATTGTTTTTTGCTTCTCTAGAGATAGTTTTTTTGTCAAAGGGATACAAACCGAAGCTGGAAGGAGGTATATGGATAATTGTTGACCATGAGAAGGAAAGAGGTTGGTTATCAGATTCTGTATCTCTCCTTATTATGTTACATTCAGCCTTTTGATCCCCCAAAAAACAACCTACAGTTTACCTTTGTATATCTCTATGAACATGATTTCTAAGCATGATTTGAGCACCCATAGTTTTCAAATGTTGGCCAATGGAGGGGTGATTGGGTTATGTCGTAAAAAGACCTTATAGGGTCGTTCATAGTTCCAAATTAGGGGTGTACGCTCGAACTACATGATCGACTTAAATCAGACTGAATTGGCTGGTTTTGTTCAGTTTTTGACAACTTTCCCACCAACCAAACCACTGGACCTCTCTCCATACGGTAGCTCTCATCTACATAAAGTGTAAACTACTAACACATAATTGGACAATTAATCTCAACCAAGTAGACAGGTATTGCATGGCAAGAGCTCTCCTCTGTTTTAAACAATGTCTTACTACCTTAACAAATACCTGTCCTTTGTCTTACCATTGCTCCTCATTACCTTGGCCTCAATGAGTAACAACACAATTCTCGCAGAGGCTGACTTTCCAAACATACCTTCTCTTACCCCAACTGAAATACCTTAAAGCTACCAAGTTGCCTCTACTTCAGAGGTGTCATGCCATGATTAGTAGTTCAAGTACTATTTAGTGTGTGTCTGTTTAGTTTGTTGACTTCACCTCCTCTTATTCTCGATGTTGCTTAATCTCGTTTCTATTTGATTTGGTTTGATGATGTCATGTGTCTTTACTACATTGTTCATTCATGGTCTTTCTGACAAATACTGCGTGATTGCATATTCCTTTGTTTGGAAATCTCTCAAAATTAATTTTATGTGATTAAATGATCGAGCAAAGTGGATACTGAGTTGGAATACACTTCTACTACTATGATCAAGTGTACTGCTTCTCACTCATCTCACCACACTAGTCGTCTCTCTCACAACTCACCTCCCAAATTACAAGTCCGATAATCTTTTTCGTGAAATAATTCACCTATTACATTCAGTCATTTTTCCTAGGCAAGTTTGGGATATTCGTTGTTACTTCATTTTAGGGATATTAATTGTTCATTTTGTTTTAGGTGCTTTTACTCGTATTGTTGTTCTGAAATGTCTTGTTCATTTTTATTAGACCTAACACTTATATTTTTGGTCATTTACAGACTCGGTGGATATAGAATATAGATAGACATATAGTAGTAGTGCACGCTTGTCACAAAGATGGAAGTTTGGTTTGGAAACGACCTTTGTTTAAGTGTGCATACCAAAACACATGATCTAGAGTTTTGGGTGATGAAGGAATATGGAGTTGGTGAGTCATGGACTAAGTTGTTTTCTACTTATCTTGGTGTTGATTGGTATGGTATTCGTTGGGACATTCTTGCCTATTCAAAGTGTGGTCAAAGAATTCTCTTTAATTTGAACTTTAAGGAGTTTATTTGGTATGATTCGGCGAGCTCTTGTCAATATCGGTTTACGGTTTGCCTCAAAACTTTCATGCACATGTTTGTTTCCATAGCCTTGTTCGACTGCTTTGCATACGTAAATATCGCTAACAATGAAGAGAGAGAAAATTAATGAAGGAAAAGAAGACCAGAAAACAGAGGTAAAAAAATCTTGACTTATTGTTTTTCTCTATACTTATAGTTTATGACCTCAAGGAATTTGGAATAAAATCAAGTTGAGTTGCATTGATTCTTGTTTAATTTGTTATTTTGAAACTGGAATTGTTTTTTGCTTCTCTAGGGATAGTTTTTTTGTCAAAGGGATACAAACCGAAGATGTAAGGAGGTATATGGATAATTGCTGACCATGAGAAGGAAAGAGGTTGGTTATCGATTCTTTATCTCTCCTTATTATGATACATTCAAATTTTGATCCCCCAAAAAACAACCCACAGTTAACCTTTGCATATCTCTATGAACATGATTTCTAAGCATGATTCGAGCACCCATAGTTTTCAAATGTTGGCCAATGGAGGGGGGATTGGGTTATGCCGTAAAAAGACCTTATAGGGTCGTTCATAGTTCCAAATTAGGGGTGTACGCTCGAACTACATGATCGACTTAAATCAGACTGAATTGGCTGGTTTTGTTCAGTTTTTGACAACTTTCCCACCAACCAAACCACTGGACCTCTCTCCATAAGGTAACTCTCATCTACATAAAGTGTAAACTACTAAGACATAATTGGACAATTAATCTCAAGCAAGTAGACAGGTATTGCATGGCATGAGCTCTCCTCTGTTTTAAACAATGCCTTACTACCTTAACAAATACATCTCCTTTGTCTTACCATTGCTCCTCATTACCTTGGCCTCAATGAGTAACAACACAATTCTCGCAGAGGCTGACTTTCCAAACATACCTTCTCTTACCCCAACTGAAATACCTTAAAGCTACCAAGTTGCCTCTACTTCAGAGGTGTCATGCCATGATTAGTAGTTCAAGTACTATTTAGTGTGTGTTTGTTTGGTTTGTTGATTTCACCTCCTATTATTCTCGGTGTTGCTTAATATTGTTTCTATTTGATTTGGTTTGATGATGTCATGTGTCTTTACTACATTGTTCATTCATGGTCTTTCTGAAAAATACTGGGTGATTGCATATTCCTTTGTTTGGAAATCTCTCAAAATTAATTCTATGTGATTAAATGATCGAGCAGTGATACAAAGTGGATACCGACAACTCACCTCCCAAATTACAAGTCCGATAATCTTTTTCGGAATACACTTCTACTACTATGATCAAGTGTATGCTTCTCACTCATCTCACCACACTAGTCGTTCTCTCACAACTCACCTCCCAAATTACAAGTTATTACCGATAATTTAACTTATGTGAAATAATTCACCTATTACATTCACCATTTTTCCTAAGGACAAAACAAATTTTATTAATTAATTACTTGTTATTTGAAGTTGAGCATTTTAGGGATACTAGTCTTTAGTTATCAAGACATTATTTACCTTTGCAATCTTCGTTATTACTTTTAACTTATGTAGGCTTGGATGTTATTTGAAGTTGAGCAATATTTTGTTATTTGATTACACCTAAAAATTTAGTTATCAATGATTAAATGGTAAATTTGATGGAGCTTGGCTTACAAAACGCTTATTAATTAATTACCGACCGAACCCCATTGTTATTTGAAGTTGAGCAATATATTTGTTATTTGATTACTCCAAAAATGGCACAAGACATTGGGTAAATTGTTGATCATAAATGGGATCTTCAAGAGCACTGGTTTGCTCAAGTGTTGGTTTGTGGGGTGCAAAAGGAGCTACATCAATGTGTTGATTAAATGGTAAATTTGATGGAGCAAACCGCAACCACCATACCATCATGGATGGATACCATTCACGCAGCACGGTTGTTTATGGTAGTAATCCTCATATTTACTATAATTTCTGGGGAGTTCTTTTTCCAACGGATTTGAGCTTGGAAGCATTCTCCCCATCTTACTTGGATTCGGGCTCAAGTGGTTTGCGCCTAAAGATAATTACGCCTTCAAAGTAAAATCACCTGCAATTAGTTGTTCGTTTCACAATCATGGGAAGTTTGAAAGATGGAACATTTAGTTGTTCACGGTTACAATGGTAGCACCATCATTCACCACGCACTTTCGTATTCCATGAATCAAAGATTGCTTTGGTGCTAAATGCCGATAATGTAAAAACAATGAAAAATCTACTTACCGGATCGACGTGACAACACCGGGTTCGGGTAATGTTGCACCACCCGGATACTATCTCCTCTTTGTGGTTCATCAAGATATTCCTAGTGAGGGCATTTGGGTGTAAATCGGGTGAGATAATTCTTTAATAGGAAGGGATAAATAATTTGTTACGCAATAATTTACTTTTTTTAATTTATTGTCTAAAATAAATTATATATATATATATATATATATATATATATATATATATACGATGTAGAATTCCACTACATTTTTTAATAGGAAGGGATAATTCCACTACATTTTTTACTTATCTACCACATTATTAGTTATTATTTTTAACTTAAGTAGAATTGGACAAAATTTCTTATTAATTAATTACTTGTTATTTGAAGTTGAGTAATATATTTGTTATTTCTAAATTATACTCTATCCCTTTGTTTCTAAATTATTGTCTCTTTTAACCAGACACACCGTTAAGAAAAAGTAATTGATTGTATTATAAATATTGGTGTAATGTGCGATTTTTTTCATTAATGCCCTTGTGTATGTGGTTATAATTGAAGTAGGTAGAAAAAATAAGGGTAACATGTTCTATACATTTCATTAATCCATATATTATAAAATGAAATAATTATAGACAACATACTTACTTTAACGTTATGTGTAGGATAACGGGTTCTATACATTTATCAACTTTTGAGGGTTTATTCGAAAATTTCAATATTTAAAGGATAGTGAAAATCCTAATTAATTGATTGGAGGTATTTGTTAGGTACCAATATGTTAGTTTTTAGAGTTACTTGTAGTATTCAAATATTAAAGGGAGAAAACTATAAATTTTTGTTTTCTTCTCCGACAAAATGCACATATTCATAAAATGTGTTTTCCACATCATCTTAAACAATAGCTCTTTTAAAAAATAAAAAAAAAAACTCATTTCTCTTGGTTTGTTCACTGATAATTAGTAAACTTGCACCGATTTGTTTAATATCTCGAGATTTACCAACAAATCTATTACAATAGTTTAAAAAATTTCATACACCTCTACTAATGTCTACCTAAATTTCACCAGAACAAATTTTAAGTATTTTAGAAACATTACATCAAAATCTATGGTTGATTACCTAAAAAATTTCTTGTTATTTTTTAAACAAGATTTAAGGTTGATTATCTTTATTGTTGCCTATACTCTAATTTGTACGTAGGAAAACACTCATACTTTTATATAGAAAGAAAAATATGGTCATAACAAAAGTTATTTAGTTAACTGAATAGAGATTTGTTACTAAGATCTATAACTTATGGACCAATATGATGGTCTTTTAAGGTTGCTTGTCGTAATCAAAATTTTACCGTAACAAATGTTAAACAAAATAAAGGATATGTATAACATCATCAAACTAAGGGGGTTATGTATAACATCATCAAAATAAGGGGGCAAAGTGAATATGGAATTGCAATTCCAATGCCAATCGATATGGAACTGCAGGAAGATTTTGATTCCTCCCCCTTCATATTCCTTCCTCCCATTGCAACTCCAACGTCGGTCGATATGGAACTGCAGGAAGTTTTTGATTCCTCTGCCTCCACACCCCTTCCTCCAGTTGCAACTACACTGACGGCTCCGTCGGCTTCTTTCCTTTCTTCCGGATGCCATAATCTCCGACTCATTCTACTCCTCACCCTCCTCTCGCAACACGTAATCGGGTTTCGATCCTCATTCTACTCATGTTAGTCCTCGCCAAACCCAATCATTGCGCCTCATTCTACTCATGTTACTTCCCGAGTCAAACCCAATCATAGACCGAATATTGAAAGATGGTATTGTTAGTATTTTCTGAAATACCAGGCTCCGACCACGATCGGGAATTAGCGTTTTCACTCTCATCTCCGAAGTGGCCAGGGCATTTCGAATCAAGCGACATAATTATGCTAGGATTGCTTTCGGTTTGGCTTTGCTAGCTTTTATCGAGAAATTAGTGCGATATGAGCGCCTTAAATAGCATTTGTTGTTGAACGGTCGGGATTTCACTTAGTCTTTTGCATTAATCTATCCCATGTCGGTTCTCTTTGGGGGTTCGATCCTCATTACGTTCCTCCGATCTTTGGACTTCTTTGTTCTTTGGGATGTATATCTAGTTTGGCAAGCTGCTTTTGTTAGTGGCAATCTGATGGTGCTCCAGATTCAGGTTGGAAATGAAGAAAGGGTTTAAGGATACCAATGGTGCTCCAGTTCAGATTGGAAATGAAGAATGGGTGTAAGTGAATAAATGTTAAGGTTGCTTGTCGTAGTAAAAATTTGTTACTAAGATATATAACTTATGGACCAATATGATAGTCTTTTAAGGTTGCTTGTCGTAGTCAAAATTTTAACGTAACAAATGTTAAACAAAATAAGAGTTATGTATAACATCATCAAAATAAGGGGGTTATGTATAACATCATCAAAATAAGGGGGCAAAGTTAATATAAACCAATTCAGATCTATCACAAAGATTTGTTACTAAGATCTATAACTTATGGACCAATATGATATTTTTTTAAGGTTGCTTGTCGTAGTCAAAATTTTATCGTAACAAATGTTAAACAAATTTAAAAAGGTAAATTATATTATTTTTTCTCTTAACCGAGTAAGTGTATTTTTGTGATATTCAAATATATTGTATGACATTTGTAATGGTAATGACACGAAGAGGGAATATGACAAAAAAAATCAACATATGAGACAAAATGAATATAATTAAAAAAGGTATGATCTAATTTAAAGTTAGGTATAAGTTGAGGGACCAAATTCAATTTCATACTTCAAAGAATTGATTAGTTCATGCAAATTTATTTGTTTAGAAATAATTAATGGTGAATAGTTTATTAAATCTAAGGTTATTTATGTCTATACATTATTTTCTACTTATGACAAATTTTACTTTTTTAACCTTAATTCTATCGTTGATGTTTATTAGGTGCATAGTTAGTTTTGTCCATACATTTTGTTTTTTTAAACAAGATTTAAGGTTGATTATCTTTATTGTTTCCTATACACTAATTTGTACGTAAGAAAATACTCACACTTATATAGAAAGAGAAATATGATCATAACAAAAGTTATTTAATTAAATGAATAGATATTTGTTAGTAAGATCTATAACTTAGGGACCAATATGATAGTCTTTTAAGGTTGCTTGTCGTAGTCAAAATTTTACCGTAACAAATGTTAAAGAAATTTAAAAAGGTAAATCATATTAATTTTTTACTCTTAACTGAGTAAGTGTATTTTCGTGATATTCAAAAATATTGTATGACATTTGTAATGGTAATGACACGAAGAGGGAACATAACAAAAAAAAATCAACATATGAGACAAAATGAATATAATTAAAAAAGGTAGGATCTAATATAAAGTTAGGTATAAGTTGAGAGACCAAATTCAATTTCATCCTTCAAAGAATTGATTAGCCCATGCAAATTTATTTGTTGAGCAATAATTAATGGTGAATAGTTTATTAAATTTAGGGTTATTTATTTGTATACATTATTTTCTAATTATGACAAATTTTACTTGTTTAACCTTAATTCTATTGTGGATGTTTATTGGGTGTATGGTTAGTTTTGTCCATACATTAAATTGTAAGAAACAACCTAGACTTTTATAGTAGTAGTAGATAGTAGATAGTAGATTAATTGTTCATTTTGTTTTAGGTGCTTTTACTCGTATTGTTGTTCTGAAATGTCTTGTTCATTTTTATTAGACCTAGCACTTATCTTTTTGGTCATTTACAGACTCGGTGGATATAGAATATAGATAGACAGATAGTAGTAGTGCACGCTTGTCACAAAGATGGAAGTTTGGTTTGGAAACGACCTTTGTTTAAGTGTGCATACCAAAACACATGATCTAGAGTTTTGGGTGATGAAGGAGTATGGAGTTGGTGAGTCATGGACTAAGTTGTTTTCTACTTATCTTGGTGTTGATTGGTATGGTATTCGTTGGGACATTCTTGCCTATTCAAAGTGTGGTCAAAGAATTCTCTTTAATTTGAACTTTAGGGAGTTTATTTGGTATGATTCGAAAAGCAGAGCTCTTGTCAATATCCCGGTTTACGGTTTGCCTCAAAACTTTCATGCACATGTTTGTTTCCATAGCCTTGTTCGACCTGCTGCATACAGAAATATCGCTAACAATGAAGAGAGAGAAAATTAATGAAGGAAAAGAAGACCAGAAAATAGAGGTAAAAAAATCTTGACTTATTGTTTTTCTCTATACTTATAGTTTATGACCTCAAGGAATTTGGAATAAAATCAAGTTGAGTTGCATTGATTCTTGTTTAATTTGTTATTTTGAAACTGGAATTGGTTTTTGCTTCTCTAGGGATAGTTTTTTTGTCAAAGGGATACAAACCGAAGATGTAAGGAGGTATATGGATAATTGCTGACCATGAGAAGGAAAGGGGTTGGTTATCAGATTCTGTATCTCTCCTTATTATGCTACATTCAGCCTTTTGATCCCCCAAAAACAACCCACAGTTAACCTTTGCATATCTCTATGAACATGATTTCTAAGCATGATTCGAGCACCCATAGTTTTCAAATGTTGGCCAAGGGAGGGGGGATTGGGTTATGCCGTAAAAAGACCTTATAGGGTCGTTCATAGTTCCAAATTAGGGGTGTACGCTCGAACTACATGATCGACTTAAATCAGACTGAATTTGGTTTTGTTCAGTTTTTGACAACTTTCCCACCAACCAAACCACTGGACCTCTCTCCATAAGGTAACTCTCATCTACATAAAGTGTAAACTACTAACACATAATTGGACAATTAATCTCAAGCAAGTAGACAGGTATTGCATGGCAAGAGCTCTCCTCTGTTTTAAACAATGCCTTACTACCTTAACAAATACATGTCCTTTGTCTTACCATTGCTCCTCATTACCTTGGCCTCAATGAGTAACAACACAATTCTCGCAGAGGCTGACTTTCCAAACATACCTTCTCTTACCCCAACTGAAATACCTTAAAGCTACCAAGTTGCCTCTACTTCAGAGGTGTCATGCCATGATTAGTAGTTCAAGTACTATTTAGTGTGTGTCTGTTTGGTTTGTTGATTTCACCTCCTCTTATTCTCGGTGTTGCTTAATATCGTTTCTATTTGATTTGGTTTGATGATGTCATGTGTCTTTACTACATTGTTCATTCATGGTCTTTCTGACAAATACTGCGTGATTGCATATTCCTTTGTTTGGAAATCTCTCAAAATTAATTCTATGTGATTAAATGATCGAGCAAAGTGGATACTGAGTTGGAATACACTTCTACTACTATGATCAAGTGTACTGCTTCTCACTCATCTCACCACACTAGTCGTCTCTCTCACAACTCACCTCCCAAATTACAAGTCCGATAATCTTTTTCGTGAAATAATTCACCTATTACATTCAGTCATTTTTCCTAAGCAAGTTTGGGATATTCGTTGTTACTTCATTTTAGGGATATTAATTGTTCATTTTGTTTTAGGTGCTTTTACTCGTATTGTTGTTCTGAAATGTCTTGTTCATTTTTATTAGACCTAACACTTATCTTTTTGGTCATTTACAGACTCGGTGGATATAGAATATAGATAGACAGATAGTAGTAGTGCACGCTTGTCACAAAGATGGAAGTTTGGTTTGGAAACGACCTTTGTTTAAGTGTGCATACCAAAACACATGATCTAGAGTTTTGGGTGATGAAGGAATATGGAGTTGGTGAGTCATGGACTAAGTTGTTTTCTACTTATCTTGGTGTTGATTGGTATGGTATTCGTTGGGACATTCTTGCCTATTCAAAGTGTGGTCAAAGAATTCTCTTTAATTTGAACTTTAGGGAGTTTATTTGGTATGATTTGAAAAGCAGAGCTATTGTCAATATCCCGGTTTACGGTTTGCCTCAAAACTTTCATGCACATGTTTGTTTCCATAGCCTTGTTCGACCTGCTGCATACAGAAATATCGCTAACAATGAAGAGAGAGAAAATTAATGAAGGAAAAGAAGACCAGAAAACAGAGGTAAAAAAATCTTGACTTATTGTTTTTCTCTATACTTATAGTTTATGACCTCAAGGAATTTGGAATAAAATCAAGTTGAGTTGCATTGATTCTTGTTTAATTTGTTATTTTGAAACTGGAATTGTTTTTTGCTTCTCTAGGGATAGTTTTTTTGTCAAAGGGATACAAACCGAAGCTGTAAGGAGGTATATGGATAATTGCTGACCATGAGAAGGAAAGAGGTTGGTTATCAGATTCTGTATCTCTCCTTATTATGCTACATTCAGCCTTTTGATCCCCAAAAACAACCCACAGTTAACCTTTGCATATCTCTATGAACATGATTTCTAAGCATGATTCGAGCACCCATAGTTTTCAAATGTTGGCCAAGGGAGGGGGGATTGGGTTATGCCGTAAAAAGACCTTATAGGGTCGTTCATAGTTCCAAATTAGGGGTGTACGCTCGAACTACATGATCGACTTAAATCAGACTGAATTGGCTGGTTTTGTTCAGTTTTTGACAACTTTCCCACCAACCAAACCACTGGACCTCTCTCCATAAGGTAACTCTCATCTACATAAAGTGTAAACTACTAACACATAATTGGACAATTAATCTCAAGCAAGTAGACAGGTATTGCATGGCAAGAGCTCTCCTCTGTTTTAAACAATGCCTTACTACCTTAACAAATACATGTCCTTTGTCTTACCATTGCTCCTCATTACCTTGGCCTCAATGAGTAACAACACAATTCTCGCAGAGGCTGACTTTCCAAACATACCTTCTCTTACCCCAACTGAAATACCTTAAAGCTACCAAGTTGCCTCTACTTCAGAGGTGTCATGCCATGATTAGTAGTTCAAGTACTATTTAGTGTGTGTCTGTTTGGTTTGTTGATTTCACCTCCTCTTATTCTCGGTGTTGCTTAATATCGTTTCTATTTGATTTGGTTTGATGATGTCATGTGTCTTTACTACATTGTTCATTCATGGTCTTTCTGACAAATACTGCGTGATTGCATATTCCTTTGTTTGGAAATCTCTCAAAATTAATTCTATGTGATTAAATGATCGAGCAAAGTGGATACTGAGTTGGAATACACTTCTACTACTATGATCAAGTGTACTTCTTCTCACTCATCTCACCACACTAGTCGTCTCTCTCACAACTCACCTCCCAAATTACAAGTCCGATAATCTTTTTCGTGAAATAATTCACCTATTACATTCAGTCATTTTTCCTAAGCAAGTCTGGGATATTCGTTGTTACTTCATTTTAGGGATATTAATTGTTCATTTTGTTTTAGGTGCTTTTACTCGTATTGTTGTTCTGAAATGTCTTGTTCATTTTTATTAGACCTAACACTTATCTTTTTGGTCATTTACAGACTCGGTGGATATAGAATATAGATAGACAGATAGTAGTAGTGCACGCTTGTCACAAAGATGGAAGTTTGGTTTGGAAACGACCTTTGTTTAAGTGTGCATACCAAAACACATGATCTAGAGTTTTGGGTGATGAAGGAATATGGAGTTGGTGAGTCATGGACTAAGTTGTTTTCTACTTATCTTGGTGTTGATTGGTATGGTATTCGTTGGGACATTCTTGCCTATTCAAAGTGTGGTCAAAGAATTCTCTTTAATTTGAACTTTAGGGAGTTTATTTGGTATGATTCGAAAAGCAGAGCTCTTGTCAATATCCCGGTTTACGGTTTGCCTCAAAACTTTCATGCACATGTTTGTTTCCATAGCCTTGTTCGACCTGCTGCATACAGAAATATCGCTAACAATGAAGAGAGAGAAAATTAATGAAGGAAAAGAAGACCAGAAAATAGAGGTAAAAAATCTTGACTTATTGTTTTTCTCTATACTTATAGTTTATGACCTCAAGGAATTTGGAATAAAATCAAGTTGAGTTGCATTGATTCTTGTTTAATTTGTTATTTTGAAACTGGAATTGTTTTTTGCTTCTCTAGGGATAGTTTTTTTTGTCAAAGGGATACAAACCGAAGCTGTAAGGAGGTATATGGATAATTGCTGACCATGAGAAGGAAAGAGGTTGGTTATCAGATTCTGTATCTCTCCTTATTATGCTACATTCAGCCTTTTGATCCCCCAAAAAACAACCCACAGTTAACCTTTGCATATCTCTATGAACATGATTTCTAAGCATGATTCGAGCACCCATAGTTTTCAAATGTTGGCCAAGGGAGGGGGATTGGGTTATGCCGTAAAAAGACCTTATAGGGTCGTTCATAGTTCCAAATTAGGGGTGTACTCTCGAACTACATGATCGACTTAAATCAGACTGAATTGACTGGTTTTGTTCAGTTTTTGACAACTTTCCCACCAACCAAACCACTGGACCTCTCTCCATAAGGTAACTCTCATCTACATAAAGTGTAAACTACTAACACATAATTGGACAATTAATCTCAAGCAAGTAGACAAGTATTGCATGGCAAGAGCTCTCCTCTGTTTTAAACAATGCCTTACTACCTTAACAAATACCTGTCCTTTGTCTTACCATTGCACCTCATTACCTTGGCCTCAATGAGTAACAACACAATTCTCGCAAAGGCTGACTTTCCAAACATACTTTCTCTTACCCCAAAATGAAATACCTTAAAGCTACCAAGTTGGCTCTACTTCAGAGGTGTCATGCCATGATTAGTAGTTCAAGTACTATTTAGTGTGTGTCTGTTTGGTTTGTTGATTTCACCTCCTCTTATTCTCGGTGTTGCTTAATATCGTTTCTATTTGATTTGGTTTGATGATGTCATGTGTGTTTACTACATTGTTCATTCATGGTCTTTCTGACAAATACTGCGTGATTGCATATTCCTTTGTTTGGAAATCTCTAAAAATTAATTCTATGTGATTAAATGATCGAGCAAAGTGGATACTACGTTGGAATACACTTCTACTACTATGATCAAGTGTATTGCTTCTCACTCATCTCACCACACTAGTCGTCTCTCTCACAACTCACCTCCCAAATTACAAGTCCGATAATCTTTTTCGAGAAATAATTCACCTATTACATTCAGTCATTTTTCCTAAGCAAGTCCGGGATATTCGTTGTTACTTCATTTTAGGGATATTAATTGTTCATTTTGTTTTAGGTTCTTTTACTCGTATTGTTGTTCTGAAATGTCTTGTTCATTTTTATTAGACATAACACTTATCTTTTTGGTCATTTAAAGACTCGGTGGATGTAGAATATAGATAGACAGATAGTAGTAGTGCACGCTTGTCACAAAGATGGAAGTTTGGTTTGGAAACGACCTTTGTTTAAGTGTGCATACCAAAACACATGATCTAGAGTTTTGGGTGATGAAGGAGTATGGAGTTGGTGAGTCATGGACTAAGTTGTTTTCTACTTATCTTGGTGTTGATTGGTATGGTATTCGTTGGGACATTCTTGCCTATTCAAAGTGTGGTCAAAGAATTCTCTTTAATTTGAACTTTAGGGAGTTTATTTGGTATGATTCGAAAAGCAGAGCTCTTGTCAATATCCCGGTTTACGGTTTGCCTCAAAACTTTCATGCACATGTTTGTTTCCATAGCCTTGTTCGACGCATACGTAAATATCGCTAACAATGAAGAGAGAAAATTAATGAAGGAAAAGAAGACCGAAAAAGAGGTAAAAAATCTTGACTTATTGTTTTTCTCTATACTTATAGTTTATGACCTCAAGGAATTTGGAATAAAATCAAGTTGAGTTGCATTGATTCTTGTTTAATTTGTTATTTTGAAACTGGAATTGTTTTTTGCTTCTCTAGGGATAGTTTTTTTGTCAAAGGGATACAAACCGAAGTGTAAGGAGGTATATGGATAATTGCTTGACCATGAGAAGGAAAGAGGTTGGTTATCGATTACGTATCTCTCCTTATTATGCTACATTCAGCCTTTTGATCCCCAAAAACAACCCACGTTAACCTTTGCATATCTCTATGAACATGATTTCTAAGCATGATTCGAGCACCCATAGTTTTCAAATGTTGGCCAAGGGAGGGGGGATTGGGTTATGCCGTAAAAAGACCTTATAGGGTCGTTCATAGTTCCAAATTAGGGGTGTACGCTCGAACTACATGATCGACTTAAATCAGACTGAATTGGCTGGTTTTGTTCAGTTTTTGACAACTTTCCCACCAACCAAACCTCTCTCATAAGGTAACTCTCATCTACATAAAGTGTAAACTACTAACACATAATTGGACAATTAATCTCAAGCAAGTAGACAGGTATTGCATGGCAAGAGCTCTCCTCTGTTTTAAACAATGCCTTACTACCTTAACAAATACATGTCCTTTGTCTTACCATTGCTCCTCATTACCTTGGCCTCAATGAGTAACAACACAATTCTCGCAGAGGCTGACTTTCCAAACATACCTTCTCTTACCCCAACTGAAATACCTTAAAGCTACCAAGTTGCCTCTACTTCAGAGGTGTCATGCCATGATTAGTAGTTCAAGTACTATTTAGTGTGTGTCTGTTTGGTTTGTTGATTTCACCTCCTCTTATTCTCGGTGTTGCTTAATATCGTTTCTATTTGATTTGGTTTGATGATGTCATGTGTCTTTACTACATTGTTCATTCATGGTCTTTCTGACAAATACTGCGTGATTGCATATTCCTTTGTTTGGAAATCTCTCAAAATTAATTCTATGTGATTAAATGATCGAGCAAAGTGGATCTTGAGTTGGAATACACTTCTACTACTATGATCAAGTGTACTGCTTCTCACTCATCTCACCACACTAGTCGTCTCTCTCACAACTCACCTCCCAAATTACAAGTCCGATAATCTTTTTCGTGAAATAATTCACCTATTACATTCAGTCATTTTTCCTAAGCAAGTCTGGGATATTCGTTGTTACTTCATTTTAGGGATATTAATTGTTCATTTTGTTTTAGGTGCTTTTACTCGTATTGTTGTTCGAAATGTCTTGTTCATTTTTATTAGACCTAACACTTATCTTTTTGGTCATTTACGACTCGGTGGATATAGAATAGAGATAGACAGATAGTAGTAGTGCACGCTTGTCACAAAGATGGAAGTTTGGTTTGGAAACGACCTTTGTTTAAGTGTGCATACCAAAACACATGATCTAGAGTTTTGGGTGATGAAGGAATATGGAGTTGGTGAGTCATGGACTAAGTTGTTTTCTACTTATCTTGGTGTTGATTGGTATGGTATTCGTTGGGACATTCTTGCCTATTCAAAGTGTGGTCAAAGAATTCTCTTTAATTTGAACTTTAGGGAGTTTATTTGGTATGATTTGAAAAGCAGAGCTATTGTCAAGATCCCGGTTTACGGTTTGCCTCAAAACTTTCATGCACATGTTTGTTTCCATAGCCTTGTTCGACTGCTTTGCATACGAAATATCGCTAACAATGAAGAGAGAAAAATTAATGAAGGAAAAGAAGACCAGAAAACAGAGGTAAAAAATCTTGACTTATTGTTTTCTCTATACTTATAGTTTATGACCTCAAGGAATTTGGAATAAAATCAAGTTGAGTTGCATTGATTCTTGTTTAATTTGTTATTTTGAAACTGGAATTGTTTTTGCTTCTCTAGGGATAGTTTTTTGTCAAAGGGATAAAACCGAAGGTAAGGAGGTATATGGATAATTCTTGACCATGAGAAGGAAAGGGGTTGGTTATCGATTACGTATCTCTCCTTATTATGCTACATTCACCTTTTGATCCCCAAAAAACAACCCACAGTTAACCTTTGCATATCTCTATGAACATGATTTCTAAGCATGATTCGAGCACCCATAGTTTTCAAATGTTGGCCAATGGAGGGGGGATTGGGTTATGCCGTAAAAAGACCTTATAGGGTCGTTCATAGTTCCAAATTAGGGGTGTACGCTCGAACTACATGATCGACTTAAATCAGACTGAATTGGCTGGTTTTGTTCAGTTTTTGACAACTTTCCCACCAACCAAACCACTGGACCTCTCTCCATAAGGTAACTCTCATCTACATAAAGTGTAAACTACTAACACATAATTGGACAATTAATCTCAAGCAAGTAGACAGGTATTGCATGGCAAGAGCTCTCCTCTGTTTTAAACAATGCCTTACTACCTTAACAAATACATGTCCTTTGTCTTACCATTGCTCCTCATTACCTTGGCCTCAATGAGTAACAACACAATTCTCGCAGAGGCTGACTTTCCAAACATACCTTCTCTTACCCCAACTGAAATACCTTAAAGCTACCAAGTTGCCTCTACTTCAGAGGTGTCATGCCATGATTAGTAGTTCAAGTACTATTTAGTGTGTGTCTGTTTGGTTTGTTGATTTCACCTCCTCTTATTCTCGATGTTGCTTAATATCGTTTCTATTTGATTTGGTTTGATGATGTCATGTGTCTTTACTACATTGTTCATTCATGGTCTTTCTGACAAATACTGCGTGATTGCATATTCCTTTGTTTGGAAATCTCTCAAAATTAATTCTATGTGATTAAATGATCGAGCAAAGTGGATACTGAGTTGGAATGCACTTCTACTACTATGATCAAGTGTACTGCTTCTCACTCATCTCACCACACTAGTCGTCTCTCTCACAACTCACCTCCCAAATTACAAGTCCGATAATCTTTTTCGTGAAATAATTCACCTATTACATTCAGTCATTTTTCCTAAGCAAGTCTGGGATATTCGTTGTTACTTCATTTTAGGGATATTAATTGTTCATTTTGTTTTAGGTGCTTTTACTCGTATTGTTGTTCTGAAATGTCTTGTTCATTTTTATTAGACCTAACACTTATCTTTTTGGTCATTTACAGACTCGGTGGATATAGAATAGAGATAGACAGATAGTAGTAGTGCACGCTTGTCACAAAGATGGAAGTTTGGTTTGGATACGACCTTTGTTTAAGTGTGCATACCAAAACACATGATCTAGAGTTTTGGGTGATGAAGGAATATGGAGTTGGTGAGTCATGGACTAAGTTGTTTTCTACTTATCTTGGTGTTGATTGGTATGGTATTCGTTGGGACATTCTTGCCTATTCTGTGCCTATTCAAAGAATTCTCTTTAATCGTGGGAAATAACTTAAGAACTTGTAGGAGTTTCTATTTGGTATGAATTCGCTATGAAGCTCTTTTATATCGGTTTGTAATCAAACCATGCACTCGTTTGTTTCAACATATATCTTGTTCGCTGTTAAATACGAAACCACGAACAAGTGCTGAGAATAGTACATTAAATCAATGACCTTTCTTACTACTATTTTGGTCGATACTCATTTACTGACCTAAACTAAAATCAAGTTGAGTCATAATGATTCTTGTGCAACATTAATTTGTAACATATTTTGAAAAAAAAATATTTTCGATACTCCACAAGATATTCATTTCTTGTCAAATGGGTATAAAAACACAAATCAAATGAATTAGAAGGTAGGCAAGTATATATAATCATGGTGTAAGGGTTGGTATATCGATGCATATCTCTATATATACATATCAAATCTCTCATAAATATCTCATATATAATTATGTATATCTCTACATATACATATCAAATCTCTCATACAATCATCACGCATATCCACATCAAATCTCTCATATAACATCGATACAAACATGGTCAATAAGATCTCATGTTCAACTAACACTTTGTTATCACATAAGTGCTCATAGTAAGCCACATTAGAGGGGATTGGGTGACACAAAGTTATAAAAATTAGGCCAAAATTTTAATCTACATTGCATCGTGACAATTCGGGTAATGGACTTATCAATGGTTGTTGCTCTCCCGCACCAGGAACTCATTTGAGTCTCCATAAGCCAACTCACTCTATTCAATTCAAGTAAACTACTAATCTCATAATCATAGGATTCCTAATTCAAAAACAAGTAGAGTTTGAACACTATAAAGACTCTTTTCTATGTTCATTTCTCTTTCCATTTAGTTTAGTTCAAAGTCCCAAGTCCCTAAGTTGATTATTGTGAAATCAAGCTTAGTTCAATTTTGATTCATAATTCCACCCAAGTTTTCATTAGTTACATGCTCATAAGTCATATCATAGAAACACATAGAAGAATCAATTCTTGACAAGGTAGGAAATCATGCATTTAGTGATTGAAATTCGGACTACTAATCATGAAGGTAGTAACTCATTCAATAACACAAAAGTCCAAAGACTTAAGCAACACTTAATGCAAAGGTGAGTCTTAGATAGGTCATCCTAGCGACTTATACAAGTAGACTCCATGTATAGAGTACTAAGTCCAAATCTTCGCATAGAATAGTCCTCAAATTCATTATTCAACAAGTAGGTGTTTTTACTCATTAAAGACTCAAGTAGGAATTTTGTCAAGTAGATACATCAATCTACAACATGCTCTCAATTGTGCATTTGGTTAAGAACTCGATTGAGTCTTATAATCACTCATATCAAACATGTCCTTCAATCCATCCCAAAGTCACGTAGGCTAATATATTAGTCTATACAAACATCGTAGGGATTGAATGTCGGTATTGTTCAATAACTCCCTAATTTCAAAGTTTTACTAAAATTCAACCAAGTTGAGAATTGATACTCTATGCATCACATTTCCTTTCCTAAGTTCTCCTTTCATTTAGAACTCGATAACTAGGTCGTTCATGATCTTAAACAAACACAATCTTTCAAACCCTAGTTTCGGTGATTTTGTTAAACCTTGAATTGAAACATATTCCTTCACAAGAGTTATTCCTAAGCTCATTATAAACAACATTCATGCTTTACAAAATGTCAAAATCACAACTTCATAGAGAATTCATAAAATCATGCACATGTTTCAATTGAATTGGAGGATTTGTCTTCATGTTCATAATCATCAATAGAGCAACTATAATGAAGGGGTCATGTCATTTTATTGAACATGAAAATTTCAGGGATTTCATACCTTAGTCCTAAGATTAATGGAGGAAAGGTTGATTAGAGCAAGGATTGTTGTAGAGAAGATCGAGGGCTTCGATTTGGCGGTCATCGATCACCACATCTAAATGGTCTCTCAAGTTGGAGTGACCTCCATGGACGAAAATGGAGGAAGAGCCTCTGATTCTCTGGAGTTCTTGATCAGCAATGGCTGATTTGGTTGAACAAATGGCTTATATACTTACCATTAAAGCCCTAATCCAAGTGAAGGGGGTTAATTGGCTTAACATTGGTCAAGGAAGGATAGCCTTTGATAAGGGATGATCCAAGGGCTCAAAAGGGGTGAAGAAGAGTCAACAATGAGGGCTTGGACTCACTTTGGTCGTACAATGGTCAATAGCCAAAACACTCAAAAAATGTCACAAACTCTCAGACAGTCAATCATGTAAAATGGACCATAAATAGCTCACACATCCAAATGAGATGATTATTGATTCTTATGAAACTAGACTCTTTAAACTATAGTTTAGCCTTTTAAATTACTCAATTTGGACTTATATTCATCAAAATATGGCTACTACAAGTTCAAGTACATAAGCTGATTTCCTGAAAACATAATTCTGGTACAGCCGTAAGTCAAGACCTAAATGAGGTACTTATACACCTTGGAAAAATACCATATTTTACAGGGAGTATCCTAACATATGTAGGTAAAACATACTAAATTTTTAGAAAATTCTGTTTAGTATATTGGTACCAGAATTTTCCTGAACTTCGCCCAAAACCGGACTGAATCTGTGAAGTAATATGTTGGTCATCTAATTTCCAAATGCAACAAGTCTGAACAATGATTATGCAAGCATGGAAATACTAGTACACTTGGTTTAGAACTCAAATGAACTTCTCGCAATTTGAAAACACAAACAATACAAGCAACGAAGGCAATCAGACCAAGGTTCAACGAAGCAACAATGCTTCTAAACTCTAAACCAAGCATACCACAACTAAGATAAACATTGTAAATCTTATATGCAAGGTACTAAGACTCCATGAGCCTTTTATAGGTGCTAACACGCTAAGACGAACACTCAACGCATTAACAACAAAGCATGCAACACGAGAAAGTTGTTTTCAAATACTTATCTTGGTCTTGATTGGTATGGTATTCGTTGGGACATTCTTGCCTATTCAAAGTGTGGTCAAAGAATTCTCTTTAATTTGAACTTTAGGGAGTTTATTTGGTATGATTTGAAAAGCAGAGCTATTGTCAAGATCCCGGTTTACGGTTTGCCTCAAAACTTTCATGCACATGTTTGTTTCCATAGCCTTGTTCGACCTGCTGCATAAGAAAATATCGCTAACAATGAAGAGAGAGAAAATTAATGAAGGAAAAGAAGACCAGAAAACAGAGGTAAAAAATTCTTGACTTATTGTTTTTCTCTATACTTATAGTTTATGACCTCAAAGAATTTGGAATAAAATCAAGTTGAGTTGCATTGATTCTTGTTTAATTTGTTATTTTGAAACTGGAATTGTTTTTTGCTTCTCTAGGGATAGTTTTTTGTCAAAGGGATAAAAACCGAAGCTGTAAGGAGGTATATGGATAATTGCTGACCATGAGAAGGAAAGGGGTTGGTTATCAGATTCGTCTCTCTCCTTATTATGCTACATTCAGCCTTTTGATCCCCCAAAAACAACCCACGCTTAACCTTTGCATATCTCTATGAACATGATTTCTAAGCATGATTCGAGCACCCATAGTTTTCAAATGTTGGCCAAGGGAGGGGGGATTGGGTTATGCCGTAAAAAGACCTTATAGGGTCGTTCATAGTTCCAAATTAGGGGTGTACGCTCGAACTACATGATCGACATAAATCAGACCGAATTGGCTGGTTTTGTTCAGTTTTTCACAACCTTCCCACCAACCAAACCACTGGACCTCTCTCCATAAGGTAACTCTCATCTACATAAAGTGTAAACTACTAACACATAATTGGACAATTAATCTCAAACAAGTAGACAGGTATTGCATGGCAAGAGCTCTCCTCTGTTTTAAACAATGCCTTACTACCTTAACAAATACATGTCCTTTGTCTTACCATTGCTCCTCATTACCTTGGCCTCAATGAGTAACAACACAATTCTCGCAGAGGCTGACTTTCCAAACATACCTTCTCTTACCCCAACTGAAATACCTTAAAGCTACCAAGTTGCCTCTACTTCAGAGGTGTCATGCCATGATTAGTAGTTCAAGTACTATTTAGTGTGTGTCTGTTTGGTTTGTTGATTTCACCTCCTCTTATTCTCGGTGTTGCTTAATATCGTTTCTATTTGATTTGGTTTGATGATGTCATGTGTCTTTACTACATTGTTCATTCATGGTCTTTCTGACAAATACTGCGTGATTGCATATTCCTTTGTTTGGAAATCTCTCAAAATTAATTCTATGTGATTAAATGATCGAGCAAAGTGGATACTGAGTTGGAATGCACTTCTACTACTATGATCAAGTGTACTGCTTCTCACTCATCTCACCACACTAGTCGTCTCTCTCACAACTCACCTCCCAAATTACAAGTCCGATAATCTTTTTCGTGAAATAATTCACCTATTACATTCAGTCATTTTTCCTAAGCAAGTCTGGGATATTCGTTGTTACTTCATTTTAGGGATATTAATTGTTCATTTTGTTTTAGGTGCTTTTACTCGTATTGTTGTTCTGAAATGTCTTGTTCATTTTTATTAGACCTAACACTTATCTTTTTGGTCATTTACAGACTCGGTGGATATAGAATAGAGATAGACAGATAGTAGTAGTGCACGCTTGTCACAAAGATGGAAGTTTGGTTTGGATACGACCTTTGTTTAAGTGTGCATACCAAAACACATGATCTAGAGTTTTGGGTGATGAAGGAATATGGAGTTGGTGAGTCATGGACTAAGTTGTTTTCTACTTATCTTGGTGTTGATTGGTATGGTATTCGTTGGGACATTCTTGCCTATTCAAAGTGTGGTCAAAGAATTCTCTTTAATTTGAACTTTATGGAGTTTATTTGGTATGATTTGAAAAGCAGAGCTATTGTCAAGATCCCGGTTTACGGTTTGCCTCAAAACTTTCATGCACATGTTTGTTTCCATAGCCTTGTTCGACCTGCTGCATACAGAAATATCGCTAACAATGAAGAGAGAGAAAATTAATGAAGGAAAAGAAGACCAGAAAACAGAGGTAAAAAAATCTTGACTTATTGTTTTTCTCTATACTTATAGTTTATGACCTCAAGGAATTTGGAATAAAATCAAGTTGAGTTGCATTGATTCTTGTTTAATTTGTTATTTTGAAACTCGAATTGTTTTTTGCTTCTCTAGGGATAGTTTTTTTGTCAAAGGGATAAAAACCGAAGCTGTAAGGAGGTATATGGATAATTGCTGACCATGAGAAGGAAAGGGGTTGGTTATCAGATTCTGTATCTCTCCTTATTATGCTACATTCAGCCTTTTGATCCCCCCAAAAACAACCCACAGTTAACCTTTGCATATCTCTATGAACATGATTTCTAAGCATGATTCGAGCACCCATAGTTTTCAAATGTTGGCCAAGGGAGGGGGGATTGGGTTATGCCGTAAAAAGACCTTATAGGGTCGTTCATAGTTCCAAATTAGGGGTGTACGCTCGAACTACATGATCGACTTAAATCAGACTGAATTGGCTGGTTTTGTTCAGTTTTTGACAACTTTCCCACCAACCAAACCACTGGACCTCTCTCCATAAGGTAACTCTCATCTACATAAAGTGTAAACTACTAACACATAATTGGACAATTAATCTCAAGCAAGTAGACAGGTATTGCATGGCAAGAGCTCTCCTCTGTTTTAAACAATGCCTTACTACCTTAACAAATACATGTCCTTTGTCTTACCATTGCTCCTCATTACCTTGGCCTCAATGAGTAACAACACAATTCTCGCAGAGGCTGACTTTCCAAACATACCTTCTCTTACCCCAACTGAAATACCTTAAAGCTACCAAGTTGCCTCTACTTCAGAGGTGTCATGCCATGATTAGTAGTTCAAGTACTATTTAGTGTGTGTCTGTTTGGTTTGTTGATTTCACCTCCTCTTATTCTCGGTGTTGCTTAATATCGTTTCTATTTGATTTGGTTTGATGATGTCATGTGTCTTTACTACATTGTTCATTCATGGTCTTTCTGACAAATACTGCGTGATTGCATATTCCTTTGTTTGGAAATCTCTCAAAATTAATTCTATGTGATTAAATGATCGAGCAAAGTGGATACTGAGTTGGAATGCACTTCTACTACTATGATCAAGTGTACTGCTTCTCACTCATCTCACCACACTAGTCGTCTCTCTCACAACTCACCTCCCAAATTACAAGTCCGATAATCTTTTTCGTGAAATAATTCACCTATTACATTCACCATTTTTCCTAAGCAAGTCCGGGATATTCGTTGTTACTTCATTTTAGGGATATTAATTGTTCGCTTTGTTTTAGGTGCTTTTACTCGTATTGTTGTTCGAAATGTCTTGTTCATTTTTATTAGACCTAACACTTATCTTTTGGTCATTTACGCACTTCGGTGGATATAGAATAGAGATAGACAGATAGTAGTAGTGCACGCTTGTCACAAAGATGGAAGTTTGGTTTGGATACGACCTTTGTTTAAGTGTGCATACCAAAACACATGATCTAGAGTTTTGGGTGATGAAGGAATATGCAGTTGGTGAGTCATGGACTAAGTTGTTTTCTACTTATCTTGGTGTTGATTGGTATGGTATTCGTTGGGACATTCTTGCCTATTCAAAGTGTGGTCAAAGAATTCTCTTTAATTTGAACTTTAGGGAGTTTATTTGGTATGATTTGAAAAGCGTAGCTATTGTCAAGATCCCTTTACGGTTTGCCTCAAAACTTTCATGCACATGTTTGTTTCCATAGCCTTGTTCGACCTGCCGCATACGTAAATATCGCTAACAATGAAGAGAGAGAAAATTAATGAAGGAAAAGAAGACCGTAAAACGAGAGGTAAAAAATCTTGACTTATTGTTTTTCTCTATACTTATAGTTTATGACCTCAAGGAATTTGGAATAAAATCAAGTTGAGTTGCATTGATTCTTGTTTAATTTGTTATTTTGAAACTCGAATTGTTTTTTGCTTCTCTAGGGATAGTTTTTTGTCAAAGGGATAAAACCGAAGCCGTAAGGAGGTATATGGATAATTGCCGACCATGAGAAGGAAAGGGGTTGGTTATCGATTCTCAGATCTCTCCTTATTATGCTACATTCAGCCTTTTGATCCCCCAAAAACAACCCACGCTAACCTTTGCATATCTCTATGAACATGATTTCTAAGCATGATTCGAGCACCCATAGTTTTCAAATGTTGGCCAAGGGAGGGGGATTGGGTTATGCCGTAAAAAGACCTTATAGGGTCGCTCATAGTTCCAAATTAGGGGTGTACGCCGAACTACATGATCGACTTAAATCGATCAATTGGTGGTTTTGTTCGCTTTTGACAACTTTCCCACCAACCAAACCATCGGACCTCTCTCCATAAGGTAACTCTCATCTACATAAAGTGTAAACTACTAACACATAATTGGACAATTAATCTCAAGCAAGTAGACAGGTATTGCATGGCAAGAGCTCTCCTCTGTTTTAAACAATGCCTTACTACCTTAACAAATACATGTCCTTTGTCTTCCCATTGCTCCTCATTACCTTGGCCTCAATGAGTAACAACACAATTCTCGCAGAGGCTGACTTTCCAAACATACCTTCTCTTACCCCAACTGAAATACCTTAAAGCTACCAAGTTGCCTCTACTTCAGAGGTGTCATGCCATGATTAGTAGTTCAAGTACTATTTAGTGTGTGTCTGTTTGGTTTGTTGATTTCACCTCCTCTTATTCTCGGTGTTGCTTAATATCGTTTCTATTTGATTTGGTTTGATGATGTCATGTGTCTTTACTACATTGTTCATGCATGGTCTTTCTGACAAATAATGCGTGATTGCATATTCCTTTGTTTGGAAATCTCTCAAAATTAATTCTATGTGATTAAATGATCGAGCAAAGTGGATACTGAGTTGGAATGCACTTCTACTACTATGATCAAGTGTACTGCTTCTCACTCATCTCACCACACTAGTCGTCTCTCTCACAACTCACCTCCCAAATTACAAGTCCGATAATCTTTTTCGTGAAATAATTCACCTATTACATTCACCATCATTTTTCCTAAGCAAGTCCGGGATATTCGTTGTTACTTCATTTTAGGGATATTAATTGTTCGCTTTTGTTTTAGGTGCTTTTACTCGTATTGTTGTTCGAAATGTCTTGTTCATTTTTATTAGACCTAACACTTATCTTTTGGTCATTTACAGACTCGGTGGATATAGAATAGAGATAGACAGATAGTAGTAGTGCACGCTTGTCACAAAGATGGAAGTTTGGTTTGGATACGACCTTTGTTTAAGTGTGCATACCAAAACACATGATCTAGAGTTTTGGGTGATGAAGGAATATGGAGTTGGTGAGTCATGGACTAAGTTGTTTTCTGCTTATCTTGGTGTTGATTGGTATGGTATTCGTTGGGACATTCTTGCCTATTCAAAGTGTGGTCAAAGAATTCTCTTTAATTTGAACTTTAGGGAGTTTATTTGGTATGATTTGAAAAGCAGAGCTATTGTCAAGATCCCGGTTTACGGTTTGCCTCAAAACTTTCATGCACATGTTTGTTTCCATAGCCTTGTTCGACTGCGCATACGTAAATATCGCTAACAATGAAGAGAGAGAAAATTAATGAAGGAAAAGAAGACCGTAAAACAGAGGTAAAAAATCTTGACTTATTGTTTTTCTCTATACTTATAGTTTATGACCTCAAGGAATTTGGAATAAAATCAAGTTGAGTTGCATTGATTCTTGTTTAATTTGTTATTTTGAAACTGGAATTGTTTTTTGCTTCTCTAGGGATAGTTTTTTGTCAAAGGGATAAAAACCGAAGCCGTAAGGAGGTATATGGATAATTGCCGACCATGAGAAGGAAAGGGGTTGGTTATCGATTCGATCAGATCTCTCCTTATTATGCTACATTCAGCCTTTTGATCCCCCAAAAACAACCCACGCTTAACCTTTGCATATCTCTATGAACATGATTTCTAAGCATGATTCGAGCACCCATAGTTTTCAAATGTTAGCCAAGGGAGGGGGGATTGGGTTATGCCGTAAAAAGACCTTATAGGGTCGCTCATAGTTCCAAATTAGGGGTGTACGCCGAACTACATGATCGACTTAAATCGATCAATTGGTGGTTTTGTTCGCTTTTGACAACTTTCCCACCAACCAAACCATCGGACCTCTCTCCATAAGGTAACTCTCATCTACATAAAGTGTAAACTACTAACACATAATTGGACAATTAATCTCAAGCAAGTAGACAGGTATTGCATGGCAAGAGCTCTCCTCTGGTTTTAAACAATGCCTTACTACCTTAACAAATACATGTCCTTTGTCTTACCATTGCTCCTCATTACCTTGGCCTCAATGAGTAACAACACAATTCTCGCAGAGGCTGACTTTCCAAACATACCTTCTCTTACCCCAACTGAAATACCTTAAAGCTACCAAGTTGCCTCTACTCGTGAGGTGTCATGCCATGATTAGTAGTTCAAGTACTATTTAGTGTGTGTCTGTTTGGTTTGTTGATTTCACCTCCTCTTATTCTCGGTGTTGCTTAATATCGTTTCTATTTGATTTGGTTTGATGATGTCATGTGTCTTTACTACATTGTTCATTCATGGTCTTTCTGACAAATACCGCGTGATTGCATATTCCTTTGTTTGGAAATCTCTCAAAATTAATTCTATGTGATTAAATGATCGAGCAAAGTGGATACTGAGTTGGAATGCACTTCTACTACTATGATCAAGTGTACTGCTTCTCACTCATCTCACCACACTAGTCGTCTCTCTCACAACTCACCTCCCAAATTACAAGTCCGATAATCTTTTTCGTGAAATAATTCACCTATTACATTCAGTCATTTTTCCTAAGCAAGTTTGGGATATTCGTTGTTACTTCATTTTAGGGATATTAATTGTTCGTTTTGTTTTAGGTGCTTTTACTCGTATTGTTGTTCTGAAATGTCTTGTTCATTTTTATTAGACCTAACACTTATCTTTTTGGTCATTTACAGACTCGGTGGATATAGAATAGAGATAGACAGATAGTAGTAGTGCACGCTTGTCACAAAGATGGAAGTTTGGTTTGGATACGACCTTTGTTTAAGTGTGCATACCAAAACACATGATCTAGAGTTTTGGGTGATGAAGGAATATGGAGTTGGTGAGTCATGGACTAAGTTGTTTTCTACTTATCTTGGTGTTGATTGGTATGGTATTCGTTGGGACATTCTTGCCTATTCAAAGTGTGGTCAAAGAATTCTCTTTAATTTGAACTTTAGGAGTTTATTTGGTATGATTTGAAAAGCGTAGCTATTGTCAAGATCCCTTTACGGTTTGCCTCAAAACTTTCATGCACATGTTTGTTTCCATAGCCTTGTTCGACCTGCTGCATACAGAAATATCGCTAACAATGAAGAGAGAGAAAATTAATGAAGGAAAAGAAGACCAGAAAACAGAGGTAAAAAAATCTTGACTTATTGTTTTTCTCTATACTTATAGTTTATGACCTCAAGGAATTTGGAATAAAATCAAGTTGAGTTGCATTGATTCTTGTTTAATTTGTTATTTTGAAACTGGAATTGTTTTTTGCTTCTCTAGGGATAGTTTTTTGTCAAAGGGATAAAAACCGAAGCTGTAAGGAGGTATATGGATAATTGCTGACCATGAGAAGGAAAGGGGTTGGTTATCGATTCTCAGTATCTCCTTATTATGCTACATTCACCTTTTGATCCCCCAAAACAACCCACGCTAACCTTTGCATATCTCTATGAACATGATTTCTAAGCATGATTCGAGCACCCATAGTTTTCAAATGTTGGCCAAGGGAGGGGGGATTGGGTTATGCCGTAAAAAGACCTTATAGGATCGTTCATAGTTCCAAATTAGGGGTGTACGCTCGAACTACATGATCGACTTAAATCAGACTGAATTGGCTGGTTTTGTTCAACTTTCCCACCAACCAAACCACTGGACCTCTCTCCATAAGGTAACTCTCATCTACATAAAGTGTAAACTACTAACACATAATTGGACAATTAATCTCAAGCAAGTAGACAGGTATTGCATGGCAAGAGCTCTCCTCTGTTTTAAACAATGCCTTACTACCTTAACAAATACATGTCCTTTGTCTTACCATTGCTCCTCATTACCTTGGCCTCAATGAGTAACAACACAATTCTCGCAGAGGCTGACTTTCCAAACATACCTTCTCTTACCCCAACTTAAATACCTTAAAGCTACCAAGTTGCCTCTACTTCAGAGGTGTCATGCCATGATTAGTAGTTCAAGTACTATTTAGTGTGTGTCTGTTTGGTTTGTTGATTTCACCTCCTCTTATTCTCGGTGTTGCTTAATATCGTTTCTATTTGATTTGGTTTGATGATGTCATGTGTCTTTACTACATTGTTCATTCATGGTCTTTCTGACAAATACTGCGTGATTGCATATTCCTTTGTTTGGAAATCTCTCGAAATTAATTCTATGTGATTAAATGATCGAGCAAAGTGGATACTGAGTTGGAATGCACTTCTACTACTATGATCAAGTGTACTGCTTCTCACTCATCTCACCACACTAGTGGTCTCTCTCACAACTCACCTCCCAAATTACAAGTCCGATAATCTTTTTCGTGATATAATTCACCTATTACATTCAGTCATTTTTCCTAAGCAAGTCTGGGATATTCGTTGTTACTTCATTTTAGGGATACTAGTAAGGTTCACGTGCGTTGCACGTAGTTAACGCACTTGGTGTTAATGGTTTTTAAAAATGATTTGTCAGTTTCTTAACTTTTTTGTTTACTTTTAATTATTGGATTCTTTTTGTGTTTTAATCTTTATAGTTTTGAAACTTATAAATTGTGTGGTTGTGTGTTTAGGTTTTTTGATACTTTGTTTTTCGGTAATTTATAATATAAGCTTTTAGTCATTATATTGCAACTTATCCTACACATTTGTCTTTTTTATTAGTTATTTTTAAATCTTTTTTTAATATCAAACATGAATTCATTCACTTTTATCGGTGTTGGAATTGAAAACAATTCAAGCTTACTTTCTTAGATAAGCACATTGTTGTTGGAGACTTAGCTTATGTCGTTTATGAAATTTATGACTCTCTTTACAAAATAATAAACTGTTTTATAGAAATCAAACTGACAATCTCAAAGTATATACTTACACTCTAAAATACAAAATTCACCCAGAGTATCTATAAAGTCTCACTTTACCACCCAACCTAACTTTTGTGTCATTTTCATATGTCATTGTATAAGTTTTTTCTAGTTTGCCCCCCAGACACTACTAAGGTTACCAATATGACGTTAAGGTGCACATGGTATTTCACGTGAAGGACATTTTGGTCATTTTTAACAATGTTTTCTATGCTTTTATTACCCAAAAAAACTTCATTTTCTTATTCTCCGACAACGCTTTCTCTGCTTCTTCTCCAACAATGACATCTTATTTAAATTTTAAGTGAGATAAAACTCAAGAGTGTATAAATCTTTTATTCAAATTTTTATATAGAAAAATAAATAAAAATACTGCGGAATCATATCAGAGAGAGATAAAACACAAGAAGATGATCACATTCAGGTGTCAAAGCTGCCATGAATAAGAACCCACAAAAAATTAAAGTTGTCAGAGCTGCCTATGTTAAATGACCAAGCCATAAGCACAATGCATAAGCATACACGATGAATTTCAAAACTCATATTTGAATTCATCACAGATGCATACAACAATGATGAGGCACGCCATGATTCAATCCGTTTCATCGTCCCCTAGCTTAAACTCCAACAAATTTCTCCTTGGCACCATTGATATGATTTATCGTTTGAATTGAGCAAATTCTCGATTTTAAACATTAATCACTTCCATTTTTATCACTACGATCACCACACGTTATATCACGATCACCAAATTTGATATGGAATATGGAAATGCTACAAAATTACATTGAGGGCCAAAGTGGATTTGGTGGATATCTTAGGGGACAATGTGTATTTTGGACTAATTTTGATGGGGCAAATATATGATTAGCCCCCAAAATTACACATTAAATCTCACATTTGACTTCAACCTATGAAGTGTCCCACTTTCATACCTTATTTTTCTATTTGTCTCACTTTACTCCCTCCCGTCTATGGGTGTTAAAATAGTAACGCATTTGAAAATGATATCTGCATGTCACATGAATATTATTTTGATCATTTTGCTGGGGGTGGAAAATAAGATTTAGCTATAACTTTATTATGTAATTAACCATTTAGTATTTAAAATATGTTTTTAAATAAAAATAATAATAAATAATTGCTTCAATAATTCAAAAATAATTATATGACCAAATTACAATTTCCCCCAAGGTATCCACCAAATCGTATAATGTACCCCAACCTAAGGTTTGTTCCATAATGATATCTGACGTTACATTTTTTTTCCATTTTCCAACTTATCGTTGTATAATTTCTTACTCATTTATTTAATGTTGTATTCCACATAAATCACCACTTTCATGCTTAAAATCGCCCCCACTACTACCAGCATCCCGACAAATGCCGCCACATCTATCACCACCACCAATAAACATGTCCACCTTACCTTGCTGAAATGGAAAAATAACATATCTTTAGCTTCCGTTAAGTGGAACTACTTTTTTCAAACGACTTTCCTATCGATTCCAACTTAATCTCTTCTATAACAAAACGCACAGATTTGTCAACTAAGTTCTCTATTTTTCTTTATCTTCTTGACATTATATCACCTTTCCTTAACACGTTTCTCTTAGCTTATTCATACGTAATTACTAAGCACACTATAGATTTGCTTAATATCTCGATTCTCACCAACCAATGTATTATTATAGTTACAATTTTTCATATACCTCTAATAATGTCATTCCCAACATATGATGTCTCACTTTCCGATATGTTTTTTGTAAGGGTAAAATAGACATGACCTATTTTATCTTGTTTTCACCTTTATTGGTCAAAGAAGAATTTTAATTTAGTCAATGTTTAGTTTAGGTGTTAGATTTTGTTTAGATTATTTTTGGTAGATTGGTTTGTTTTTTGATAGGAAAATCTTTCAAAAGATTTTGGAGATTTTGGCTATACATGTTTAGTAACTAAATCTTTGGAAAATCTTTCAAAAGATTTTGGAGATTTTGGCTATACATGTTTGGTAACTAAATCTCTGCAAATAATTGTGTTATTTCAAGTATCATAGTTTTATTAGGAAACATAATCTTGCAAGTTTAATAGCTAATCTCTTTCCTAGTAGGAATGTATCTCTTTCTCTTGCCGTGCATCTCTCTTGACGTGTTCATGTAGGTTTGCTACCTATATATGTTGTGTGCTGGTGCGCAGAGAGCTGACAAGAGAGAATCAAGGCACTGAGCTTAAGCGAGAAAAACAGAAGGGATAAACTGTGAGCTTGAGAGAGGAGATCAAAAGCCATACGCTATGAGCAATCTTGCTGAAGTTTGAGAGGCAGTTCATACATATGAACAGAAGCTGTTTGAAGCTTCAGATGTGCAACATCACGCCTTCTTTCAATCGAGGAACCGATTTTGTGTGAATCCTTTTTCTATCATCGAAGTGGTTTTCTTTTGTCTTTCCTCCCACGTTTGGTTTAGTGTTTTATGTGAGATTTTTGATTCTCCAAGATACTATATCTTGTGAGAATTTTTGCTAAGTTATTCATTGTAAAACATTATTGATTTTAGTAAATTTTGTGTGGCCTTGAGGCTTGATCTACAAGTATTAAACTTGTAGATTGTTTTTGATTAAAATTTGTCTTCAAAAATCTTAGAAACCGAATTTCTATACAATCTTCCTTCGCGTTTTTATTAGTTGTTGTTTTATTGTGAGCCATTGTTGCAACAATCACTGCAACATTGGCAATCACATTGACGCATATTGAGAATCCGTGGTATCACGTTCTTTCATTTTTTCTATTTGTCCTCTTCCGTCTATGAGCATTTAAAATAGTGATGAAAAATCGTGTACATAAGGATTATTTTGGTCATTTTTCTTGTGGCTCAAAGTGGGATTTGTTATAATTTCATCATTTAGTTTGCCATTTAATATTTAAAATATTTTTTTAATTAAAAAATAATTATTTAAATAATCTAAAATTAGTTATACTTTGTCTGATATTTAAATCCAACATTAAAAAATGCATTACTCCAAAAATTGAAATTTAAAATTTATTTTTTAGCCCTTACTTTCTTTCGTCAACCCCATCATTTATAGACTCACCACCACCACCACCACTAACACCTCAAATTTTACCATTAGTCCAAAATTTAATTTTTTTGATTTGATTTTATTTCTTTTTCTAATTTCTTACTCTTTCCTTCGAAGTAACCAATTTGAAAAACTCATCAATGATAGACACACCACCACCACAACCTTAAATTTCAGTACTTTTTACAAACTCAAATTCAATTTTTTTTGAATTTTCAAACTTTCAAATTGAATCTGAAACCCATATGGTTATTTGAAATTTTGATGATTAGGAAATCTCACAACGATGTATTTCATCTAATCCACTACCGTCATCCCTAAAATTACTATCACCACAACCTCTAACACCATCATCCATGGTCGGTCGTAGCACCGCCATCACCATCACCAAGAAACGCATTCACCTCGCCTTATTAAAATAGAAACATAGAATCTCTTTAGCTTCTGATTAGTCGGACTTCTTTCTCGAACGTCTCTCATTTCTTACCTCCTATACACTTTCGGTGTCAAATTACTAAGTAAGGAGAGAATCTAATTTAGGATGGAGCTACTTGAAAGGATGTTGATTGGTGACAATTTCTTTCAATTAAAGGAGAGTTGTGGTAGAAGAAAAGAAAGTTGATAGCCAGTGGAGGGGAATAGAGAGATTCTCACACGTAATTACTCCGGGTTCTATGAAGAGGAGCAAACAAGTTAAGATCAAAAGAGATTAGAAGTTTGGAACCCCAGTTATGGGAAGGAGTAAAATATTTTAAACCTAGTTATTTGTGGTTACTAACAAAGGGTTTGTTTATAATATTTATAAGTTAGAAGCAGTATGATAGTTTTTAAGGTTTCTTGTAGTAGTCTGAAAATTCAAAGAAGTAAACTGTAGATTTTGGCTTTCTTTTGTAACAAAACGCACAAATTCATCAATTGGTTCATCATTTTCTTCATCTTATTGACATTATGACACATTTTCTTAACCCACTTCTCTTAGCTTATTCATGGATAATAGCTAAAGACGCTACATATTTTTGCTTAATATCTTGATACTCACTAACAAATCTATTATTATAGTAACATTTTTTCATTTACTTCTATAATGTTTTTACTGAGTAAAACCATATTATTTAAGAATGTAATATCATATTATTTTTTAGTTTCAAATAAATTTTTAGTCTCTCAACTGAGTAAGTGTATTTTTGTTATTTTAGAAAATATTGTACGACATTTGTAACGATAATGGTAGGAGGGGGAAACTGATAAGAAAGTAAAAATACAAGACGAAATAAATAGAATTCAAAATTGTAGGACCTAACTTTAAAACATGTACAAGTCAAGGGATGAAATTATTATATGATTATTAATGGAATTAATTAGTCCCTGATAAATTTACTTGTTTGATCTTAATTAATGGTAGATGATTTATTATATTTGAGGCTATTTTTGTCCAAACATTATTTGTTGTCATGGTAAATTTACTTGTTTTGTCCTTAATTAAATGGTGGGTGGTTTATTTGGTGAAGAGTTATTTTTGTCCATCTATTAAATTGTTAGAAACAAGCTTGACTTTTATAGTAAGAGAGATTATCTTTTTCATTTTTTATCTTCTCCTGAGAGAGGGAAAGGTGTTCATAAAATTTCTGCCTATCACACCGCACTAGCTCTATTTGCAATTCTCAACCAAGAACTGGAATCGACAACTTCTCTTTTGCTTCACAAAACAGCACATCTGGCACGATTACGCTATGAATACATGAGGAGAGAAGCTGCATCGATCCGCATACAAAAGCATGCATGTGCTCGTGCAGCAATAAAATCTTACAAGAACTTACAGGCAGCTGCAATATGTGTTCAAACTGGGTTGCAGGCAATGGCAGCACGAGATGAGTATAGGCGCAAACGAAGAAACAAGGGTGCAACAATAATTCAGGTAAGCTATTAGCTTGTTTGAAAAAATCTTGAAATTCGTTTATAACTCTAATCATGAGTGTTTGATTGGCATAGTGGAATTCAGATGGGAAATCATTTGGTGTAAAACATTATTAAAAAAATCAGGCTGCAACAACGCAGAGATAATTGGATAGCAAGTCAAGTAAGAAATAATTCAAAATATCGGACATAATTTTGAAATTGTTTGTGGAGCTGTTCCCAACAACTACAGGCTCATTTCCTGCCAATTTATAAGTAAAAACTGCATCTTAAATTAGTAAATAGTTAGAAAATGAGAGGAATGATTATGAAGAGATGGTTCAAAAGGCAACGTGATATGAATAGTCATCTTCGCTTTTGAGCTTACCATCCATTTCTTGCACTTTGCAGACTCAGTGTCGAAGATACCGCGCCTTTTCCTCCTATAATCAGTAGAAGAAAGCAACCCTTACACTCCAATGTCTCTGGCGAGGAAGGGTAGCAAGGAAGGAGCTTAGAAAGCTGAAGATTGTGATCATACTTTCTTCTCGAGCCAAATAACAAATCCTATATGATTCTCTGACGGACAACTGATGTGATCAGTCAAAAATGATAATTCCTTAATGCAGGCTGCAAGAGATGCAGGGGCCGTAAGGGAAGCCAAGGACAAGCTGGAGAAGCGTGTTGAGGAGCTAACATGGCAACTAGACTTCGAAAAGCACTTGTGGGAATATGGTTATGAGCATGTTCAATGAAAATGAGGGATAACTTGCTAATGGTCAACATAAGATGTAATACAATTCATTATAATTAAAAGACAAAAAGCTACTCTGCTCAAATACAAAATAGCTATAAGGAGTTCTTACTTGCAATGCTTGGCCTAGCAAAGCAATCACCAGTATGTCCACCAGAGGCTGCACTTAAAAAATTAATTCACATTAGTATGTTTTAGTGGGACTTTGGAATACTTAGGACTAAGGAAGGGTTGAAAACCAATCGTTTTAAAGTGGCTGGGAAAAAGCATAAATAAACTACTGATGCAACATTGATGCTGAGAATCAAATTGGGTGACACTGCTGTCAAAACAGAGTTATCTTTTGTCAAAGCAATATACAATCATAGATAGTGCAACTGGGACAACAAGACGCCGACATTACTTCGACAAAGGCCACTTGAGCTTTGGCAGTAATGGAACATAGAAAATTTTGGTGAATGTAGTCCAAAAATGCATATTCTATATAAAAACGCTTTTTGTTGGTTGATCTTGAAGAAGCAAAGGGACAAGAAATTGCAAAATTCTCTGCATGAAATGCAAGAGAAACTAGATGAAGCATGCGCCGAAATCCTTCGTGAGAAAGAAGGGGCAAAGATAGCTATTGAACAAGCCCCACCAGTCATCCAAGAAGTACAGGTTGTCGACAACACCAAGGTGGAACAGTTGACAAATCACAACCAAGAACTGGAGGTAACATCAAGCATCTCAGCCTCCTATGCATTATTGTACATGTAATGCAGTCAGATGCAGGACCACTAAATGAAACATAAATGCTATTCTACATGTCAGCGATTTCAAGTATAAAATAATTTGTGGCAGACATGAGAGAGAGAGAGAGAGAGAGAGAGAGAGATTGTGAGGGGCTAAAAAGAAATTCATTGCCTCCCTGCTTCACACCTATGACCTATGTGATACTTCATTTAAAATATCAACTTTCATGAGCTTACCACCAGGGATTACCACTACCAGTGATGGCATACCACTCATGATTTAATAACTACGTCAAGATATTGCATACGGCGTGACTTTATTCTTTTGCCTTCCAAGGCAAAGTTGTCACTCCTGTTGAGTTTTTGCTTCTACACAAGTTTCAGGTGTTAGGCAGGGGCATGGATGGTAAGACTGCTGGACTAGCTTTTTTCCAGTCTTCGAAACTCTTGCTATTCGCTGGCCAACCTAACTAACTTCTTTGAGAAGGAATTTGAAATTCCATTGAGATTTCAGTCTATTAGTGAAAATCGATGCGCTAACTTATGAAGGTGTAGTTTGTTCGCGGTGTATATTCTCTTGGAGGTACACTGAGGTCTCCAAGGATGACTGCCATCCTCTTCATAATAGAGTGGTACTCAGAGCTTTTAAATGAGTTCCTTATGGGATGTTCAATGGGACTCGATAGAAGTTCTTGGTATTATCCTGCTTGGCTGTTTTTGGGTACTTTTTCCTTTTGTTTTATTCCACCTGTCAAAGCTAGAAGACTGTCTGCCTTCCACCCTGAAACTTCTTTCCTAATTAGAAATCGACAGAGAACGTAACTGAAACAAAATGGAGTGAATGCTTAAACTTGCCCAGATTCTCACAAGGATAGGGAGGGTAAGCCAAAGCTCCAACATCAAATCACCATTAGCCAATCATTATACGGCTACAAAAAGTATGGACAGTCATGTGGATTCTGCACGCTTACATATACTACTCAGTGTGCCCCTGCATTTCTAGGATAGCCTGTCAGACTGAAGACCTATAGCCTTACATCGTTGTATGTATGCAGGGTGAGCTAATTGAGCTGAAGCGAAGAGTCGAAGAATTTTAGCAGAAGTACTGTGAAGTTGAAAAGGAGAGCGAAGCTAGACTTAAAGAGGTAGAGGAATCACAGCTTAAGGTCTTGCAACTCCAAGAGACCATTGAAAGGTAAATAAACACGAAAAATAAGTTATGCAAAGATCTGGAGGGTCATGATGTTTATTCCAACTCCATCGCTATGCTTGTTTTCAGATTAGACCTGAATTTGTCAAACCTCGAGTCAGAGAACCAGATTCTGCGCCAGCAAGCATTGGTTGCATCAACTAATGGTGAGCTCTCTGAAGAAACTGAACTGTAAGAATGTACAAGATGAGATAAGGTTTTGCCTTTCATGGTTAATTTTTTTCCTTCATATATTTCCTACGAGTTACCTACTTAATTACCTGGTTAAGAAAGTGGAATTACTTTAATCATGTGGTACTTTAAAGCAGAAAAAGGTTAAACACTTACGTTGCAAAAGACGAAGTAAATTACTTGTTTTACTTGCTAGAAATACTAGAATGAAAGATTTGTATGGGAGGGAAAACTTTTGTGGATTACTAGTTCTCATCGCTTGATTAGATTGTAGTTTAGACTTTGAGGCAATGCCTGATCCATACAAGTCTCCTTTCGCTTTTTCTGATTGGTTCCATATGTATGCTAAAGAAAAAAAGAAAGATAGATAACCATAGGACCAGGGCCGGCCCTGAATTTTCAGGGGCCCTTGGGCAAAAATGAAAAGTGAGGCCCCCTTTAGAAAAATAAAAATAAAATCTTATTTTTTTCTTGGTAACATGTTTGCACTATAAATTCAATTCAAAAATAAAACACTCAAAGATAAATCTAACACAAATAACGATAATAAATAAAAATGATAGTCAAAGAGCAATAAAACCTGATTTTTGCTTCCAATGTTTGTGTTGAATTGTTGATATAATATAAAACATCCAAGGATCCACCCAAAAATTATTGTAAATAGGACTTTTTGTATTTCTAATTTTCAAGCAAACCTGCAAGAAAATTTGGGAAAACAAACAAAATTTCATAAATCATAAACAAATCAAAAATAAAATCATCACAAATTCATAATGAGGATCTGTGATCATGATTCATGACTAATTTATATTGTCTAATGTATATTAACAATGAGTCAATGACTCATCCTGATTACAATGATTAAAAAAATCCAAAGAGTCAAAGACTAATCAAGAGTCAAGACACTTCCCAATTAAAAAACCAATTAACCAAATAAAAAAACAATTAACCAAATAAAAAAACAATTAACCAAATTTATTTTTCACTTTTTCTCTCCATTATTTGTTTTTCACTTTTTCACAAAGTTACTGCCTAAGAGAGCCTCACATAGTCAGTCACATGCGCAGGCGGCGGCGGCGTCACAATACATACTCAATCTCAATTACTCACATTTCAATTTTCAATATTTCACAATTTTCACCAAAGTCAAAGTAAACCAACTAACCAAGGTAACACGGCACTGGTAGAGTGGTAGGTACTGGTCTCTCACTCTCTCTCTCCATATATCATATATAAATTAAAACTTAAAACCAAACTAGCAAATATTAGGCATTTAGGCTGAATTAGGATTTAGGACTACAGAGACGGAGAGACCGAGACAGAGTAGCCAATCGGCCCGACGGCCCAGTCTACAGAGCTCAACTGCTCAAGCTGCCGGTGCCGGAGGGCGGAGAGTCGGAGGGAGTCAGAGAGAGCCTACGGCATACCTTTTAGAGTTTGAGCCGTGGCTCGTGCTGCCGCGTGCCGCCGCGCTGCCGTAACGGTAGCGCCAGCGGTCCAAGCGGCGGTGCTCCCTCGCTGAAAGCCGGCCGCCGCCCGTCGCTGCCTCGTGAGCGGAAAGTAGCGATTTTGGCCAACGATTTAGATTCTGCGTCGGCCGTCGGCGATTCCAAAGATTTAGCCGCAGCCGCTCAACGTGATTACGTGAAAGTTGAAACTGTGAAAGACAAAATTAGAGGTAAAGCGAAGAATTCAAAAATCCCCAAATTTGATTTCTGTAATTGTATTCCAATGTAAATTGATAATGATGTAAGATGTTTTTTTCAAATTTCAATTTGGGAATTGGGAAACTATGTAGTCTATGTTTACAGTTTATAATAGATGAGAAGGAGACCGTTGTCTGTTGTTGCCTCGTTCGGTCGTTCCTTCTCCTTCAGTCTTTGAGCCGTCAGCGTGTTGCCTTACCGTTTTGGTGTAAAAGAACGGTAAAATTTTTTTTACATATACCCCCCTTGTAGAAGTACATATGAACTTCTGGCCCCCCCAAAATTTGGGGCCCATGGCGTTGCCCCCTCGACATACCCCAGTGGCCGGCCCTATGGACAACAAACTGGACTTTGAGTTGTCTAGTGTATAGTTGATTTTTTAGTTACCAACTTATCTTAAAGCTAAAATTGTTAAAGAGGGCCCAATAATGAATAATCGACATCTAACACATCCCATCACATGTGACCCTCGTGGTCGTGGTGCATGGAGAAATAAGCTCAGGTGCATGACAAGCCAGTTGAACAACTTACCAACTTGACACTAACAACCCAACAGATGAATGGGAATGCTCAAGCCAAGACTGTACTCGAACTCTTAAACTAATTTTAAAAGCCTAAGCGCTAGAGAAAGCTCAACTATTTATGTTACATGATTTCACTATCATTCAGTCTTGTTTGCACATCAAACAACTTCAATCTGATGCTTCAGCCATAGATGGTTTCAGCAAGATCGTTTGGTAGTCAAGAGTTGTGACTTGTATAAAGTACAAAGAATCGTGATTTAAAGTCATATAAGAGAGGCCTCAAAGAACTCCAAAGGTTCAAATGTCTAATCTACTCAAGTCGATAAATCGCCTATGAAGAAAACTGAAGCTTCGGCTTTGAAAGAGAGATGAGCGGGTGATGGCGGTGGTGTAGGATTGAAATTTTTTCCATATTTCGCCTTGATGTGTCGTAGCATGCTTTTCCAAGAGCAAAAATTGTCGATGCACTTGTTTATCTGTCAATCTGAATTTTGATTTTCAATGGCCATCCGTGAAGTTTCCTTTCTCGGCTTGCCTTCGATCCCACTCAAGCGTCCGATTTCAATAGGCAAAACTGATGCAACTACTCAGCATGGCGTCGTGCACTTTCCACCACCTCATGTGAGAGCAACGTTGCTTGCAAACTCTTGTGGTATATCAACATTCCAATTGCCATCATTGTCTCGGAAGCATAGCCATGGTTTTATTCCAAGATAGTGGAGCACATAGAGCCAGGAGGCTACCTTAAAGCCGAGTTTTCTTTTCTTTTTGTTTCTTCGTCGTCCCCCATGTAAAGATTTCATTTAAGTACCC
>CM028379.1:36232040-36294450 GCA_013146195.2 Codonopsis lanceolata | reverse complement strand
AATAATAAAGAAAGAATTTTCCAAAATTCGGGGCTAGGAAATGTAACAAAGAAGGAAGGAAATTTCTGGGCTAAGGCCTAAAATTGCGACAAAGAAAAGAAAAAATCTAAAGCAAAAGTCGAACCGCAACAAAATCCCTCAAAGATGTGCAAAAAACAACAAGTACAACAAAAAACAAAGAGAGAAGTCGCAAAGGCAAAGCCAAGGTAAGAAAAGGTAAGTATTTTACCTATTTTCTGCGGTATCAATATCGTTGGAAAACTTTCCTTAAGGGGAATACAACCCGGATCGAGGGAAAGGTTTTGTTCTCCGACGATGGCAAATAGCCCGGAGACGCCTCATGTATCACAACACTTGATAGACTACCTTACAAAGACATACATCACGATATACCGTTTTTAGAAATGCGATGGATATCGCATTCAACGTTGCGATGCAATGGATATTGCATCCGCTCCTTCCGTGTCAATGCGATGGATATCGCATTCGCGCGTTGCGATGCAATGGATATTGAATCCATCCTTCGAGTCAATGCGATGGATATCGCATTAACGTTGCGATGCAATGGATATTGCATCCGTCTTCGTGTCAATGCGATGGATATCGCATTCGGCGTTGCGATGCAATGGATATTGCATCCATCCTTCAAGTCAATGCGATGGATATCGCATTCGGCGTTGCGATGCAATGGATGTCGAATCCTTCCAGTCAATGCGATGGATATCGCGTTCACGTTGCGATGCAATGGATATTGCATCGGATCGTTCATGTGTCTGCGATGGATATCGCATTCGGCGTTTGATGCAATGGATATTGCATCCGTGCTCCAGGAAGTCAATGCGATGGATATCAATTCAGCGCATTATGATGGATATTGCATCTGTCTTTCTCGATGTCAATGCGATGGATATCGCATTCGGCGTTCGATGCAATGGATATTGCATCGTCTTTCGATGTCAATGCGATGGATATCGCATTCAGTTGCGATGCAATGGATATTGCATCAGTCCTTCGATGTCACGATGGATATCGCGTTTGGCGGATGCGATCAATGGATATTGCATCCGTCCTTCCATGTCAATGCGATGGATATATGGAGTTCTAACGATGCAATGGATATTGCATCGTCTTCCGTCGATGCGATGGATATGCATCGTGTTGCGATGCAATGGATATTGCATCTGCGTTCAGTATTAATGCAATGGATATTGCATTATGTTTGTGTCTACGCAATGGATATTGCGTTTAGTGTTGCGATGCAATGGATATTGCATTATGTTTGTGTCTACGCAATGGATATTGCGTTTAGTGTCGCGATGCAATGGATATTGCATTATGTTTTGTGTCAAGCGATGGATATTGCGTTTAGTGTTCGCGATGCAATGGATATTGCATCCATTTTCATGTTAATGCAATGGATATTGCATTAAGTGCAATGTCGGCGCAATGGATATTGCGTTTTGTTTTCGATGCAATGGATATTGCATCCGTTTTCCGTATTAATGCAATGGATATTGCATTAAGTTTGTGTCGGCCTTGATGGATATTGCGTTTTGTTTTGAGATGATGGATATTGCATCCGTTTTCGTGTTAATGCAATGGATATTGCATTAAGTTTGTGTCGGCGATGGATATTGCGTTTTGTTTTTGATGCAATGGATATTGCATCCGTTTTTATGTTAATGCAATGGATATTGCATTAAGTTTGTGTTAGCCTTGATGGATATTGCGTTTTGTTTTGCGATGCAATGGATATTGCATCCATTTTCCGTGTTAATGCAATGGATATTGCATTAAGTTCTGTGTCGACGCAATGGATATTGCGTTTTGTGTTCCGATGCAATGGATATTGTATCTGTTTTCTGCAATGGATATTGCATTCGCTTTGTGTCAACGCATGGATATTGCGCTTAGTGTTGCGATGCATTGGGTTTACATTTTGATATGCATATTGTTTTCACTAGATTGTAATGGATATTACGACTATCTTTCCGCATAACACTTGTCTCGCATTACAACACTTGATCCCAACAGAGGCCGAACTACGCTTGTCCGATTCCTTGAAAAGGATACGTAGGGAAATTCTATCTTTATAGGTCCGACCATCACAAAAAAAAAAAAAAAAAAAAAGAATAAACTCCCAAAGAAGAGTGGCGTAATGTCGAAATCACCGAATCCGGCGACCACCCCAAAAAGGTAAGTCGCATGATTCCTACCCTACTCTAGAATAATTTCCTTTTTAGGAAAAATTTGAAAAAAAAAAACTTTGCTTTGTTTTTCAAAATAAAGAAAAAAACTCTCTTTTAAATTGAGTTTTGATTTCAAAAACACAAAAAAAAAAAGAGGAATATTTCAAAAACACAAAAAAAAGAGGAATATTTCAAAAACACAAAAAAAGAGGAATAGTGAAAAAACAAAGAAAAACAGGGAGAGCGAAAAAGAAAGAGGAAGGAAAAAGAATATTTTCCACTTCACAATTTTTGAAAATACTTTAAGAATGATCAATTTCTTGGCCGCGACGGATCTTTATCTGGCCGAGCGCAGCTCGATATTTGAAAGTTTTCGGTTATGTGTGGAAAGAAGTGACCGGCCAATACTTGCATACATAACTTAGAAAATTTTCTTAACACGCTTCAACGACAAGGTATTGACCGGTTGAAATGTGGTGGCGTAAAAGCATTCAAATCTTCATACCGTATTTGACAACCGCGACCTGAAGAATACGGCTTTTCGAAAAACAAAAATCTTTTTCCGTTGTGTGTTCTCAATCTGCTCGACCCGAAGAACATGACATCCTCACTTTGGTCGTAGTTTAGGGTTTTGGCCTGAACTACGCTTGGTCTGATTTCCTTTAATAGGGAATACGTAGGCAGCCTACATTAGTTGGTCCAACCATTAGAGCACATTAAATTCATATCTGCTTAAAACTGCGACAACTTTTTATAACCGACTAAAAATGTCTAGGTTATAGAGTTTGGATAGCATGTTCATTGTGCATTATAACTGCTACCAATTGCATTCTCCCGTTCTTAATTGAACGAAATTGGAGAGTCTATTGTTTATCAACATGTTCGCTCTACTCAAGAAGCCTTAAGGTTACCCTAGACTCCATCGTTGAGGGGCTCTCAGACACCCCAATTTCGTACTCTCGGTATATGACCGACATAAAATATCAAGAACTGTTTAAAACTTAACAAATGTCAAGTTGCGTAGGAGTCAAAATGCGAAAGGAAAAGCGAGGATGCGCGAAACAAATGAACCTGTAGGGGTAAAGTGCAAAATTTTCAAAGCCGGAAGCCTTGATGGTGCCGCACTGGGGCCCTTTGGTGCCGCACTGCGGTGCCTTGGCCGCACCATTCATCCTACTGTGCGTTGTCTCAGAGATCAAATGGTACAACTTTTGAAGCACAGAGTACAACTCATCGATGCACGGAGAAGAAACTCAATAATTCCCGTCGTGTCCTCAGCCCTCAGTATAAATAGAGGGTCCCTGGCCTCTCATTTGCGTTGCTCATTCCTCCGCGATTTTAGATCGCAACAAGCTCGCTTTCCTTCGATATCAATAGTACGAGAGCGAGATAGGTGAGTGGAAGCCCTATAGTCTCCAAACCCCGTCCAAACTCGCCAAATCAAAACCCATAGGTTATAAGTGATCCCTAGCCTAGTTTTTAGGTATCCACCTCAAAAACCCAGGTCAAAAATCCCAAAATAAGCCGTTACTCCGCCCGAGTAACGAGCTAAAAGTCAAAACTAAGTTTAGGTTCCGCCCAACTAAAAAGGCCAAACCTACCCAAATAAAGCCGTCACTCGCCCGAGTTGATAAGCCCAAACTTCAAAAATCAAGTCATCCCGTCCATTCAAACAAAAAGACTCCTCTCCCCGGGGACGTAGCGAGACACCGCCATTCTAAAAGGTAATACCTTTAAGAGCGTATTTTATTTTATTTGTATTTTTTCCCTTTTATTTTTTTTCAAAAATTGTTATTTAAATCCGCGCAATGTAGCCAATATAAGCCGTTGCCTTTGCCTGGATTCGATTAGGAAATATTATGTAAAAGAGCCGTTATAATGGCCAAATATTCTTAAATGTGTCCAGTAATTATTGGAAAGAGGCGGTTGCGAGTCCAGTAAATAATGTAGCCACGAATGTATCTTTAAATTTCCCTTGTCATAATAATACCTTATTTATTTGCTAGATAAATATAACAATTAGCATACTTGACCAAAAACGTTTTGAGATCGAAGGGCGAGTTGGGTGCTAGCACCTTCCCAACTCGTAACTTAGCCCCCGAACCCGCTTCTAAAATCTACGGTTTCTCTTACGGTTTTTCTTTATTTTGCCTAAAAATAAAGATGGCGACTCTAAAACTTTCGTGATCGGTGGGGCCTCGCAACATTCCCTCTTTGCACTTTCCTGTTCTCCCAAAAAGGGAGATACGGGAATGGAGGGTGATGCATTCCCGTATCTGGTATCCCCAAACAAGGGATAACTTGATGCGGAAACCCATAGCTCCCATAGTGATCTGAATGGGCCATAAGGCTATTTTTAATAAATCCATAGTGGGGGCGTCGCAATATCCTTTCTTGCACTTCTTTATTTTCCCCTAAAGAAAACAGGGGAGAATGGGAATGGAAGGGTAATGCATTCCCATATCCTGTTATCCCCGAAATAAGGGATAACTTGACATGGAAAACCATTAGTTCCCATTTTGGATACAAAATCCACTCAAGGCAACCGAGACACATTCAAACGTGCTAACATAGACAACACTCCTCTCGCACTTTTGATTTCATCTTCCCCTAAACAAGGGAGGGTGGAATGAGAGCAGTGGTGTCCCGCATCCGCACGTACGCGCACCCCTATCCAAGGGCGCACGGGGCGCGGGAGCACATCCCCGGGAACCTCACACATTGGAAGTCTCATCCGAAGACACATCAGAAAAAATTTCTTCAAAACCACCAACCCAAAACTGTTAAACAAATGTGGGTTCCCAAAACTTGTGATGATAAGTGTAAAGCCAAATATTGTGAGTTGTTTGATATATGTCCTGGTGCTACAATGTCACATGATGAAGTGTGCAATGTTACTTTCACTTCATTAAAATCTCATATTGCTGGATCTTGGTATTTTGACAGTGGGTGTTCTAGACATATGACATGTTCAGTTGAGAATTTGAAAGAATATGTGAGTATCAATGGTGGATCAGTTACCTATGGTGGTGGTGCCAAAGGGAAAATTGTTGGCAAAGGAACATTGAATGTTGAAGGCCTTCCAAATCTCACGAATGTTTACCATGTGGAAGGACTTAAGACAAACTTGATCAGTATAAGTCAGTTGTGTAACGATGATCTTCAGGTAAGGTTTGACAAGAATTCTTGTGAAGTTTTTGATCATAATAACAAATGTCTTCTGACAGGTACAAGATCATCTGATAATTGTTACTTGTTCAACAATAACCAATCATGTCAAAAAGCAAGTCTTGATGTAACAGATCTTTGGCATCAGAAACTCGGTCACATGAGTTTTCGTAAGCTCCATGAGCTTGGGAAACATGATGATGTTAAAGGTTTACCAAATTTGGAAAAGAATTATTCAAAGGTATGTGGCCCCTGCCAAAAAGGTAAATAAACCAAGGCTTCACATCTTCCCATAACACAATGCACCACATCTAGATGTCTAGAGATGATCCACACTGACCTTATGGGTCCCATTGAGGTAGAGAGCCTAGGTAGAAAAAAATATACCTTTGTTTGTGTGGATGACTTCTCTAGATACACTTGGGTGATATTTTTAAGAGAGAAGTCTGAAACTTTTGAGGCATTCAAAATTTGGTACACCCGTGTGATGAACTTGTATGATCTAAAGCTTATTAGAATTAGATCAGATCATGACACGGAATATGAAAACTCATCCTTTTCTAATTATTGTGCCTCCAATGGTATCTCACATGAATTTTCTACTCCCAAAACTCTACAACAAAATGGAGTGGCGGAAAGAAAGAATAGGACATTACAAGAGATGACTAGGGTGATGTTAACCTCAAAAAATTTGGCTAAACGTTTCTGGGCTGAAGCCTTAAATACTGCTTGTCACATTGGAAATAGGGTCTTCTTAAGACCAGGTAGCACAATGACTCCTTACGAAATTTTTCTTGGAAAGAAACCAACCTTGAAATACTTTCATGTTTTTGGTTGTGTATGCTACCTTCTCAATGATAGAGACCAACTTTCCAAGTTTGATTCTAAGAGTGATAAGTGTGTTTTCATGGGATATTCTACAAATAGTCGGGACTTCTGAGTTTTTAATCTACGAACTAAGACTATTATGGAATCCATGAACATTGTTTTTGATGATCTAACCGATCTTGGTCACAAAACTTCTGAAGAAGATGTTTTAGGGATCCTAGATTTTGGAGAATTTGAACTGAAAACGGTCGAATCCAAGAATCAGATAATCGCAGTGCGGCGGTGCAGGGCAAGACAAGTGAAGAGATTCAGGATGTGTCACCCAATGTGCTTCCGAATGCAGCTACATCGGTAGACACATTGAGCAGAAACGAGCGAGAAGATGAAACTGGCGCTGAATGCATTCAAATCGGGGAAGACAATCGATCCGGTCGGGTTGATCGGAAATTGATATTCCAAGCAAGATCCAGAAGAACCATCCTTTCAATCAAATCATAGGTAACGTACAGGATGGTGTGTCAACAAGAAGGAAAGGTAAAGTGGATTACAAGAAACTTGCATGCATGTCCACGCTTGAATTTGATGAAATACATGCTTCATGTTTTGTTTCCACTATTGAACCTAAAAATGTGCAAGAAGCTCTCAAGGATGAAAGCTGGATAAATGCCATGCAAGAGGAACTAGATCAATTCACAAAAAATGATGTTTGGTATCTAGTTCCCAGACCCACTTCAATAAATGTTATTGGAACAAAATGGATTTTCAAAAACAAAACAAATGAAGTGGGAGAAATAATAAGAAATAAAGCTAGACTTGTGGCTCAAGGGTATACACAGGTTGAGGGGGTGGACTTTGATGAAACCTTTGCTCCTGTAGCCCGCATTGAGTCCATTCGTCTACTTCTTGCCATTGTGTGTTTTCTTGACATAACTCTTCAACAAATGGATGTGAAGAGTGCATTCTTAAATGGCATTCTTGAAGAAGAAGTTTTCGTTGAACAACCAAAAGGCTTTGAGGACCCTAAAAAACCCAGTCATGTGTTTAAATTAAAAAAGGCCTAGTATGGTCTCAAACAAGCTCCTAGAGCTTGGTATGGGAGGCTTACAGACCACCTTTTGCAAAGTGGGTTTAGAAGGGGAGAGGTGGATAAAACACTTTTCATTCAAAATCAAGACAAACATATTTTGATAGCTCAAATCTCTGTTGATGATATTGTGTTTGGATCCACCTCCAAGTCCTTGGAAAAAGAGTTTGTTAATTGCATGTCTTCCACGTTTGAGATGAGTATGGTTGGGGAGTTGACCTATTTTTTAGGAATTCAGATTAAGCAATCACATGAAGGGATGTTCATTTCTCAAGCCAAGTATGCACTTAACTTGGTGAAGAAATTCAATCTTGAGAATGGAAAACATAAGAAAACCCCTATGGGTACATCCAATAAACTCAATAAAGATGAAAAATCTGAAAGTGTTGACCCTACCTTATATAGAAGCATGATTGGAAGTCTGTTGTATTTAACTGCCACCCGTCCAGATATCATGTACAGTTTGTGTTTATGTGCTAGGTATCAAGCAAACACCAAAGTCTCTCACTTAAAAGCCGTTAAAAGAATAATTCGATATGTTGGAGAGACTTATGGCATGGGTTTGTGGTATACTAAGCACACTAACACTAATCTTGTTGGGTTTAGTGATGCTGACTGGGCTGGCAGTGTTGATGACATGAGAAGTACATCTGGTGGATGTTTTTATCTGGGAAATAATCTGATTTCATGGTTTAGTAAGAAACAAAATTGTGTAGCCCTATCGACAGCTGAATCTGAGTATATAGCTGCTAGTAGTGGTTGTACACAACTTTTGTGGATGAAACAAATGATCAAAGATTATGATTTACACAGTAATATTTTAACCATGTATTGTGACAACATAAGTGCAATAAGCATAGCTAAAAATCCTGTTCAACACTCTAGAACCAAGCACATAGACATAAGACACCATTTCATTAGAGACTTGGTTGAACAAGGCATTGTTTGCATTGAACATGTGGGAACAGAAAACCAATTGGCTGATATTTTTACAAAGAGTTTAGATTTTGAGAGATTCATAAATCTTAGGAAATCTCTCGGTATGTGTGCCATGTAATCCATCACTTATATATATATATATATATATATATATATATATATATATATATATTTATTTATTTATTAGGCATCTTGCGTTGTTTTTAGGGGGGCACACTAGTTTCACTCTGTATGCTTTAGTACCTTTGTTTGATAGTCTTGCATATACATTTAATATGTATTGTGATTCTCTTGCTCAAATTCTTCTCACCATCTCCCTAAGTAGTTGTCTTGAAATTGAAAAATTTTTGAACCACAAAGGAAAGAGCTACCTTTTGAAATTTTTGGGATGCTGCAATTTGTCAATGTACTATGGAGTTTAGACTTTCATGGGTTGATCTTGACTAAATTGACTCCTTTCAATTGACAAAGTGTGAAAGCTACCTAACGGAAAAGAGCTACCTATGGACAAGGTTGTGACATCTTTCTTTTGGAACTATGAATCTTCGGATTTCATGGGTTGATCAATAAGTTAAGGTGCTACCCTTGGTAAATAGTGTGAAAGGTTCCTAGTGGTGTTTTCTATATTAGCTTGAAATAAAGTAAAGCTATTCTCATAGGGAAATAAAGTACCTATTGTGATTGGGAGTTTTTGTGTTATTTGGTGAAGAAAAGATGAGAATTTGGACATAAAATCACAATTTTGGCGAATGTGTTATCCAATGCAGCTACAATGGGAACTACATTCAGATGATCTAGACATTTCACATGTGTGTGTCTGCATTCTTTCATTTGTTTATTTCTTCTGCACTTGTTAGGCATGCTTTCTAGGTCATATAGATGTTGAATATCATCCCCTTAAGTTTCTGTTCTACTAATTAGTGCATGTTTGCTTCATTGATTCACAAAGTCAATATTTTATGTGGTTGTCTAATCTGTTGTGTTCTTCATGAGGATCTGAACTGGTATTATTGACTGTGTTTGGCAAACTTGTGTGATTACATTTTTGATTAAGTATCATTTGTGGATTCTTAAAATACTTGATCAATTTTGTACAATTCAAAATTTTTTGAAATCAGATATTGTTTGTTGGTTAACTTCATTGCATTCTCCATATATTTCTCATGATCATAACAACATATTTTTATCACATTTCTATTGGAGGTTAGCATTTGATTTTTATCCAAATCTTTGAAATTTGATTTTCTGTTTTAAGTCTCCCCACCTTCTCTCACATTAATGACTCAACGGCTAATTGAGATTAGTGGAAATATTAGTGCTAATTTTGCAGAGAAACAGGTCACAACTCACAAAGGCTATCTCTCTCATATTCCGGCGATCAATTCCAGATTTTTCTCATCTTCCGACTCCAGTTTTTCTTTTCATCTCATTCTTTCTCCACCTAAGAATCTTCAATGGCCTCCTCCTCGTCAATTTCTAACTCTTCAAGAACAGAATCACCCGCTGATGTAGCTTCCAATGAAGCTACATCCAGCCCCCTTTCATCTCCAGAAAATCCAGCCACCGCAATGATAGTGACTCAGTCGTTTCCCGAACCTTTGACTATAATCCTTCCAGGCGAAAAGGGTAATGAAATCGATGTAGACAATCCTGGGGATTTATCTGGATTCTCTCCAATCGGTAACCCTAGCACCCGTAAATCAAAGAGGTTGCGCGGTATACCATCAAATTATGAGAACCCTAGTGTAGCTGATGTCCAAGCAGCCAAGAAACACAAGATTGCCAAAGGTGTTTTTGAAGAATCGGTGGTAATCGAAAGCGACCCAGAAGATGAAGACTTCATCCCGCCGTCCGGGTCAATTCATACGTGCAAAGAGCCCTCATCTCCAGGCTTCACCCAAAATTTCTCCAGCTCAGGAAGAAGTTAGGGATGATGACTATCCTATCCCTTCACCCCGTGTTGTGTTTCCTTCAGATTTGTCTCCACAGGCTAGACAATCCTCTGTTGTTGATGATAGCTTCCCCTCTGGTTCCAATGCTGATGTCAATTTCTCTGATGACGATAATACATTGTCTGATTATCTGGTCAAACTGAAGAATGTGCCACCAACTCAACCACATCCGGCTACTGAGATGCCTCAATCTCCAAGTTCATCAGAACATGATGATAGCTCTGACAAGAATGTTGAAAGTACGGAGTTAACATCGAAGATAGTGAGAAAATTGAGAAGAAGTTCGATTTACTCGAAGTAGGCTTGCTGGTACCAATGTTGCAACAACTGCTGCAACATCCAAACGTTCTAAGTCATTGGGTACTCCTTTCTCTCTAAAATTTATCTCTAAACCTGCTTCAGTTAGGTATAATTCTTCTAAAAATATTGTGGATGAACGAAATATCCTGTCATCTGAACTGAATACATATAATCTCACCTCTTTTTTCACTGACAGAGGATTAATGGGCACTAGTTCGTCAGCTACACCTTATTTTAGAGAGTTAATCTATGAATTTTATGCAAATATTGAGAAACGAATCTGCTTCCCTTCTGATGCAAGTTTTGAGAAAGTGTTTGTTAGAGGAAAGTGGTACAAGTTTTCTCCCACCATCATCAACACTGTTCTAGACACACCAACATCTGGCCCTTTTGAATTTGACCTTGATTTGGACACTTGTGTATTTGAAATGACTAGTGGCAAGTTGTCTAAATGGCCTGGTAAAGGCATTTCTCTTGGTACCTCTCAACTCTCCTCACTCTATGCTTTTCTTCATAAAGTCTGTTATGCTAACTGGTCTCCCACAACCAACTCCAATACCATTACTGAGGAACATGCTAAAGTCCTTTATCTAATCGGTACTCACGCCCCGTTTGATTTTGGATATTATGTTTTTCGAAAAATCTCTTCCATGGCTGAAACTGAGGGAGACAAAAGGTCTTTAATTTTTCCCTCCCTGATTTATAAGATCCTTGTGTCTCAGGGCTACTCTCCTCTACCTTCCACAAGATTATCACCCCTTCTTGAACCCCTTCACCTTTCTGCAAAATTATTAAGGGGTGATAGAGTTGTTAACTTGCCTCTTATTCATCCTTATGTCCTTGCATCTTCTGCACCTGGCCCCTCACAACAAACTGTCTCACCTTCAGTGCATGTTTCCCCCAATGTTTCATCCAATGTTGCATCATCAGTCATGACTGCACATCCAACAGCCCCAATATCTGTTGCCTTTGTCACTGCACAACTGCAAATGGTTTAATCTCAGTTAGCTATTCTCACTGCACAGTCTTCTCTTCTCACCACTTTAGCTACTCAGTACACAGCATGGTTAGCTCTTAATTCTGGTCAAATAGGGGGTGAAGATGCAAGTGTTCCTGAAGTTGTCCCTACTGTACCTGATGCAAGTGTTCATGATGCTGCAGCTGCTGAAGCTGATCCTGAAACTGAATTTGTGTAATCTGTGATGTTGGTTGTTCTGAACATTTTTCATGGTTGTCATTCTATGTCTTTGAAGACTTGTGATGTTGGTTGTTCTGAACTTCTGAACTTTTACAGTATCTCTTGGGTTGTAATCTGTAACTATAAACAATGATTTGTTATGTCTGGTTAATTATGATATCATGTTTAGGGGGTGTTTATCATTTCTAATTCTTTGCAGGAAATCTTTGGATATTGGTCTTGGTAACACTTGTTCTGGATTTGACCAGAAATGCTCAACAAAGGGGGTGATTGTAAGGGTAAAATAGGCAAGACCTATTTTATCTTGTTTTCACCTTTCTTGGTCATAGTAGGTTTTTTAATTAGTTAATGTTAATTTAGGAATTCGAATTTTGTATTAGACTTAGTTTAGTTTATTTTTGGTAGCAAAATCTTTCTAAAGATTTCGACTATATAATTTTGGTAACTAAATCTTGACAAGTATCTTAGTTATTCCAAGAATCCTGATTTTGATCATATTTGGTAAGATAATCTTGCAAGATTGAAAAGGTGTTGATTTTACCTTTGAATAGCTAATCCCTTTCCTTGTAGAATTGTGTCTATTTGCCGTGTGTTTGTAGGGTTTGCCGCATATATAGTGATGGCTGGAATTCGAGCAGGAGGCAGAGCTTGAGTGAGAAGAAAAAAAGGCATAAGCTGAGAGCAATATCATAGAAGTTCAGAAGCAGTCTTCCTTCCAGTCGAACAGCAGTCGATTGTAGCTTCTGATGTTATAACATCGACAGCTACATTGAATTCTGAAAAACTGGTTTTTGTGCTTCCTGTTTCATGTGTTAGGAGGCTGTGTGTTTGTTTATTCCCACGTTTTGTTTAGTTATTTATGTGGGATTTTATTCTCCAAGATACACTGTCTTGTGAGAATTTTCGCTAGTGATTTCACTAAGTATTTCATTGTAAAACATTATTATTTTTAGTGAAATTTGTGTGGCCTTGAAGCTTGGACTACAAGTATTAAACTTGTAGACTGTTTTTGGTTAAAACATGTTTACAAACCTTTTGTTTGAAGCTGTGTTTTTTAAACAATCTTCCGCTGCTACTGTTTGCTTTTATTTGCTGTCTAATTGTGTTTGCCATTGTTGCTACAATCACAGCAACATTGGTAATCACATTGACATCTATTGAGAATCTGTGCTACGACGTTCTTTCAATCCTTACTCTTCATCCTTGCAAATTCAAGCCATTCTTTCTCTTCTGCAGGAATTTTGACAACAATTTCATGAAAAATAGACTTCGGCAGTTGAAAAAAAAAACCAAGGTACTTAAGCGATTAAAAATTGAACGATAACTGAGTTGGTCCCTTTTCCAACCGCTCTAGTACGCGATATTTTTTTCAACTGGTATAGGACACTTTTGGGGGCAAAAGGATGAGTATATCCTTAGGGTCTGTTTGGATACACGTCATTGGAATTGAATTGGAATTACAATTTTGTGGAATTGAATTTCAACATATTTGAATTCCATAGAGCTTCAATTATATTGTTTGGCTAATCTATAGAATTCAATTAGAATTGATTTACAATTCCAATTCTATTGTTTGGATACTCATGCAATCTCACGGAAATGAATTTATCACTTATATGTGTTTCCTCTTATATTCCATGCAATAAAGTATAAAATACAAAAAACTAACACATTTTAATGTAAAATCAAATTATAAAAAATATATATTTAATAAAAAAAAAAGCAATGTTTCAAATAATAAAAAATATATAATAACCAACACCTTGTCAGTGTGTGTGTTAGGGCTTTGTGCTCTCATCGTGCAATGAATTATGCAATTCTCTTTCTAAGATTCTCCTCTAGCTCCCATGGCTTCCCTTGACCTCACAATGAAGTAAACACACACACATAGAGAGAAAAACATAAAATGGCTACCGGCGACGCAGAGTCAACGCTCTCCAAGCTGAACCCCATTACTATCCCCACCAAAGCAGAAAGTCCTCCCCTCCTCAAAAAATCACGCACGATCGCCGCCGCCGCAACCGAGGATTACCGTCCACCTAACTACCCACCCGTCCGCCGGCTCTCCATCCTCCTCCTCTGGTCGACCCGCTCCTTCGATTCGGACGACTCGGCCCGAGCCATTACCAACACCTTGGGCTTCGGTAGTCAAACCCCTTCAATTTCTCCGATCGCGACTATGTTTACCCATCGTTTCTCGGCGCTAGCACCGTCAGGAATCGCGTCCTTTGTCAAGTCCGCCTCCAAATTGCCGCGGCGGGAGGTCTCGTGTCTCCGTCTCCGGCGAAGCACTCCGGTTCGGGAGTTTGAGCGAGAAGGTGGATTGGTGGAAGATTGGTGGAGGCAAGGAACAGTGGAGACGAAAACAAGCGACCTAAAAAAAATCCCGATAGTTTCGAATTGGTGTAGAATTGGTTTTGTAATTTTTTAATTTTGTTATGGAATTGATTTTATGGAATTGGGGGTAATAGAATTATAAATCAATTCCAATTCTATCCCTCATTTTAGTATCCAAACAATAAAATTAGAATTCTATGCTCCAATTCCAATTCCAAGTCATGGAATTGGTGTAGCCAAACACACCCTTAATGAAATTCAATCAGAAATGCACTTCATCACAATTTTAATTTGATGCATCATAATTCCAACTTTTGCATCAAAATTCCACTTTTGCATCAAAATTCCACTTTTGTATCAAAAATCCAACTTTTGCATCAAAAATCCAACTTTTGCATCAAAAATCCAATTTTTGCACCAAAAATCCAATTTTTGCATCACAAATCCAATTGTGTATCATGATTTTCTGCATCATAAATCTGATATGTGCATTGCAAAAGGACAATTGGATTGACAACCTTAATTTTGTAAATTGATAACAGTTTGTACTCGATTGACACAAAAGAGCGTCATCTAGCTTGTTCCTCATGCTGCAATGCTAGAAGTTGACTTTATTATTTGGAAGATGTAGCTAGCAACGGTTGTGAGCATCGAAGGAACGAAATATCAATTGTTTGGTCACTATAAATGGCTTTACTTCTTCAAATGATGTCATACACTTTACCAATCCAATCGAATTGTGAGCTTTCTGTATTATCGTAATTTAGAAACTTGTTTGATTATTGCAAAGTTTCTTCCATCATTGTAACTTTATCATGTTGTATTATTATCTTCTTCTGATATGCATATATGGAGTACTTGCTTTTGGAGTATATATGTGTTTCTCCAACAAAAAAAAATCAAAAATCACTAGCACCGTAGCATGTCAAATAAAAATCACAATCACATTATTCAAACAAATCAAGTGAATGAAAATGAAAATGAAAATCATAATAACAGTATTAAAACAAATCAAAGAAAAATCATTAACACAGTAGCATATCAAATGAAAATCGTAATCACAGTATTCAAACAAATCAAAGGAAAGTCACTAACACAGTAGCTCAAATTCACATTTCCAATTTTTGCATCGGAAATCCAATTTTTGCATCACAAATCTAATCGTGCATCATAATTTAATTTTCTGCATCGTAAATTCAATGCATGCATCGCAAAATTCAATTTGTGCATTAGAATTTCCTTTGGTATTCTAATACCAAAGTGGGAGACGAAGAAAGAGACAAAGTGGTTGGAGACGGAGAGGTCGGAGACGGAAATCTCAATAAGAGGAATACGAAAATTGGACATTATTGAAATAAATTTATAAAATTAGACTTACGTGGTTGGAACAAAAAAAAAAGAAGTATTGAAGCGGTTAAATATTTGAGAAAGTGGACCGACCTGCAATTTATCCTTAAATTTTGGAAAAATGTGTGAGCACGTAATTTCTCCTAAATGAAAATATTGGGAAAAACTAAGTACTTAGCTCGACATAAGGTGGGGGGACTCTATTAGGATAGTAGTAGTCTAGTAGACTTAAAGCATCCATAGTGATTGCACCTTAAAACACCCCTTATACAACTCTTAAATCTTTTTAGAAACCCTTTAAAAAAGTTTCAACTCCAATGAGTACCCTCTATAACTCTCTAAATTATTGACATCATTTAACTAACAACATAACTATTAATATATTTCCCTCTTTTTTATTTCTATTTTCCTACCACAATCGGAATAAAAAATATATAATTTAAATTTTATATATTTTTAAAAATATATATTATATGTTTATTTTTATTTAAATGAAATCGTGCCACACTTTTTCATATTACCAATATACACATAATTTTAAGTTATAAATAATAGAAAAGGGGAATGATAAGTGTAAAACAAACACACACATACACCCTAATTTAATAGAAATGTGGAATGAAAAAAGATTATGAAAACAATTATCAAATGAGATTGACAAATTATCATATACATAAAGATCCACCAATATAAAGAATCTAATGTTCAGCAAAACTCACCCAATATTTTGGGGGATAATTAGCTAATTTTAGGGATAATGTGTTTGATAGGGTGTCCACCGTGGGTTTTAAAGGAGGTGAAAAACTCTTAAAATGATTTTAAGATGATAATAAAGAGAATCACTGTGAATGCTCTTACTCAGCCCAACCCAAGATTGGTTTTCAAACAAAAAGGGGAAGTTAAGGTGACTCATGATTTTTAAGCTATTTTGGATATCCTAGCCTAATGCGAGATAATTTTTGCTTATGGCATGTTTGTTAATTTAATTAAGAGTTTAATTAAGAAAATTTTAAGTAATTTTTGAAATAAAATTATTTAATACTCTATTCGTTCCCAAATAATTATCCTCCTTTTTTTTATAGGTTTCAAAATAATTATCTTTTTTCAAAACTTTTCAGTTTAAGATAACATTTTTATCACATTACCCTTACTTTAATTATGTCTACATGCACAAGAACATTTTTTTAAAAAAAACTACATATTATACAAATATTTATAATGTAATTAATTAGTTTTTTTATTAAAAGTTGTACTGAATCAAACGATTAATTAAGAACCGAGGGAGTAGTACATATGACATTTCTTAATAAATTAAGTATCCCTTAAAAATAATCAAAATATTAAGTCAAAATGTTAGTTTGACATATTGTAAGAGAAAACTATCCAAATAGCAATCGTACTATTCGTAGGTAACTGTTTGACCAATCACATTACAATATCTCAAATGTGACTAATGTATTCAGTAATTGGGTGTGATGTGGGCATTGTCGTCAACGTTAGTCCAATTTTGTAACGAACTGACGTGGATTAACGGAGAGACTATACGAAAAAGTATTTTTGTTTTTCAATTGCATCCAAAAATGTGGAATTGAAGGAAAAATGTTTAGGGAATAAATGGGTGCAATCGAAAGACAAAAATACCCATTGTACAGTCCCTCCATTAATCTACGTGGTTGGTCAAATCAGTTACCTACGAATAGTACAACGGTTATTCAAATAATTTTCCCAAAGTTTAACGCTTAACAAGACACGGTTTTATAACTTTTACCAATTGTGACCAAAATATCAACCCCTCCCGTTCTCGTCTCGGCTCTGTACAACGCTCGTGAAATCCTTCAGAACTCAGAAGCTGGGAAGACGACCGTCTACATGGGCCCCTGAACTGGATGTTGTTTTGTCAAGGTATGCCATTGTTTAGTTGCATAATTGGATTTGGATTTTGTTTGGACAATTGAATTGTTTCAAATCCTTCTTCTCCTTCCTCTTTGTGATGCGATTAGAGATTATAGTTGGTAGTAACTGTTGTCAATTTTATGTTTAGATTACTAAATTTATTTTCGAAAGCTCTAATTTTAGGCTGACATGTCAATTTAAACCCATTCCCATAAACTCACCTTACCCAACCCAACCCAATAGTAAAAAGCAAAAACTTAGGTTGGATACAATCAATTTTTGTCTTCCTTACCCAATCCTTCGTTAAGATTCGTTTGATCGTTTTATAGGAGGCTTACTCGTAATAAAATAAGTTTAAAAGGGTTACCCGACCTAACTTGATAAATTTGGCGGGTTAAGTTGGGTTAAACCATATCTCAAAACTGAATGGGAACCTAACGGCGAACTCTCTCTTCGCTCAGCCTCTCTTCAACCTTCACCCAGCATCCTCCACCTGCTCCTCCTTCAATCTAACCCCTAATCCCGTCTGTCTTCGCTTCAGCAACAACATTCCCCGTCCAAGTTTTGGCCTACAAACTTCCAGCGCAACTCTCACCATTTCCATCCCCCGACGAGCAAGCTCTCATCTCCATCGTGTGAGCGCAAATCCGAGGTCAAGGGTTTGAAATTGGCTCCTCTTTCTCAGCTCAAGTAAGTTGTTCCAGTTCGTTGGATTAACTACTGCCCACTTCTGAAAAATTGTTAGTTTGACTAATACTGCTGTAAACTTATGTACCTGTGGTATTGAAAAATTAAGTGGTAGACAAATTGTTTGAAAAATTACTTATGGGACCTTCACCATATCTGATGCCTTCACCCATCTATTTGTTAATTGCTATGTCGTATTGCTTTCTTCTCAGAAGAATTATAAGTACTAATTCAACTCCTTTCTCCAGTTACAGACAAAATATTTGGAAAAAGGTTAGTTGGAAAAATATTGGCATTTAACTACACCCCAAAATCCACTCTTTACATCCCATTTTCTGCAATGTACAACACAAGGTACAATACCTCAATGCATGAAATGGAGTGTAGAAAATGAGTTTTGGGGTGGGGTTAACCTCCACCATTCAGTTTTTGGCGAGATACGAATGATTTCCGGTAATCCTCTTTCTAGATTAAATATATACACTTCTGTGAAACATTAGACTCGAGTATCCAACTCATCCTTCATTTATCAATAGACAAAGAAGGTGATGAAATTGAGAAATTATCTACCATTTTAAGAATGAATTTTACTAATTTGTATTTGTGTGTGCATCTGTGTGAACTGATTAACGCGCATAGATTCTCATTGTTCTTTGAGTTGCTTTTTGTGTGACATATATGTGAGATATATCAAGCACTGTAAAAAAGGTAAACTAGACTTATGATTTGGACCATTTGGTCTTTCGACCTAATTCAATAGCCATTTTTGAATTATTGAATCCTGAAGTTACAAATACGTGTTTTGAATCCTAAACTTTTGGTAATTTTGTGTATATATAGAGATATAGGTTTGTGCAGTTGAGGTATTGTGCAAGTAATTCCTATTGGGAAACTGTGTGTTTTTGCTTGTGTTGTTGATATCTTAATTTACAAGAATGGAGATGGTGAGACAGCGCATTGTGATGGCTATTTTTGCTCTTGTTATGGCTTTGGTTCTTCCTTCCATTAATGCTTAGGTCCCTGCTTCAGCGGATTACTTTGAGGTTCGTACACGCACACACACACATTTCTTCCATTAATTTGCTTTCTAGGTTTCCATTATAGTTACTTGAACCTACTTGGGTTTGATTCATTCAAACCTTTGGAGTTTGGACTACAAAGAGTATTTCTTGGAGAAAATGTTGGGAGAGAAATGGCTAGTGGGTAGAGTCCATGAAGATGCCCAACATCAGTACCACCTAGAGGCAATCATTAAAGAGGGACCAGTACGTAGTAAAGAGTACCAGATAGCAAGTTTATTTCACAAAGCCAAAGTAAAATAAAGCAAAAAAAATTGGAAAGGCTTTCAAATGAACTTGCGTGAGATTCTTGTGATTTTGGTACAGCCCGAAATCACAGTAATGTACTCGGAGCTCCCCGCCTACACTCAGTCGCTATCACAATCGTACAATAAAATGAAAATGGTAGGGAGGATGCAAGAACTGTGATGTATTTCCTCTCCCTGTCGGTCGTGCGTATTACATTACCTCTCCTTGTTGGTTTATGTAGCATAAAATTAAGGATACGAACCGAATCAAACGAACATCGGAGCTACACCAAATTATAATAATACTTTGAATAAGTACCCGTATTCGACTTTGGCAGTAAACTTACAATGTACCAAAGTCGAGTACGCACTAATATATCGTTAACACTCCTATATTGCCAATCAATCACTTGCAACAAGCAATGTATAATAAAGTAATATAAAATGATAAATTAGTATTTTGAGTATCCTCGGCTCAACGGAGCCTAACTCGAATCTGCCTAGGGCTTATAATGCCTAGGCTCAGATCCCCACTGCCTATACACAAAGTATAACAGTCCAACCCAAGAGTTCACAACCGAAGGGACAATGTTTCCAAGGATTCCACAACTATGGAGACAAGAACCAACCTTCCAACAGAAACCCACAATACCCGAAATTACCCCCTCACAGAACACTCTATCTCAAAGCTTCAAACTCACCGTGTATCCCTTCAAAAAACCACGTCTCACAATAGGGGAGAAGAGACGAAGAAGAAAGAGCAGAGAATGCGAGATAGAATAGGTTGATATCAATTACATGTGTGTTGCTCACTTACTGAAGGAGGCGGACAGAGGCAGTATATATAACAATCCAAGGTAGTCAATCAAACCGAAGGAACAACCTTGATGAGAGGACACGACTGATTGGAGGATACAGAAGGAAAGAGCTCAAATTGAGGGAATCAAAGATTCCCCCAAAAATAAAGCAATCAGCCATATAAAAGAGAGCACCAAAGTCAACGGTTGGTGAAGGAGACAAAAAAGGGTAAGGGTTTGGGTTGCTGGGTTTGTGAAGTGGGCTGCCCAATTTTGGGCCAAGCCAACACTCACAATCTCCACCTTGGAACAAGTATCGGGACCAACACATTGAACTCATGGACACAAGTGGGGTACATCATAGCCTATCCCGAACTTGATCCAACACAAAGAAGGAACCAAGAACGGGAGACAGATTTTCACAAAGAAAATCTGTAGAAGGGACATGACTCACTTTCCAAACACAAAGTAAGGAAACAGGGACACGAAACATGCATTCAACCACCGGTATCAAAATTCAAAATTTTCAAGCATGTTTGAAATTTTAACACTGGTAAGCATTTCGTATTCATATCCGCAAGATTATACTGAGATGGAATTTTTTCTAGAAAAATAAAACCCTTTTCAATTATATCTCTCAAGTAATGAAAACGAACATCGATATGTTTCTTTCTATCATGAAAAACAGGGTTTTTGCAAAGTTGAATTCCTAACTGACTGTCAGAATAAACCACAACTTTCTCTTTTAGAAAACTAATTTCAGTTATCAATCCTTTCAACCAAGTCGCTTCTTTAAAAGCTTCAGTTATAGCAACAAACTCAGATTCGGTAGTAGACAATGCAACAATGGGTTGTAATTGAGATTTTCAACTAACACATGAACCACACAAAATGAACACATAAGAAGTAGTAGACTTCCTACTATCTCTATCATTAGCATAGTTAGAATCCACATAACCTTTCAATACAACACCTTCATTGCAGTTGGAGAATTTCAAGTCATAATTCACAGAATAACCAAGATATTTAAGAAGCCATTTAACCGCTTCCCAATGAGGCATACCAGGGTTAGACATGTATCTACTTAAGCAATTAATAGCATAGGCTATATCAGGTCTAGTGCTAACCATAAGATACATAATGGAACCAATCGCATTAGAATAAGGCACTTTCTCCATTTGCTTTTTATCGAAATCAGTTTGGGGAGCCTGATTTTTACTAAGGATGAAATGTCCTCCAAGAAGCACATCTACAGGTTTAGCATCCTCCATCCTAAATTTACTCAAAATCTTTTGCACATAAGAAATTTGATTAAGAGAAATAGTGGAATTCTTTCTATCCCTAACAATGTTCATTCCCAAAATCTTTTGACAAATGATATTACGAGCTAGAGCTTGTGATATTAATACGAGCTTTAGTGTTAGAGCCGTTGGATGATTAAGTTGATGGTGATTTGGAATATCTACATCCTTATTTAGAAAATACCATATTTGATCTAACGGTGTAAAAATTTTAGTAGGCTTGATCTAACAGCACTAACACTCAAGCTTGTAATAATATCACAAGCTCTAGCTTGTAATATCATAGCTCAAATCTTTTTAGCATCTCCTAGATCTTTCATGTCAAAATTCGCACTAAGACAATTTTGCACATTTTCAATTGATTTAATACAAGGACTGATAATTAGCATATCACCAACATAAATCAATAGGAACACAGGAGTAGAAGAGTTGACTTTAAAATACAAGCAATGATCATAAGAGCTACGAGTGAATTTTAAAGACAACATACACATATCAAACTTCTTGTTCCACATCCTAGGAGATTGTTTCAAGCCATACAAAGATTTTTTCAATAAACAAACATAGTCGGGATTTCTCTTATCAACAAAACCTTCGGTTGTCTCATGAAAATCTTTTCATCCAAGTCACCATGTAAAAACGCCGTTTTCACATCCATTTGTTTTAATTCCCAATTAAACTGAGCAACTAAAGCACACATGACTCTTACCGTAGTAAATTTGACAACCGGAGCAAAAAATTCTTTGTAATCTATCCCCTCCTTTTGAGTAAATCCTTTAGCAACCAACCGTGCTTTAAATCTAACACTCTCATTCTCAGTCTTAACCTTAAACAACCATTTGCAAGCAACAAGAGAACATGTTTTAGGTTTAGGGACCAAGGTCCATGTTTGGTTAACATGCAACGAGTTCATTTCATCTTTCATAGCATTTAACCACTTAGCAGAATGAGAAGACTTTAAAACATCATGGTAAGATTTAGGTTCATCACAATTGTCAAGAGAATCAAACACACTAAACACAAAAGATGTCATATGAAAATCATTAAGTCTAGATGGTATCCTAACTTCCCGTCTAGGTCGGTCCCTAGCAAGTTGGTAGTCATCTAAAGTTTCTATTTCCGGGACATGCTCATCCTTTACATTTTCATCATCTTCATTGTGTTCAATTTCAACATTCTCATGATCAATTTCCTCATTTTCGGTTGGCACATCATCAATAACATAGGGTTGCTCCACCGTAATTGGAGCCGGGGGATGGGGAACATCATTAACAGGTATAGGTTGAGCAGGAATCAAGTAAGGAAATTCAAGTTCATTGAAGACAACATCCCTACTAATTATGGTCTTAAAACCATTTTCCTCTTTTAACCAAAGTCTATACCCCTTCACACCCTCCGGGTACCTTAAAAACACACACCTAGCAGCCCTAGGTTTAAGTTTGTCATGTCTTTGATGTGCATAAGCCGCACAACCGAACACTCTCATATGCGAGATATCAATCTTTTTGCCCGTAAAGACCGCTTCAGGGCATTTACCATGCAAAGGCACAGAGGGGGACCTATTGATGATATAGGCGGCAGTTACAACTGCCTCTCCCCAAAAACGTTTGGAGAGACCCGAAGTATTGAGCATAGCTCTCACTATTTCCAAAATAGTCTTGTTCATACGCTCGGCAATACCATTCTGTTGCGGGTTATAGGGAACAGTTTTATGTCGACCAATACCATGAATAGCACAGAATTCATCAAACTCATGATTACAGAATTCTAATCCATTATCGGTCCTAAGCATTTTGATTTTCTTTCCTGTTTGATTTTCAATAAAAACTTTCCAAGTTTTAAATTTCTCAAACGACTCAGATTTGTGTCTCATTAAGAAAACACAGACTTTTCGTGAAAAGTCATCAATGATGGATAGAAAATACCTATTCTCACCTTGAGTGGGCACACAAGAGGGCCCCCATACATCGGCATGTATGTAGTCAATGAATTTCTTGCTAGAATGCTTTCCTATGGAAGGGGGTGGAAAACTCACTTTATGATGTTTGCTCTTAACACAAGTATCACAAAAAGGTAAACCAGAATTTTTTTCATTTCCAAAAGCACCCGTTTTTTGAAAAATTTCTAACCCTTTATTACTTATGTAACCTAGTCTCTTATGCCACAAAATCGTTTTATCTTCCTTAACGACATTAGCATAAATCTCAGAAGTAGACATAGGTAAAGCATGACAAACATATAAGTTCCGACGTTTTTCACATTTTGCAATAACTAAAGACCCCTTTAGTATTTTCATAATGTTAGTCCGAAAGGACACAATAATAAGTTAGAAGGGGGGGGGTTGAATAGCTTGTTAGACACTTAAAAACTTTTCGTATAAGTTCCTAAAACAAGCACTTGCAATCTATTAAAGAGATTGAAGTAGCAGAAGTCTTGTAAGGAAGACAGTTTAGGTCTGCCGGTGAAGCACTACCGGTAGACTTGGCTGTATACTCAAGTCTATAGTTGAAACGATAAGTTAAAGAGATATGAAATGAGATAAAGCGGTAAACAACAGTAAAGAAGGAACACACGTATTTTGAGATGGTTCACACTATAAAGAGTGCTACGTCCACCACCAAGGCAGCCAACCTTGGATTTAAATGTGCATCATGTTTTCCACTAGTTCTATTACAAAGAATATATCCAATGGATCGTGTACAAAATATTTGACTTGTGTTTGGGGGATTGGGAATTGAATATCTGGATAAACAAGATATTCAATTGTGCAGAATAATAGTTTAAAGGAACAACAATAAGAAGCTTAAGATAAGTGTTGATGCAGATCTTCTTGATTGTTGTCGAGGACTTCTTTGATCAGTTTATGATCTCTTGAATGCAATGAGTATAAAGACTTTATGTTGTTGGAGAATTTCAGAGCATTGTTTTCTTCAGTCTTTAATGACAGTATTTATAGCTGGAGCATTCTTGAGATTCGTTGGAGAAGACGAAGTGTAACAGCTATATTAGGTTGAATGGATTAAATGCATAGAGCTGTCTTGTAGATTTCATCTTCACTGATTCAAAGTAGAGAATGGTGCAGAGTTGTTGCAGAAACTGACAGGTAAGAAAGTCAGAGTTGCACTCCTGCAATAGTTGGTACAGATTGTAAGAGACAGTCTGTTCGCCTGCTCTGTCACTGTTCAGAAGGCGAAAGTCTTCTTGCTTTTTGGAAAGCTGGTCAGGCGTGTTTGAGAAGTCGGGGAATGTTCTAATTCAAATTCAAACTGATAAAGGATGAATTTAATTAATCCACTAAGACTTGGTGACTGGACACGTCATGCTAGAACACGTGCAGACAAGGTCTGCCGCTGGATGCTGAATGAAATCTTCCGGTGAAGCATTGCTGAAGTCTTCCGCTGATCCTGTGAAGCCTATAAAAAACTATTCTATGGCAAAGTTCTATACACAGTTGCCATATTAATTGATACGCAACCCAATTAGCCACTAATGTATAAAACTAATGTAATGTATGAACATATGTAAATCAAAATACAAATGAGAAACAACACATAACACCCTTACCCCATTTTTCTTCTAAACCATCATCCTCTAATGAGGCACATGAAATCAAATTGCTACATAATTCAAGCACATGTCTCACATTTTTCAAAGTTAAAACATAACCAGAATTGCATTTCAAATCAATATCACCAATACCAAGTATATCACATTTTTTCTCATTAGCCAGAGAAACGGAACCAACATTAACTTCTCTATAAGTAGTAAACAATGATTTCAATAGTGTCATGTGATAAGTGCAACCAAAATCTATAAGTCATTCACTAGCACAAGCAGAATGCACATAATTCACAACATTATCACAAGAATCAGTAACCATAAACACATCAGCGGAAACATTACTACCAGAAGCTAAGTTGCAATCACCTTGGTTTTGTTCTTGATTTTGATTTTTCCTTTTCGGATTAGGGGACTCCTTTTTAAAATGGCCCACTTCACCACAATTGTAACAAGTTCTATGTCTTTGCTTAGAGCTCGACCTACTTTTGCTTCTCCCTTTATTCTTGCCCGAATTTTGATTTTGACCTTGATTTTGATTTTGATGAGATTTTCCATTATTCCTATGAAGAGATCTACCCCTAACCATATTCTCATTCATATTAGACTTCCCTTTAACCTTTAAATCTAACTCCTTACTCTTCAACCCGTTAATCACCGTATCAAGTTTAACTTGGTCTCTACCATATTTGATCGCAGACTTAACATCAGAGTAAGATTTTGGTATAACATTTAATAGGACAATAGAAGTATAGTTATCTATGTGCTCATCACCCGATTGCTTTATTTCTTGAACTAGCTTGGTAAAAGCATCAACATTATCTTCGATATCCTTATTGAAGTCTAATTTAAAACTAAATAATTTTTCTAAAAGATATGTCTTATTAGGTAAATTCTTTTCAAAGTTAATTTCCTCAAGTTTATCTCAAAGATTTTTAGCATGTGATTGTTTATCACACTTACGAATCACAGATTCAGTCAAGTTCAAAATAATAGACGAGTAAGCACATTCATCAATTTCAAGTATAGCATCTTCAGATGCATCATTTTTGAATTTTTAAGTTATAACGGAAAAACACTTTTCTTTTATCAAAATTCCTTTCATCTTTTGTTGCCAAATTGAAAAATTAGATGTTCCATTAAACGGTGTCAAAGTGTAAGTAGACATATTCAAAAAATACAATTTAACGTTTATATGAAAAATCACCGATTTTAATTTCGCATGCAATAATGATAGGCAAAGAGCAAAAAAAATATCTGGAAGCAAAAAATAATAGAGTAGACAAGAAACACAATTAATAGGCGAATAACAAAATACCAAAGTCACAACCCAAATTTGGAATGAAGGAAGCTCCCAAAAAATTTGATTCAACCACCTTAAGCTCTGATACCACTGTAGCATAAAATTAAGGATACGAACCGAATCAAACGAACATCGGAGCTACACCAAATTATAATAAGACTTTGAATAAGTACCCGTATTCGACTTTGGCAGTAAACTTACAATGTACCAAAGTCGAGTACGCACTAATATATCGTTAACACTCTTATATTGCCAATCAATCACCTGCAACAAGCAATATATAATAAAGCAATATAAAACGGTAAATTAGTATTTTGAGTATCCTCGGCTCAACGGAGCCTAACTCGAATCTGTCTAGGGCTTATAATATCTAGGCTCAGATCCCCACTGCCTATACACAAAGTATAACAGTCCAACCCAAGAGTTCACAACTGAAGGGACAATCTTTCTAAAGATTTCACAACTATAGAGACAAGAACCAGCCTTCCAACAAAAACCCACAATACCCGAAATTACCCCCTCACAGAACACTCTATCTCAAAGCTTCAAACTCACCGTGTATCCCTTCGAAACCCACGTCTCACAATAGGGGAGAAGAGACGAAGAAAAAAGAGCAAAGGATGAGAGATAGAATAGGTTGATATCAATTACCTGTGTGTTGCTCACTTACTGAAGGAGGCGGACATAGGCAGTATATATAACAATCCAAGGCAGTCAATCAAACCGAAGGAACAGCCTTGATGAGAGGACACGACTGATTGAAGTTGGAGGATACAGGAAGGAAAGAGCTCAAATTGAGGGAATCAAAGATTCCCCCAAAAATAAAATAATCAGCCATATAAAAGAGAGCACCAAAGTCAATTGTTGGTGAGGGAGACAAAAAAGGGTAAGGGTTTGGGTTGCTGGGTTTGTAAAGTGGGCTGCCCAATTTTGGGCCAAGCCAACACTCACAGTTTAGTTAGCCTGAGACTGGGAGTGCTTCGAGAACAAAGAAGACATGGAGCTGGAATTCCTTCTAAAAGCTTCTTCTTTGCATATGCTTTGGCATTTGTCCTGAGAAGCCTCCCTAATTGCATTTTTTTGCGTGGGATCCGTTCTAACCATTGATTTCCAGTTTCTACCTGTAATCTTCATGGTTGATGTTTACTAAAAGATCCAACTTATTTACTTAAGATACTAACTTATTTGCTAAAGGAGAAACTTTTTACTGGAAAAAATAAAGGAAATTATAGGGTACGGCTCCACGGAGGTTCCGGATCTGTAGACATAGGTCGGCTCAGTTAGAGTTCGATTCAAATACTCCCTCATAAAAATTGTCTTGTTGTCTTATTGAAAAGTTAATCTAGGACAATATTGAATAACTATGTAACATACATTTGTTATGATTTAGGTTACAAAATTTCAATTATCTAAAGAATATTAAGAAATGAATAACAACTTTTACGAACTTTGTAAGAGCAATAAATTTTGGTAAACCTTTGGCCAAAGTTTAATGAGGATGACAAAAAAAAAGTCAAAAGTATTTTGGGACAAAGGAAGTAAAAATTGAAAGTTCAACAATAAAATTGCACCTCATTTTAGGTACGATTATGTTATTGAGCCTAACTCGAGCTCCCTCGATAAGTTCAAGTACGGTATTAAATTGTCAAAGGGCTCGAATTCGACTCGAGATTAGGGCCAGTTTAACAAGTGAATGCGCCAAACTTGAGTTTTATTTCAAACTCATATATTGTAGAGATATTTGAGCAGGTTAAGCTTGGTTCATCGGCTTTTTTAAAAAGTGAGGTCTATTTGTCACCATTGTGGCACTATAATGTGTCGCTAGAGGGTGTGGTGCATCACGTAGGTATGCCACGTGGTACTCTGGGGCCATGAATATTTTCTCCTTTATCTTTATCTAGGTTGCACAGATACGGATACGTGGATACGGATTCGCAGATACAAGATACGGGGATACGCGATTTTTGAAAAATCCCGGATACTGATAGGTGGGAATAAAGTGTAAATATTCAAATTATAAGAATCAAAATATAAATATTCAAACCATAAGGACTAAAATATAAATATTCAACATAAACACTAAAATATAAATATTTAACATCCAAAATATAAATATACGTTTGACAATTGACATAAAGACATAAAATCATAAACACAAAAACTATTCTTCGACATTATCATCGATTTCTTCACAAATAAACAATTTAAACCATAAACCATAAATAAAATAGTTTAAAATAAATCACAAAATGTAACATAACATATTAACACTTCACAGTTAATAGTAATAGACTCATAGTGGCGGCTAGAACTCGAAGCAGCGGCGGCTAGGGGCTTGAAGCAGCGGCAGCTAGGGCTTGAAGCAGGGGCAGCGACAGCGACTCGAGACGGCGACGGCAATAGGAGGAGGCAAGCTCAGTAGCATTATCGCGTATGTGAGGTATGCCGTGTCTTTTTTCTTTCAACTCTCTCTTGCAGTCGATTGTTAAGGTAAGTGAATTAGAGATTTCGATTTATCACCCCTTTTTCAAGATAAAAATGACTGTATTTTGTGAGACGTATCCGTATCACTGCCTCTACTAAATACTTGTGTCCAAGTGTCCAACCTATATCCTTTCTTCCTGTTCACCGCTCTATCCCCAAATTTGTATGAAACTAAATAACTGCATCTCCATTGTTGATTTCAACTATGTCCGCTATTACAGTTTTACAAAAGGTAACCGCCTGTGATAATTATAAAGATTCAAGTGTGTAGCAGAAAACGGCTGTTGTTAATACAAAGATTTACGGTCTTGCAGTAAAATTGGGAGACGTAATTGCTTCTTTTAGCATCAAAATTGGCAGCAACTTTTAGTGATTTACAGAGGTAATTTATGTGTTCATTAATTTGCGGTTTTATCTCTTATCTGCTCCTTATATACAAAATGCCTTTAATCTGGATTGTACATTCCCCCTTTTCAAATTTAGCTCCACAATTCGTCGTCTCCCCATATTTTCTTTCTGTTTTAAGATTGAAATTTTGCTTTAGCATTGAATAGGTCTCAAAGGCATTGGACTTGAGTTTTTTAATCAGTTTTGTTTTTCTGATTTCACTTCACTTTTCTTCCTTTCCCTATTTTTTGACGTTGATTTCATGTTTAAATTGTAATTTGCATTCTATGCGCATTGTGTTTGGCTGTTGCTTGATTGGAGAAATCATAGTATCTGGTTTACTGATGGTAGTTTTGATGGTGAACTGTTTGTTTATTTATTTAGGGGGCTTGAATGTAAATATCGACACAGTGAAATTGCAAGGCTTAACCCAAGAGATTGCCTAGAGTTGTAATTCTTTTCACTCAGGCCTATAGTTATATAAGTACGTAACTTGCACAATCACCCCTTCATCTAATCAGATAGGAAAGAAGGTCGTTCCAGTTGTTTTGCTGCCTACAAAGAAAAAAAAAAGATAAAGAAGAGGAGTGGAATGGCTGCCAAGTACGCCATACGGTTTTTGGTTCACTATATTACTTGTTCCTACACGTTCTTAACTCACATGTGTTCCAGTAGAAATTGCTCATTGTGCAGGTGTCATAGAAATAATCCATTCATTCTTGAAACTTACCAAAGAGGTTTAAGCAAACTTCCGTGTTGTGACATTCTTGTGCGTTTTAATTTTATTGTGTCTGCCTCTAGTTTCTCTCATCAATTATCATGAACAGTTTGATCTTTGAGAAAAATGGATGGTTGAGTGCACTCAATGTTGAATATCAATTTCATATAACTTATCAAAAAATATCAATTTCATAGGCTGACTCGTATTTAGAGAATAATGCATAGTTTCATCAAAAAATAATCCAAGAACACATCGTGTGAAACTGGATTCCTATTAACTATCTGTAATCAAATTTTACCTTTGTTTTTCATGTTGTTACTTTAGCACTAGTATTCTTCTTGATAATTCAATTTCTTCATCTTAGATTAGAGATTTTGTTCATTTATTCATTCATCTTTCTTATCTTTTCAAAAGAATAACTCAGTTTTCTTGAGCAGTAGTGGTGGTGAATGTAAGGCTGACTCAAGTGTTCTACCAACTGGTAGATAGTCTTAGCATATGGATATTACTGAAACTATCCTTGACATTCCTGTACAAGATCCATCAGTTGAAGAGTTCTCTGCTGCTGACTTGAAGTGGACCAAATTTGGAACTGCTGAGCATCATGATGATGTAGCCCTAATTCCTTATTCCAGAGTTGATGGATTTATAATTGGAGAATGTGCCAACTTAGAATGCCCAACCCGGTTTCACATTGAGCGGGGAAGAAAAAGATCTAGGGGCAGCTTAAAGGAATACAAGAGCGATGAATATTTGGAATACAGGATGTAAGTTTTTTATATCTGTGAAGTCTTCTATAGATATCATTTGCCTCCTTCCATTATAGTACGGTTCTGACCGAACTATTTAATCTGTACACCGATGACTGTTAACAATTTTTTATTTATGATTTGTGTTTCCTCCGCCCCCTCCCTGAATTTTATGGTTCTAGCTTTTGCAGCTATAGGCAGTATCAACTCAGCGTCTATTCTGCATGTAGATTTTTTTTTGTTTCGACAAAGTAGCTATGAAAATGATAGAAAATAGTGCTTAAAGCTGTGCATTAGATATTTGAAATGTCTAGAAGTTGAACTGTTTGTGGTGTTGCAACTGTGCAGCTTGAACTGTAAAATATCTATAGACATTCACCTTTGGAAATAAGTGATAGTCGATAGTGTGAATTTTACGTACCTGTGCCTTTTTTTTTTCAACATTTTGGATTCTCATGTTAGTCTCTTAGATCCTTTTTGCTCTTTGAAGGTATTGGTGCTCCTTTGGTCCTGAAAATTATGGGGAAGGTGGTGGTATATTACCAAGTCGAAGATATCGACTTAACACTCGAAATCGTGCCGCTAGACCTCAATCCATGCGTGGCTGTACTTGTCATTTTGTAGTGAAGCGTCTGTACGCCCGTCCATCTCTTGCACTTCTAATATATAATGACAGGCGTCATGTGAACAAGTCTGGATTTGTCTGTCATGGGCCCCTTGACCGTGATGCGATTGGCCCTGGTGCCAACAAAATTCCGTATATATGTAATGAGATTCAACAGCAAACAATGTCAATGATCTATCTTGGCATTCCTGAGGAGAATGTGTTAGAGAAGCACATTGAAGGGATTCAGCGTTATTGTGGTTCAAATGCAAATGTCAACTCCCTTGCTTCCCAGTATGTTCATAAGCTTGGGATGATTATCAAACGCTCTACCCATGAGTTGGATCTTGATGACCAAGCTAGCATACGAATGTGGGCTGATCGTAATAAGAAATCCATTTTCTTTTATCAGGATGCCTCAGAATCAGATCCTTTTATTTTGGGGATTCAAACTGAATGGCAACTACAACAGATGATCCGTTTCGGTCATCGCAGCCTTGTAGCAGTTGATTCGACGTTTGGCATAAAGAAACTAAAGGTAATAGTGTAATACGTTGTAAATGTGACTATTTTAGATTTTAGAATCATAGAATGGTTATTTCATCATGTTTTTGTTTGAATGGCAGTACCCCTTGTGCACACTTCTTGTGTTCGATTCGAGACAGCATGCACTGCCCGTGGCATGGGTCATTACTCGTAGCATTGCTAAACCAGATGTCTCTAAATGGATGAAAGCCCTACTAGGCCGTCTCCGTGCTGTTGATCCTGGATGGAAGGTTAATGGGTTTTTAATTGATGACGCAGCAGCAGAGATTGATCCCATTAGGCATGAGATATATGCTCTGGACCACTCTTCTTTTTCAAGTTGATCTTTATAATGCTAGATTGTTCCCTAACCTATTTTTCTGGTCTTTCAGAGAGGCATTTTCTTGTCCTGTCTTGTTTTCCCTCTGGCGTGTTCGTAGATCGTGGCTTAGAAATATTGTCAAGAAATGTAGCTCTGTTGAAGTTCAAAGGGATATCTTCAAACGCCTGGGTGAAATAGTTTACAGCATTTGGGGTGGAGTAGATTCTTCATTTGCCTTGGAAAGATTCACACAAGATTTTGTAGATCAAACTTCTTTTGTACAATATTTCACAGCCACGTGGGTGCCTAAGATTGGTTAGCTGACTATCCCCTTTGTGAGTTGTGTGTGTTTGCCACATGTGCACGTGTCAATATTTCATTTACCTTTTTTAAGTAGTCATTTGATTCACTAATGTAATACTTTTGTTGATTCAGAAATGTGGCTTACAACAATGAAAACCCTCCCTCTTGCTAGCCAGGAGGTTTCTGGTGCAATCGAAGCGTATCACGTGAAGTTGAAAGTGAAACTATATGATGATTCACACCTAGGTTCACTCCAGAGAGTTGATTGGTTGGTACACAAGTTGACTACAGAATTGCATTCGAGTTACTGGCTTGACCGGTATGCTGATGAAAGTGATTCCTTTCAAAATGTTAAGGAAGAATATATAGCTTCTACTTCATGGCACCGGGCTCTACAAATTCCAGACACTGCTGTTACCTTGGATGATAACAACCACCTCTTTGCCAAAGTTGTGAGCCAGAAGGATACCACTTTAACACATCTAGTGTGGAATCCCGGATCTGAATTTGCCTTTTGTGATTGTGATTGGTCTAAACAAGGAAACCTTTGCAAGCATGTAATTAAGGTCAATATGGTCTGCGAGAACCATCAAGGCTATCCGAGTTCAATGTCCTTTCAGTCTTTTGAGAAGATTTTAATGAATCTGTTCAAAAAACCGACTGATGATTCGATCGCAATGGATCTTGCAACAGCTTGGACCCACCAAATGCTTGATCAAATCAAGAATCTTGTTGAATTAAGTAGGACATTGGACATTGGTATCATTGTGAATAATCTGCCATTGAGATGGGTTGCTAAGAAAAGCAGAACTTCTTTAGGGAAACCGGGGTCTACTCAGGCAGTGCTGCTGCCCTCCATCTCGAAGAGTAATGTGCGTAAAAAGAATCGGAAAAGGAAGAGATTGTCACACTTAAGGTGAAAGATTTCTTTCTCAATTATTTTTGCTGGCACCCATTTTTTGGACACACATACCCTGCGATGTACACATTATCTGTTAGAAAGCGAGGAGACCAATGTGGATTAAAAGAACTATAATTACATAAACTTGTGTATAATCAATTATTTATTTATTATCTGGAAATATCATTTCCGCAGTTCAATACCATTTCTCTCTAGACATGAAAGGTTTACTACTAAAATTCAGTATTTGTTTCTTGAGTAGGCCTCTCAATTCGTAAGAGAGAGTTTCATTTTCTCACAACTCAACCTACTAACATATGGTGGATCGGGTCAAGAGGATTCGTTTTACAAAAAATATATATAACACCGTCTTATCTAAGTTTTTGCTTTGTTTCTTAGCTCATATACTCTTCCCCGTTCCTGACAAAGAGTCAACTTTCATTTTCAAAAATTAAGGCATGCAAGTGTTATTTTATTACTGATGTGTTACTAAAAGCTATGCCATAGAATAAATCAATATATATTTTAATCATGTTTCAAAAATAGTCTAAAATTATGTTTTATATATTTTTCATTAATAATATATGTATTGTGCCCGTGCCTATGGACGGCGCGGGTAGGAAGAATAAATCAATATATATTTTAATCATGTTTCAAAAAGAGTTTAAAATTGTGTTTTATATATTTTTTTATTAATAATATATGTATTGTCACCATTAATGGTTTCAAACCATTAATGGCATGTTATAAGTACCAAATGCTAGCTTTTCGTCATTAATACCAATAGTGCCCTCAAACTCGTCTATAATATATGTATTATCACCATTAATGGTTTCAAAGAATTCAACAACAACGTGAGAGAGAGATGAAGGAGATTTCACCGGGGCCAGATAATTGATTCCCAGATTCAGGGGGATTTTGGGGAGAGGGGGATGCAGAGGGATAAGGGTTGTGCGGGGAATAAATTATAGCCGTTTGATATAAGTAAAAATAATCAATCTCAGCCGCTTTTTATCCCACTGAGCTCTATTGTATAGTAGATTATGTTCTTAAAAAAATTGATTTTCAAACGGGAATTCTTTATTCGAAACAGAGGAGTATTAATGAGTTGACACATGTATGTTTATGGAAATCCAAGTATGGAATTTTGTATTTTTTTTTTCTCCATTCATTCCCCGTTTTCTTGCTAGAATAGAATGTCCGATTCAAGGAGTTAAATGTAGATGCACTAAATTTGCTTCTTATACATGGAAAATCTTTTAGGATGGAGAGAGCAACAAGTAAAGAAGTAGTATGTTGTTTGACCTATTACACCAATTAACAAAAAATACTTGACTGCATTATAAATATTAGTGTAACATATAGTTTTTGTTAATACCTTTATATATGTAATCATAATTTTAATAGGTAGAAAAAGTTAAAAAGTAAAGTAGTAAAAATATTTTTTTTTAAAAGAAGTTTTGAAATATGACAATTATTTTGAAACGGATTAAAAAAAAAGAGAGATAATTACTTAAGAACGAAAGGAATATTATCTTCTAAACTGAGATGAATGTGTTAAATTTTGTTAAGTGTATCAATAATGAGCTTATTCGAATCAAATAAGTTTGGCATGTTTCTTCAATAAGCCTACCTACATATTTTGAGCACAACTCATATCTAACGCTACGTACCTACCCCAAGTTGTGATTATGAATATGGAGCAAGTTATTCAGATTGGCTAAGAACACATGAATCAGGCTAGGTTCAACATCATTTACATAAAATAAATGCATATGCGCCGTTGCTGTTGCTGCTATGATTCGAACGTACGTATGGTTTCTCTTTTTCCTTTGATAGGTAGTAGTAACTAGTAACTAGTATGATTCCCGAATCTGTCTCTCGACCGATCCCTATAAGTTCCATGACAACACATATTGTTCTAGTCAAAGTTGGCCAAGCAAAACCGTATCAGGTGCCACTTAATTGCTTTATTGAGTTCAACTATAAGATGCTGGCCAAGACAGATAATTCAAACCGAATTTACGGTTTTAGGTGTTGTAAATTGTCCCTAGAGCAGTTCACATATTCCGGTAGAAGTGCTTCAGATTTTCCTTTTTCCAGATATTCCAGGAAATCCATAACCACAGGATCTGTCCATGGAGCTCCACGTGGGGCTTCAGCACCAGCAACCCACCCTAAATGCCCACCTTTTGGTGTAACTATCAATAAACAGTTTGGATTCTCCTGAAGTGAGAACAACAGGAAGGAATAGATCAGCCAAAAAAGAACATTTGCATTGTTAGCTGTTTGTGTTTAAAAATTTACATTTACATTTATTATTGAAAATCGTTTCATAAATCCATGGTGCATGTAGACTATTCATAGTATAGACAATGGAGGTTGATACCTTTATATCTTCGCGAGGGATTCCCCTTGAGGGAGCAATTGGATCATTTGCAGCCTGTAAATCATTTAAGAGAGACTAGGTCAGGTCGTTACTTAGTCACTGTACAATCACTCTACTTCAACTTCGTCGAATCGTCCCTAACCTATTTTTTTTCTTTGATCGAGTCATTGTATATTTAAATTTAGTCCGATCTAGGCCAATGTCACTAACGGACATCAATTATTTAACAGAAGTCGCTCATGGGGCATGCGATGCAAGTCTCCGTGCTCACCTGGTGCTGATCTGAAGCCTGAAGTGGCACTGATCACATTTTACTTATTTGGTGCTGATGTGGTGCTAATGTAGCATTGTAGCACTAATATAGTATTAATGTCATATTTTTTACTTAATTGGAGATGTCGTGTCATATGATTTTAAATATAAAGAGTTAAATAATAAAAAAATACTTCTACACAACAAAATCCATTCATACCATGGATTAAAGTGTTGGTACATCAATTGAATGTACATAGTATAAATGCATAATTTTCCAAATAAATATCTCTCTATTTCTTTTTTCAAACATTTCTTTTTCAATAAAAATAAAAAGAACAAAATATAAGAATATTAGCCACTTAATTAGCCTCCACTTCTCTCACAAGGTTTGCTCCAGCACTGCCGCCGCCACTACCACCATAGTCACAGACAGACCATCACAGCCACCACCATTCAAAGCATTGCGTTTTGCAGACTTTTGGGCAAAGGCTTATCTAAGCTAAGAAATCACAAATGGCTAAATAGTTGCTATACCTATTGACCAACACAGAAATTGGAATTGGCTATAAGAATCCTGTTCTCATACTCTTTTTGGTTCCATTGGTTTTATCGGATGTTATCCTTTTCTGTGGAGTTTTTGCTTATTAGAGTTTACTTGTCAATTGGCATGTATACTTCATGTCTACATGGTTGCCTTCCTGTATTTGGTGCTACTACTCTCTAGATGCATTTTCTCTTGTCTAAATCAAATTAAACAAAAGCAATCCATAAGCTCTTTTCAATTCGCTAACAGAACCAGATATACAGATAACGGGCATACATAAGATTTTCAGAAGAGATCATAAGGCAAATCTAGGATGTTCTCAAACGTCAAAATCAATCACATGAATGCTAAAGAAGGATTACCTGAATACAAAGCAAAGGTGTACGAACATGTTTTATGGAATCTGAACTGCTCGACTTAGAGTAGTAATCATCCACTGACTTGAAACCAAACGAAACTGCAGTTTATCCAAGAGAGTGCTGTAAGTAGTGGGGTATGCAGTGATACAATAATAACTTCATGTTAGTAGTTGAAAACGTGTACCTCGGGTCAGTCCATCATCAAATTGTCTGACAGACTTGGCATTGGCAACTGACTGGATATTGTAATCACCTCCAATGTCCTCAAACAGAAGTGCATGCCTACAAAGACAAAGGGTTCCGCAGAGATTTTAAAAAAAATAACTTTGAGAAACACCAACCCAAGCTAAAACCACTGTAAAGGCGATAAGTACTTCTTGAAAATTCTGCGCAGAGAAGTTGCAAGAGATTTGTCATAAATTATGTTAAAGCCCTTACGAAAGTCCTCATCAGCAATGACCAAATTGAAAGGATTACACAAGGACACGGCACCCGAAAGAGGGCAGGCTTGAGATTCCTGCAATGAGATGTTGAGTTATTTATGTAACTGAAACAGTTCATCTGATAAGTGTTCAGCTACTTCTAACTACTAAGTAGATTCTACACAGACAAATATATATATACTGCACAATTTCTGCAACAAATTTTACATCACCATTCATTACATGAAATTTTTTTTTATCATCCCCTCATCTCCTTATTCTTGGATAAACACCTTAATAAAAGTTGCAATAAATGGTATATGTTCTTGTATTGAGTTACCAATACTAAGAATATTATGCATAGGAATATAGGATTATCTGACATATATCCAAGGACTTCTATGTTGTTTTTATATTGTTCACCCTTAATAGGAAAAACTGAAACACGGAAAAGGTTGGATTTTTTATTTTATTTTTCAAATAGTTGTGTCAAAGATAAGTGGATGGATGTAGGAAAAATAAAATAGAAAATCCAGCCCGAAACTAGATCCTTCAAAAGCAAATTAAGGGTAAAAGTAACAACTCAAAAAGAAAAAATTAGAAAGTGAACACTTTAAAGCTAAAACCCAAAATAAGTGTCCCCATTCCTTGTTTAGAAAGTTTTTCTAAACCATTGCCTATTTAATCTAATTCAATTGTGGGCTAGAAAAAGGAATTGGTCACATTGATTCGACGCTGCTAGAGGATACTTGAGGGTTTTAAAGGAAAAGGACAAAGAGTCCAATACTAAAAAGTTAAAACATGTGTAAAGTCAATAAGGAACACTTATTTTAGAAGCGAGGGAGAACAATTTAGGGGTGTACGTGGTTTGCTTTAGGCCAAAACCATGAACTGAACACCCGCTATTGGTTCCAAAATTTTCAAACCAAACCAAACCAAACCACTTAGTTTGGTTCGGTTTTGTGGTTTATATAAATTATTTTTAATCAACTCAAACACTAACAATAACAATAAAAATAATATTTTAATTTAGAATAACATCAAACACTAGATAATAACCTATTACAAGTAAATTATCATAAATAAAACAATGCAAATTCCAAAATAAACACAAACAATCGAATTTGGTTTGGTTTGGTTTAGTAACTAATATATATATATATATATATGAATGATTAAATCAAGGACCTAGATTATGCATATCAAATGATCCAACGACAGCTCTGAATAGTTAACAAATGTTATATAATATATATTATATATAATAAATAAAAATATAGGCCGGTTTGATTCAGTTCGAATGTTCGATATCGAAAACATGAACCGAACCGGGTGGTTTTTCAATTTTGAAACCGAACCATCTTGAACCAAAACCAAACCAAACCAACTGGTTTGATTTGATTCGGTTCGGTTCTGTGGTTTCGATGTACCTCAGTAGTAACATATAAACATATTTGAACCCAAGGCCCAAGTAACGATGTTGCAGAAAAGTTACTAAATCCAGAAAGATTTCATCTCAAATTCTGGATTCTCCTCGGTTGCTTAAAAAACAAACTCGCATATTTTCCTTCTAACGCTATACTTCCTCTCTCATGAAGAAACAAAGCCTCATACCCGTGAGCTAATGAATCATCTCTCCGTTCTAGGCAAAGAGTCCACTATACTATTTTGTTTCACTCTAAGAGTCTACTTTCAAAAATTATGCTTACAATTTCTATAACATTTCATCTTTACCCTCCATTTGTGTTATAAGTACATTGTTTGTGCTTAACTATTTTTGTAATTATGACTATCTCTAATGGCATTAATATATCCCTTAATAATTAGACTTTTCAAATGGGGACTCTTTTGAATGGAACGGAGGGAGTATCAATTCACGCTAACAACCCTCACCGTAGTTTTTGGCTTTCATATGCGTACATTAATCCTTGCAGATGAACAAGATGTCATTTAAAATGGACTAGTGCTCAAAACTTAATATGCCTACGGACTATCTGTGAACATAAATGTTTGAATGATTTGGATTTGTTATAATTAACTTTGTTAATATCAGAATCATATCGATATACATACACTAGCTTAAGTGGTGGAAGGAGGCAAAATATGATTGACTATTGAATCACAACAGCCAAGCGATCATTCTGAAGAAACAGAAAGCAGTAAACATTCAGTGTCCTCTCCTTAATACTAATACAGCTTTTATAGTTCACAAAGAAAGTCACTAGAAGGAGGTGTGGGTGTTACATTTCATTTAAAGCTATAGAGATCTCCAAGAACAAAAAAGTCAGTTCACGAGCATAGTGGGGAGGTTCAAGTTAACCAAATAATTGAAAAAAGGAAAATAAAAAAGGAAAGACATAATGAACGAATTGTCCTACCTGACCCAAATATCGCACAAGAATGTTTGCTCCAAGAGACCATCCGGCAGCATATAAATTGGATTTTGGATACCGGCTGGCAACATGAGTCACTACTTGACCAATATCTCCTAAAAAGGAAGCCGAATAGAACTGCAAAAGTTGAAACATTCATTTTTATCACCATGTTCAGGTTTCAATGTTAGCGGAACATCATTCGCACATCTCTTCAAAGAAAAAAAACAGAAGAATGCTTAAGGCAAGTTTTTCAAATGGCTGGGAACCCAAATGGTTTGAAAACCTGATGGTATCTTTGGTTCATGGCTTTTAGAGGAATAAAAAGGAATACAGATAGAAATTCATGCTGCATTTATTGATTTCTGCAGCAATTGGATAAAGGAAAAAGGAAGCAAAACACGTGATGAATTATATTTTGCTTATCATGTTCTTTTCCTTATTGCAATTCTCAACAACAATTTTTGACATGGATTTTCCTTTCAATTTCCTTTGCTTAACAAATACGAAAACACAAACAAATCATTATGGCACATTATTGTTAAAGGGATTAGATTGAGACCACCCCTGCTAGCATTAGCCAACAGGTATCCAGAATGCAGGTGGAAATTGAATCTCTGTGACATCGCATTCATACATATAATACAAATTTAGCTTCTAACTTTATAATCAATTTCAGAGAGAAATATGACTTCGTGCAGAAATTCCAAGTACCTGAGGTGTGGTAACGGGGCTATTACCACAACCACGGCTATTGAACACCACAACACGCCATCGCTTACTTCTAGCTCTCAAGAGCATATGCCTTACATATGTATCCTGACTTCCCCCCGTTAAACCTGGCTGCAACAACTATCCATTATAACACGAGCCACATATCTCTGAGAATACAGAGTTATTACTTATATGTTTCAGTGTGTGCATCTGTAACCAGTGTCGGAAGCAACACCACTGAACAAAAAAAATGAATGAATAAAATAAATATTATTATTATTAAAAGCTAAAGTAAGAAACTTTTTATTCTCTTAGGGCATTTAATTTGGGGATTTAAGCGATGAGTTTGATGAATTAGTGTCGAAATACAAGTTTTGGAGCCTTGATTGAGCTTATATTGTATTGGAACAATTAGAAAAGGTAAACGGCCCTTGCCAGCCCTGAGATTTTGGGGCCCTAGGGGAGCTTTAAAAATGGGACCCCAACCATATACATGTAAAAAATATGGAAAGTTTTGGTTCGAGATCAAATCAATTGTTTTTATTTTTGTTTTTTTCTCAGATCAAAGTTTATAAGTTCTTTTAGAAGCTATTAAAACATTAAGCACCTGAATTTTATTTTAAATCAATAAACAATAGCACCCTTACATAGACACACTAACAAATAACTATTTAAACACAAAATCATTCACAATAAAAAATACTCCCTCCATCCCAAAATTATTGTCATATTTGACCCAACACACGGATTAAGGAAAAACAATTGATTTGATAAGGTATAATTTGTAGTTTCCTTTAAAGCCCATTTTCACGTGACTCGTAATTAAAGTAGGAAGAAAAAATATGAGCAAAATGGTATAAGTGTTGTCTTAAAAAGAAACTTTCAAACAAGACAATGTTTTTGGGACATGCAATAAAGAAAAGCAGTAAATTAATTTTGGGACGGAGGGAGTAAACAAAATCTAAAAACTAGACTATTGATTAATAATAAAATAATCATTCATAGCAAATTAGCAAATATAATATGCAAGACCTAAATGAGATGTGAGCTTTAGTTATAATGGCGATAAAACTTTAAAATATGAGATTAATTATCTCGAGCCTTCTACTGCACTTAAAAATGCAGGCTATGATTTACATGTAGTAGGCTAAAAAGTGAGATTAGGAGCCCTTTTATTGGTGGAAAAATCGGCCCTAGGCAGCCGCTTAGTGGGCCTAAGCCTGGGGCTGGCCATACTTAATCTTCATCTTCATTATTATGTGTTTAATAGATAATGTTGGAAATGAGATGGGTTTGTCAATTGGAGCAAGAAATCCGGCTTTCATTTTTCATTATTATTAAATCCGGATATTAAGGATTTGAATTGGTTGGTTTATGAGATGTATTTTATTTAATTGTGTAAGATTTTCACTGGGATTAGAAAATTGAAGTACACTTTGAAGGATGATCAATATTTAAATGGCTCCCTTGTAAGTTTTATTGAAAAGGATTTGTTTCCGAGCATTACAAGTGATGGTGTAATTAAACGTTTTCAAAGTACGAAAATCCGTAGAGAAAATTATGATTTCTTTTTCATTTTTAAATATGAAAATAATGATTTTTAATCTTTATATTGTAATAAAATATTGTTAAAAACTTAAAATTATGTCTCATCGGTATTTATTCTAGCCAAAAAATTGATGGTTGCAAGCTAACGGCTGTTGAAATAGATTATGGAGTTGAGATATCCTTTGTCATAGTATACCCGTCCCTGTGCCACCAAGCAAAATGAAACATGGATGGTCCATGACCCATGTTCAAATTTGTGGCACAAGGTAAGTACATTTTGTATGTACTACGTGGTACAGGTGATTTCAACTCATACACGGTGACACCACTAAGCAAAATTCTTGGATCTGCCACTGTCCGGAACCATGTATCTTTGTGTGTGGATGTGTGTTTTCTATAATACATGAGATTGGTTGCACTTGTTTTCACTAATACAATGTGATTGGCTGATTGCTATATATGTGTGTTTATGTTGTGTGTTAATTACCTTAAGTACAGTGTGATTGCTACATTGCCGTAAGTGTGTTTCCAAAAAAAAAAAAAGGAACGTGTGTTTGTGAGTGCGTGCGAGATATATATGTTTGTGTGTGTGTGTATATATATATATATATATATAGAGAGAGAGAGAGAGAGAGAGAGAGAGAGAGGGACGGAGGGAGGGAGGAGACTGACCAGTAAAATTAGGACAGGAGAGTGAGAAGGCAGACTCTGGTCATCGCCACAGACCCAATCCAGTGCAACGGAACCATCATCCTTGGTCCTAAGACACTCCCGCCGGAGTCTAACCTCGGGGAGCGATCGATAGAACGCGGCAAAGATAGTCTCCAGGTGCCGATTCCATCCGATCACCGGGAAAGGATTGTAAGGCTGGTCCAGAGTATTGAATGCGGGAAGGAATCTATCCCTAGCTCCGCCTAATACTTCGAGTGAGGGATGGAGGATGAGACGATGGGACATTGCGTTGCCTGAGGCGGAAGTGATGGCGGCGCTGACGTGGACGACGGAGCTGGAAGTTGTGGAGAGAGTTGTTGGGAATGGAAGGGTGGATAAGAGGCTGAATTGATGGAAGGAGGTTAGAGAGCCGGCAGAGCCAATGGAGGCTCTTGCCATTTCGAATTCGGCACTATTTGGGGGCCCTTTTTTTCGACTTCCTTATTACGGCACGACAGTCACGGGGAGCTATTTGCACCCACATGCTTGATTGCTCCAAAGACACTACAGTTTCTCCGATGCTAATGAGAATGTTAAAGAAATTAGTTCTTACACAATTTTTGAAAAACAATACATAATTAATACAAATGTAGATGACGAGTGTGGATAAGATATGACAACTAAATTTATTTACATTGTCGATAAGAGTATCACTAATGCAACCGTTGATTTGATCCTACGTGGTCATGGATGATTCACACTCTTAATCATATGTGTCTTTTTTTTTTCTCTTTATTTGCATTCAATCAAAATGGATCTCTTCAATGCAAATGTGAATTTAATCTTAGAGCATCTCCAATGCTAATGCGAGATATAAAATAATTTAGATGTTACTTAGGATTTACACTCTTTTTGAAGAAAAAAACTTCTTCAATGCAAATGTGGATGATGAATGTGGCAACCAAATTTATTTACATTGTGTATAACAATGTCAATCTTTCACATTCTACTTGAGTGTGTATATACATTCTAGTCATTATTATTATTTTTAAAACTCTTTTAATTGGTTGTTATATATATTTTTTATTTTCTTATCAAATATTATTTTAGTGATGGATGCATGTCACATAAGATTAAATTCACATTTGTATTGGAGAGATCTATTTTGATTGAATGTAAATGAAGAGAGAAAAAATGACACATATGATTGAGGGTGTGAATTACGTACGTAGGATCAAATCAACGGTTGTATTGGTGATTAAGAGTGCCTTGCTTTTCGACCTCTTCCCCGCGACTGAGAAAGCGGGTGGTTTCAAAATATTTCAAGCGCGTGAAATACGTCCGGCCTCAATTGTGGACTTAAAATGTGAATAACAGAGTCGTCATCTTTATTTTAAGGATAAACAAAGAAAAATAAAAAAATAACCAGATTTATAAAAAGGGTTTAGAGGCTAAGTTAGGAGTTGAGAAGAGGTGAGACACCCAACTCATCCTTTCGGTCTCAAAATTGGTTTTTAGCTAAATATGCTCTTTTATAAAATTAACAATTTAAATAAAGTATTATATATATATATATATATATATATATATATATATATATATATATATATATATATATAATGAAAGAAATAACAAAACTTATAGCAACATCATTTTAGAGTTGCAAATATATTTATAAAAATTTCGCCATAATAACGGCTTATTTTAGTGCTATTTGTTATAGAATTTTGGGTAGCATAACTACTTATTTCGTGATATATGACTATTTTAAATAACACCTTTTTAAAGATAAAAAGTAAAATAAACTTTTAAAGGTACCTACTTCTTGAAGCGTGTGGGTTTATCTCGTTCCAAACCTCATTCTGGTAGTCTTTAGGGTGTGCTCGCTCTATCCTTCAGGGAGATGGAGTCTTTTTCTTTTGATTGATTTCAAGCAGCGTGACTGCACCGTTTGGTTGTTTTCGCCTCTGTATCTGGGCGACACAACTGCTTGCTTTGGCTGGATTTGTTGGCTTGTTTGCCTCTGAAATCGGGCAGAGCAATTACTTGCTTCGGCTGGATTTGGCATCTGAAATCGGGTAGGGCAACTGCTCTTTTTGGTTCTTTTGAATCGGTGAAATAGGGTGGAAACCTAGCAGGGTAACTAGGGTTCACTTTGACCGAGAGAGTTTGAGTGTTTAGGGAAGAGATTTGACAGTTTGGCAGAGCTTTGGGGCTAGAGATGAAAATGTCCTCGGTGTTCTTTCGGGAGAACAGATTGCGCGGTGAAAGTTTCTCACTGTGTAAACTCTCTTAACTGTGTAAGATTCTGAAGTCCGGATGCCTCTATTTATAGGCCGAAGCTGGGCTTTCCTTCGCGGTTAAGTTTTATCAATTGAGCTTTAACGACTTGTACCGTATGCTGAAAAGGTTGCACCATAGGCTAACTGCATCAGTAACCCTTGGAGCTGTGGGCGCTGCCTACATTGGTTATGGGCGCCGCGCCCTAGATGGGTGTGGGCTGCGCCCACAGCCTTTTCCTGTTTAATTTTTGGCACTTTGCCCCTACAGTTCACTATTTATGCATTCTTCTTTTTCTTTTACATTTCCAACACTGTAACTTGACATTTGTTAGTCCTTTTAACAAGTTTTGATATTTTATGACATATCATATACCAGGAGTACGAAATTGGGGTGTCTACAGAGCCCCTCAACGATAGAGTTTACGGGTAAATCGAAACTTACCGAGTAAACGAACATCGTTGATAAGAAATAGACTCCCAAATTTCGTGGAAATTATAATGGGGAGGAATGCAATATGCAGCAGTTTATGATGCAACAATTTATCTCATACCCTAAACACTCTAAATTGACTGATGGGATATACCAGATATGATGTAAATGAAATGTTCTGATGGTCATGCCTACTGAGTAGGCTGTCTACGCATCCTTTTCAGGAATCAGATCAAACGTAGTTCGGCTTTAGCCGACAAGCAAATACCATCACTAGGTGGGATAGATGGAATTTCATCCTTTCCATGACCCGAGGTTTGCACCCGTTGTGGAGAGGATCCAACAGAGATTCAGATGGGACCGATCATTTCCAAGACTTGGGGTTTGCACCCGTTGTGGAAAGGATCCAACCGTTTTTTTTAGATGGGGCTGATCATTTCCAAGACCCAAGGTTTGCACCCGTTGTGGAAAGGATACAACAGTTTTTTTTTTCAAATGGGGCTGATCGTTTCCATAACCCGGGGTTTGTACCCGTTGTGGAGAGGATCCAACAATTTTCTTTTTTTCAAATGAGACTGATCATTTCCAAGACCCGAGGTTTGTACCTGTTGTGGAGAGGATCCAACAGTTTTCTTTTTTAGATGGGGCTAGTCGTTTCCAAGACCCAGGGTTTGCACCAGTTGTGGAGAGGATCCAACAGTTTTTTTTTCAAATGAGGCTGATCGTTTCCAAGACTCGGGGTTCGTACCCTTTGTAGAGAGGATCCAATAGTTTTTTTTTTCAAATGGGGCTGATCGTTTCCAAGACCTGGGGTTTGCACCCGTTGTGGAAAGGATCCAACACAGATAGTAGCATGACATGAAATCGATCATTTCCAAGACCCGAGATTTGCACCCGTTGTGGAAAGGATCCAACACAGATAATGGCATGGCATAACATAAAATGAATGCGACATGTAAAGTAAAACGTAGATACTTTTACCCTTTTTCTTCTCTTTTTTTTGGTATCCTAGGGATATGATTTTTCTTTTGATTTTTGATGGATGGCCGTTAACTTTGTTGACAACAGTTACCTTCGTTAACTTTCCGTTATGACTTCAGGACCATTTTGCAGTTTGAGCAAACATGAGGTTTTAAGTGCTGAAATGGATTTTGAAAGGGAGGAAAGGGAAAATTACATCCCCTTATTACTTCACTTACGGGGGACGAGCAGCGGCTCACCCATTTCTCTCTTTCTTTCTTTCTTCCGCCATTGTTGACGAAGGGAGAAATTTATTCCATTTTTCCATCTTTTATCAATTTTCTTCCGCCAAATTAATTGTTTTACTCACCAGATGGCTTCCTCTTCGCAATCTAGGAAGGGAAAGGCTCCAATAAACCCGAATCTGGCGAAGAACACCGGGAGCTACCTCCACTGAACCGGAAGGTGGTTCGGTACTAGTATTCTAGAGACGATTGGAGCAATATACACCGAGATCGGCATACCCACGTTGCTCATCTTCCAGATCCGGCTGTAAGTCTTCATTTTCTCAAACCCATTTGGTTGAATTTATTGGGTTTCTTGATATTTTGGCACTCTTAGAGTATACTTGTTGCAATTTTGATGCCTATGCATGCATGATTTATGCTAGGATGATGCAATTTGCAGTGAAAGTATATGCAAAAATATGAAATTAATGCTATTTAGTTTTGCGATGCATACTCATGCAATTGACACTATTTGATTCTACGATGCATATTTTATGCAGCTGATATATTTTGACTCTGCGATGCATGCTAATGATATATTTTTTCTTTGGGAATGCAAATATATATTTTTCGGATACAGCACATGTTACAGATATATATATATATATATATATTATATTTTTTTATGCACATGATGCTTTAGACAAGATAAACATACCATGTGGGTAGATGCATAGAGATAAAAAGAAAGGATAACTTTTTTTTTGGTTTTGACAGGAAAATAATTTTAAAATCATGAAAATCTAAGATGCATATTTTTTTAAATGCACTTTTTTAGATGATAAAAGAGAAATATATATGCATATATATTTTTTCTTTAATGCATATGAGTATGACATAATAAATGCAATGACATGAGGTATGATATGTATGATGAGATGAAACAAAATGAGAGCTTACCTCATTTTTTTCTTTTTTCTCTTTTCCTTTTTGATGAGAAAATGATGTTTTTTATAGGCACGTAATACCCTTAATCGTGTGCGGGCCAGTTCGGAGAAGTTGGCCTTCATTTAAAAGTATCTGCCTCCGCAGGCAGTGATCATGATCGAGCAGATAGGGTTGGGCATATTTTTACGAGCATTCAGCCACTTTCACAACTACTTGCCCATTTTTGAGGTTCTGAGAGATTATTGGTGGGACACCACTCATACCTTTCACTTTAGCTGGGAAGAGGCCACCATGACTCTTTGCGACTTTGCTGCGATCACGGGCATCCCTACTGGCCTCGGTAGGAATCTAGAGCCGGACCTTACCCTCCGCCATCAGCATAATGTGGTCGAGGATTTATTAGGCTTCACACCTGATTATAAAAGTGCAGATGAGGTGTGTATCCTTAGTGTGAAGAGGTGGCTGGAACACAATGCCAGGCAGGTCGACGATGATGATTACGAGGCCGTCTCTCATGTGGCCATGGCATTCCTGTTCTTTTTTCTGGGGACGACGATTTTCGTCAATTCGTCCACCACTCTGCGGGCGTCCATCTTAGGATGCCTCCGGGATTTGTACCAGATTTTTGAGTTTGACTTGGGGCAAGCAAGCTTAGTTGAGCTTTATTCTTCTATGGATCGTACTAACCGCAACGACTCTCCAGTCCTTAATGGTTTTGCTTCGGCCTGGGAGGTATCTCCCCCTTCTTCTTTTTTTGGATACCTGTTTTTGAATTCATGCATCATTCATTGGCTGATTTTTTTTTTTCTTTTTCTGTTTTTTTTTTGCTTCTTTGCAGGTCTGGGCTTACTCAGTCTCCAGTTTTGCTCCTGGCCAACTGAAGAGGCATATTCACGAGCCGCCTTTTATTGCTAAGTTCTTGAATGCGAACAGGGTGGAGGAAGATCAGGATGGCTCCAAGCTATTCGTAGCGATGGTACGAGAAAGGGATTGCGAGCTCTCGTTTCGATATGGTGCATCTCATTCCCTGGAGGGGTTTGACTAGGTCCTATCTGAATTCTCTACAGATGAGTAGTCAACGTATTCTGGTGTCGATCATGGTCGACTCTTTATATATGGGCGAGCGGGTCAACCGTCAGCATTTTCTTTATCCTATGGGCCCAGTGACACCACCTGCACCACCAGCCTGGGTGATTGTCTCGGATTTCTTGTCGAACAGATACTAGTGCTTGGCGAGATATACTGTCTCTCGTGACGATTATCCTGTCATGCGGTATGAGGAATTTCTGAGGACTGTACCCCACCATGTTCCGACAGCAGCTAGACGTGTTTCGGATGTCTCAGATAGGCCGAGGCATTCACGTCTGGTTCTTGGTGTCCAGGTTGATTATTTTGTGCCTGTTGAAGATTTCTCCACCTTCCAGTACCCTCGCAAGGGAAGACTTGTGGTGGAAGCTTTGCCTGATGCTGAGGTCCCGGAGCGGTATTAGATTCCTGAGCGGGCCCGCGTGGTACACACTTTCATTTTTATCTTTTTATGCCCTTTTTCAGACTTGCTGTATCTTTTTATTTTCCTGGACTGATATCTTTTTTTTTAGGTGGACGCCTTATCATACCGCAAGGTGGTGAAAGGTTTCTTCGGCCTTGCCAAGCTGTACCAGCGGATGATAGACGAATTTACTTGCCGGGGGAATGATGTCGTGAGCCGGGCCAGGTACCGAGATGATGATGACGAAGTCGGTGGATTAGACCGTATTCGGGCAAGAGGACGAGAGTATAGGGTCGGCGGGACCGGCCCTCGGGTTATGGGTAGAGGCTTGGAGAGGAGCAGATCATCACGAGCCCATTAGCCTTTCATATTTGTATTTTTTTTGATTTTTTTTCTTGTACTAAACTGTATATTTTAATGCAATGCAATGTATTTTATTCAACGATGCATAATTTTTTGACTCAATTATTCTAGCGATGCCTAAAATAAAAAAAACTGAACCATTTCCTAATGTGGAGACACACTGTACTTAGGGATGGTGGTTTTGAGGGATACACCTTTGGATTTTATCGGGGTTATCGATGCTCTGCAGGGAAGGAGAGACAACAGCCTTTTTCTGTGCTTGATTTTTCTTCGACTGGTGAAGGCTATTGCATAGCCTCACTCTACATTTCTCGTGGGCAGACAGTGGCTACACTACGTAAACAGAGGAGCAGTTGGGGCAAAACCAGTATACCAGGCAGTTTGGGGATGAAAAATTATGCAGCCCACAACAGATGTGGGCGCTGCCCTAAGGGGTTCTGGGCATGGCGTCCAGATGGGTAGTAGGGGGTGCCCAGGCCTTTTTCCTGTGCACTCTAGTTTGGTAATGTTCATACACTATTTCTGATTCGACCGTTTCTTCGATTTTGCAGTATAAAAGGGAGGCCGGGGCAACATTATTTCTCATACCGCCTTCTCTTCTCTCATCTTTTCACAAATCTAGTCTCGTCTGAGTTGCCTTTTTTTTTCCTGCTTTTCTAATCAAGTCAGATATAAATCCTGCCCTTTTTAATTAGCTGAGCGAATTTACACATCCATGGATATTGAAATATATGAGGCTTCCCTCAATTATTGGGTTCTTTCATTACGAGAGGAAGAAAGGGAGTGGTTGACCACGTGTATGGCTTCCGCTGTGTCCTTTCATGGCGGGGCTCTACATAAACTGGGAAATGCTGAGGGTAGCATCCAGATTATGGTCGGTTCCATGCCATCTGTTTAATTTTTCTTTGAATGAGATGTGTCCCACCTTTAAAGAATTATGTGCCATGGTGGATATGCCTACCATTGGTCCGATTGTTGTCCCGTCTGTGCGGAGACGTCCCTTTATGGTGATAAAGGGAACTATTCGGCTCAAGCCGTGATGGAACTCCGGATTTTTATAATAGAGTTAACTTTGATTTGATTGTTCTTCCCCCCATTTATTTTGGCTATAGGGACGAGCCGGTATATTCTCGGCGCAGGCTGGCTGCCCTTTTTCAGTGCCTACTGGGGAAATATTGTTTTGTGGACCAACCCGGAGTTATTGATGTTCGGGTTGTTGACTTAGTACTGCAAGCTCGGGAGCGCCGGGTAAATATTGTTCCCATTATCTTGGCTGAGACTTTGCTTGACCTAGATGCTTTTGCGATAGGCGATGAGACCTTTCCTTTTGGTAGCCCCATTCTGATTCCCATGTGGTTGGAAGAGCACTTTAATCAGGTCATGACCCCTGAGCTTGTAGGAGGGATGTATGCACCTGCGGGTTATGGGTCCCGCGGCCATTAGCGCAATAATCTGATAACTGAGCGCCTCTGGATAGAACACTTTTTGCATATTGGCTCTCTTGACATAGTCTGGGTTATAAGCCATTGGCGGATTCGAAACTTTTTTTGGTTTACCGGGGCCTACGCTCAAGTTATCTTGGCTGGTCTCCATCAGACCACTTTCTATCTGCCTTACCTAATTCTCCGTCAATTCGGTAGAAAATGGGTCTTTCCGGATGAGAACCGTCCTCTGATGGACATGCTGCAAATTGAGGGAGATGCGGGTCCTCTCATCCAGGATATGTGGGGAATTGATTACCCCCTGCGGGCCTCGGCTAACAATTTTTCTGAGAACATGCTTCTGTCCCATGAATATTTGTCATGGGTACTCTTGGCTGCTAAGGAGCATTCTCGCATAATCAGGCACGTGCTGAGGAGGATCCTGTCCAAGCGGGTGACAAGTGGTATAGATGCTCGACTGATGGAGATCGGCAAGGATCTGGAGAGTTCAGGTCTGGTAGTTCCCCAGGCTTTACAAGAGGAATTCCGACGAGTGCACGGTCTTGGAGCCCAGATGGCATGTGCTCCTGTTGAGGCGGGACCAAGCAATGCGCCTCCTAGATTGAGTAATGCAGGTTGGCGAAGTAATGCCCGACGGGCTGATGAAGTGGGCCCAAGTCATGCTGGCAGACAAAGCAATGCCCAACGCTGTGATGGTGCTGGCCCAAGTAACCCTGCTATCCAAGATAACGGAGAAGCTGATGATGAGGATGAGGACACTTCTGATGGTTCTCATCCAAGTGAGGTTGAGGGACCATTTCGGAGCTGCTGGAAATGATGAGGTTTTGGCGACTTCTGGGGATGTAAGAGAATAATATATAGGGGCCTGTAAATAAAATGATTATCTAAATGTCTTAGACGCATATTCTTTGGTTGCACCCAATGAAACTTTATATTTTGATGTTTTGATGATTTTTTTATTTTATTTTTGTGCTCTGTAGTGGGTTTTCTCTTAGCCAATCAAGCTCGAGACGTATCGCCTTTCTTTGACATAACAATTCTTCCTTATGTGGCCATACATGTTTGATACATGTTTGACATTTGTTCGATCGAACCCGAAGGCTGCCTACATTCCTCATTTCTGAGGCTCAGGTCGACGTAGTTCTTCCCCTAAGGGAAGATTCTTTTTTTTTGCTGGCGACCTGTTTATGTTGAAATACTATAGACTTATCTGTTGGAGATCATAGCTGGAGACTGTTCTCTTTTCTTCTCCTGAATTTTCTTTTGCCGTGCTCTACTTTTTGCCATGACCGCCCTTTTGGGTTTTCAATCTAGCAAGCCCTTATTTCTCCTTGTGTATTTTTTCTTTCTTTCGAAATGCTCTAATTTTTGCCTAGACCGCCCTTTCGGGTTTTCAATCTAGCGAGCTGAAGAGAGAAACAGTTGCTTGGTCACTGAAGGACATCTTTGACCTATGTGTAATACCGTTTGAGTTTGCCCATGTTGAAGGGCTGAACGAGATCTTCCCCATCCTGATTGGTGAGGAAAACTGCACCTCCTGACTGTATCTGCCTGACAATGTAAGGTCACATCCAAGGAGACTTCCATTTTCCCCTACTATCGACATAACTAGGGGGGTTTTCGCAAAGCACCAGATCTCCTACTTGGATACTACGGCCTTTGACTTTTTTGTTGAATGCTCGAGCTATTCGTTTTTGGTACGCTCTAGTGTGTTCTAAGGCTAGTAGTTGTCGTTCATTTAATAAGGCTAATTCATCGTAGCGCTGTTTGACCCAGTCAACCTCAGCTATGTCTGATTCCATCATGACTCTTAATGATGGGACCTCAATCTCAATTGGTAGTACTGCTTCCATGCCATAGGCTAAAGAATAAGGCGTAGCCTAAGTAGGTGTGCGAATTGACGTGCGATAGCCCCAAAGTGCTAACGGTAATTTTTCTGGCCAGTCCCTTCATGTTTCAGCCATTCTTCTGATAATGTTCTCTAGTATTTTGTTGGCTGCTTCAACAACACCATTTGCATGTGGTCGGTATGGGGAGGACCTATGTCTCTGAACTTTGAATTCATCAAGCAATCAGTTTACTTCCCCCTCAAAGTGTGTGCCATTATCAGAAATTATTTCAAAAGGCACTCCGTATCGGTATATGATATTTGTTCTGATAAATTCAAACACCTTTTTGGCATTCAACACTTTGTAGGAAGCAGCTTCTACCCATTTCGTGAAGTAGTCAATGGCTACTAGGACATACTCGTGACCATTTGATCCTTTTGGGTGAACTTGACCTATGACGTCAATTCCCCATGTTGAGAAGGGCCAAGGAGTTGTGGAGTTGTACAGTATATGCGGGGTACGTGCTGCAGATTGGCGAAGCGCTAACATTTGTCACAGGGACGCCCACCGAATACAGTCAGTTTCTAGCGTACTCCAATAGTACCCCTGTCTGATTACTTTCTTTGACATCATGTGCCCATCCATGTGTGGCCCACAAGTAGCACCATGCAATTGGTCCATGACTCGTTCTGCTTTGGCCTGGTTTATGCATAGCAGATTTAACCCTTGGTAGTGTCTTTAATGTAGACTACCTCCGCTGATAACAAATTGTGATTGCCATCTTCGTAGGGAGACCTTCCCTCTTTTGTCTAAATTGGGCGGATAGACTCCTTTCTGAAGTAAATTCGAAATGTCTAAGTACTAGGGCTCATTGTCCTTTTCAGGAGTTGCATCAATTATGAAGCACTAGTTAGGAGTAATTTTCTTCCCAACTACAAATGGCTGAACATTGATCTCTGTAGGAATTTTGACCAACGAAGCTAAAGTTGCTAAAGCATCGGCAAATTGATTTCTATCCCGTGGCAGATAATGGAACGAGATATCATCAAACTCTTTTGCTAAAGCTGTCAATCGAGTGTGATATAACTGTAGACGGGGATCTTGGGTTTTCCATTTCCCTTCGATCTGATTTATGATCAAAGCGGAATCACCAAAGACCTCCAAATCTTTTTGCTCCTCTTTGGAGAGCCTCTTCTAGACCAGCAATACAAGCTTCATACTCGGCAGTATTATTTGAACATTCAAACTCCAATCTCATAGCTAAAGGAGTATGAGAATCTGTTGGATCAATTAGCAGGATTCCTATGCCGAAACCTTTTTTGTTGGCAGCCCAATCAAAGAACATCTGCCACTTGGTGTCATGATCTGTAATTTCTAAGACATCCTCGTCTAGGAAACCTGGCTCTGATGCATTTTTTGATTCTAAAGGTAAATCAGCTAAATGATCTGTGATTACACTTCCTTTGATAGATTTGAGTGTGACATATGTCATGTCAAATTCGTTGAGTAAAAATGACCATTTAGCCAATCGATTGGAGAGTGATGGCTTAACGAAGATGTATTTCATTGCGTCCATTCTAGAGATGACTTTGATGGACCGGACTTGCAAGTAGGTCTTGAGGCTCTGTGTTGTCCTGATTAGACCAGTACATCTTTTTTCTAAGGCTAAGTAGTTTAGCTCACTTCCTTGTAACTTCCTACTTATGAAGTAGATGACATTTTCGATGTAGGAGTTTTCTTTTTCTTATGCGAGCATAGCCCCTACTACAGTGTCTATGACAGTCAGGTATAGGAGGAGAGGTTTATGAGCATGAGGAGGAGCTAGCACTGGCAGGCTAACAAGGTAGTCTTTGACTTTTTCAAAGGCTAGCTGGCATTCTTCGTCCCAGACTCGATCAGTGTCCTTTTTCAGGAGCTTGAATAACAGCTCACACATGGATGTCAACTGCCTAATGAAGCGACTGATATACTGCAAACGACCCAGGAAACCCTTAACTTCCGTTGGGGTCTTTGGCAGTGGCATGTCTATGATGGCTTTCACTTTAGCAAGTTCTATTTTGATGCCCTGCTCGGTTACCATGAACCCTAGGACTTTGTGTAATATCCCTAATTTTTGATAGTATTATATATATATATATATATATATAGATGTGTGTGTGTGTGTGTGTATAATTGGAATAAATGTACTTAGGCATATATTAGTTTAGTTATCTTGGGCTGATATTTTTGGTTTGACCTAATTTGAATGAAATTAATAAATGGGCCTAATAGTGAATAAGTAGTGAGCCCACTTCGTTTTTGTACACAAATAGTGTTGACTATTTTAGCTTGGGCTTGAGCCCAAATCGGTTTTCCATGTGATAATAATAATAATATAATAAATAATAATACTAATAATAATAATACAGAACCCCTAAATGTTACATCGAAAAACCCTAAATACAACATCACTTAAGAAGTTAAATTACCAAACTGTCCCCCTTTGATTTTAAAAGAAAAAATATTAAACTTTAAAATAGTTTTGCTTACCAAACTACCCTCCTTCCATTAAAACAAAAAAAAGAAAACTCAATTAAACTCAATTAAAACGCATCTCCATGTGACCCACTTTTCGAAATGTACATTCTGCTAATCCTTTGAGTCTCCCTTTGTTCAATGGCATCTACAATTCTTTCACTTTGAACTTGTCTTTCTTCGGCACCACTACCATCTTTCATAGCACTTCCTGTTTAAAGTTGGAATCATTGAAAGTTTTGGATGCATATTGCTTTCTCACCATCTTAAGAATTGAATAAAAGTTTACCTGAAAGTTCAGACCAAATTCTAGCCTGATCAGAAAGATGCTCAAAAACATTTCTTCCCGATCTCTTCTGTGCTTGGAGCTCTATTTCACGATCAGTGTGCTGATGGATTTCATCAGCTGGTTGTGGAGGTTGTGTGGAATTCCAGTCCATGCCAGCTGTGATACAAGCATGGTAGCAAGTACTAAAGACCTGCTTTTCCGAGCCCTTCATTGATTAGTCATTTAGCTCTAGTCAATTGATCCTCGGCATCAAAGCGGCCACAGTTGTGAAAAAAATCGCCAGGCTTTTTATAAAATTTTGAAAAAAGTCACCACTTTTTTTATTAAAAAATGACAAAAATCGCCATGTTTTTAAAAAGTTTTGAAAAAAGTCGCCCTTTTTTTTATAAAAAAAATAACAAAAATCGTCAGGCTTTTTAAAAAAAATTGAAAAAAATCGTTAGGTTTTTTTAAAAAAAAGTGAAAAAAATCGCCAAGTCTGAAGAAAAAAAAACGTCAACTTCGTACCGTTTTCTTTTTCTGGTTTTTTTCTTCTTTGAACATGGTTTTTAATATCGAAAAATATATCTATATATTGAGTACAATGTAGGTAACAACTTACCGTAAAAGAAAAATCCGAAGAATTATCATGAACGTTGTTATTCGGATCGGAACTCATTAAATAAATTGTTGAAAAGGAACAAGTTTAGTGTCTATGGTTAATTGTAAAGGAGGGTTTGACATATATATATAAGATAATTATTATTAATTGAAGGGTAATGCTAGGGCCACTCTAATAACACTCAATTTTGGGTACCAAATGATGTGGCATCTTATGTGTCATATTGTTAACATAACTTTTTAATTTATAGTGGAGTCCATAAAATGCCAAATAAGAGACACATTGGAAACCACATCATTTGGTGCACAAATTTGAGTGCTCATTGAGTGGCTCTAGCATTACTCTTAATTGAAACTCCTTTATATAAAAGGATAAGGATTAATTAGTAATTAAACTGTTTAATGAATGTGGTATTTAGTATTTTTTGTGTGGCATTTAGGGCCACTCTAATAATAAGCCTAAATTTACTAGCGTAAGTTAATTACATTTATAGCATAGTTAATTAGGGAATCAAGGGGGGTTGTTGTCTACCGTTGTGGAGAAACGGGGGACGCTTCCTGAAGCCGCAATAACGGAGGAGCTCAAAGGGTGGTTCACGATGGGTATATAAGAGGATGGATTACCAATAGTTGGACATTCACAGAAAATATGAACAGAGGTCGAGCAAAGTGAGAGAGGGTGCACGGAGGAAATCCTAGGCGAAGTATCGGAGTGGAAACAACCGGCGACGTACCAAATCTCCGGCGAGCAAGATCGAGTCTTTGATTGAGGTAAGATATAGACTATTCCTTTTGAGATTTTAGGTAATTGATTGTTCTGCTGAGTTGGTTGATAGTGTATGAGTTTCCTTGGGTTGGGGAATCAGTGGAAAAATAATAGGACGGATAAAGAGATGGAGTCGGGATAAGTTGTGCCCGAAACAGAGAAAAAGAAGAAGAAGATAAATAATAGATAAGAACGGGATGGGAGTAGCTGGGTTGTTACAAAGGAAAGGAGGTGTGTGTGTGTGACTGTGTGGTGGGAAGAGAGTAGAAAGAGTAGGGAAAGAAAGAAAAAATGAGTGGAAAAAAAAGAAGAGAAGGTGAAGCAGAGACGCAAAGAAGGAAGAAAAGGTGAGAAGGAAAGAAAGAAAAGGGGAGAGAGAAAAAGAAGAGAATGGTAGGTTGAAAGATAGAGTAAAAAAAAAAAAAAAAAGAAAGAGGGGGTTACGGGTGTACTAGGGGGAGTCACCAAAAGGCCAAAAGAAATTTTTTGATGGAAAGGGTGATGGTTGATAAAAATGGGGAAAGAGGAAGAAAGTCTAATCAAGGTAAAAAGGTGGGATGGAGGTGACGGGTGGAAGGAAAAAAATAAAGGAAAAAAAGGAATTTGTGGTTTGAGTCAATTTGGTGGTGGAAGTATGTTTTGGGTAAAAAAATAAAAAAAAAATAAAACGAAGTTATTAAAAAATTTAATTTAATTACTTAGATATTAGTAAAATGTTGTTTAAAATAATTTAGTTTTTTTTTTTTTTTCTGTATTGGATGTTAGATTTGGGCAAGTACGAGCAGTGGTGACTTACACATACAATCTAATTATTCACTACTTTTCGGTAAGGGATTATATTTCTTTATGTTATTTTGATCGCCCTATTTTATTCGGTAGGCTTCCGTTAAAATTTTATTGCATTAGCGTTTTCTTTGTAAACACAAGCTCGACACTCGCCGATATTTGCTTTGAACTCCGTCGAACCTATTTTTGTTTACACTCCGAATCTTGAAATATTTGTAACACATGTTTGTCTTCTTCGAAATATTAATTCGTTGGAAAATGGATTACATATATTTTTTGGACGTTTGACTTTATTTGGAACTCTCCCGTGATCACTAAGTAAAATAAATTGTTACGTGAAATATGTAACACTAATGAAACGATGAAATTATTTAACAGCACTGGACACGTGGTGAGGTTATCCGGATATACCTTCAGGCCCGTTGGGGGCTCAGGCCCGTTGAGGTAGTCAGCTAGGTCGAAATGACCACTTAAGTTATCATGGAATCTACATGTGTTCCTTGTTTTCAACCGGTATGGGACGGTTGGCGGCAATTGGATATCTCGTATTTGTTTTGAGCTTTATCTTTCACTTGGAATTCTGGGTTAACATTTGTATTTGATTTTACTATTTCTACATCTGGTTGATTCACTTGTTGGTCTTATTAAAACCATTTAACTTTTTGGCGAAATATATTTCTTGTGGTCAACTCCTCCTTAGAAACCGGAGGGGTTGTCTATGAACTTGCTGGGTATTGTTCACCCACCCTTTTCTACTTTTCTCGAGGTTGTAAGTAAGTTAGGATCCTTTTGGGCTCGAGTGGACAGTGTGGAGGGTGACCCGCGCAAGAATAAATTCCTTGGTTTTGACGTTTTATTACGGTTATTTTAATGAACATTTATTTTGTATTGGGATTGGTGGAGCCAATTACATTTTGGGACTTGTAATAGACAGTTAATGTGTTTTGGTTAGAGGAATTGTAATGTTTTATTTTGGATATTTTGTAGTTTAGTATTTAGTAATGGTGACGTAGCCAAATTGTGGGACCGCTGTGTCGGTTCCGAGTTTGGGGCATTACAGAGTGGTATCAGAGCTTAGCTTAAGATCATGAGGATAATAGGTTCTAAGGGTTATGATAGTCTTAAGAATGAGATGGTAGAGTTAAGAATATTATTTGAAATTTGGGTAAATTTTGATTAGAAGGACTAATGCATCGATTGGTTGTGTGTAGGAATGGCGCGTACCCGACAAACTGCTAGGAAGACCTGTACTAATCAACCTCTATCGGTACCTAGAGGGCTATTCAATGAGGTACATGCGAAGTTAGTCCGTTCTCGCCGTGCCTTCCGCAGGATGAAAGATACTAAGGATGAGCTTGTGGTTCACCTGCGTGCCCAAATGCAAGCAGCCTAGAACGCTAGGCATGTGCTTGATTTAGTACGTGTTAGTCTCACTCAAACCATCAACAATGCTCCCGAGGAAAAGTTGGGGTCTTTCCTGAACCCCATACAGGTCGACTCAGATTCATAGGAGGGGGAGGATGGTGTGGCGGATGACGAGATGGGGGAAAGCGAGTCCAAGGACTCCGAATCCGACGAGGAAGAAGGGGCTACAGCCGAGAGAGTGCACACCAACGGTTGGATAGAGTGATTAGTAGTACCTTAAGATAAGTGTTTTTCTTTATGTTTAAGGGCGTTAGTAGCTCCTTTCTGTTTTCCACTTGGTTGTGGGATAAAGTCCCATGTTTGAACTTATTTCAGATGTAATGAAAATTCCTCAAGGTTAATATAAATGCCTTATTTGAATGCGTAGCGTTTGATTTGTCTGGTACCCAAAATCCTTTCAGTCGGTGTCGATGAACTTTTGTGAACAACCATGGCGTAATAATCATTTAAGCCTTAAGGGTTTAGCATAAAAAAGGATGTTAGGTAGAAATATATCTCTACTTTATGTGTGTGTGACACTTTGTTATCCATGAAACAATACTAGATGGCTCGTGGAGGTCGCTCTAGCAAGAGGTCAGAGCCGATGTATTAGTCGTGGGGAAGAGTCGGGAAAACTCTACCCGGGTTGTCAGTGAAGAGCGCACTGAGTCAATGTCAATGGTCCCGGTCCCTTGGACCTAACACTTGTGGCTCTCCTTCAAACTCTCACTCAAGCCGTCCTGGCAAATATGGGTCAAGCAAACACTACACCCATTGTGCTACCAGAACAACAACCACTACCACCACCCCAACCAGAGCAACAACCACCACCACCACCCCAACCAGAGCAACAACCACCACCACCTCAACCTGAACCCCAACCCCAACCACAGCCATAACCCCAGTACCAAACATCCACTAAGGACCCCCTTAAAGCTTTCCAAAGTCGGAAACCTGAAACCTTCTCTGGTGCACCTGGCACCGAGAAACCAGAGGAATGGTTGAAGAATATGGAAAAAATATTTAGAACCATGACTTGTACCGACGAGCAGAAGGTTCGATTTGCCACATTTATGCTGGAAGGTGAGGGCCGGTGAGTGTGGAGTTAGAAGAGAACTGCCCTAAGCAAGGCTGTGGCCAATTATACTGGGAAATGCTTCTGCAAAGATTTAACAAAAAGTATTTCCCTCGTAGTGTGCAAGAACATAGGCTAGTAGAGTTTCTCAACCTGGAGTAAGGGACTATGAGTGTGGATGAGTACGATGCTAAGTTTACGGAGTTGTCGAGATATGCTCCAAATTTCTTTGAGGATGAGGATCAAAAGGCAAGGAAATTTGAGAGAGGACTCAACAGCCAAATCAGTTTCAGGTTAACAACTTTGAAATTGGCAACCCATGCAGAGGTTCTGGATCGGGAAGGTACCGAGGACAATCTGGTGGTCAAGGAAGTGGTGGTTACAGTAACAAAAAAAGGGCCACTGAGCATAATCGTTTCAAGGGGGCTCACCATCAAGGAATCGCCCCTTTAGCCGTTGTGGATCGGATTTTTAATCGAAAACAACGATACGTGCCACACTTTGGGTTGGTATCCAAACAAGCTCTTGCTATCGTGGGTTCGGAGGCATGTTTTAACCAGGTGGTGGCATATGATCAAGAACCGCCTGTGAGCCAAAATACTTTCAACAAGGGCTCAGGGAGTGGGGACAAAGACAAACCAAAGGCACAAGGAAGAGTTTTTGCTATGAAAACTAAGGATGCCCGGGCAAGCAATGATGTGTTGGCAGGTACTATACATCTATATACCCGCAATGTGTATGCTTTAATTGATCCTGGTGCAACCCAGTCTATCCTTTCTATTACTTTTGCGCGTCGCATGAAATTATCTCCCCAAGATCTAGATATCGAGTCATGGATAATACCCCAATCAAGGAATCTATTTCTTGAACTTCAAGAGTTTAGATCTTCCTCTCAAACTCGGGGATACCGGAGTTGCCCTGTTGACTTAATACCCTTAGACATTCAAGATTTTGATTTTATACTTGGTATGGACTGGTCAGCTGCTTTCCATGCTAGGGTGAATTGTTTTGAAAAAGAGGTGGTTTTGCATTCCCCGTGGCGAGAGTTTAGGTTTAATGGTTCCAAACCAAGCGTGTCGGGTTTTATTTCTTTTCTAAAGGCAAGGAGACTTGAGAAAGTGGTTGCTGTGATATCTAGCTTCCATCACCGATACTCGTAAGGAAGGAGTTAGCCTCTGAATCACTTCCAAAGAGTTAATGAGTTTGGAGATGTGTTTCCGAAGACCTACCCTGGCCTACCACCGTAGGCGAAGTAGAATTTACCTGTGTTACTGGACTACCCATCTCTAAGGCACCATATAGGATGGCAAGTAACCTAGGAACTTAAGGAATTGAAGGAATTGCAAGAACTTTTGGAAAAGGGGTTAATTAGGCCGCGTTTCACCTTGGGCGCCCTAAGTGTTGTTTGTGTGTAAAGAAGCACGGGTCTATAAGGTTATGTATTGATTATCGGGAGTTGAATCAGGTTACAGTAAAGAATAGGTATCCTATACCAAAGGTTGATTATTTGTTTGAACAGTTACAAGGTGCTCGTTACTTCTCCAATATCGATTTCTGACCGCTTTACCATCGCTTAAGGGTTAGGAAGGAAGATATTAAAACAACGTTTAACCGATATGGCCGCTATGAGTGCTCGGGTTATGCCATTTGTTGACCAATGCTCCAATTTATGACCTGATGAATAGGATATTCAAGAAGCTTCTTGACTGCTGTGTGATTATGTTCATTGATGATATCTTAGTTTACTCTAAGACTAGGGAGGAACATGAAGAACATTTGAGATATGTCCGCAGATCTTAAGAGAAAGAAGTTATATGCCAAATTTAAGAAGTGTGATTCGTTAGAAAGTAGCTTTCTTGGGGCACGTGGTATCGGGAAGGATGATTCTGACCCTAGATTGAGAACTGTAGTAAATTGGGAAAGACCTACAATTGTCATGGAGGTTAGAAGTTTCCAGGGGTTGGCCAGTTATTACCGCAGATTTGTGGAGGGGTTCTCGAAGATAGCAGTACCCTTATCTAGATTGACCCGGAAGAATGTTTAGTTTGTATGGACATATGAATGTGAGGCTAGTTTTCAAGAGTTGAAGAATCGGTTGGTATCGGCTCCGATCCTTACCTTACCATTTGGGTCAGAAGGGTTCGTGATCTACTACGATGCACGCTAAAAGGATTAGGTCAAGGCTCGATGCAAAATGACAAAGTGATTGCTTACGCTTCCCACGACAACTTAAGAACTATGAGAGAAGAACTATCCAACTCATGATTTAGAGTTGGCAAATGTGGTGTTTGCTTTGAAAATCGGAGGCATTACCTGTATGGGGAGAAATGTGAGATTTATACCGACTATAAAAGTCTTAAGTATATATTCACCCAAAAGAGTTAAACATGAGGTAAGTGGGGTGGTTGGAACTACTAAAGGATAATGATTGTACGATACTATACCACCCTCGAAGGCCAACGCGGGTCGACGCCAGCTCGGAAGAAACAGGGAAGCTTGGCAACTATGATCACTAAGGAAAGGAGAATTTTAGACTCCACCTTGAATCCTTATGAATCGTCACTGCCCA
>CM028379.1:36018348-36231940 GCA_013146195.2 Codonopsis lanceolata | reverse complement strand
GTACAGTCGGGATGAGCGAGCAAGATAAAGCAAACGACCTTCCAGAGGCGGCGGGAGGCCTATCTACAAGATGATGCCATTTGGGCTAAAGAATCTGAGAGACGACTTATCGGCGTATCGTTAATAAAGTCTTGGCTCCGGCTCGGGAGGAACATGGAGGCGATATATTGATGACATGGTCAGTGAAGCAAACCGCGACCACCTTTCGACTGGCGAGAAGCATTGGTCATCTCTGGCACAACATGGGCTGAATCGGGCAAATGCGCTTTTGGGGTTCGAGCAAGAAAATTCCTCGGGTTCGCCAGTTAACCAGGCGACATCGAAGCAAACCGGAGAAGATCCGAGGCCACTCGACATGGAGCAGCCTGCTTGCTCAAAACACATACAACGGCTGAGCGGTGAATCATTGCCCTTGGCAGCTTCATCCCCGATCGGCGGAGAAGTGTCTCTCGTTCTTCAAAATCTGCTGGCGACAGCAAAGGATTCGAGTGGAATGTTGAATGCACCCAAGCCCAGAAGCGGCTTCGGGGAATATTTGGGCAAACCTCCCTCCTCGGCCGATCTGTGCCGGTGAACCTACATGCGTATATTTAGCGCCTGAACCGGGCGTGGCCGTGTTTAGTTAGGGAAAAATTAGACATTCAAAACATTGTACTATGTATCCAAAGCCCTCGGTCACGGTGAGGGTCGTTATTTAATCTTGAAAAATTAGCCTATTCGGTTGGTTGTATGCCGGAAGGAGCTTATTTTTACGCACATATAATTATAGTATACAGATGCACCGCTAGCAGATTCTCCATAAGCTTGATTCATCGGGCTGACTGGCGGGCGATAGAACTCACTTGAATTTCACATAGATTACGCCGAGGAAGCAATCAAAGCTCAAGCAGCGGCGATTTTACGGTAGAAACAAAGCTTCACTCGGCAAGAGCCGGAAGCCAGTGCGTCGGACAAGCTCGAGCAAGAGCAAGGCTAACAACAACCACGACTGCTTGTTGGGATTTATATGTTGATGGAGGCAAAAAGCAAAGTCGAGGGAGGCGGGGCGGCATCACTCGTAGCTCCCGCCGGTTCGAGTCGAGCTAGCATTACGATTCAAGTTCCCCGCCTCAGCAATGTGGCGGTCTGGCGATAATTACGGGTCTCGAACTAGCGGCGACATGGGAATCGTCACGGTCCGAGTGTACTCGGATTCCTGACTAGTTGTAAACCAAGTCGAGGGGAATAGTGCGTCACCTCACTAGTCAAATCTTGTAAGAGCTTGAAAGGAATTTTGAAAAATTTCAAATTTTGGAGATAATCGAGGTGTAGAAGCAGAGACAACATCTTGGCGATTATTTGTCTAAGATCGCGAGGAAAGCCTATCACTATTAAATCCTTCGGTAATGGTCGAGCACCTAGATATCTCCAGCTATTGATAGACCGGTAATAATGGACATCGAGCAGCGACGAAGTTGGATTGATGACTCTGAGACTACATCGAGCAAGGGATCACGCGCGAGACAAGGTCAAAACCACGATCGAGAAGCGAACTGTCGGTAGTCGATAGTAGGGAATTACGTACAAGCGATCTAAGACCAATGCTCGTTGTGTGCCCGGGAATGTCGAAGGTGTCTTGTATGAAATGCTGCGAGGAGAATCACGGTGGCCACCGGGCACCGTGCCTAGCGGAAGAGGTACTACATGCGAGGATACTCTTGGATAACCCTCGAAGGGAGAAATATGTTCGAGAATGTGACAAATGCGAATGCGCGACATACCAGAGACTCCCATCTACCATGCAGACAAGCGGTCGTAGCGGCTGGACCTTCGACATTTGGGGATTGACCTCATCGACCCGTTTCAGCGCAGGCAAGGCAAATATAAATATCGGTAGTCACCATTGATTACTTTACAAAATGGATAGAAGCAAAGCCTCTGGCCAAGATCACAGAAGCAAATGTCATCAAATTCGTCCATGATCAAGTATGGTGTAGATTTGGCCTTCCAGAAGCAATCATATCCGATCATGGCACCGGTTCTGGACAAGTTCTTTGCGAGAATGTGCTCAAGCAGGCATCAAGCATTAATCATCAATCATCGTAGCCTACCCTCAAGAGGACGGGACGAGAGCGGAAACAAACGACTCTTACATGCACTCAAGAGAAATTTAGAAGAGCGGCGGGGAAATGGGCGAGAGCGCCATGGCCGGCATTATAGGCGTCGAGAACTGCATGCAGCGGTCCAGAGGAAACCCCATTCGCTCTCACTTATGGGTCGGAAGCAATGATACCAGTTGAAATGGCTTTGCCCAGTTATCGAGTCTCTCGATGCGTGAGCAACAACCAACTGCGCGGCAATAGACCTTGACCTCCTAGAAGAAAGAAGACTGGATTCTTGCCTCAGAATGGTCAACTACAAGCAGCGGGCAAAAGCTCATCATGACAAAAAAGTTCGGGGCAGAGCCTTCATGGTTGGCGACTGGGTGCTCAGAAAGATAGAGGTAACCGACCAGCGGGCAGAATGGGGAAAGCTATCACCTAACTGGGAAGGACCTTTCCAGGTTACGGGCATAATTAGAGAGGCACTTGCGCTCAGGACTCGGGAAGGAAAAGACTTAAAGCATCCCTGGCATGCTAATCATTTGAAAAAGTACTATCCTTAGATTCGATCTTCAGTACATGTACGGGCAAGACCCTCAGCCCTGTTGAGGGTCACGAATATTATTCAATAAAGGCAAATTTTCTACAAGCAATAATTGTTTACATTATATCCGGAAGAGTTGCTTGCCTACAAGTGACCAGGGCCAAGCCCAGTCAACCCTCAAAATACCCGAGTACTAGTGAACTTAATTTCTCCGTGGGTGAGATGCGGCCTTGCCCGATTCACGTACTTTGGATGCCCGCCACGTGGTAGGGGCCACGCCCATCAGATAGCGACTAAGCTACCTCGGGTTCCTATAGTGACCGAGCAACACTGCTTAGTCGTATATCCTTACACCCAGTTGATATACCAACAACCGACTCGGGATACCCACACCGAGCAATGGCCATGCCCGGTTGTCAGTCGCCGAGCTGGGCCAGGCCCGCGAGGCAATCACCTGAAGCTCGCCCCAGGCGATAGGGGCTCTGCCCATTCAAAAGCCTTGGCTTATACTAAGCCCTCCGAGCAGGAAACTACGGACTATATGCCCGAGGTGGACATCCGACAACACCGGGCAAACAAATTAAACTCCTGCTCGTAAGACATTAACCCTAAAAGGTGTGTTCATTTTACTATCTCAGGATTAACACCTGATACCATGTTGCACGATTACTTAGTCAATAATGTTTGCCCGATATACTTTTGGGGACTACCCCGCATACAATTGTGTTGGCACTAATTAAATGCAGGAAAACGCGAGCAAATACCATCGGGCAGAATAACAATAAATAAATGAGGGCTACAATCATCCAAAAAAGATCCAGTTTTCAAAAAACCAACGAAAACAAGTACAAGTTACATCAGTCGAAAGATAAATTTACAGATCAACATAAATTCCGGACATAATTTAAAAAGGGCTCAAATGCCAAACAAACTTGGCTTGATCGGATATTCTCGAGGATCGTGCAGGCGTGTAGCGGCTTCACCGGCAACATGCACTCCCAGGCTACGCTTGCAGCTGTGAATAAGCGGCCTCGGTAATCCGCCGCTTCTTTCTCGCGGGTTTAGCCTCAACCGGGCAGGCGTACATTGTGCTACCCACGGGTTGGGAGGATCCCATGCCTCTAAGCCGTCATCAGCATCATCTTTGGCCAAGGCCTCGGCTTCGCCCGAGGTGTAGGGCACCGGTGATGCGGTTCAGCGACCTACAGGCGTGGGGGGTCAAGCAGTGCCCACTCGGCCATGGTTGGCATGTCAACAGCCCCAGTACCAGCAAGTAGGCGCAAAATGTGGTTAGTTCCCACTGCATAGTACGGAAATATTGCCTTACGCACCTGGGAGGCATAGGCCGGGGAAGCCTCAAAATCTTTCACAGCCTGTTTCTTGGCCGCCACTAGCTGATTCGAAAAGGAAGCTATAGTGGTCGCATCTTTAGCCCGTCAGGGCCTTGGGGCTTTCAACTCGAGGCCCAAGGCTGGTCATTTGCTTAACGGGGGAGCTTCTTCGGTGGCATGGGATTTCTTTTGCTGAGCCACGAGGACAGACTTCTCATCGGCTAGAGATATTCGACCTCGGCTTCCGAGCGTGGTCGTGCTGCTGCTTGATTTATCGAGGCGGCCACACCTTCGTTCTTGTTCTTCCTTCTGACCAACTCCTCGCTCGGACTCTACTTTCCGGCGAGCATCAATCTCCTCAGCATACCGGTTGTATATGTTGGTGCAAGAGGAAGCGATCTGTAACAACAAGCACGAGCAAACTCAGAACAATTCAGCAGAAATTATCATATTAAAAACAAGTATGGACATACCTCGCTCAAGTTAAGCCCGACATGTCCGAGCAAGACATGTCCGGCCGTGTCCCGGTCATTGGTGACATTCTCTGAGCGGCCGCTTCCGCGATTCCTTTCCCGCTGGCCGGCGGGACTACCTCGAGGCGATCAAATCAATATGCCCGATGTTAGGGCCCTCAGACAGTCCAACCACAATTGCCCGGGCAGCAGGGACGGTTGTTGGCATTTCAAAATCAGGGAGCAGCCACGGTTGGGAGGAATCGCGGGCAGCTTGCTCAGACCCCGCGACATGCTGGCGGGAGGATCGATCAGCCTGCGGGGAGGGATGTCTTCTTCTTTTTCCCGCCGCCTTTGCAGCCTTGGCGGCCCTCGGTAAACTGCCATGTCGAGGGGCATCGATGACTACGAGGGGGAGGCGGTACATCAACTGTCTTCTTGGCCGCGGGAGCCTTTCTGGCCGCTGGAATGAAAGGGACAGTGGGAATAGTCTGTGGAGGTTGGCTCGCTAAGGCGGCCACCCTTCGGCTCTCTTCAGCCTCAAGCCTTTGGAGTTGCCTCATAGTCAACATAGCTGCAAAAAGAGAGACAAATCAGCATCACAGTTGTAATAAGTATGACCGGACAAATTACTAGAAGAAAACAAAGAAAAGAGTAAAAAGCGGCCGACCGAGGAACATCGGTATAAAGCGGGCTGCGGCCATGCAGAACCTACGGCACACTTGGCAGTTTTGTTCGTGATAATCGCCCCAATAATCATGGGCCTCTTCAGCGTCAAAAGAGCACAAGGGCTCAACTCCAGGGACCACAGCCCGGAGCACTCCGGCTAGGCGTAAGTTTCGGGGATTGCACACAAATTCCTTCCAATCAAACAGATGCTCTTGGCTAACCCGTTTCTCCCCGTCCATTACGACGCCTAATGCATCCCGAATAACCTCCATGCGACGAGTGTCACCGGTGGTGAAGCTGCCACAGGGGAGTCTGGGAACGTTTATACAATCCTGGTTCATAGGCATTATCGGCCAACCAGTTCGGGACTCGATCAGGACAGCTCTCCTATCCCAAGCCTCGACCTTCCTCGGGACATCGGACAGGATCCTAAGAAAGCTGGAGTTGGACCGAGCATTCACCCGGCCATAAACATCAACGCTCAGAATAAAGAGACGCCGGAAAATCTTGCTCGTGGGCTCTATTCGCAAGAAGACGACGCACTTGACAATATACGCCATTAAGGCCCTCACCGTGTTCGGCATCAGTCACTTAGGGCATCGGGCGAGTTCTGAAGAAGCGAGAAGGATGAAAGGATCTAGGGGTAGGCGTAGCCCCACGCGGAAGAAGTCGGCAAAGAACAACAGCTTCCCATTTTGTTCGCGAGGGTACTCACCATCTACCAACGCAGCCTTCTCCACTCTATAATCCTCAGGCTCTATGCCCATCGAAGTGAACCAGGCGGTTGGCCGGGGTAAGCGAGGCGAAGTTTGGCGGGGTATCCAACGAGGCCCAGTGAAATGCGTCTTCATCGGCATCTAATGTCCAGGCGGAAGCGAGGCGGAAATCGCCTCGTTTCTGTGCGTGCGATCTACCGCCTCGCCTCGCGATGCTCGATCCAGCCTCCGCCTCGCGATGTGAATATTATCGGAATCCTCCTCAGCTGAAGGGCAGGCCTCATTGACAGTCAAACGTTCCCTTGCCCTGGGCAATATAACATCATCAACCCTCATTCCGGGCAGAAGTTCTCCTTGCTCAGCCAATTGAGCGTGGCCCTGCCCACCGGAAGCCAAGTGGCCTTGTTCCACCTCTCCCTCAGACAAACTAGAGGCGGACAAAGTAATCACGGGCACATGAGCCTCTGGATCCACGGGCATGTGGGGTCGCGCAGCTACGACTTCACCAGCAACAGACTCGTCGCCCTCTTCAAACACAACGTCTAGAGATGGGGATTTCTCATTCGTCGGTCGTTTTTCCGCAGAATCGAACTCTTCTTGAGTCGTTCTCCGAAAACTCTCAGGTCGGGACATCTACAGATCGAGCACGGTCGGTGCGGTTCAGAAGCAGATCACCAAAAAAGGGGGGAAAAACCCTAGCTCTAGGTAAATCCAAGGGGCCCTGCCCGCCTAGCTAGCAGGATACAATGGAGGACTCTCCTCGATCTCAACCTAGGGGACTTCCTAAAACCCTATTGAGCCTACCCAGAGGATTCGGAAAAGGAGGAGTAAAAGGCTTTGTTCCAAAATGAAAGAAATAAACACAAAATAAACATGACATAGGAGGAAAACGAGACTTACTGTTGAGTAATTGGGGAAGTCTACTCCACGGAGTCAAAGAATGCAAATAGCAATGACAGCACCGGCGGCAACAGCGTATCCAGGAAACCGGCAACAGAAATTTTGCAGAGCTTCTCTTTCTTCTCTCTTTCTCTCTCTAAAAATCTCCAAAGCACGGGAAAAGTTCGAATGAGAAGAAACTTCCGGCTTAAATAGGCAAGGAAGCCTGGCGTTTTGGGAATCTTGTAGGAGGTGAAAAGGCAAAATGTACGCCGTCACGCCGCAGCGCATTAAATCGCCACCCGAAAGCCCCGTCTTTTCGATCACTTCTTTGGAGGCTCAACGCACGTCCCGTCCTATTCTCTGGCAGATCCACTCGGCGAAGGCTTCTTTGATACGCTTCACCTAGCAGCCGCATGAAGTTCTAGAACCATCCACGATAACGCTCAGCCTGATCATCTACGCTACAAAAACTTTCACGAGTGTTCAAAACCCGAGCTATGAGCAATCTCATAACATACTGTACGCTCCCCGCCTCGAGCATGAATACTCGCCAGCACGGATATACGGCCAAAACCCGATATGGGCCACGTAGTAGAGCACGAGCTATCTTCACGTGCCGGACACGATCTCAGATCTTATGAAGCCCAAGGACCCTGCGAGCATAAGTATAACGCATCAGCCGAGCGATATTCCCAATCCAACAGGTCGAGGCGGCCCACTGTCCGACGAGGCCTTGCCGGGTAATATAGCCGCCCAATACATCGCCACCACGGGCGAGGGCGAGGGCCATGCCCGCCCAGTCCCAATCGAGCAGAAGATATCAGTAGCTTGCCCGCCAAGATACTGTCAAAGATTACCATATGTAGGCAGGACACTTGCCCTATCTGTTCTTGATATCTCGCGGCCAGCCGCGTCTCATGCCTAAAATCCAGAGTTCCAAACCATGTTGAACAAGATAACTAAAGAAACTGAATCCTACCCGGATTCAACTACAAAAGGGCCAATAAATACTCCTCCACCAGCCATAACAAGGTACACGCTTTCACGCACTCTGCCTCTTTCTTGAGCTCTGGTATTATGTTCTATACACGGTACTTACTCTCACGCCGGAGGGATTTCGCGAGGTCCTGCCTTGCACTTCCACTCAGGTTTTCTTTGCTCTCAGCCAGGTTCAAGGAAGCAGATTCAAGCCCAGAGATCCTACCCAAAGTGCAGACGGCCCAAGCTGAGGATTTTGCTACATCAGTATCGATTTTCATTCACTTACCAGAAATATGGTGCCGTGCGCCGCATGTAAGAGAAGCAAAAATTATTACAAAGATTGTATATTTGCACCCTATTTTCCGGCGGAGAAACAAGAAAAATTCAATTTGGTTTATAATCTTTTTGTAAGCAATGTCAAGACGATGCTAGAAAGGGGAACGCCAAACTTAGAAAAGGCATTGATTACAAGAAGCCTGGTCTGGAATGCCTAGATGTGGCAGCAGCGTCCTTTCGACGGTCCTTTGGGTAAGTTCCAGTTATGTCTGTATAACCAATCGCTCTACCTTGCAGACCAATTTGATAAAATAAATTTGGCAGCATATAGCCTTCAGGATATGTCGGTGGCGGTGGTCAATCCAGAGTAGGGGATGGGAATAAATTAGGCAGCATATGGCCTTCAGAATATGCCGGTGGCGGTGGACCATAGGGGTGTAAGTGGTTCGATTTGGTTTGGTTTATTTCAAAACCACAAACCGAACTGCCCCCTATTGGTTCCAAAAATCACAAAGTGAACCGAACCGAACCACTTGGTTTGGTTTGGTTCGGTTTTATGGTTTATATAAATTATTTTTAATGAAATTAACTAATATTAAAAATAAGATTTTAATTTGGAATTAACATCAAAATTAGGAAATAGCCTACTAACAACAAATTATCATAAAGAAAACAATACAAATTCTAAAATAAACACAAATAATGGAAGAAATAATAGTTCTCTAACAATCAATATTTTTTGTTGTTTAGTATGTGTCCATATATATATATATATATATATATATATATATATATATATATATATATATATATGGGGGTGGCAATTCGCGCTATCGTATCATGTTCGTGTCTCATTATCGTGTTTTTATATTATCTATCTTATTGGATTATAAATATAGCAATAAATATTATTTTGAATACATTAACAATTTCGTATCTTTCGTATCGTGTTTCGTGTTGTGTGTCATGCTGTGTAAAGTGTAAACATGAATACGATCATTTCTATTCAAGAAGAGAGGAGGGTTTTTGAAAAGAAACACTGACAACACGAACATATATCCGAATACAAGAACCAAGAGACCCTTATTTCTATTCAAAAATCCTCCCCTCTTCTTCCTCTCCAGTTTTTCCCCATTGTTCACACCCAATTCTCTTCCCCCAACGTTTCGATTTTCATTCACTTACCAGAAATATGGTGTCGTGCGCCGCATATAAAAGAAGCAAAAAAGCTTGCAAGGATTGTATATTTGCACCCTATTTTCTGGCGGAGAAACAAGAAAAATTCAATTTGGTTTATAATCTTTTTGGGAGCAATGTCAAGACGATGCTAGAAAGGGGAACGCCAAAATTAGAAAAGGCATTGATTACAAGAATCCTGGTCTGGAATGCCCAGATGTGGCAGCAGCGTCCTTTCGACGGTCCTCTGGGTGAGTTCCAGTTATGTCTGTATAACCAATCGCTCTACCTTCCAGACCAACTTGATAGAATAAATTTGGCAACGTATGGCCTTCAGGATATGTCGGTGACGGTGTTCAATCCAGAGCAGGGGACGGGAATAAATTTGGCAGCATATGGCCTTCAGAATATGCCGGCGGCGGTGGACCATAGGGGTGTAAGTGGTTCGATTTGGTTTGATTTATTTCAAAACCACAAACCGAGCTACCCCCTATTGGTTCCAAAAATATCAAACTGAACCGAACCGAGTAAGATTTGGAACCGAACCGAACCACTCGGTTTGGTTTGGTTTGGTTCGGTTTGGTTCGGTTCGGTTTTGTGGTTTATATAAATTATTTTTAATGAAATTAACTAACATTAAAAATAAGATTTTAATTTAGAATTAACATCAAAATTAGGAAATAACCTACTAACAACAAATTATCATAAAGAAAACAATACAAATTCTAAAATAAACTCAAATAATGGAAAAAATAATAGTTTTCCAACAATCAAGATTTTTTGTTGTTTAGTATGTATTCATATATATATATATATATATATATATATATATATATATATATATATATATATGAATAAATCAAAGGGCTAGATTATATATAAAATGGTCAAAAGGTTCAAAATAGTTAATAAATGTAATTTAATATATATTATATAATAAATAAATAAAAATTATAGGTTAGTTTGGTTCGGTTCGATACCAAAAATCGTGAACCAAACCGAACCAGATGGTTTTCCAATTTTTGAAACTGAAAACAAACCATCTTAGACCAAAACCGAACCAAACCGACTGGTTTGGTTTGGTTCAATTTGGTTTCGTAGTTCGGTGGTTCCGATTTACACCCCTACTAATGGTAAGTCGAACGTTAAATTTTAGGACCAAAAGAGGAAGGCTCAAACAAGTTGAACCAAATCAATAAATGGTGTTGAGTTCAAGGACCAAATTATATATTAAACAAATTATTAATTAGGTTCACTTTACTTTTTTTTTTCTCACTTTAATAACTATACTTGGCTTGTTTCAACTTAAACTCTCATTTTTCGTTCGTTAGGTTGGATGTAAATTTCAAAAAGACAGAGAGAATCACGCTTGAATCACGATCACCGCAATAAAAGATTTGCATGGCTTCTCTATGGTATCCACATGAATAGATTGGACAAGATTTAATATTCAACAATTATTTGTTAGACTGACAATTGCTAAATCAAAGTAGGAAAACCTTAGTCACACGAAGTAGAAATTCCTAAATTTCTCCTCTACGAATATAATATTTCACAAAAAACTAAACTCTATTACGTAGGATGATTCATCTTTTGACTCTCAAAGAATCCGTATATATAGGGTAGGGACAGGAGACCAAAACCTTAGTTCTTTAAGAGCTAGGGTTTTTAAGAAATTGCTGACCGGTACCTTTTTCCAAACATTTTTTCGCTACAGTCTCTCTTTCTTTTTTTCAACCACTAAAGTTTATTTTCAAAATATTGTTCCTTTAATGCCCAGATCGTCTTCTTCCACAGCTCCAACCAACACTTTGGAGTTCGAAAATCACGATTGTTACGTAATGAAACAGGGACCAACCTACCCGGTCATGTAACAGAGGTCGAGGGGCAGCAACCCTTCGTGGTGGTTCGAGGGGCAACACTCCTAAAAGGTAAACGATGTTTTCAATTCATTATGTAGGAAACTGTAATGGACCTGTGGTGTGTTAGAGAATTTCTCAATATGGACGAAGGCGGAGGTGGAGAAAGAAGAAGAAGTAGAAGGCTTACGACGAAGGAGAATAAAGAAGATGGCGGTGGACATGAATGTTTAATTGATTCATTACGATTTGGCATCGCGGTGCAAAAATGTCATGCAGCGCAATGTAAAATTGGATGAATGATTTAAATTGATACATTGCGGTGCAAAAATATGATGTAATGCGGTGCACAATTGGATGATTGATTTAAACTGATGTATCACGGTGCAAAAATTAATATAATTAAATTAATGTATCACGGTGCAAAATTTGATGCAGCACAGTGCATTTGAGTGAGTGATCAGTAGCGCGTCTTAAACTCATTAAGGGTATCATAGTCTTTTCGGCCCCAAAAGTGACTTTTTCCAATTGAAAAAAAAAAGGTGTTGAATTGGAGCGATTGAAACTTTTGAAAGTGGATCGGACCGAGTTTACCCCTAGGTTTTTTGTCCCTTTGATTATATTTTTTTGAGATCATAAATCTCATTAAAGATCCAAATAAATTTCAGTCAAATTCATTCTAAATGTGTTACTAAATTGGTTCCTAAATTACGTTGGCATTAATCAATTATTATATTAAATATATACGTAATTATAAACAATGAGCGGTCTACCAATACATCATTGTCACCCAAGTAATCAGAATTATTAGTGATTACAATAACTGATTGTGACCAAAATAGTTCTTGTCCAATTGTCTGAATATTTGATCAAACACAAGGCATGAAATGTGTCATCTATATTATAGTTTAATCTAGGTTTCTTGTTTTCTAAGTAGACTTATTTAATAAACAAATAAACTTAATATTCTTATATTGATTTATTTAAGCATGGCCATACATTACTTAAGTCTCACTCATCAAGAGGCCTACAAATGGTATACTCTCGTTATGTAGAAAAGACAAATTATATCTACATCATTCATATCTCTCTGCATTATTCGTAGCATATCCAAATCAATGTTCTAAAAATCGCTAGGCAGCTTCCAGGCGACACACCAGTGCCTAGCGCCTAGGGACCTAGAATTAATACATGATTACAGTAATTCTCGAAAAAAATTATATCATCTAACTAACAAGCATTAAAAACCTCACATATACTTATTGTAAATATCACATAATAATTTAAAATATTAAAATAATAATCATATTGCAATTTACAAAATTTAAAATTTAAAACTAACTATTCTATCTTGGGATAGGAGTACCAAAGAGAAAAGTTTGAGTCCAAGTTAACACATAATGTAAATTTGGATAAGAATAGGGAAGGAAGTAAATAAAAGACAAACCTCAAGGGTGTTAATATGTAAATAAGGATGAATTAAAAATCATCTTTCTAGGTTTAGTGGGTTAGATCACATTTCACCCACTGACAATTTCAAGGGAGAAAAAACTCATTCACGTTCACAGTAACACTTCGGAGTTCGCTCTTCAAGAAGTTAGGAATTGCAGACATCATCTCTCTCTCTCTCTCTATCCCTCCCCCTCTCTCTCGCTATTTCTCTCGCTAGGGTTAGATTCACGATGCGCCTTCGCCTTCCTCATATACGTCATGGTCACTGTCACTGTCGTTGTCGCTACCGTAAGTCAAAACTTGTTGTGTGATTTTCAAATTAATCACTAAATCCTACGGCAAGTGCACGGCTATTTGTGTAGTATTTAGGATGTCGATCCCATAGGGACTTTGAATCAAGTACCGAAGAACTCATAATTAAAATAATCTAGACAGATTGATTTCAAGATTTTGATTGTGATGAGTAAATTAAATTAACAAGACTAAATTAAAACGTAAAATTAGATATTTGATTTAAAACAATAATTAAAAAGCTTCTAGGATTTCGGTTCACCACAACAATGAATTTATAAGTTCCGTAACAATCTTTCTGTTCACAATGAATGTCAAGTTTTGAAAGCGAATTGCATAAAAATAGCTAATTGTATTCTTTCGAATTACTCTCAACCATGCCTAGATTAATTCAAATATGATATCTCACTCAATGAATTAAACTAAATTCATTATGTCCTACAATTCTATTAGCCTCTAGAAATTTAATCAAATGTCGTTCTCATGAATTTCTAGTTCAATTTTAGAGTTCTGTTGCCTACGCTTCTCCTTTCAGTCTTTTACTTCAGTAACTAAGATTATTGTATAAACGCAGCAGTTTCACCTTTCGGTCCCTCGCTAGAACAATTTTATACAATTATTAACAAAGCTAAAATCGAATCAAAACGGGATGACATTCAAATAAACAGAAAGATAGACACTTTATTTATAAATCCATTAGGGCTACCCCTAATCCTAGAATTAGAAAACTACTCACACATAATTAAAGGAACTAGAATAAACATTTTAAGAATAACCATGGAAATCAAAATAATAGTAATGGGAAAAGAAGAAGAAGAGCTTGTTAACAAAAATACTGATGAATGATGAATTCACGAACAAGAGTCTTCAAACATGAATTTATCAAAAACAAAATTACTTTTAAGTCTTTATCTATGTATAGCTATTTGAGAAGAGAAAATGGAAGTAAAAGTTCTATATCTAAAGAGGGGAAGAAGGAGATATAAATAGATAAAACATCCAAAGTAAATGAGAATAAAGAAGATGTAAATGAGAAGTTAATGAGAGATAAATGAGAGACTAAAGGCTTTCCAATCTCCCGTTAGATGTCATTTAGTCTAGATGCATAAAAAGGTCAAAACTGGAAAAAACTAGAAGTGACTCTTGAGCTGCCCTGATTGAAGGTTACAAAATATTTTGCACCCAGGGTGCGATTGCTGCTAAAAATCTTTAACTTTTCCACTTGACAACAACTTTCCACCCACGAAAATAACCGCAGCATACCCACGGATGATGATGGAATTTTAACTCCTCTTTTTGCATTTAATTCCACAATAAAGTGTGTCTTCAATTCACCAATAAAGTTTGACTTTAATTCAAAATGTTGCAAAACTACATAATTAAGACAAATAAAGGTAAGAGAGCCAAAACAATTAAATTTGTCATGATAAATGCAATATTGACTAGAAAAATAAGCTCAAAGTATCCAAAAATATAGACAATATACACATTTATCACTCTCACTCTCTCTCTCTAGGATTAGATTCACGATGCGCCTTCGCCTTCCTCGTAGACGTCATAGTCACCGTCACTGTCGTTGTCGTTACCGTAAGTCCTCGTTTCTTCTTCTCTTTCCTTCCACGTTCCTCCTCTCTCGCCCCCCCCCCTTTCTTTCACCCTTCCTAGTTCGATGAGGAAGTGCCTAGGACGACTAGGCAAAGATTTTTCCTCTGACGATTTTTTCCATCGATTTGAAGATAGTCACGGCTTTAGAGAGATGCCTAGCGCCTAGGGCGATTTTTATAACACTGATCCAAATCCGACTTTATAATCACTTTGTTACAAAATGATGTTTTTCTATATCAAAATATACGACTCTCATCTGAGGTATATAACAACTTCAAGTCAAATGACAACGAATACATTTGTCACTATGAGAATCATTTAAGACACTCATATAACGATCAACGTAACATTCTTATACGGGTCAATCTAGTACGTCGTTACACTTAACACGCACATGTGTGTAGACTGATATCAATTATATGAGTCTCAACATATACTAGTCTAAATACATTATTATTGTCTTTATTAATTTATAATAATATTCGTCAAAGATTAAGAATAACATAGTTATTCTAAGAGCTTTATTATGTCTTACTATGAATAAGCAAGCATTACATAATAAATACATACTTCAATAAGTAACGATCCATCGAGAAATATATTTTTCTTTACGGCATAAACCAATATTATATAAAGCGTAGGTAGCCTAAAAATAGTAAAATACTGCCAAATTTTTGTTTTAGTAAAATAGAAAACTATTTATATGTAATAAAAGTGGTCGACCATGTATTGAAAACATAAATTTAATTATACATTCATTGATTACATGTATCATAATCAATTAAATAATGCCTTGGAATATGAAAATCAAATACCACCTTTGTATATGAAAACCAAATACTCCCTTGAAATATGAACAAAGTTGTACATTTTACATGTTCCTATATCAAGATCAATTTTTTTAATGATATTTTATACGTTAAAAATCTGTGGTCTTATAGAAGATAAAAGATGACGAATTTAAACAATCGGCTTCAGTCAACATGTATTCTAAAAATCTTATACTTTTAATTTTATGTAATAGTATGATAATCCCAACAAAATTATGTTTATTAAACTATTAGAAACAAAAAAAATTAACAAACTATTTGATGCTACACAATTTGGTCTTAGGCCGTTCCTTGTGGTGTTTAGGATATCTGGGCTTATGTGAATGTATGATATTGTGAGAACCCTGTCAAAAGAAGAAAACCTTAGAAGGGATGCAACGCAGGGCCTCGCGAAACCCCTCAGGCGTGAGAGTAAGTCTTTAACTTTTGTAGAAAGCAAAATGATAGAGTTTCGGTGTGTAAAGTGAGCGTACCTTTAAAATGAAGCATTGTAAGGCATATATAGCCCTTTTCGGAGTGAAATCCGGGCTAAGTCATTAATGTGGAGAGATCATATGTCTTTATGACCATAAATGCGGGTTGATCGGGTAACTGACGGAGTCGTGGCTTAAATCTCGGGCTCGAGAGCTATCAGACAGTTAAGCTTGGAATGAATATCTCATTTATTTGAGCAACCTTGCTCCCTGCTCTGTCAGATCAATAGGAAGATTCCTGCTCGGGATGTATGTAGGATGTTTACCCCGGGTTATCCTGCTCGGGTGACCTCTTTCCTGGTCCTTGTCTTCCACGTGCTTATCGCGTGAAGGCACATGTGCTTGGCTCGTGACCAGGATTTGGACAGAGCTCATCAATGGCCCCCTGTTCCTTGTTCCCCGAGTATTTATGCTCGGTGCAAGGAGCATGTTTGTAATTTTGTTGTAGCATGAATTGGGGAACAGAACACTTGATTATTTTTGTTGTGGCAAAAGTGATGGGAGTTGCTTTGTTGGTGACAATTGGTATATTTGAAACGCCGGTTGCATGAAGCTAGAAGGTTCTTCTAGGATGATGTCGGCTAGGTATGGTGTCATAATGGATTGCGTGTTTTCGAGACGTGCATTAATGACGGGCTTGATCGGGTGTAACGTAGCCGCCATATTTTGAATTTGGAAAGGCCTTGGGAGCGTGATTTGAGCGCCTTTCCCCCAAAATTCCCCTATAAAAGGGGAAAACCAAGCTCATTCGTTCTTGGCATTTCTCTGGTTCACTTGATTCCTCCGGCAAACAAAAATTTCCTCTTTGCAACCTGGATCCTTTTCAAATTTCCCCTTCCGACAAACTAATCCCCGTTCAACGAACAAGTAAGTCTTTATTCGCTTTAATTTTCTTTTCCTGCATATGTCTTAAATATCTCCACATTTCTGGGTTTTTCCTTCGTATGCATGTTCTTCACGTTCATCTTTTCTAGGTAGATTTTTAGAGTTCTGCCTCTAGATCTGGGTAGTTTACGGGGAGATCGAGGAGAATCTTCAAGGAATCATAAGTTTTTATGGATCTTTAATCAAGATATTACTCGATCTCTTGTAGTATGTCTTCCCCCCTTCGACTGTTTGATGATGGCTCTGACCATGAGCAAAAAGCATACGATTACGATCATGGTACTCAAGAAACCGATGCACCAACAGATTCTGAGAGGATTGGATCTGATGTACATGTTCCTGAGGGAAGGAATACCCAGGAAGCGAACAGCCGAGTTCCTACTGGAAAGGTCGTGAATGACGTAACCACCGATTGAGATGAGGTGGATGAGGCGAGCTCGAGTTGGATCCTTAGCAATGAGGAGTTGGTCGGACGACCTCGAGCACGACGGAGGCACCGTAACGAAGATTATTATAATATGTGCTCACTTGCTCACTAGGATGCAATTGACTCAATTATAGAGGTCGGAAATTGGTTCAACTCGATTGGGATCTATGAGGAGGATTATCGAGGAGTTCTCTATGAGTCCGAGATGACTCCTGCTCAGATAAGAAGCAAGACGAAGAGAATAGTCTTCTTCTACGACTTCTTCCATGCCGGGATGTGTTTCCCGTTAGACCCTTTTATTGTCGAGTTCCTGAGGGAGACCAACGATGTTCTGTGTGATCTCCAACTCACCACCATGTTGATTATGATCGTTTTCAGTGCGACCTGCCGGCTGGTTGGCTTTGAACCAGAAATGACCATATTCCGTAAACTCTTTCAATTTACCAAGGACAATAGATCGGGCAGGATTACTGGTCGCTCGAAAGCTGGAGCTTTGAAGCTGTTTGCTGAGTTTCCCCATAAGGTGGACAAATGGGACATAAGTATCATTGTTGTGGAGCCTCGGGTTGGATGGCCCTTTGCCCCGACCCCCTGGGAAGTGAAGCCTCCAACCTATGATCGATTCGCCACATTCACTGGAGAGGATAGGTGTATGGCAATGTTGAGGGACGCGCTAGGGGTGACCGAGCAGGGTCAACAATGGTTGATTGATTAGAAATAAATCGTGCAGGATTCGAAAGTCTTCCGTCTGGCTGGGATGTATCATGTTCCCGTGGAAGGTGTAGAGCCCTTGATTGCCATTGCACCCGAACATGCCCATCCTTTTTGGGGGACTTGTCATGATAACAAGTTCCCCAGTGAATGCGAGTTGTGCGGTCTGGCGGGAGATTGTACCCCCCGTCTTGATTTTAATGATGCTGGTATATTCTTTTGTTTTTTTAACCTTGGAGAAAATATATCCTGATGTTTTCTAATTCGTTTTCTCTTTTTTATGACAGTGGTGAAGGATATACTAAGGCAGCGTAAGACGGATTTCAAAGCAAGATTCGTTGCTCACCATGCTCAGCTCATAGGCCGCAAGCAGTCTTCATCTGCTTCCTTGCCCAAGGCTCCTTTTGTTGAAAAAAATAGGAAATCATCTTGGGCTCATGGCTCAACCTCTGAGCTGAAATCTCCCCCCGTAACTGCGTCAACCACCGAGCATGTATCTCGAAAAAGACCAACTGTGTCGGATGCTCGAGCGGGAAGTCGAAGCACCCGATTTCGGACAGGTGATGAGGCACCCCAAGAAACTATTCTAGGGGGATCTGGTCCCTTTCCTTCTCCTACTGTTTTGACTCCCCCGGTCACGGGACTGCCACCTCCCCCTCCTCGACGCGAAAAGCCACTACGAAATGGTACACCCAGTTGGTTGAGGGCCAACTTTGTGATGCCCGTATCCCGAGAAGGGGTAAGGGCACTGGTCAACGAGGTCGTTGTCGTTCCCCCTCTTGAAGGAATCAATCTTCATGATCGGGGAACTATGAGTGTTTTGTGCGGGCAAGGAATTTTGAAAAGGGTTGTTCAGCCCGACGTTCTTTGCCATGATGCCGATACTCCGAATAGCGTTTTGCTCGGTGAAGTTGGCTTGCTGGTCAGCAAGGTATGTTATGTTGCTTGCTTCATAAGTGTAATTGATATTGATTTATATAATGCTTTCTCATTTGTATTTTGTGTTTTTCAATTCGCCTCCAAGGTCACTCTTCTGCACAAACGTGCAGATGAATATAAAGATAAAGTCGGGGCCTTGTTCAAGCAGAAGGAAAAATCTGATGAGGTTGCCCGGTCATACAAGGAGGATCTACTGGCCAAGGACAAATAAGTCATTGCAAAGGTTGCCGAGCTAACCAAGCTTGAAGAAGAAATTATCTGTTTGAAGGCTCAGGTCGAGTTCACCCAGAATGGGGAGGTTGCTGCTCAGAAAATCTTGAGCGAGGAGAGGAAAAAAGCTCAGGATGCTCAGGTCACGGCCGAGCAGAAGGAGAAAGCCTGGCAGCAAGGCTTGAAAGGGAAGTCACTGCTGCCAAGACTGCTGCTGTGGAGGACTTTAAGCAGTCAGCCGAGCTCGAGCAGCTCGTGGATGCAAAGTTGGTCCCCTATTATTTACAGGGTTGTAACCTCGTTCTTCGCATGTTGGCGAGCAACGGGATTCCAGGCATAACGCCGGAGATAATGGTGCAAGGAGCGACTTCACCCTGGTGTGCTGAGGCTCGAAAGAGCCATGCTTTGGTCCCCTATAATGAAGATGAATTGGTGATCATAACCACTAATGACCGGGAAGCCGACGAGCCACAATGGATTCCTCCTCGTGGACAAGACACAACTCGGCTTCCTCCTCATCCTCGTCCTCCAAACTTACAATCTGAAATGGATAGAATCTTTGCTGAGTTTGAAACGCCAGGAAGAATTACTGAGCAAGGAAGAAATGGACACTTTTGTAATAGTTTCTCCTTTTTTTCTTTGATTGTAATTTGTAATGATATTGAAATGAAAAAACAGCTTTTCTTTTATATTTGTGCTTGATTGTCTTTTTTTTTCTGATGCCATGCCTTGTAAAAGAAAAAATGTTGTCGGGCAGGGCCCCTTCTGCTAATTTGGTAGGCATCCAAATAATTGCCAGCTGCTCGATTTATCGGGCAGAATTGTTTGGCCGCTTTAACTGAGCATGACCATTGATTTATCAAACCGTTAATAACTTATTATTCAGGCAGGATATTAACTTGAATCAAAACTTTTCTTCTTTTGTCACCTAAGCGAAAAAAGTCATCAAGCAATACCGAGTAGTGGGTTGTCCCCCTTCTCATGTCAAGGCATTCATTTGAACCTAAAATACAAACCGGGCAGGGCCCCACTTTGCCCAATTTATTGGGCAAAGTTGTGTTTATATTTGTTCGAGAATGTTTGTCGGTTTATTAGGCAAGGGCCCAGCTTAATCGTCATGCGAGCAAAATTTGTCAGACAACAAAGTAATTTTCATAAATCAATAATTTTGACAAACAAATTTCAAGAAATTTTTCATTAAAAATCCTTCAAAGTAATATAACAGAGAAAATGGCTGCCAAATTAATGGTAATATTTTTTTTAGATGATCAGCATGCTAGGGATGCTTCAAATCTTTGCCCTCTTGATTTTGCAAGGTGTAAGTGTCTTCTCTAATGATTCATGTGACCTTAAATGACCCTTCCCAGTTAGGTGAAAATTTTCCTCGCTCTGGTCGTTGTCCTGTGACTTTGATTTTTCTGAGGACCTAATCCCCAATTTGAAATGCTCTTCCTCGAACCTTCCTGTCGTGATGAGCCTTAGCTTTTTGCTTCTAATTAACCATTCTGATACGAGCTTATAATCTGCGCTCCTCGAGTAAGTCAAGGTCGATTGCTCGGGCAGTCTGATTATCCTACTCGTTATAGTGGGCCACTCTATAACTGGAAAAAGCTGTCTCTGTTGGGATTAAAGCCTCAGATCTATACGTGAGAGCAAAAGGTGTTTCGCATGTTGAGCCCCTTACTGTTGTCCTGATCGACCATAAAACGGCGGGCATCTCATCCGCCCATTTCCCTGATCGATCATCCAAATTTCGTTTTAATGCGTGCAGGATTTAATTGTTTATGGCTTCAGCTTGTCCATTTCCTTGCAGATATGCAACTGAAGATTGCCAGTGCTTGACATACATCCTTGTACATTCTACCGTAAATTTGTTAGAGAACTGTATGCCATGATCGGAAACAATAGCTCTGAGTAACCCAAAACAACAGCAGATGTGGTCATGCACAAAGTTGATGATGTTATTCTCAGTCATGGTGGCCAATGGTTTTGTTTCAATTCATTTGGGGAAATAATCAATTGCCACTACTACATACTTGAACTGAGATCGTGCCAAAGGAAAAGGTCCGATCAGGTCTATCTCCCACATGTCGAATGGCCAGGCTGCAACTAATGGCGTTTGTTCGGTTGACAGCAATCTGGGTATATATGTAAATCTCTAACACTTCTCGCATTTTTGTGCATACAAGGCTACATCTCTCCTTAGTGTGATCCAATAGTATCTCGCGAACAAAATCTTCTGTGCCAAAGTTCAGGCACCTGGATGACCCCCACATTCCCCCTGGTGAACCTCATATAAAAGCTCTTGGGTTATTTCTGGTCGAACACAGCGAAGCATCGGCCTTACCTTTGATCGCTTGTACATCACTCCTCCGACCACCAAGCATCAAGAAACCTGGTTTCGAACAACTCTTGCTCAGTTTTTATCTTCTGGCAGGATACCTTGCTCGATAAAATCCTTATATTCATCAATCCAACATCTGCTCATCGGTTTGATGTCCATTATCACTTCCTTGTCAATGGAAGGTGCTTCCAGGTGAATGGTGATCAATCATAACCAACAGCCTTAACACTGAGAGTTCGTCTTTTGCTATCTTGGAGAGGTAGTCTGCTCTCATATTATCTGATCGATCAATTCTAATGATTTCCCATAACTTGAAATTCTTCAAAATTCCTTTGACTAATTCACAATATTTGACTAAGGTAGGATTATGAACTGCATACTCCCCCTGTACTTGATTCACGACTAACTGTGAATCCGAGTACATAGTAACGGAGTCAATGTCCATGTCCAACGCGAGCTCAAGTCCTGTGATCATGGCTCCATACTCTGCTTGATTATTAGAGCCGACAAACTTAAATCGAAGAGCTATTTCAAACTCATCTGCCTGATCGGGTGTAACCAGTAAGATGTTTGCCCTGCTTCCAGATTTGCTCGCTACACCATCCACAAACAATTCCCAACAATGTGCTGGCTTGATCTTAATTGTCTTTTCTTGTTCGGCATGTAAGCTTGGGGTTAGGACGAGCTCTTCCTCGTGGTTGGAGAAACTTGTTTCTACTAGGAAGTCTGCCAATGCCTGTGCTTTAATAGCCTGTCTTGGCTGATAATCTACGTGAAATTCCGTGAGTTCGATGGACCAGCCGAGCATCCTACCCGAAAAATCGTGTTTGTGCAATATTTTTCTTAATGGTGAATCAGTGTATACAATTATCGCATGTGCAGAAAAGTTGGCTTGTAGTTTCCGAGTAGCAATGATAAAGAATAAGCCAACTTTTCTATATTAAAATAACGACTCTCCACTGGAGTGAGAGCCTTGGACACATAATATACAGGTTTTTTAATGTTAGATTCCTCCCTAACCAAAACAGCAGCCATAGCCTGGTCTGTGGTGGCCAAATACAAATACATATTTTTGCCCGTTCTAGGGCTGCTCATCAGAGGTGGCTTGTCGAGGCATTCCTTAAGTTACTTGAAGGCTTCAGCGCATTCTTCGTTCCACTCAAAGGTTTTGTTGCCGTTGAGAACTTTGAAGAAAGGCAGACATCGCTCAGATGAGCGGGAGATGCGAAGTGACCAAGAGCAATGATGGTTCCATTCAAGCGTTGTACGTCCTTGATGCACTGTCGAGTAGAGCTTGAATTTTCTCCAGGTTGGCCTCAATCCCCCTTTGATTAACCATGAAGCCTAAGAATTTTCCAGCCCAGACTCCAAACACACATTTGCTTGGGTTCAACTTCATGTTATGCTTTCGCAGATTAGCGAAAGTTTCTTCCAGGTCCTTGTTGTGGTCTCTCCCCTTCGTTTTGATGACCATGTCATCAATGTATGCCTCCTTGTTTCGGCCAATTTTCCGGCCAAAAACTTTGTTCACCATACGCTGATAAGTAGCCTCAGCGTTCTTCAGCCCGAAAGGCATCATTTTATAGCAATAAAAACCACCACCTGCTCGGAATGCGGTCAGAGCTTTGTCCTGCTCGCTCATTTTCACTTGATGGTGCCCTAAGTACGCATCCAAGAAACTGACAATCTCGAAACCAGCGATAGCATCGACCAGCCTGTCAATGCAAGAAAGAGGGTAGCCAAGATGTTTGCTCATTTTCACTTTATTGAGATCTGTGAAATCAACACACATCCTCCACTTGTCATTGCTCTTATTCACCATAACCACATTGGCCAGCCAAGAAGGGTAATAAATTTCCTCGATGATGTCTGCTTTTAGCAGCTTCTCCACCTCCTCTTTAATTGCCTCATTTTTCTCCGAGGAGAATTGCCGAGGGCGTTATTGAATTGGTCTATAGGTGGGATCCACGCTTAGCCGATGAAAGGCCACCTCCTTGCTTACTCCCTTCATATCTTCCACAGTCCAAGCGAACACATCGAGACTCTTTTTTAACTTCTCGATCAATCGTGTCCGCTCCTCCGGGGACAGTGTTGTCCCAATTCTGATTTTTTGCTCTAGGTGAGCAGGATTGATGACGATTTCTTTGAGCTCATCTTCAACTCGAAATTCTAGCTCCTCACGAACCTACAACGTTTCCATTTCGATTTTCTCGTCACCAACTGGCTTTTTCCGAGCAACCCTTGACATCTTCTCAACTGTCTTTTCTTGCTCGCCACCAAGCTCATCGATCTCCATATCTTGTGATTGTGAGCATTACCCCTCTGTAGTTACTGCTATACTGACAGAGCCTTTGGTTTGATAGGACTTTTCCTTCTCCGAAATAGTGATTTCTTCGTTGGGAGTAAAGAAAGTAATCTTTTGTTTCTTCTTTTGTGTGTCTCGAACATACTCCCATATTGCTCGGGGTTGGCTGTGAAGTATCCCAATGCCACTGTCAGAATAAAATTTTGCTTGCTGGTGAGGTACTGAGGCAACCATCTAGAAGCGAGCCATGGGGGGAATGCCCATGATGGCATTATACGACGATTTGAGATCGATGACGAGGAAGGTGATGACCTCCAGCCTCATGTGCTCCCCATCGCCGATGTAAACCTCCAAGTCGACCGTGCCTTTAAACTCCGACCTTTTGATTTGTTAATCCTTCCAGCGTTCCCAAGTAAGGCTTAAAACGAGCATTGGTGAGATCGATCTCTTTGAAACAATTATAGTACAACACATCCCGGCATGCTCATGTATCAACTAACACTCGATGCACTTGCCAATTGTTGATCAAAGATGATACAACCAAAGGCTGCTCAGAGGCTAAAGCTATGCTTGCTAGTTTACTGCGAGTGAAATGGATAGTCTGCTCGTCTAGTCGTGTTACTGGTCTCGTCACCTTTGAAAGTGAGTAAATGTGCTTTCCGAGTTAAGTCGAGGTAGGCTCCTCCTCGAGAATCATGTTGACAACTCCGTGTATTTGAGGGGCATTTCATATATTTCCCCCATTTCCTCCCCAAGTAGGAGGATCACGACGATTATTTCCATTGTTATTATTACCCTGTTTGAATCTATCAAGACGTCTTTGATTGATTAATCGCTGGATTTCCTTCTTCAGGATAAAACACTCCTCAATGACATGCCCTATATCATTGTGATAAGCACAAAATTTTATGTTATCCCAATATTAAGCTGTGTCCGGATTCATGGGATAGGGAGTAGGAAGATCATTATGGATCTGCATCATAATTTCCTCCCTTGAAGTATTCAGGGGAGTAAAATGTTGTTCTCTAAATCGTTGAGTCAAATCAGAAGTCATGTTCCGATCTCTCAAAAAATTATTGTTGTTTCCTGAGCTAGGAGTTGTAGTTGCTGCCGAGCTACTTTCGGCTTTGACTTTTCCCTTTCCTTTCCGATCGACTTCAGTCGAGCTGAACAACTAAGCCTGAGCAAGCATCTCACCCTGAGTCGCTGGCGGATGCATTACTAACTCCTATTTTAGGCCCTCACTTCGCATATTATTCAAAAAGCAAAGCTTGACCTGCTCAAGCACCTTTGTGAATCGCTCCACATAACTGTGAGAAGATTCATCAACTCCCTGGACCACCTTGCAGAGGTCAAAACGACTTTTTGGCAGGGCTCCGGCATAACCAAATTCAACTAAAAAAATTTCCCTCGGATCTTTCCATGTTGTTATAGATCCTATTGGGAATCTTCCCAACCAGCTCTGGGCTTTACCCTGAATAGCCCCTACAAACGCTTTCATTTTTAAGGCCTCATTGCTAGTTACCAAGCCGACCTGTGCCTCAAACGAGCGTAACCAATCTCATGCTCGGGTTTTTTCCCAAGTATTTGTCAAAATTGGGAAAAACAGCCCCCTAGGCTGGAGGTATGTTCTTAATCTAATCAGCAAAAGGACTACGTCTGTTGATCGGACCGTCCCGTCAGGTCGGCAACCAGCCTCCCATCCATCCATCCTTGCCTACACGATTGCCAAAACCTCAGCCATTGTCTGAGGTTGTGTTGGTAGTGGTGTCGCGGGGATCGCCACGGGCTGAACTATAGCAGCCTAAGGTGCCGCAATTGGTTGTGCTATTATCTGTTGGGGAACCCTTGGTGGTCTAAGGGCCTTATGATGGTCTGCTCGTCTGTCATGCTCACGGAGAGGTGATGTCCGACGAGACCGATGAGACTAATGAGAACGAGAATGATAGGAGCGTTCATGTTCATCTCTTCGGCTCCGCATGCTGGCAGGCTGTGACTCAGCGACCATACTAGGCTCTCTAGCACGGCGTCTATCTCGTCCACGTCTTTCCTTGTGGATTTCAACCACATGAGTTCCTTGATTGTGGCTGCCACCACTTTCTGCTCGGTTTCGAGCTGGCGCTTGATTGATGGCCAAGGGGGGTTTGTATGGGGCATGGCCACCAACACTAGGCGCCCCTTCAACCATTTGTGGCGCACTTACTGCGGGCAGGACTGGGATTAACTGTTCCTCTATGGGAACTGGTGGTTGACCCAACGCGGTCAACTGTTGGTTCAATATAAACATCATGTTCAAGTATTAAGCCTGATTACGGAGAGCTAGAGCCTGTTCTTGTTCATTCAGTGGGGTAGGCTCTGCCGCCTGATTAAGCCGAGCAGCTTTTCGACGTTGATTCAGTTGTTCACGTAATTCAACCGAGCTGAGGTGGATCGTTCACTGGGATGAAACTAGCTTCACCAAATGGTACATGTTGAGTTGCTGCCTGTGACCTAGTCATTACCCCTCCGCCTATTGGGGGGAGCCCATGCCTCGGATGATCGGGTTGAGGGACCCCCTCAGGGCGGTTGTTAATTGGTGGCCACTCTCCCTGGTGTACTGATACATCACCACCAATATTCTCACTTGCTTCAACATGCCCCTTACCATTTTTAGCCATGTTAAAAGTGTTACTGATAGGATGATACGAAAATTTCGATTCACAGCAATGGAACCAAACTGATGCTACACAATTTGGTCTTGGGTCGTTCCTTGCGGTGTTTAGGATATTTGGGTTTATGTGAAGGTATGATCTTGTGATAACACTGTCAAAAGAAGAAAACCTTATAAGGAATGCAAGGCAAAGCCTCGTGAAACCCCTCAGGCGTGAGAGTAAGTCTTTCGCTTTTGTTGAAAGCAAAATGACAGAGTTTCGGTGTGTAAAGTGAGTGTACATTTGAAATGAAGCATTGTAAGGCATATATAGCCCTTTTGGGAGTAAAATCCGGGCTGAGTCATTATTGTGGAGAGATCATATGCCTTTATGACCATAAATGTGGGTTGACTGCGTAACTGACGGAGTCGTGGCTTAAATCTCAGGCTCGAGAGTTATCTGACAGTTAAGCTTGGAATGAATATCTGGTTTATTCGAACAGCCTTGCTCCCTGCTCGGTCAGATCGGTACGAAGATTCCTACTCGAGATGTATGTAGGATGTTTACCCCGGGTTATCATGCTTTGGTGAACTCTTTCCTGGTCTCTGTCTTACACATGCTTATCCCGTGAAGGCACATGTGCTTTGCTCGTAACCAGGATTTGGGCCAAGCTCATCATTATTATTTATAATTTCAAAAGAAAAAAATCATGCATGTAGGTCAAACAAAAACACATTGAACATTAACCAACAAATAAAGTTTTAGCAAATTCGAGCCAGATTTTTTGTAAAAATATTTCTATTTTATGCTCAATCCTCTGAATCTAATCATAATCAACTAATATTTTATTGTAATTCTTTACCAACTAATCAATAACAAAAAATAGATATCACATTGTAGAAACTAAAATCTTGAATGTAACCAATTTTCGAGACAAAGTTTTTATCTTAAAAATGTCATTGTCTCCATTAGTAAAAAAAAAAAAACTTGATCACGAAAATATAATTCATATAGAAATACTACTTAAGGAACCTAAATATTCATCACAATTGTAGAGACAATTTATTGACATATTTAAAACTAAATAACAAATCTAATGAAATAGTTAAAAACTAAAAGCAATGCATTGACAAATCTAACATAAATTGACAAATATTTTTCTATTTCTATTAGACCCAAATTTAATATAACAAAATATTTCAATATAATTAAGATCTTAATTTTATTGTTCATTTTACATTGTTAATAAATCAAGATCAAAATTTTTTATAATATTTTTTAAATTAACAGGTTGTGGTCTTATAAAAGGCAGATAGCCCTACAAAAGTGTGTATTAAAATATTATAAACTGGAAAAAAATAACAAATTATTACTTATAATTTCAATTGAGAATGTAAGTCAAATAAAAGTTAAAGTCAATCTTTGGTAGTATGATATGCAATTAACAAAGGTTAAGGTCAATCATTGTTGTATGTGTGACGGTGTGACACTTCTTGAGATATGGTTCAGAGTAGTTACAATTTTTAAATTAACAAATCGTTTTGATATAAAGATTTTGATATGAGATAAAAAGAAAAACTACAAAATAACACAATAAATATTATGTATAATAAATTCATAATTTATTATATGAGCGATACAATGATGTATTTCTATTTAAATAATTTTAATATACTTTTTAATTTTGTTTAACGGGAATAAAACTAGTTAGGTGTTACTGCCTGGGCTGTCCTTCCGAAAGTTGCACTGCAACACGTCGAATTTATTCTCTTGTCGGGTGTTATCGGTCTTCAATTCATATGTACCCACATGATTGAACAATGGTGGTAAAAGTGTCGGTGGAGGGCCATGAAAGTTGATTGGGAATAGTTAAGGGTCTTGTCAACAAATTATAAGGATATGTAATGATCATTTATTTCATATTCAATTATTTACTTTAACCCGAAATATCGTTTAATAAAAAAGTAATTTATTATATTATAAATATTAATAAAATAATATTTACTCATTACCCATTAACCCACTCAATCCAACCCACTAATTACCCAACAAAATTCAACTCATTAATATTTTGAGTTGAAATGGGTAATCCATTTCTATCCAATAATATTGATGGATCGGATTAAAGCGGGTCGAACCCGTTATCTATTTCGACATGCTTTAAACAATTACCCATTTCAATCCGACTCATTCTGACCCAATCTATTTCAACTCGTTTGACATTTGGGTTTGAACAGGTTTCGACCCGTTTCAACCCATTACTCATTCCAACCTAACTCAACCCCCAATTGCCAGGTCTATTTTAAAATGTTGATTTATGTATTCTCGTCATCTCGAATAAATGTTTCTAGTGAATAAAACATAATGATTCAAAAATATAATTAATTATGAGTCGTAAAATATGTTGTGACAATAATATCCAATACACACATTATCTCTCATTAATTATGTACCCATCACACTCACTCTTTCTAGTATGCACAATAATAATAGTATTAAATGAATTGATATATTATGAAGAATGATATAAAATTTATACACCAAAAGTCTTTAGGAATATTAGTTGGGACATCCAAAATAAAAAATATGAATATTTATCCGGGACGGAAGGAGTATTTCCTTAGAAAATATCAAATTTAATTTGACAGTGTAGATTTAAGTAAGCTTGACATGACGACACTAACTTTAAAATTTATAAGAGTAGGAACAATGGGGGTTGTAAATGAAAACTTCCCCAAATCTTGGGTTCCAATGGCGATTCTTAAGAAATCTTTGACAAATCTAAAGATGATTTTTGGGTAAAAGTATCGGTAGAAGAAACCCCGAAATTCACGTAATCTTCCGAACAGTCCCTGAGGAACGCTGTGTTTTAGGCCACAACCCATCAAAACGACGTTATTTTGATAGGCAATAATGTTAAATAAAAAAAATCAAGTGCCGACCAAGGCTGATAGCCTGTTTTTCACGTGTCAAGCCCTGGCCGGTTGGTTGGATTTTTTTTGTTATCTCCGGTTTAAGTGCAGTTTTGGTATTCAAAAAATGGCTTTTTTTTAGAAAAAAAAAAGTACACATTTTGTTCTATAAATAGAGACTTGGTTTACCTCATTTAGATACCAAATGAATTTTTTGTAAAATTTGAATTTATTTGTAAGTTTCTCTCTCTTCTCTTTCTCTCCAAATTTCATTTTTTTTTAATTAATTCATCTTTAAGTTGTGTATTATTTATTATTTACTATTTAAATATTTTAATTATTATTCCAGATTATTACATATAATTGTCTTTATTGTTAATTGTTTATTATTGTCATTATTATTGTTAAATTTCGTATTATTATTGTTATTAGTTGTTATTATTATAGTCAATATTATCATTAAGTAATATTAGTTGTCATTATTGTATAATTTGTTTTGCTAATTTTGTTTATTTTCAGCCATCGTCATCAATGTATTCATGTATGTTTTCTCGTAAAAGCAAAAACCCTCAAAATCGAAATAATCAACGTTTGAATACACCAAATGAACCATCTTCTCGTCAGATTCATCAACCCACTCCACAAAACCAACCATCATGTTACCATAATTTTTCTTAAACACAAAATGTTCCAAATTTTGAATTTCATCTGAATTTTCAAAACTCAAACTCTATGCAGTATGGAAACACATCAATATTTCCCCATGTATCTTTGTCGATGCCGCAACAAACTTTCCCATGGAATACTCCATTTCCTTCAAATTTGTTTCATTTTTCAACACAACAATCACACTTAAATCAAGTGTATATTTCCCCATGGGAGTTCCAAGTGGTTATTCATCTGAATATATTCCAACTAGTCCTGTAGCTACAAATATATTTTTTATTTCAACACAATTAGAACAAAACAATGAAGAAGAGATTGATATTCAAGATGATATGGTTGATGAAACCACTCCTCAGAGTGCGAAAAGAACTAGGTGGGTGACGTAGAAGACTGTCACCTTGTGTAAATCGTAGGAGAACGTGACTACCGATAGTTTCGTTGGACCAAACCAAATATGAATACAATTTTGGCAGAAAGTGACAAACACTTACAACGAGTATCGTGGGAATTGTATAATCAGAATTGTATGTAAAATTAAGAATCATTTTTAGAAATTGTCTAGGGCAGTTTCAAAATTTTCTAGCGCTTTTAATCAAGTATTAGCTTGCAAAGAAAGTGGCTGGAATGACGATGATGTAATTCTAAAGGGACATACGATTTATGAACCTGATGAATAGAAACATTTTATGTCAATAGAGGCGTGAAAAATTCTTCGTAACATTCCCGAGTGTTGTGTAAAATATATTAAAGTGGGAAAACATGCAACAAAAAATTCAACAAGTAATCGCTCAAAACGATCTCAAAAAGAAACTTTTGATGTTCAAAACTCCTCAAATACTGAAACACCTACAATGACATATCCAAATCGACCTCCTGGAAAGAAAGCTTGTGATTGTGACAAGACAATGCTTCTTTTTTTAACTTCATTGGATGACAATTGAATAAATCATCTTCTGTGACTTTCTATAAATTTGATTAATGATGCATTTGTTTAGCAATTGAAGAAACCATCACTCGTCACATTTTGACCGGTGTATACACTTAAAACCAAACACACACTTCAGAAAAAATATGTGTTCTTCAAGTTCTAGTTGGAATTCAAACACCGACAATGAACATGAATATGATTTACAAAACAACATTGAACGAAGTGTGAATGAATATATATTTGACTTTAATGGTCGTCGACGTCGCAAGCATCAAATTTGTAGAGAACTAATAAGATCTCTACAAAACGAAAGAGAAATTCGTCAATGTATATACATTGATAAAAATCGTGTTGAGAGACATCAACGCTTATATTCAGACTACTTTGCGGAGAATTCAACATACACCGACCAACAACTTTGCACCAGATTTCAGATACGAATACATGTCTTCCTTCATGTAGTGGAAGCTCTTGGTGCTCATACTCCATATTTTCAACAACGATTTAAAGCATGTGCGAGACCTGGTTTATCACCAATACAAAAATGTACTGCTTCAATAAAAATGTTTGCCTACGGAATGTTCGGTGATGCATGTGATGACTATATTTGTATTGGCAAAAATACAACAGTTGGATGTTTGAAGAAATTTTCTGAATGTGTGGTTAATGTTTTTGGAGAATAGTACTTAAGAAAGTCAACAGATGAGGACTTCCAACACTTGCTTTATGTTGGGGAGACACGCAGTTTTCTGGTATGCTAGGTAGCATAGATTGTCTGCATTGGGAATGGAAAAATTGCCTTGTGGCTTGGCAAGTTCAGTACACCCGAGGGGATGGAAAGGCTATCGTAGTTTTTGAAGTAGTCGCTTCCTACGATTTGTGGATATGACATCCTTTCTTTGGCACTCCAGGTACTTGTAATGATATAAATGTCTTTGATCGATCTTCTTTATGTAACGATTTTTATAATGATGTAGCCCCGACAGTAGGTTTTACTATTAACAGTAATCAGCATAACTTGGGTTATTATTGAACCAATGGTATATATCCTCCATGAGCTACATTCATCTAGCTCATTCGATTGCCGCAAAGTGATAAAACATAAGTTCTTTGCTCAACAACAAGAAGCAGCAAGAAAGGATGTTCAGCGTGCCTTTGGGGTATTGCAGGAACGATTTGTCATTATATGAGGACCAACACTTATGTGAGATGTATCTACACAGAAATATTATGAAAGTTTGTATCATATTATATAATATAATTGTTGAAGATGAACGAGATACTTATATACGTCTGTCAAATGCTTCAAACTATGAACTTGCTAACATTACTTATGGTAACTTACCATGACATTATTTTAATGAGTGTGTTCGAGAGCACGAAAGATATCTTAAACGAAAGTGTATCATTCGAGATAAAGAATTACATCGCCGCCTACAGCATGATTTAATTGAAAATATTTGGAAACTTTTTGATAATCGGTAATTTTTATTATAGTTGTTGTATTATTTTCGGATATTGTAGGATTTTCTTTCGATTGTTTATTTAATGAAGTTAATTATTGTACTTTTTAAAATTTATTAATGAATATTAATATAAATACTATTCGACTTATAATAAATTTATAGTATTATAATATTATAATATTATTTAATATTAATAATATTATATTATAAATAATATCGAACTATTCTGGTTATACAAACTTAATAATATTATAAATAAATAATATCGAATTATAATAAATATTATTAAAAATATAATAAATAAATATTTTTTAATAATGACTATTTATATAATTTTGAATTTAATAATTTATGCAATATCAAATTTATTTGTAAGTATAAATTGAAAGAATATATTAAATTAATAGAGATAAAGATAGTGGGGTAGGTAAAGTTGTTTGAGATAAAGATAGTGGGGTATGTAAATGTATTGGATTTTGTGCCACCATTGAGAAGTTTTTTTTGGTTTTGAATCAAATAGGTATAAAATATATTAGTTTATTGATTTTTAATGTGTTGTGTTTAATTTTTGGCACACCACAAAATTGAGTTTGGCATTTATTCAATTTTACTAGTTATTCTGTTCGTGCTCCACACATGTTTTTAGAACTAAATATTCGCAATAAGGTCGTGTTCCGCACAGGTGATTAAGTTAAATATTGATAGTAAATTGTATATTATATATATACATGTTATTTCTGGAGTTAATATTTTATATGAAATTCCATATCTTTGGTAGTAATACTGGAAAGCAATAATATTTAAACAAATATATAGATATTTTGATTAACTAAAATTATTTTTATAATAGACTCTTAACAAATTTGATACCAAAATTGAAATTGAAAAAAAAAATGAAAACAATAAAATGTAAAAAATTAAAAAATCAAGAGTTAAATAATAACCAATTTACATTAAGTAGCAAATCTCAAATTTGGAATCATGAAGAAATCGAAGAACGAAAATAAAAAAATAAAAATCATAACTTAAAAAATAAGTATAAGTAAAAACTAAAATAACGGCCTAAATAAAACCAAAAGAAACAATTAAGACCAAAACCAATATAAAAAACACACAAAAAAATCAAAACTAAAACTAAAATCAATACCAAAACCAAAAAAACATAATTAGTCAAAATCAATATATTTTCATCTAAAAATAAGCAAAATACAAAAACCAAAATGTGTAAACTAAAGCCAAAAACAAAAGCACAATCAGAACAAAAATATCAAAAAGTTAAAACTAAAATCATATCTAAAATTAAAAAAAAAAAAAGCAAAATCATTAGATAAAAAAATTTAAAAATTATAAGCAAAACAATTATGAAGACCAATGCCAAGAGAGAAATCTAAACCTTGGTATTGAGAATGTCCACTTGGCCACCCATCGCTAAATCCTAAAACGAAACATTGTCGTCCAACAAATCCTCCCCTCCGTCTTGAAACTGTTCCTACTATTTTGTTTGAGTCCAACCTTATCCATGGAAAACATGGATGGATTTGTCAATTGAAGATGAGTAAGTGATTCATCCTTCAGTATGTTATATATACGATAAAAGCATCCTTAATGTTAATATTTTTAATATAATTTTTTAATTGGGTCCTATTGCCATTTATATATTTTATCTTTTTATCCACTTAAAAATATATCTTCTCATTATATAATCTTTTTTACACAACTTCTTATATAAAAAAATATATATTAAATTTAACATTATCCACTAAAAACAAAACCCTTCAACCCCCCCATACAAACACACCCCACAAGTGGACTGCCCACTTTCTAACACTCTCTAACAACGCCCTCGCCCAAACCACCGCCCCCCCCACCACCCTTCCCCTCACACTCCATTCCCCAAGAAACAACTTCCAATTTAGGAGGTGAAATCAATTTATCCCTCCTATGTGGATTAAATTATTTCCTATATGGCCACTAACACATTTCTTCATGCTCGAAGAAGTTGTGGTTTATAAACAATGGTGATGCTCTAAGAAATTTTTCCGAACACACGTGTGTCAAAGTTTCAAGTCCTTTCAATACTGACACTCTTCAAAGAAAATAAATGCACAGCTAAATTACAGGTTTATGGACCTTCATCCTATATGAATTTTTGTAATATTTGACTAATTTTTGTAAAAGAAAGAATTTTTATATTTTTTTTATTTCCTTAATAATTTTATGTTAATGACTAAATAGACGTCTATGCTCATTTATTATCCGTCTATTAATGTTCATGTTATCAAATAGACACTTACTTATCCACCTATTTGAACTCATTACCCACATGAACACTTCCCATACCCACCCGTCTGTCACTTCTAGTATTATCCAAAAAAATGAAACCCAAACCAAAATTATAAATCTAGCTAAAAAATGAAAATTGTATTATTTATACACGAATTTTCTAGTAAGTTTGTTGAACTTGCATAATACACGATTTTTGCAAGGTAATGGAAATTTTGCAAGGTAATGGATCATGGAGATATGGCTTGGGCTGAACCTGGCCCAAACAAGTAGATTCGTATCCTGTCAAATCGTGTAAAATGTGAATTATTAAAAGGAAATTGTGAGTCCGTCATTTCCCCCAAATTTTCAACTATATAAGTATTACTCCCACCGTTTCTAAATTATCGTCTTCTTTTTCGTTTTCATTTGTCCTAAAATAATTGTTCAGTTTGAAATATATCTTTTTAAAACATCACTTTTACCACTTTATCACTTACTTTTTCACCATACTTTAATTATGGACCACATGCACAGGGGTTTTAAAAGAAACTACACATTAAACTAATATAAATAACCAAGTCAATTGTTTTTTCTTAATCCGTGTGCTAAATCAACTAGGACGATAATTTAGGCACGAAAAGAATATGTTTTTCCTTTAAATAGAAAAGTCAACTTTCATTAAATTGTTAAAATAATACTCAATCACAGAAACGATGTAACCTTTTTCTTCCTCCCTCATTGTCAAGTTCGCCTGCCCGAAGATGCAACAAATTATGACGGTTATAGATGAAAAGAAAAGATAGTGGAAAGTTGGGTGGTGAAAAAGAACGTTGGTTACCACATAAATGTGTCTTCACCAACCTAACTTCTCACTCTCTTCCTTCTTCATCTCTTGTTGTTGCTGTTGTTGTTCATTGTGTTTGTATGTGTGATTCAAAATAAATTTACTTTTGTGTTTGTGATGTTATGCCTATAAAATGTTCGGTTAAATGTCTGAGTAAGAATTAGTTTGTTGTTTGACACCCCTTTTGAATATGGATGCATCAATTTTGAATCACAATGCATCATTTGTAAATCGTGATGCATCGATTTTGATTTTGGATGCATGAAAGATAGATTAATTTTGAATCATTTGTTGATCGTGTATAAAAAAGAAGAGACATGAAGGTTTAGTTCATTATGATTTGTAGCATGATACATCAATTTGTGCATATCCGATGCTGACTTGGTGAATCACGATGCATAAATTGATGTAACGCGATGCACTGAGTAAAGTGATCCGAGTGTATCGCGATGCATTAAAGTCTTTTCGCCTCCAAAAATGATTTTTTCCGGTTAAAAGGGGTGATAACTTGGTCGGTCCCCTGTGATGATATAATAATTGGAAAAGTCTCTTATATTTATTTTCAACTGCTAAAGTACACTTTTAGTGATAAAATGACAAAGATACCCTTAATAAACAACAAACGCACGTACAAAGGCACTTCCCAAAGTTTGGGCATTGAAAACATTGGGCATCAAAATACACAATTGAAATCTGTCAAAATTTGAGCGATGAATTTATAAAAGTAACAACCCAATTTGGGCATCGGAATGAAAACATTATGCATCAAAATGAACAATTGAAATTTGTTAAAATTTGGGCATCGAAATTCAAAAATCACTGCTCAATTTGGGCATCGGAATAAAAATATTGGACATCGAAATGCACAATTGAAATATGTTAAAATTTGGGCGTCGAAATTCGAAAAGCCACTGTCAAATTTAGGCATCGAAATGCACAATTGAAATATGTCAAAGTTTGTGTCTCGAAATTTAAAAGCCAGTGTCAAATTTGGGCATCGGAATGACAACACTGGGTAAAGAAATGCCCAATTAAACACTGCCACCAAATATCAGCATAGTTGGGCATCGTAACTGACAAAATTGACATTGGAATGAATAAATTAAATACTGTCACCAAATATCAACAAAGTTGGGTATCGAAATGGACAAAATTATACACTGCCATCAAATATCAACATAGTTAGGCCTTGTAATGGATAAAATTGGTGTCAGAATAAATAAATTAAACATTGCCACTAAATATCAACAAAGTAAGTATCGAAATGGATAAAATTGAACATTGTCACCAAATATCAACATAGTTCGGTATTAGAATTGACAAAATTGACGTCGAAATGAATAATTAAACACTTCCTCCAAATATCAACAAAGGCGGACATTGAAATGGACAATTTTGGCATCATAATGAATAAATTGAACACTGCCCATAAATCTGTGTAAAAATGGAGTATCAGAAAACTTTTGAAGCCCAAAACAGTACTTCAACATCGTTTTAGCCTTAAAACGAAGACATCACGGAATAAACCTTGTGAGTCTTGTAGATCTCGTCGAAAGCTTCGATTTGATTTGTGGTGGGTCAAGTGGTTCATCCGAAATCAAAAGTTAAGGAGAAAATAGTCTGAAAAGATGAAAAGAGGTTGGTAAGGGAGAAAAGAGAGATGTAAACGAAGTTGGAGGAAGAAGAGAAATAGAGTGTGATAGAGAGAAGATAAAGAAGTAGCAGGAGGAAAAGAAGAGAGAAAACTCTTTAAGAGAGAGATGATGGTGTATGCTTAGGTATTTTGGAAAGAAATTAACGAAAATAGACTTTAGATGTTTAAAAAAACAAATAGGATAACTGGGCGGTTACAATTTCAACAAATAGTATCGGCCCGCAATTATTCCGATTAAAAAATATAAGGTACTGTAACCGTTGAATATTTCACAAAGTGATCAGGCCAACCAGAATTTCTCCCAATTGCTAACCTTTCTGTTGTACTCCAATAAACTTACAAGAGTTGCATCAATTAGAGCATCTCTCAATGCTACTCTTTCTATTTCATCTTCTTAGTTGGATCTCACTGTCACCTATACATTTTTCTCTTTCTATTCTATTTAAAAATATATCTTCTCATTCATAATCTTCTTATACATCTTCTTAGCTGGGTCTCACTGCAACCATAATAACTTTACAGTTCAATCTTATTTTTATATTTCTCAAATAAATAAATTTATTTAACTTTATTTAATATATTTAATATTTAAATATTCCATATAAAATAAATAAATAAAGATATTAAATTTTATAAGAAAGAAGGAAAAAAAAGAATTAAGAAGTTGTAGAGAAAATGAGAAAAGTTGAGGTGGTATATTTAAAGGGAAGAAAAAAAAACTTTACAATTTATTGAAAAAAAAAACACCAACAAATGGTTATTTTGTAAAACAAAAAAAAAAGTAATTAAAACCCCCACCCCACAAAGGTAACCCACGCCTCCCCCGACACTTTGACGGTAACATTCAATAAAAAATAATAAAAAGTGATCAAATGGCACATTGATCAGAAACTTTTGACCCACCCTTGCTTACCTTCCACGTGCTTTAACCGCGTGTGGTGCACGTGCTAGCAACAGCTGAGCAGTGCATCATACCGCTGCTCCCTAATCCCTTGCTCCTTTCTTCTTCCATTTGTTTTCTCTTCCTATTTAGGAAGAAAACATCACCTCTCTCCTAATTAAGCCATTTAAATAGAAAATATAAGAAGACTCGTCATTGATATTTGCTCTCTTCCTATTAGGAAGTGGGTTTAGAAAGAGAGCAATGGTGATGCTCTTATAAAACAAAATAATATTGCCACCGTACATTGATTAATTTTTTAAATGTGACTTTTGTAGAATTATTTTTCAAATAAAATAGTTTTAATAGTTTTAAAAAAGGTTATAATTTTTTTCATTATCCCTAATTGTCAACGACTCTAACAAAATTAATTTTCATCACATTTCCTAAAGTTTTGTAAATATATTGGAAGATTCTTAATTATAGGTAGCTTTTGAAATTTGAGGGATTGAAAGCTTAAGACTAAAGTTATTGATGCACATTAGTTTTGTTAACAAAAATTGCTGAGAAAGCATTTACTTAACACATTACTGACAAGAATCATTTAAAAATATATTAAAGATAAAAATATTATTAAAGTGGTACTCCAAACATATAATTCCAATTAATACATGATTTTAATATTGAATTGTTAATACAAAAAATAAGTTTACAATGTTCTAGTCAATTCTCTTCACATGAATTGATGTGCCCAACCCAAACACGGTCACGAACAAAACACGAGAGTTCATCACGTGTCAATCATGAGCTTGCCAACAAGGGACCCACAAGCGTAGCGGGCAGAGCTAACAAGGTGCCGAGCGTAGAACAAGACAATTCCCGTCCAGACCTGGCTGAACAAAGGTATTGCATGCCCGACCAAGGGCCATACCCGGGAATCTCACTTATCATCATCAGACTTGTATCACATAGCCGTGAAGAGCCATGCTCGCAAGGGCAATTATCGAGCAAGGGAATCTGAGAAACTTGCTTTCCAAAACTGGTCAAAGGTTTCCTTATCCAAGCAGAACACTTACCTTATCTGCTCCGACATTTTCGCGACCAGCCGCCTGTCATGCCTATGATTTAGAAGTTTTTCCCTAAATCTACTATGTAACTGTGGAAATGAATCATAAACAGATTCTATGACATTGGCGGCCTATAAATACCCCTACATCCCCCATAAAAATCCAAGTTATACACAGAATATGGGGTTGGTATTCTCAACAACAACCCGCAGGCAATGTGAGAGTATGTCCGAGATTCTCAAAAGAAGAAACAGAAGCTGACTATTTCAATTCCCGAGCAGACCATCACAGTCTCTCAAAAAGAGACATCATACAACACCACGGAGATCGATGAGGCCGAACAAGCTCCACCAACAGCGACCCCTACACATAAGGTCGGGCATCCCCATACTCAGGTTATCAAGCAGGACACTCTGCAAGTCCGAGATGAACCCGAATTCCAGCCACAAGATGAGCTGGAAGAGATCGTCATCAACATGCAGGGAGTATGTGAGAACGTTGCCCACCACGACCTAAATGTGGATCCAACCTTTTGTCCCATTCAGCAACGACCAAGGCAATTCTCACTAGAGAAAGCATAGCGATCAGAAAGGAGGTGGAAAAACTCCTTAAAGCACACATTATCTGGGAGATCCAGTATCCATCCTAGCTCATAAATGTGGTAATGGTCAAGAAGGCCAACGGTAAGTGGCGCATGTGCGTCAATTTCATAGACCTCAACAGAGCTTGCCTAAAAGACTGCTACACATTGTCGCGCATCGATGTGCTCGTGGATGCCATAGGCGGGTTCGAAATGCTCAGCTTCCTGGACAACTTTATGGGCAGGAGGAAGCCTATATTGCTACAAGATCATGCCCTATGGACTAAAGAATGCATGGGCCACCTATCAGCGCATGGTGAACAAAGTGTTCGACTCTCAGCTCGGTCGAAACATAGAAGCTTACATCGATGACATGGTCATCAAAACCAAGGGCCATGACCATAGTCTTGACTTGGAAGAGACGTTTTCCAATCTGCGTAAACACAACATGAAACTGAACCTGAGCAAGTGCATGTTTGGGGTCCGAGCAGGAAAATTCCTCGGCTTCATGGTCAACCAACGCGGAATAGAGGTCAACCCATATAAGATTGAAGCTCTGATCAGGACAAAACAACCCAAGTGCATCAAAGACATCCAACGACTAAATGGCAGAATTATTTCCATTGGTCGCTTCATCTCTCGGTCAGCGAAAAGATGCCTTCCATTCTTCAAGATTCTATGTGGCAGCAAGGGGTTCGAATGGAATGATAAGCGCGCCAAAGCCTTGAGCAGCTCAGGGAATATCTTGGCAAGCCTCCCTTCCTTAGCAGTTTTGTACTCGGGGAACCACTATTTGTGTATCTAGCGGCCACAAACCAAGTTGTAGCCGTTGTACCTGTTATGGATGAACTTAGTCTACAAAAACATGTGTACTATGTATCAAAGACCCTTAGTCCTGTTGAGTGTCATTATTTTAATGTAGAGAAATTAGCTTACTCGCTTGTCATAGGTGCCCGGAAATTAATGGCTTATTTTTCTGCACATGTAATCATAGTTTACACAGACACACCACTGCGCAAAATCATGTACAAACCAGATTTAGTGGGCAGATTACTCAACTGGTCGATCGAGCTGATAGAATTCCACATCGACTATCAACCAAGGCGAGCAATCAAAGCCCAAGCCTTAGCTGATTTCTTAGTTGAAACCAGTTTCACCTAGCAAGAAAAAGCTGAAGCCTCATAACCAACAGAGCCTGGGCACGAACTACTCCCAATGCCTCGACCGGTCTACTATTGGGAACTCTATGTAGATGGGGCAGCGAGCAAAGTCAGGAGTGGAGCCGGTATCCTTCTCATAGCTCCCGACCAAATTACATAATTTGAATTAGCGCTTCGATTCAAATTCCCAGCCTCAAACAACGTGGCCGAGTATGAAGCAATGATCGTTGGTCTTGAGCTCGTAGCGGACATGGACGTAGAAGCGGCAGTGTACTCGGATTCGTAGCTAGTAGTGAACCAAGTCCAGGGGGAGTATATGGTGCATCACCCCTCCCTAGTCAAATACCGCGAGCTAGTCAAGGAATTATATGAAAAAATTCAAGTTTTAGGAGATCATAAGAATTGATTGAGTAAACAACATACGAGCAGGTTACCTGTCAAAGATCGTCGAGGCAACCCTTGTAGTCTTGAATCCATCAGTCATGATCGAGCATATCGAAATGTCGACTATTGACAGACCAGTGATCATGGATGTCGAGCCAACGAGCAAAATTTGGATCGGCGACTACAAGGACTACCTCGTGTAAGGATCCTGCCCGCGGACAAAGTCAATGCCACAACGAAAATCAAGCTTGCTGGTACTCTGTAGTTGGGGGAGTCCTATACAAGAGATCCAAGGTCAGACCTATGTTTCGTTGTGTTCCCTTAGAGTTAACCGAGGGGGTTATGTATGAAGTCCACAAAGGAGAATGCGGTGATCACCCGGGCACCAGGGCCCTTGCAGAGAACATCCTACATGTAGGATACTACTGGATCACCCTCAAGAGAGATATAGAGAAGTATGTCCGAGAATGTGACAAGTTCCATAGGTACGCGGACATACCGAGGTTGCCCTCTACTATGAAAACTCTGGTGGTCGCTGCCTAGCCTTTCGACATGTGAGGAATTGATTTGATCGGTCCATTCCCCCTAGCACAGTACAAGCTCAAATACGTAGTGGTTATCATCGACTACTTCACCAAATGGATTGAAGCGAAACCACTGGCCACCATTTCAGAGGCGAATATCATCAAATTTGTCCATGATCAAATATGGTGTAGATTTGGGCTCCCGTGAGCAATCATCTCCGACCATGACACTCAATTCTCGAAAAAATTCATAGCCGAATGTGTGCGCTTGGGTGTCAAGCACTGGCAGTCATTTGTAATCTATCCACAAGGCAACGGTCAGGCAGAGGCTGGAAACAAACAAGTATTGCACGCCCTTAAGAGAAATCTAAAAGGGCGAGCGGGAAAGTGGGCGAAAGAGCTGTCGTTAGCCTTATGGGCGGTCAGAACAACTGTATGGGGTCCAACCAGAGAAACTCCTTTCGTGCTTACTTATGGCTCTAAAGCCATGATCCCCGTTGAGATGGCTTGCTAAGTTACAGAGTTTCTCATTATAGCAAGCAGAACAACGAGCTTGCTCGGGCAATAGATCTTGACTTGCTTTAAGAAAGAAGATTGAATGCACGTCTAAGGATGGTCAACTACAAGTAGCGAGCAAAGGCTCATCACAATAAAAGAGTCTGAGGAAGAGCATTCACGGTCGGAGACTGGATACTTAGAAAAATCGAGGTCACTGGTCATCGAGCAGAAAGACGAAAGCTCTCACCTAACTGGGAAGGGCCTTTTCAAGTTACTGGAATAGTTAGAGAATGCATCTACACGCTGCGGACACAGGAAAGCAAAGACTTGAAGCATCCCTGGCACGCAGACCACCTTAAAAAATATTACCATTGAACAAGTACTCAATGCACAAACGGGAAAGACCTTTAGACTTGTTGAGGATCATTATCATTTTCATTAATAAAAAGGCAAGTTCTTTTATTTACAGTTGTTTATATAATTGTTTATTTTTCGTATACAAATTGCTTTCGGATTGCTTGGCAAGATCTGCTTGCAAGCCGAGTAGATGGGGCCTTGCCCGGTCAACTATCCATACACAAGTGTTAGTGGACAAATCGTGTCCTCTAAGCGAGTAAGATAGGGTCATGCCCAATCCACTTACTTGGAAGTCCACAAGTCGGTAGGGTCATGCCCACAAGCTAACGGCTAACTACCTCGGGTTCCTATAGTGATCGAGTAACACTATTAGCCGTTTATCTCAATACCCAAATGATATACTAGCAACAGCTTCGGCGTACAAACAACGAACATGGTCATGCTCGGTTAGCTGGTCGCCGCTCAAAGTTGGGCCATACCCGCTAGGCAGTCATCAGGATGCTCGCCCAAGGGCGATAGGGGCCATGCCCGCTCAAAGCCTTAGCCATAACAAAGCACTCAGTCCGAGTAACGATGAAATCCGAAAGCACAATCACCTAAAGCTGGAAATCTTCAAGAACTATAGTAGAAAGATGCGAGGGTTTTCTCTCACTAAGAACTTGGAAAGGATAAAAGAAAGGAAAGGGAAAAGGCCTCGTTATTTATAGGCCATGGTTTTCAAGGTTTTAAGGGGAAAAAAGGCACCGAAACAACGCCTGCAAAGACGTCTGACGTCACGGGCTGCACGCTCGCATTAAATGTGACGATGTGTTTAGCACACCATTATTTCACTCCACTCACTTACGGTTCACGCGCCCCTATGCCTACTCGCCCTTCTATTCTCCAATGGCAAGCTTCTCCAGCAATCTCCAACTATTTACTCACAAATGTTCCAAAATGTTCCACCGTTTGGCCTTATAACCAAGTCACAATTGACTCAGAAATTACAAGTGTCGGAGCCCGATACAACAACAACAACACCAAGCTTTAGTGATCCCCGCTCCGAGCATGAATACTCGCCAGACAAGGAGCTAGGGGCCACTTATGTGCCCAGCCCAAACCTGATCACGAGCAAAGCACGAAAGTTCATCACGTGCCAATCACGAGCTTGCCGGTAAGGGACCCACCTAGCAAATAGAGCTAGCAAGGTACCGAGCAGAAAACTAGACAATTCCCATCCAGACCTGGATGAGCATAAGCTTTGCCTCCCCAACCAGGGGCCATGTCCAGGAATCTCATTTATCATCATCAGGCTTGTATCATATAGCCGAGCAGAGCCATGCTCACATGGGAAAGTATCGAGTAAGGGAATCTGAAAAACTTGCTCTCAAAGACTGGTCAAAGGTTTCCTTATCCGAGCAGAATACTTACCTTATCTGAACTGGTATTCTCGCGATCAGCCGCCTGTCATGCCTATGATTTCGGAGTTTCTCCCTAAATATACTAGGTAACTATGGAAATGAATTATAAACGGATACTATCATAAACCCTAAACAAGGTACGCACATTTTCTTAAGGCTCAAACCTCTGTCAAATTGCCTTTTAACACACACGATACTTACTCTCACACCGGAGTGGTTTTGCGAGACCAAGCCTTACACTTCTATTAATGTGTTTTTGTGTTCTTAGACAGGTTAAGGAAGCAAATCAAGCCCAAATATCCTACTCATCAATCGGACGGCCCAAGCTAGATTATTGTCACATCATAAATTATATTAAATTCCATAAATTAATTTATTATCAAAAAAATTAGTTGATTGAATTCATTTTACACTTCATATTTTTTTCATTTTATTACTCATTTGTTTCTAAATAATTGTCCTTCTTTTCCTTTTTGTTTGTTCCACATAATTGTCCTCCTTGTTTAAAAAATCATTTTAGGAGAACATTTTTACTACTTTACTTTTACATTTTCTATATATTTTAATTATAGTTACATGCTCAAAAGCATTAAAGAAAAACACACCTTACACCAATATTTATAAGACAGTCAATTAATTTTTTTTTAAACGATGTGTCGGATCAAAGAGAACAATTATTTGAAAACGGGGGGAGTATTATATTTTTTATAATACCTTATGATATAGTAAAATAAAATGTTTGAAGTAGTTAATGTAAATATTTTTATCTATTTTTTTTCATTTGTATGTCTTCTTCTTTTTGTTTCTAAGTTACATTCCATTCTTTCTTTCCTTTCTTGTTCACAAATATCCTTTTTTTTAACTCTTAAAAGAAAACAAAGGCTCCTTAATTGTAAGGGTCAAATATGATCATCCTACTTTATTTATTGTTGTGCCCTTTCTTGGTCCAAAAGCTATGATAAGTAGTTACCATATTTAATATCTTTCTTGGTCTAAAAGCAATGGTAATTAGTTACCATATTTAAAGACTTCCTAAAGCTCTCAAGTGTCCTTATTTATCTTTGACCAAATCTCTTGAAAAGATCATTGGTTTAAATAAAGAAACTAATTATGGAAACTAAATCTCTTATTTCCTAATCTTTGTTTCCTTGGAGATCTTGGTTTGTTTATTGTTTCAGGACTCTTTCAGCTCTAGTATATATAGAAGTGCTGCTTGTGCAGATGATACATACCTTAAGAGACTTAGAGAGAATATCTACAAGAGAGAAAAAGTCGAGAGCTTACTGGAAGAGTCGTTGTAGTTCTAAATGCAAATACATTAGAAGCTACATCAAATATTTGTTTTTCCTAGTTGATAGGAAAGCTCATTTTTTAATCTCACATTTTTTTTACTTCGTTTTTATGAGTTTCCTCTCCAAACTTGTTGTCTTGTGAGAAGGTTTTGGTATTTTGGTGACTTTTACTATTTTCGTTGTAAGACTCATAATCTTTTTAGTGAAATCTTTTTTTGCCATAAGGCTGGATCTACAAGTATTGATTGTAGATTGTTTTGTATTTTTCTATGTCTTATTACTGCTTTATTAAAATAAAGCTTTTCGCTGTTTATTTGATAAGTTATCTTGTCAATGCACTTTTGAATGTAACTGTATTAGAAATTGCATTGACAGTATTCTTCTAATCCAAGGAAAATTGTCTTTGTTAATCCAAAGTTTTTTCATAATGATCATTTTACCTTTGATAGGGAGACCTGGAAAATTCCAGAGGAGAGTTAAAGTTACCATATTGATGTAGAACAAGTGGTCGAGACATATTTGAGCAAGGCTTTAGGGAAGAGTTCGAAGTTCAGGGGGTCCAATGGCAATTTCTAAAAGTTGGTTTGGCGGGTAGTTTTTACAGTTTTCCGTTATGTACTAGTAGAAATCATTTAACGGTTGGTAGAACTTTAACGGAGCATAACTTTCATGTTCGGATGAATTATGGGACCCACCGCATATCAAATCAAAGCTCTTGATGAGATATACAAGACTTAATGAGTCTAACCCATGACAAGTATGTTTTAAGCCCAAAAAACGTTGTTTAAACACTGTTACGGGTCTTGGAAGTTTTTTGGGTTTTTCGTATATTTATATATTTTTTTTCCTTTTAGGGTTTGGTTTATTTAGGGCATATAAATACCCTCTTAAACATTTATTTTGACAGTTTTTGATAATAAATCGAGTTTTCTTATTTTCTTGCTTTGTTCTTGAAAGCCTTAAGCCGTCATAGGCTAGTTTGTTAGGAATTTCTCATGGAAAGAATTCTTGTTGATTGTTTCACTGCATCACATATCTTATGTCATTCTAAACTTGGTTCAAGGAAAAGATGGTAGCCAATATTTTCCTAATGAAGAATTAGCAAACCTTGCAGTAAGTACCCGGATTCATAATGATTTGTTTATTTATCATGATTCATGTTGAAGTAGTTATTTATGAATTTAGATTATGTGTTCTGTTAAGTGAGGCTTAACTCTTTAGTTCAGATATTGTTGGCTTATTCACTTCTTAGTTTTTGCATGGGTTTAATATGTGTTCTGAGGTTAAAATTTATCATGAGTTGAACCGAGTTGAAGTCTGGTCAAGCTTGTCGGTGAGCAATGCATTCATACCAAAGTACAATCCTCATGCATGATATGGAGATGATATAACTTACAATTTTAGTACTGTTTTTTCCTTAATCTATCTCTCTTCTATAAGCGGCTTAAAACAGAGGGAACATAATGTCGATAATATATAATGGCATCCTAATAAGTCCCAGTACTTCAATAGAATTTGGCTATACATGACATGAACCAAAACGGGGGAATGCCTGAAGCATGCTACCGCTCTGCTTATCATGTCAGAATCAACCGCCAATTTCATTTCTTTAATTTGTTTCCTTTGCTTCAGCGTAAAGTTGATCGATATAGTCCTACAGACAAATGTAGCATAAACAAGTTTAGAATGACATAAGATATGGTAACTCTAACTTAACCTACATAAATAATCTCACATGTAGCAATCTAGTTTAAAGCTCAAGAAGCCTTATCATGAAATGATAAAGAACATTAGAGACAGTTTAAATGTGTTTACTTCAAAATGACTAAGTGATAAACAAAGTTGTAAAATAAGCTTGTAGCAAGACAACAACAATTATATTGAGATTACCTAGATAAATTAAATAGGAGGTAGCCATCTAGTTAGCACTAAAAAAACGATATTATGCTTTAAGGATGATTATCACAAATTATGAAATCACCTTGTAGTGCTAAAGCAATTGTTGTCTCTTAAGTTTGAATGTTGGAGTTATCAAATCCCTCTCAATGTCGAATGGAATTGGGTCTAAATAAACTGCTCTTAATATCTCAAAACCTCGGACCTGCGAAGGTGTATTTTAGGTCAGATAAGAACGAGAATAAAGCATGTGATTAAATTACAAAAATGATAGTTTCCATTTACATCCTTTGTTTTGCTAAGCAATGCTATTGAGTTCATCTAATACATATCTCCTGGCCTTCACGCTTTTGCACAATGACCTGAAATCCCCACACTCATTGTTCTTCACTACCTCAATTGCCTTTTTTTTTCAAGGACCACAACACCCACAAGGAAGGATTCAAAATTGTTGTCATACACATATATTTGTCACCAACAAAAAAAATCTCAAAAAAATCATAAACAGGTAGTAGCCTATTGTTTATGTTGTTTTTCATGTTGTTCATGTTGTTTATTGTTTATGTTGATGCCATGTTTTTGTTTCTCTTGAGCATACTCATGCATTAATTACATGTATTTTATTTTGTTAGGATGAATATGCAAATAAATTACACAAAAAACATGGATTAGCCCCTGATGAAAGCATGACCGGAATTGAGGATCCTGATTTGGAGATTTGGCAGGAATGTGTTAGGGGTGTGACGAGGGGTAGGCTCATTGGACGACCTGGTGAAAGGTGGAGTAAAACAGGTGTCTTAAAAGACACCTACACACACATTGCATCTCAAGAGTATTCAAAGAAACTTGAGAGGTTGGAGAAAGACAAAGTGAAATTGTACAAAATTGTGAATAGTCCGAGTAGTTATATTTCAGAGCAGCATAGTTATATAACTTATATTTATGAGAAATGTAGTTATATTTCAGAGATGTCTCGATATATGCAAGACATTTCTGAGAAGTTCGGCATACCAGCTCCTCCTCATTTCATTGTTCACCCCCCTCCTATGCCTCCTACAAATGATGGTTGTTAGTAATTGCGCTTGTGGCACGATTAATTACTTCCGCCACATGGAATATATTGATATTATTATTGGTTAATTAGTTTCCTAATCTGAATGGGTTTGGGATTAACTTAACTTAACCTACAAGAAATAGGGTTTCTTGGTAATAATATAAATAGGGCAACTAAAGGGATAAAACCCTAACACCTAAAAGGAAGAACACGTCTTCTATTGAATAGGCCGCCTCATCTCTCTCTCCTAAATCTATCTAACCAAATACTCCCTCTAGCCTAACCATCAAGAGGCTTGGATTTGCGGTGTGAACCAGTATTGATATTCGTTCTACGTGATATCAATCCGACGAGAGAGACTTGCAGGATATGTTGATCGTGACATACGAAGATCGTAGCTCAAGCGAAATTCTTCCACTTCGCTCAAAGTTCAAGTTCGCACAAGGTAACTCATGATTACTGTTTGATATCGAACTTGTGTGATATATATTTAGATATATCCTTCATTGGTATTAGAGCCTATATGCTTGATTGCTCGTATCGTTATGCCATGAATTGCATGCTTTTGTTTTGGGTTTGTTTAAAACCCGATAACGAACCAAATGAGTTTTATTATTTTATGTGTAAAACAATTTTATTTTCGAGAAAAATTTATATGTCTGAGTTCCCTACGACGAGGCGAACAACATACTAAATTCTCATTGAATTCCGTTGGGTATTTTTCAAAATATCGCAAACCCAAGTTTTGTTGAAAATTATTTTTTTTGGAAACTTTGCATGCTCTTATGACCTGTTTATATTATGTAAAACCGTGTTTTTATGGTTTTTACTTGTAGTACTCCGCGAGAGCTTTCCAACGACATATTATATGCGTAAGTTGGACTTAAAATGAACGTTTTACGGCCTCGCGAAGTTGGCTCGCGGATCACGTTCGCGAATCGATTTTTAGGGTTGAAAAATTGACGTCCTACAAACCCCACTCTCGGCCTCGATGTAGTGCCTTTTGTGGCATTCCTTTCGATGTAAAAAGTACATGATTGGAAAGTACTCGGCGAGACGAAACCAACGCCACCGTACGTGACTTCATCAGAGCAGCGAAAGGCGACGTGTGGAGCCCACTCTCCAGCTGGGTGCGTGGGAAGGCGGAGAAGAAGACCAGTCAACTGTTGACTAGCCAATTGTCAAACAGTTGACTGATGACGTGTGTAGACACCCCAATTTCGTACCCCTGATATGTGACATGACATAAGATATCAAGACCTGTTAAAACATTAACAAATGTCAAGTTACAGGGTCAAAAGTGCAAAAGAACAAAGCAGGATGCGCAAAAGGACGAATTGCAGGGACTAAAGTGTTCAAAAATTGCAAACTTTGAATAGTGGGCGTGGCTCCCATAATATTTGGGCATGGCGCCCAAAATGGAGGAGGGTGGCGCCCAATTTTCCTCCTCTGCCACTGTTCATCAAATAGTTGCCGCATAATGCAACTTTCACAAATACACACCTTGATGCCAGAGAAGAAAATTTATTTCCTGCGATGTCCCTGATTTCTCCTATAAATAGAGGCTCCCGGCTTCTCGCAACAGCACATTTTCTTTCGACAAGCTTCTCCGCGTTAATGTTACGCTAGAGAAATAGAGAGCAGTGTGAGATAGTGAGTGATCACCTCAAAAAGCCTCGAAACCCTGCCAAACCTCCGCCAAACACAAAACCAACCGATAGGAGTGAACCTTAGCCCCCCCAGCTAGGTATCCACCCTTTTTCCCCGGTCCAAAAATCGTGGAAAGAGCAGTTGCTCTGCCCGATTTAAAGGCCAAATTAGCCGAGAAATAAGCCGTTATTCTCCCTACCTCAAGCCAACAAACAACCAAACACAAACAGCTTACTCTGCCCAAATCCCTAGGCCAAAAATAACTTTCAGAAGCAGTCACGCTGCCCAAATTCACACAACACACAACACACAACAACAACAACAACAACAACAACAACAAAGACTGTCTCTCTCTCCGAGGGACAGAGCGAGCACACCCTAGGCTGTCTGTAAGTTTTATTTTAAAAAGTCTTTCATTTTGTAAAAGTATTATTTCCAATCCGGCCCAATGTAGATATATAAGCAGTTATGCTGCCCGGATTTAGTTAGGAAATAATACTAAATGTAGCCGTTATTATGGCCAAATGTTTTCAGATGTATTTGTAATTATTTGCTTTATGTATTCATTAAAGTCTTTATTAGTAAAAGTATTATTTCCAATCCGGTCCAATGTAAATATATAAGCGCTTATCTTTGGATTTAGTTAGGAAATAATACTAAATGTAGTCGTTACTATGGCCAAATATTTTCAAGTATATTTATAATTGTTTGTAAAAGAGACTATTGCAAGTCCGTAAATAATATAGATGTAATGGATGTATTTGTAGGCAGTTAATGCTTTGTTTATCTGTTAAATTAATATAACAAAAAGCATACTTTAGCCAAAAACCGTTTTGAGACCGAAAGGGCGAATTGGGTGCCTAGCACCTTCCCAACTCGTAGCTTAGCCTCCGAACCCGTTTTTATTATCTCTGGTTTTCTTTTTCTGGTTTTCCTTTATTTTTTCCTTAAAATAAAGATGGCGACTCTAAAACATATTGGATCCACTGGAGCCTCGCAACATCTTTCTTTGCACTTTCATGTTCTCCCCTAAAAAAGGGAGAATGAGAATGGAAATGTGATGTATTCCTATGTCCTGGTATCCCCTAAACAAGGGATAACTTGACGTAGAAAAGCCAAAGCACCCATAGTGATCCGAGATAGGCCATAAGGCTATTTTCATAAAATCCATAGTGGGGGCGCTGCAACATTCCTTCCTTGCACTTTCACATTTTCCCCTAAACAAGGAAGAATGTGAATAGAAGGGTGATGCATTCCTATATCCTGGTATCCCCTAAAAAAGGGATAACTTGACATAGAAAACCCAAAGCTCTCATATTGGATCAAAATCCACTAAAGGCAACCGAGGCGCATTCCAACGCTATTCGACAAAGACTCCTCCCGCACTTTTGATTTCGTCCCTCCCCTAAACAAGGGAGGGTGGAACGAGGAGCAAGTGGATGTCACCGCATCCGCACGCGCACCCCTATCCAAGGGCGCGGGCAGCACCCATTCCCTGAACCCACCCAAGGCGACTCTGGGAGATCGTTTTTATTTTAAGAAATAAAAATGGAGGCTAGACTTCAAGAACCAAAACTTTTTTTTTTTTGTTTCTGGCTAAAGTATGTTTGTTATATTAATTTAAACAGTTGAATATTGCGTTCCTTTAACATCCGTATCTATATTTGTGGATATGATCCTCCATCTTGCAGCAGTTTCATTTCAAATATTGTTACGGATATACTTGAAAATATTCGTATTTTTCAAACAAAAATTCAAAAAAAAACAATATATATATATATATATATATATATATATATATATATATATATATATATATATATATATATGTTATTTTTATTTATATATATATGCAATATTTTATGTGCAATAATTTCCGGGCAGCACAACAAAAGGGCCGGGGCTTTATTTTTAAAATCTCTTCATTTTCGACCTTATATATTATTCTATTATGCTTTATTTCCATTCTGCAAAATATATACATATATGCATTCATTCTGTCATTTTATTTTGGAGATTATGACTCATTTATAATTAATAGAAATAGATAGATTCCCCGCTTTTCTTTCTATTTCTTGATGGTATGCTTGCTTGCTTGCGTTCAAACTAAAAAGCCGAGAAAATCCATATATAACAGCAAGACAGGCCATATCTGTTTCATTTTCTATTTCTATATCTAAAAAAAAAAACTTTTTTTTGCTTTTTAGATACCGCACACACGCGCACATGCATATAAATATATTCCAAACTGCTACCCTACACCATGGCCAGCCTACCCCCTGCATAAACCAACGTTAGACTGCATATAGATTTTCTGGACACTTCAAAGACCGACCGGTTTTTGCATTTTAAATTGTGGGTCAGCCCCAGTCAAAAAAAATGTGTGCACAAGTCAAAAAAAAATGTGTGCAAGTCAAAAAAAAATTGTGCAAGTCAAAAAAAAATACACTGGGGCTGATTTATTATTTTCTAATGCTCGACCTAGACCATTTCGAATGGTGGATCCCTGAAGAGTATAGGCCCTTCGCCTCGATCATCCGATCTCTGGGAGTCGAAAGGCGTGTGGAATACGTTGGTCCTATACTGCGGAGAAAGAATCCACTGCTCGAGAAAAGTCCCGAGATCACAAAATTAAGGTGTGCTTATTCGGTCAATTGTAGGGAAAATAATAAATAATAAAATATACTAATAAAGGCACAATGTGCTCCAAGCCCAGAAAGCTTTCAGCCAACCTATGATACCTCGAAACCCATTTTCCTCAGAAATCTGGCCCAAATCTGGAAAGGCAGAGATAGTACTAGCCGGTTGGTACGGGAAAGTAGTGCGTAAATCGTAACGAGGGTATCATTATCGATCGACAAGGCGAATCAGTTTAAAGGAAACAGATCCAAGCAAGATGGCAACATGAGCATCGACATGGGTACGCATTCGGGGCTCCGTGATATGCTCCGACTCCAACAATGCAGAATGGTTAGATCAAAAGTTGGGTGCAGCGATGAGCCAAATAGCTAGCCTGGTGCAAAGTTTGAAATCCAGTGGTGAGGTAATCTCTTCCCCTGCAGTCCCACAAGAGGCATCAACCTCACATATGCCTCCAAACCCAAACCCTCAGCCAAACACTAACCCACCAAACACTGCCATCACTCAAAATCCTAACCCTCCACCAACTCCCCACTACCCAAATATCAGCCCTTACCCGTCCTATCCTGCATATCCTTCCCCAAGCACCAAAATTCCCCAAAGCCCAAATGACCTCCCTTTTCCCATAACCAACCCACTCCAAAACAGCCCACATATGGACTCACAAAGTTATAACCCGCCAGGTCAAGTTACCACTTATTTACCTTATAATGATCCTGGCCGCCTAGCCGAAACCATCCAAAATCCACCTACCCAAAATCCACCAGCCCAAAATCCGTATCCAGCCCAGAATCCACCAGCCCAAAACCCTTACTAGACACCGCAGCCAAAAATTAACCCAGCCTTCCCTAATCCAGCCAGTATATACCAAAATCCAACTCCCCCAGCCACCAAAGTAGAGGCCGACCTGGAAAATATAAAGGCCATGGTACTCAAGCTTCTCAACAAAGGGGAATTTTCTACACGGCACCGACATTACAACTGCGGCGAAGATTGCCTCTCAAATTCAAAATGCCCGACATAGAAAAAATTTGATGGGACCGGATGCCCTATATCCCACTTAAAATCTTATTCCACCGGCATGCAATCAAGGGAGCTAGCTTTGAGGCTATGGCTTCCAATTTTCACCTCACCCTAATAGGGGCTGCCAAACAATGGCTAATGTTGTCTGATAGCAGCACCATGAATACTTGGGATCAGATAGCTGAAGGGTTCCTTGAAAGATATAAAGACAACACCGACCCTCAAAATAGAAGGGACCTTGAGTCATGCGCCCGAGAAAAAAGAGACATCCGTGGCCGAAGTTCGCGGTCAGTGGAAAAGAAAGTTGGCCTGCACTTTTGACAGTCCCGATCCAAAGAGTCATGCGGATTGTTCATCAAAAACCTCCACCCCATATACCGAGCACATGCGGTATCTCCTTACAAAGAACTTTAAAGAAGTAGTGGAGATAGGAGCCCGTATTGATGACGATATACCTGACAGACAATTACAAGTCAATACGCCTCCTGCCTCTTTTCGTTACTCTAAAGGGAAGACAGCTGCAGCCACACCCGCACCAACCGTCAATATGGTAGGGAATGCATCAACCACTTTTCCTACCCAAAGTTATGGCACTGTTCCATGGTCTTATGGAGCGGACAGGTCTGTCAAATCGGAGGAATAATGGCCCGAATGTAAATTTCGTAAATCGAACCGCCATTATGATGCACCGCAAGCCTCCCGCCTAATCTCGCAGGGCTAATGGCACAAGGAGTGTTAAAGCCTATGGAAAATTATAAGCCACTGCACTCCCCGCCCAGACTCGAATCATTCCCAAGCATTATGAATATCATCGCCGCAGCCGCAGGGCCACCTCACCGATAAATGTTATCCTCGCTTCAAAGATGCTATCCAGGATCTTATAGATGACAAGGTTATTGAAAAGCCTCTTCCCAGACCAAATATAATCAATAACCCTTTACCTCAAATCAACATGATTGAGGTTTGTGAAAACTTCCTAGACATGATAGGCAGAGGTACTGATTACGAGAAGCTCCCTGCTGAGTTTGAGTCCGTTTCTAATAAGCCTCTGCAGAACTAGTATACTACGACCAGCCCGCTACTGGACGCCCGCAGATCTGGTGGACCGCTTCAGATATATTATCCCTATTCATTTCCCTATATTTACGGATTGGTCATCTACCGATCCGCTCCCTAATAATGAGGATCTCAAACCCCAGGTCCTCAATAATGTAATAAACCCTGTACTGTGTGCTTTTAATAATAATCTAAATGTCTTTGCTTATTTCTTAGTTGCACCTATATTAAAAGACGCATTAAATCATTATAATAATGAGTCATTTAATAGGACCCAACAAAAAAAAAAAAAGAATTATTTGCTTGAGCTTGTAAAGTCGGGCGAGCACTGTGTGAACAGCATCATTCATCAACTGAAGACTTACCCACTATCAATCTGGGGCTAGACAATGAAATCAAAGGAATCAAAATCGGCAACTACCTGCAAGGTTCTGAAAAGGATAACATTCATGGATCTCCTCAAAGAGTTCGTGGACATGTTTACCTGAAGATGTGTCACGGGTAGACCCAGCCATAGTCAAATATCGGATCCCCATATATCCGGATGCCCAGTCAATCAGACAAAAGCTTCACCGCATCAAGCCGGAACGGTCACTACAAGTTAAAAAAAAAGGGGGGGAAATCATGAAACAGTCGCACATCAACTTCATTCGGGTAGTGAAAAAAAAAAGAGGTGGTAAAAAAAAAAGGAAAATAACCCGATCTGGCTGTCCAATGTAGTGACCATTCCCAAACCCAACAAGTTTTTTTATCAACAAAGATGTCGGGCCATAGTCAAATCAAAGGTAGCAGGAGACCAAGAAAGGACCTCATTCACCACCCCTCGGGGACTATCTATCATGTCATGTCGCCTGGGCCAAAAAATGCTGGGGCTACTCATCAAAAGGTTGCTACCACTCTCTTCCACGATGTGCCGTATATTGTCAAAAAGATTCGATCAGGAGGTGTCATATTCCTCGCAAGCCAGGAAAAAGAAGACTTTGTTCAGCCCTCCAATCTCAACGAGCTTCAAAGGTATTATGCTTGAGACACCCTATCCGGCAAGTGCTTCCCTCTCCAGTTCGCTAGGCTGAAAACCCGAAAGGGCGGCCTAGGCAAAAATTAGAGCAAATAAAAAAAATAAGGAGAAATAAGGGCTCGCTAGGCTGAAAACCCGAAAGGGCGACCTAGGCAAAATTAGAGCAAGTAAAAAAAATAAAAATAAATAAAGGCTCTCTAGGTTGAAAACCCGAAAGGGCGGCTTAGGCAAAAGTTAGAGCCAAATAATATATATATATATATATATATATATATCATGAGAATAAGGAGATGGAAAACACTCTTTGAAACCTCAGCATCCTACCTCTAGTCTTCGGCGTGCAAGTGGGCTCGACTGACAAAAGAAAAAGAAAAATCACGACAGGAAGCTCGCAATCAAAACACTAAAATATAAAATTTTCGGGTCCTAAGGTGCAACTTAGGAATAATTGCTAAAGAAATTTAGATTATACATTAATTGCCTGTACATATCTATTATTGCCTATACCCCCTTTGTTTCCCCCAGAAACTATCCCTTCTTTTGCAGCTTAAGCCCCAAGGTGGTCCATCAGTACATGCGACGTCAAATAAATATGCTTCTTCGCAAGGCCGCGAGAAAAGGCTCAGTCTCATCAGAATGAGAAGCACCAGAAGTGACCTCGTCCTAATCATCATCTGCGTTGCCATTGTCTCAAAACAGCCGGATGACTTGGATTCCGCCCATTCACTACTGCTCTGTCTGACTGTGAAGAAAAATGCAAGGGGTTGTGAGAATAGTCTTATGCCAAGTATAGCCCTGCAACAAATATATGGCCAAGAACAGGAGGAGGTATCTGCCTTTTCTTCTCCCCGCACATCATTAAAAAAAATAAAAAGGAAAGCATGTTCAAACCTGAAGGTATATTCCTTTAAAATCCATTTTGGAGAAACAGCGTGCCATTAGCTGTTAGGTCGGTATAGCTTTGCTTTGTGCGTGCGTTTTGAGTCTGCATGTGTTTTTATTTATTTATTTTGCATCATATAAAATTAGATTGCATTGTAAATGTTTGTACATGTTCTTTTTTTCAAAAAAAAAAAACAAAACAAAACAAAACAAAAAAACAAAACAAAAAACAAAAAAAATTTGTATTGTTTTGCATATAGATAAACATTTTTGCATTTTAGGCATTGTAAAAATGCATTTTGCATCTTAAAAGATATGTACTGCATTTTGCATTATTGCATGCATGATAGAATAGAGAATATTCATGCATCATGTTAATAAACATCTCATAATTCTTAGGCATCACATTTGCATTAAATAAAGTAGTACATGCATCCAGCATTTGCATTTATTATCCGATAAGTGCATTGAGGGTGCGCTAAAAAGAAAATAAATGCCCCAATCATGAAAATAAATATTCCCATGGCATTCACTATATCCTGCGGCAAAGATAAGCATGCATCATGTAGCCACATCTGCATTTATAGTATAAATCATGCATAGTAAGGTCAAGTAGTGACCACTAGTTTAATCATGCATCGCAAAAATAAATCATATAAATTTCATGCATCATTACTTAATTGCATAATTTAGCCATAAATAAGACATGCATAAGCATTAATAATAAAGTTAGGAATGCTTCAAAAGTGCCAAACGGTGTCAAAATCTACCAGATCAGAAGTATTTCCAGGCAGACAAAAAAAAAAAGAGACAAAAAAATAAGGTAATAAGCATGCAAATAAAGAAAAAGTGGCAGGCATGCAGAAAAAAAAAAGACAAAAAACAAAAATCAAAAAATCAAAAAACAAAAAAAATCGGGAGAGGGAAAATGCATGTACAAGATGGAAAATTTTCAGGTACATGCAACAAGAAGAAATCCGGCGTCAGAAGAAGAAATTTTCGGTTGAAGCTAGAGAATGGAGCGAAAAGAAAACAAAGAAAAAGAAAAAGATGATTCCAAATGATACCAAGTGATGCTTTGCGCAAGAAGAAAGAAAGCTTCGACCAAAGTTAGAACGAGCAAAAAAAATGCAAAGATCAAGAAAAAGTTTCCCTAAAGTCGAAAACAAAGCGGACAGTGGAAAATATTTTCCAAATAAGGTTGGAGCAGTGATGAAAAAGAAAATCCCAAAGAAAGTGCAAAGAACAAACAACAGAAAGTAGCAAGTTTACAAAGCAACATCAGCAGCAATTTGCTGCATGGACACGACAAAGGTAAAGGAAAAGAAGGTATTTCCTTTTTAACAGTGCATTTGTATAATGTTTGGAAACTTTCCTTTAAGGGGTACACAGCCCCGGATTGATAGGGAAAGGTCTCGTTCTCCGTTGAAGGCTGAATTCCTAAGGAGGCAATGCATTCCATACATTTTGGCTATGTGGAAAACTTTCCTTTAAGGGGTACACAGCCCCGGATTTATAGGGAAAGGTCTTGTTCTCCAGTAGAGGCTGAGTTCCTAGGAAACAATTCAATCCGCATAGCTACGCATCGAACCACGCTTGGTCCGATTCCTGGCTAAGGATACGTGAGGCGCCTATCTCGGTGAGACACAACCAAACACAAAGACATTATTTACCTTTGCAGGCACTCATTTGATAAAGCTTTGCATAAAGACTTTCTCATTTAACATCGCAGCACTTGCACCACCGTAACACTTGCACCGCAGGACTTGATCCCCGGCTTGAGGCCGAACTACGTTTGGTCTGATTCCTTTTATAAAGGGATACGTAGGCAGCCTACATTAGTAGGTCCGACCATCAAAGCATTCAATTTACATATCTACTTAAAAACTGCGATAACCTGCTATAACTGACTAAAAATGTCTCGGATATAGAGGTTTGATAAATTGTTGCATTATAATCGCTACTGGCCGTGATCTTTCTCCCTCGTTTCGTAATTGAGCGAAATTGGAGAGTCTATTCTTATCAACGATGTTCGCCTACTCGCAGCTACGGGTTACCCGTAGACTCCATCGCTGAGGGGCTCAGACACCCCATTTCACTCCTGTATGTGACATGACATAAGATATCAAGACCTGTTAAAACATTAACAAATGTCAAGTTACAGGGTCAAAAGTGCAAAAGAACAAAGCAGGATGCGCAAAAGGACGAATTGCAGGGACTAAAGTGTTCAAAAATTGCAAACTTTGAATAGTGGGCGTGGCTCCCATAATATTTGGGCATGGCGCCCAAAATGGAGGAGGGTGGCGCCCAATTTTCCTCCTCTGCCACTGTTCATCAAATAGTTGCCGCATAATGCAACTTTCTTAGTGCGCTTATACACCCGGTTGATGCCAGAGAGAAAATTTATTTCCTCGCGATGTCCCCGATTTCTCCTATAAATAGAGGCTCCCGCCGCAAAGACATTTTTCGACAAGCTTCTCCGCTTAAGTAACGTTACGCTGGAGAAATAGAGAGCGGTGTGAGATAGTGAGTGATCACCTCAAAAAGCCTCGAAACCCTGCCAAACCTCCGCCAAACACAAAACCAACCGATAGGAGTGAACCTTAACCCCCCAGCTAGGTATCCACCCTTTTTCCCCGGTCCAAAAATCGTGGAAAGAGCAGCTTGCTTTCGCCTGATTTAAAAGGCCAAATCAGCGAAATAAGCCGTTATTCTCGCCTCGATTTCCTACCTCAAGCCAACAAACAACCAAACACAAACAGCATTACTCGCCCAAATCCCTAGGCCAAATGTAACTTTCGGAAATACGCCCCCAAATTCACACAACACACAACACACAACAACAACAACAACAACAAAGACTCTCTCTCTCCGAGGGACAGAGCGAGCACACCCTAGGCTGTCTGTAAGTTTTATTTTAAAAGTCTTTCATTTTGTAAAAGTATTATTTCCAATCCGGCCCAATGTAGATATATAAGCAGTTGTGCTGCCCGGATTTAGATAGGAAATAATACTAAATGTAGCTGTTATTATGGCCAAATGTTTTCAGATGTATTTGTAATTATTTGCTTTATGTATTCATTAAAGTCTTTATTTGTAAAAGTATTATTTCCAATCCGGTCCAATGTAAATATATAAGCAGTTATGCTGCCCGGATTTAGTTATGAAATAATACTAAATGTAGCCGTTACTATGGCCAAATATTTTCAAGTATATTTATAATTGTTTGTAAAAGAGACTATTGCAAGTCCGTAAATAATATAGATGGAATGGATGTATTTGTAGGCAGTTAATGCTTTGTTTATCTGTTAAATTAATATAACAAAAAGCATACTTTAGCCAAAAACTGTTATGAGACCGAAAGGGCGAGTTGGGTGCCTAAGACCTTCCCAACTCGTAACTTAGCCTCCGAACCCGTTTTTATTATCTCTGGTTTTCTTTTTCTGGTTTTGCTTTATTTTTTCCTTAAAATAAAGATGGCGACTCTAAAACATCTTGGATCCAGTGGGGCCTCGCAACATCTTTCTTTGCACTTTCATGTTCTCCCCTAAAAAAGGGAGAATGAGAATGGAAAGGTGATGTATTCCTATGTCCTGGTATCCCCTAAACAAGGGATAACTTGACGTAGAAAACCCAAAGCACCCATAGTGATCCGAGATAGGCCATAAGGCTATTTTCATAAAATCCATAGTGGGGGCGCCGCAACATTCCTTCCTTGCACTTTCACGTTTTCCCCTAAACAAGGGAGAATGTGAAAAGAAGGGTGATGCATTCCTATATCCTGGTATCCCCTAAAAAAGGGATAACTTGACATAGAAAACCCAAAGCTCCCATATTGGATCAAAATCCACTAAAGGCAACCGAGGCGCATTCCAACGCGCTATTCCGACAGCACTCCTCCCGTACTATTGATTTCGTCCTCCCCTAAACAAGGGAGGGTGGAACGGGAGCATTGGATGTCACCGCATCTGAACGTACGCGCACCCCTATCCAAGGGCGCGCGGGGCGCGGGAGCACCCATTCCCGGGAACCCACAACGTGTCATGCCACATCACCTGTCACGTTACCTGCCACGTCAGCAGTGGGACGCACTCCGATGACTCAGTTTTGATGATGTCATCATGACGTTAGCCTTGCCACGTCATCTGTGACGTTAGCCCTGCGCAGTCAGCTACTACGTCATCACTGACGTCAGCCCTACGTCAAGTTAGCCTGTCCCAGGAAGCCCACACGCGCAGGTGGCGCGTGCGGCGTCTGTGGTGCTTCGTTTTTGAAACGGCTGGTGCGTCTAGACGTATTTTGGCCTTCTGAGTCCAATGGTGGCCTCTGTTTTGATCAATTCAGTCTGGATATATTTGTTTTTTATTTTTCAGTGTATAAAAACATGTTTTTTTATTTTTTAAAAATTCAAAAATAATATCCAGGGGCTGTTTTGTCATTTTGTGACTGTTTAGGGCTATTTGGGACTGTTCTGAAATTTTTTAAAATTCTTTGTGAATTTTAAACTATTTTTAAGTCATTTTTAGCATAATTAATTGTCGTTTTGGGCTCTAAAATTACGATTTGGACTATACGAGACCCAATATTTTTTTTATTTTCAGTAGTGAAAATAATTATGTACATGATATGTGCTTGATGGATTTGATCTATCTTATTTCTTTTGTTTAAACTATCAATTTATGAATATTTTCACGTTGTGCATACTTTGGTTGTGATTACGAGCCTCGTGGATTTTCCCTCCTTACGTGTATGATGTGATTATATTTAGTAATTTGTTTTTTAGAACAAAAGTGAATCAATATATATATATATATATATATATATATATATATATATATATATATATATATATATGCTTATGTTTTATTTTTGAAATAAATTGTAGTGAAATGACTTCTAAGAATGTAATCACTGACCATAACAAGGGTGAGAAATTGGATGGCACAAACTATAGTGTTTGGCAAAGAAAAATCATGTATTTGCTAAATAAGCAAGAGGTTCTTAAGAACTTAGATACCGTGATAACTAAACCAGAGTTGGGTAATTCTACCCTAGCTCAAAATCGCAAAGATGAGCTTGTGGCTAAGTGCTATGATACGAGTCGCACAATAAGTGTTGCAACTTGTGACCTTTCTCCGGTTTCCCTTGAGGGTCCACGCAAGCCATGTGGGCAACGTAAGAAACAAGTTAAAGGAATGTAAGTTCAGAAACAAGTTAAGTAAGATCACTAAACACCGTAGATGCAAACAGAATATTGCTAAGCAGAAGTGCTACAACTGTGGTACCTTGGGTCATTTAGCTCGAACTTGTGATCTTGAGCCCAATAAGGTATCTCTTAATTCTATCTCACATTGACTCTTCATGAAGTTCTTTATGCACCTGGAATTCGACATAATCTATTATCAGTAGTACAATTGCTAGGACATGGATATTTATTTAATTTTAGTGATGATCACTTGGATATTTGTTTTGGTGATGAGATTTTGGGACATGATTTTTTGTCAGATAATTTCTTTAAATTAGATTTGTTGGATTCCCATAATTCTTCTGTTAATTCTTCTTCTTGTATGGTTTATGATAATTCTAATTCTGAGTTATGGCATGCTAGACTTGGACATATAGGAAAAGATAGGATGACTAGATTGGCTAGAGAAATCCTATTAGGGTCTCTCAGCAAAATCAACCTACCCTTGTGTGAATCTTGTTTGGCAGGAAAAGCTTGCCGAAAGCCTTTTGGTAAGGCAAAAAGAGCCACACATCCATTAGAGTTAGTCCATTTAGACATTTGCGAACCAATGAATGTTAAGGCACGCCATGGAGCTTTCTATTTTCTTACTTTTATCGATGACTACACACGCTATGGTTATGTTTACCTTATTTCTCACCGTGACGAAGCTCTCAAGTGTTTAAGTGCTTTCTTGCAAAGTTTGAGAATCAAAAGGATAAAAGCTTAAAAACTTTTAGAACTGACCGGGGTCGTGAGTATTTATCTAATCAATTTAAAGAATTGTGTGAGAAAAAGGGAATACGACGACAGTTGACAATTCCTAGAACTCCGCAGCAAAATGGTGTTGCAGAACGAAGGAATCGAACATTGTTGGAAATGGTTAGGTCAATGATGGCACAGGCCAACCTCCCAATTTCGTTTTGGGGGGATACGCTAATGACTGCCGCCTACATACTTAACCGAGTGCCTTCTAAGTCAGTTCCCACACACCCTTATGAACTTTGGAAAGGTGAGAAGCCTAAATTAGGGCATCTTCATCCTTGGGGTTGTGGAGGTTATGTCCATAATACCTCCAATAAGTTTGGAAAACTAGGCCCTAGAGGAAACAAGTGTGTTTTCATAAGGTATTCAGATACCTCAAAGGGTTATGTTATGTACGGTGGAAAACCTGACATAGGAATGACTGAAACAGAGTCGCGCAATGTTGATTTCATTGAGAATGATTTCCCACAGATAGGTGAAATTAGGAAAGACTTTGAACTTTTTGAGATGGAAGAAGAACATATGACATCTTTTGGCGAAGGTGGGGAATTGCCTCAACCTAATCCTACTGTACAACATGAGGTTGAGCCTATGGAAGTCGCCAATGAGAGTCAAGGTGATCTTCATCCGAGTGGGAGTACGAATTCTAGTGGGAGTCCGATACTAGAGCGAAAAAGTAAACGTGGAAATATACCTCGTCGTCAATTCGCGATCGAAAAGGAATCATTCTAATTACTTCTTACAATTCTAGTGAGCCTACATCGTTCAAAGAAGCTCTTTCTTTACCTATAACAATGAATTGATGACTGCAATAGAAGATGAAATTTCCTCTATGAAAAAGAATCAGGTTTGGGAGTTAGTTGATCTTCCGCAAGGTCGCAAGACTATTAGAAACAAATGGGTTTTCAAAGTCAATCGAAAGACAGATGGATCAATTGACAAATATAAGGCATGTTTTGTGGCGAAAGGCTTTACCCAAAGAGATGGTTTAGACTATGAGGAGACATTCTTCCCTGTGGTGAGATTTTCCTTTGTTCGCCTAATCCTAGCGATAGTAGCGCACATGGATCTAGAACTTTATCAAATGGATGTTAAAACTGTTTTTCTCAATGGAGAATTAGATGAAGAGATCTATATGACTCAACCAGAGGGTTTTGAAGTCAAGGGACAAGAGCGCAAAGTGTGCCGACATAAACGTTCCATCTACGGTCTCAAACAATCATCTAGACAGTGGTACATTCGCTTTCATCAAGCGATAACCTCAATTGACTTTGTGATGATTGAGGAAGACCATTGTGTGTATGTTAAATGATCCAAGAAAAAGATAATGATTATGTCATTATATGTTGATGACATCCTATTAGCTGGGAATGATATGCAGATGATAAATGCCACTAAAGAGTGGTTGTCTGCGCTTTTTGATATGACAGACTTGGGTGAGGCAAGCTATGTGCTTGGAGTAAAAGTCATTAGGGATCGTTCGAAAAGATTTCTCGGTTTGTCTCAGGAGACTTACATTAAGAAAGTTATCGAACGATTTGGCATGACTAACTCAAAACCCGTTGTCACTCCAATGGAAAAAGGATGTGTCCTTAGTACAAACCAATGCCCTAAGAATGAAGAAGAGAAGAAGAAAATGTCTACGACTCCATATGCGAATGCGGTACAAAGCTTGATGTATGCTATGGTGTGTACTCGACCTGACCTATGCTTTGCAGTTGGGATGTTGAGTTGATTCCAAAGTAATCATGGACCTCAACACTGGATGGCAGTGAAGAGGTTTCTGCATTACTTGGTGGGAACCACAAATTTAACCCTATGTTACCAAGGTGGGGATTTGAGCTTGAAAGGTTTCACTGACGCGGATTGGCCTGGAGATGTAAATGGTTATAAATCTACTTCGGGCTACGCTTTCCTCCTTAGTGGTGGAGCTATCTCTTGGAGTAACAAGCGACAGACTAGCACCACCTTATCTACGATGGAGTTAGAGTACATGGTTTGCTCAGCTACGGTTTAAGAAGCTGTGTGGTTGAGGAGTTTTCTTCAACATCTTGATGTTACGACGCATGTGGATCGTCCTGTAGTCATTGCTTGTGATAGCATGGCTGCTTTAGGTTACACTAAAGATCCCAAGTATCATGGGAAGACAAAGCACATTAACATCAAGTATCATTTAACTAGAGACATGGTTGTAGAAAAGAAAGTTGTTCTAGAATATATTCCTACTAGAAGCATGTTGGCTGACCCTATGACTAAGCCTCTAGCTAGAGAGATCTTTCAGGATCATATGTTGGGTCTAGGGTTTCATAGGATTTGACATTTATTCTGAGAGCCCTTTTGTTGACATTTGATTATTATTTTTTCATTATCGTTTGAATAAATTGCAGTTTCATTTTATTCCTTTTATATGTTAATTGGATATTTTAATATGAAATTACGTAGCATATATATTTTGATTAAAAATATGTCGTGGATATTGAATTGGCCCTCTCACACGGGTAATTCACCTTGTCGCTAGGTGGGCGAACAAGTTGAGATAGTAAAAGTCTTTGGCACCTACGAAGGGAGGTACGCAAATGACATTACATTTATCGCCTTGGCATACGGCCAAGATGAGACCTTTTATAAAGGTCGACTTTATATCCCAAGGAAAAGTCAGAATGTGAGATCTTAAAAGGAACACTAGAAGAGTGACTACTTTTAAGTACTCGGGTTAGACGCCAGAAGGGCGGCTAGACTAAGGTTCGTATGACGTTTGAGCATGACATGCCTACTTCGTGTGGAGTTCCGTCATAGCATACACTTCATACTGTATGTGACTATAATGCGACTTAAGAAAGTGATCGAATGATCCCTACTTCATCACTGTGTGAGTTCTAGTGATCAAATCCAGGTCACGATTATACCATATGTGACTTAGAACTATATCATGAACTTGGACGTTGATCATGCTACTTTGGCATGCCGACTAACGGGCTATGCACATACAGTCCTACGGAGCATTGCTGGGAAAACAGTTAACCAAGAGTGATTGATATGAGTGTCTAAGGAAGATAGTATGATATGCATCTCTATTTTTGTGTTTCAATGTCATGGCGATCATATTGAACATACTGTTCAAGAGATTGATCTTGATACACAAATATATTAAGTTTTAAGCACCGCTCTTGAGGGATTGAGGATGCTTAAATTGATGCATATATACGGTCTGGGGTATAGACGAGTTTTGTTTTCTAACGAGGACATTCAATGTTGGTCAGATGGTGATTTGATATAGCGCTCCACCTTTTATCTTTCTCGTCATGTCGCACGCTTCACTTCCAGTATGAAGAGGTAGTGTTTAACGGGTTTTGATGATACGATATGGTTAAAGAGGTGAGTCTATGTGTGCGAGTGGGAGATGTTAGTAATTGGGCTTGTGGCCCGATTAATTACTTCCGCCCACATGGAATATATTTATATTATTATTGGTTAATTAGTTTCCTAATCCGAATGGGTTTGGGATTAACTTAACTTAACCTACAAGAAATAAGGTTTCTTGGTAATAATATAAATAGGGCAACTAAACGGATAAAACCCTAACACCTAAAAGGAAGAACATGTCTTCTATTGAATAGGTCGTCCCTCTCTCTCTCCTAAATCTATCTCACCAAATACTCCCTCTAGCCTAACCATCAAGAGGCTTGGATTTACGGTGTGAACCAGTATTGATATTCGTGCTACGTGATATCAATCCGACGAGAGAGACTTGCATGATTCGTTGATCGTGACATACGAAGATCGTAGCTCAAGCGAAATTCTTCCGCTTCGCTCAAAGTTCAAGTTCACACAAGATAACTCATGATTACTGTTTGATATCGAACTTGTGTGATATGTGTTTAGATATATCCTTCAATGGTGATTCAGTTGATGCTGCTTTAGGTGTTCCAGATGGTCCGATGGTCCTTCATCTTCTCGTGGTTGTGATGATTTTGACACTAAATATAATGGTGATAATGATGATGAATCCGAGTCTGATGATGATTGATTTTTCTGAGTTATTTTCTCTTGATTAAGTCATGTACTGCTTGATACGTAAATTTAGATTTTAAGCTAACTTTTTTTTAGATTATTAAGGGTAGCTACGAGTATTTTGATGTTGACTTATTGAATAACATATTTTTCTAGATGAGGTTATATGACATAATTCTTTAATATGAAATATTATGAGTCTCTTAATTTTAAATATTTTGAATATTTTTGGTATATAAATGTGGTACAAATTTATAAAAATGATTGATATCGAGCTAGGTAGGGAAAAATCAATTGTGTTAAAGTGATGGTGAATGCTATCACATTTTATAGGGTATTAGATTGTAGAAGCCATTGCTTAATATGAGCTAATGCGATGACAATAACAATCACGTATAAGGAATGATGTGATGTCACATATAGCAGTAAAGTGATGGTTAATGCAATCACGTACTTCAATATAAAGCGATGACTAGAGCAATCACATATTCATAGATAAAGCAATAGGAAAAACAATCATGTATGCCACAATAAGCGGTTATAAAAGCAATCGTGCATACGGAGATAAAGTGATGATCAACGCAATCGTGTAACCTCGCTCAGATAAAACGATGGATAAAGCAATTGCGTATTCCTAAATAATTTGATGGTCAAAGCAATCACTTATGGCTCACTAGAGAGATGGTTAAAACAATCATGTATTCCAAGATAACGTGATGGAAATACTAATCGTCTAACGTCCTCTAAAGTGATTGAACAAGTCATCGTCTATTGTGAATAATACGATTGCTTTAGCAATCATTGATTTAGTACTAAGGTGATGGTTTAACAATCGTCTTTTCATAGATTATGCGATAACTTTGTATTTTATGAATTAAAAAATAAATATTATTTTTCATGTTAGGTGATTGTTTACGCCATCACCTAAAATCTATGAGATAATGCAACGACTTTTACCATCACTTAAAGTTTCAGCAATAAAGCTTTATGCGATGAAACTGGTGATTGCTTTGACCATCGCATATAGTCTATGGCGATTGTTTTTTAGTATGGGCGATTGCTTTCGGTCATCACGTAAAAGCAATTTTCTAGTAGTGATCAATTTCCAAAAAAAGTTTCATGTTGAAAAATATTTAGTGGATGTCTAATTTTTGTGGGGAACTAAGAGGTATTGAATCTGGATATGGGGTGCTTAGTGATTGCTAGGGGTGTGATCAAGTCATGGTAAATACTTAATTATGTTTTCCAAAATTTTGGATTTTTTGAGGATTTTTAAAAGATTTTTGAAAAAGAGTCAAATGAGTTTTCTGACAAGTCATGTCCACATATTATGCTTGTCATGTGTCTCACCCTGATTTATGAAATTCTACACTCCCTCTTCCTCCTCTGGTCAAATAGGGGGAAAAAGATCAAGTGTTGCTATTCCTACTGGTGATAGTGTTCATGTTCCTACTGCTGATGGTGAAGATGGTGAAGATGTTGCATCTTCTGATGATGATGAATCTGATTCCTTATAGATTCATAATTGTGTTTGTTTCTCCCATAAACAATGTTATATTTGTTTTGTATGTTGGGTTGTTTATTTCTAATTTGTGCTTGGTAATTATTTCTGATTTTATATACTTGCACAAATTCAGGGGGAGAGAAAAACTAACCAGTGCAGGCAGTGTTCTAAAAATCGGCTTAGGCGCTAGGCGCCACCTTGCCGCCACGATTTCCATGCAATCGGCCAAAAAATCGTTCAGGGGAAAAAATCGCCGCCTAGGCGCCGCCTACGCCGAGTATACTAAAACCGGAGAGTCTTGATTTTATAAAACAAAACTTATCACTCCTTCAGTTCAGGAGTCAGGACCTTTCACACACATTAAAACTTAAAACTTAAAATACTAAAGTTAAACTAAAATGAAAAGTCAAACTAAAAAGTTAAAAGTTAAAATATTAAAAAATTTAAACAAAAGTTACAAAACCCAAAAAGCTAAACATTGATTTCATTTCATTTTCAAACTTCCCGCCACTCCTTCACACATACAGGCCGCAGACAAATCGCTCCCTCCATTCTCCCTCACGCCGGCCAGACTATCGGAGACGCCATCGTCGCAGTGAGCCACGGTAGGTCTTCCCTTTTTCCTTCTTTCATCCCCCCTCTTTCTCTCTCGCCCTCTGTGTAGTTTCGCGGCTTTCACCCTCTTCGTCCCCCCTCTGTTACTCCAAAACACTTACTATTTTTTGAAATCGGTTGTTCATTGTTGCAGAGCACAGTGATTACACGACATCATCCATGCGCCACTGCTTCACTGCCGTCCTCCTCCCTCGATTCCAAAATCCCAATTTCAGCCTTCATAGTTGTTTAGGTATGTGAACATGTGTATGTTTATTTTGATATTTTGGATGTTGTCCTCCTTCAGTGCAAATTTGTCGATTTTTGTGTTTGTTTATTTTCAATTAATAGTTTTGTGTTTGTTTATTTTTAGTTTTTTTTTTTTTTTGCTGATTTTATATGTTAAATTCATGGTAGACTGGTAGTACACCATATAGTACAGAGTACAGACTACAAGTGAGCCTGAGAGTGATTGTGGAAATTTCAAAATGATTTTTCAAAGGAAACATCAAAAAGAGGTGGAAGGTTCCACTTTGAATTAATTCCACATTGGCATTGGGAACGAAGGAAATCGAGTTTACAAGTGGGCAAAAGTCGTAGATTGAGACTTGCATGTGTGGTCTAAATCTGATCACTTTTCGTTTACAAAATTGAGTTTCTCTTCTAAAACATTGATACTTCATTGTATTTCAAATTTTCTATAAATATCAGAAATCAGACATCCCAAACAATCGGTATAAACTAAACTATATTAATTCCATGAAGATGTCTCTTCTACCACCACCAACCACCACCTATTCCATCGCAAACACCTTGCCATTTCTTCCTCACTCTCTTAAGCGGAGTGATATCTTTAATTTATGGGAATTATCATTTTGTTTATTTTCGTATTTCACAATCTGTTCCTAACAAATTTAGTGTTGGCCTGCTTGGAGGGCCTTGACTTTATTGACTTTATATTACAATGTATATTGATTTTATTGTTTGGCCATTTAGGTCAATGGCATCTTCAAGTGCTTCGGCCACCGGTAGCACTCAATGTGAATCTCTACCTTCATGTGGGAGCAAGGCATCACTCAAACGAAAGTCAAATGATGTTGGATGGGAATTTGGCATCCTAGCTAATCCATCTAACTTATAGGGTCAAATGCAAGTTATGTGGGAAGGTGATGTCCGGAGGTATTCCTAGAATGAAAGAGCACATAGGACACATTAAAGGGAATGTACTTCCTTGTGCCAAAGCTTCAACCGATGATCAAGCGAAGTGTAAAAATGCTATTAATGAGGTAAAATCAAAGAAGAGAAACTTGAAAAAGCATGAAGAAGATTTGATGAATAGTGTGAAAGTAACGGGGTTAGACAAGAATCTTGAAGAAGAAGATGAATTGAGAGTGTTAGGCACGAAGCCACCCCATTCTCTTGGTCCAATTGACAAATTTGCTACATATATCAATCCTAAAGCTTCATTGAATATGGCAAAGACAATGCGAGAAAGAAACATAAAGGATGTCATTTGGAAAGATAGGTCTCTTACTGTGAAAAATTATATGGCTGATTGGATTTATGAATGTGGCATATCTTTCAATGCTATTGACCTCGGCAGCGAGGCTCTTTCTGAGGCACTCGGTCAATTTGGACCAAGGTGGAAACCTCCCAGTCAATATGAATTAAACGAGCCTTTGTTGAAAAAAGCGGTGGAAAGAACCAAAGTCAAAGTAAAGCCACATGAAGATGAATGGGGAAAGAATGGTTGCTCATTTATGACCGATGCTTGGAGTGACAGAAAGAGAAGAAGTATCATGAACTTGTGTGTCAATTCTAAGGCAAGTACTATTTTTCATTCTTCTAAGGAAACTTCGGATGTAGCGCACACAAGTGAAATGATTTTGGAGTTTGTTGATCAATGTATAGAGCAAGTTGGACCGGAGAAAGTCATTCAAGTAGTGACAGATAATGCTTCAAACAATATGGGAGCGGCAAAGTTATTGCGTTTGAAAAGGCCAACAATCTTCTGGACATCATGTGCCACGCATACCATTAATCTTATTTTGGAAGGCATTGCAAAACTACCCAGGTTCAAGAAAATCATTGAACAAGCCAAAGCTTTCACTATCTTCATATATGCACATCATAAGACCTTAGCCATGATGAGATCTTATACAAAAAGGAGGGACATTGTGAGACCAGGAGTGACTAGATTTGCTTCTTCATTCCTTAGTTTGCAGAGCTTGGTGGAGAAAAAGGCTCAATTGAAGGCAATGTTTGGTAGCTCTGAGTGGGATGAATGCAAATGGTCTAAGACTGTCAAAGGGCAAGCATGTTATAATACTGTGATGTCTATTGCTTTTTGGAAAGGTGTGACATCTTGCTTGATAGTTTTTGCACCTTTGGTTAAGGTGCTTCGTATTGCTGATGCAGATAGAAAGCCATCAATGGGATTTTTATATGGGGAGCTTCTACGAGCAAAGGAAGATATAAAAAATGCTCTAAATAATTATTCCAAAAACTATGAGCCCATCTTTGAGATAATGGATGCAAAGACGAAAGGTAGAGTTGACACCCCGTTGCACTTGATGAGTTATCTATTGAATCCTTATTATCATTATAAGGATCCCAATCTTATATTAGATCAAGCTGTCTCGGATGGAGTTATGGAGTGTCTTGATGTTCTTTGTTATGGAAACTTTGATTTGTTGAGTCATATTATGAATGTTGAGTTGCCAATTTATAAGACAAAAGGAGGAGTTTTTGGAAAGCCGGTTGTAGCAAAAGGATGCGAAGTAAATGACGACAATTTTGATCCAGGTAAAAGAAAATCTTTATATGAAACCTTTTAATTCTTCCTTTAAATAAAATTATTATTTAAGCCATTATTTGTTTTATAATTTTTTTAAAACTTCATGCAGCAACTTGGTGGTTAAATTATGGCCATGCTACACCTAACTTGCAAAGAATTGCTACAAGGATCTTGTCATTGACCACTAGCTCGTCCGGATGTGAAAGAAATTGGAGTGCATTTGAAGGGGTTAGAAATCTAACAAGTTAACTTTTACTTTATTATTTAAAATCTTGAATTCTTGATATGCTATTTTCTTAAATAATTATAAGTTCTACCACATGTGACTTTTTTCTTTTTTGTTTACAGATACATACTAAGAAGAGAAACAGATTAGATGTTTCACGATTAAACAATCTAGTTTATGTCCAATTCAATTCACGTTTATTGAACAAACGTAAGAAGGGAAGGGAGAAAGATGTCGATGTGCTACTTGCTAGTGATGCAAGTAAAGCACAAGACTGGATTATTCATGGGTTATATGATGATGAAAATGAGATGGGTGATGGATTTGATAGGGATGATGTTTCTAAAGGGAGAGAACTTGAGGAGGACGATTTTGATTCTGAGGATGAGGTGGAAGTGAATGAGAACGAAGATGAATTTGAGTCAGATGAAGAGCGTGTGATAGAAAATTACGGAGAAGAAGAAGAAGATCCATTTACCATTGTTACTTAGTACTATATTAGTTAGTAACTTAGTATATAGTATATACTGTATAGTACTTACTACTTAGTTGTATAGTAGTTAGTAGTTGCTGCCTTGCTGCCTATTTCGGCCCTATTTTGCTGTTGTTTTTGGGCTGTTTTGCTGTTGTTTTAGAGTTGTTTTTGGGGCTGGTTTTGGGCTGTTTTGCTGCTGTTTTTGGGGGTTGTTTTGCTGCTGTTTTGGGCTGGTTTTTTACTGTTGTTTTGCAGTTGTTTTGTTGCTGTTATGCTGCAGTTGTATTGCAATTTGCAAGTGGTGCTACCTTACTTTTTTGTTGTAAGTTGTAAGTTGCAAGTTGTAAGTTGTAAGTTGTAAATTGTAACTTGTATGATATATTGATATTGATGTTAGTTAATTAGTTAATTAGTTACAATTTTATTTTACATATAAATATGTAATTATGCCTTAATTTCTCGGTCCCGCCTAAGCCCCGACTAGTCCCCTAGGCGCTAGGCCCTGGTCTAACGCCTAGCGTCCGCCTAGCGATATTTAGAACATTGAGTGCAGGTTAGATGTTTGATTGGTGTTTAAATACACTTGTCATTTGATTTGACCAGAAATGTTAAACAAAAGGGGAGATTGTAAGGGTAAAATATGGTCATCCTATTTTATTTATTGTTGTGCTCTTTCTTGATCCAAAAGTTATGATAAGTAGTTACCATGCATATTTAATACTCCCTCCGTCCCTAAATTATCGTCCTGTCCGTCAAAATAATTGTCCACTAAAAGAACATCACTTTTACTACTTTACCCTTACTTTTTCACCCTACTTTAATTATGGGCCACATACATGGGCTTTAAAGTACACATTAAACCAATATTAATAATCCAGTCAAATAGGTTTTCTTAAACGATGCGCCGGGTCAATCAGGACAATAAATTATGGACGGAGGGAGTATATTTCTTGGTCTAAAAGCAATGGTAATGAGTTACCATATTTAAAGACTTCTTAAAGCTCTCAAGTGTCCTTATTTATCTTTGACCAAATCTCTTGAAAAGATCATTGGTTTAAATAAGGAAACTAAATCTCTTATTTCCTAATCTTTGTTTCTTTGGAGATTTTGATTTGTTTATTGTTTCAGGACTCTCTCAGCTCGAGCATATATACAAGTGCAGCTCATGCAGTTGATACATACCTCAAGAAACTTAGAGAGAATATCTGCAAGAGAGAAAAAGTCGAGAGCTTACTGGAAGAGTCGTTGTAGTTCTGAATGCAACTGCATTAGAAGCTATGTCTACATCAACTGTTTGTTTTTCCTAGTTAATAGGAAAACTGATTTCTTAATTACGCGTTTTCTTTACTTCGTTTTTGTGAGTTTTCTCTCCAGACTTGTTATCTTGTGAGAATGTTTTAGTATTTTGGTGATTTTCACTATTTTCGTTGTAAGACTTATAATCTTTTTAGTGAAATCATTTTTTGTCATAAGGCTTGTAGATCGTTTGGTATATTTCTGTGTCTTATTACTACTTTATTAAAATAAAGTCTTCAGATTTTAATTTAATAAGTTATCTTGTCAATGCACCTTTGAATGCAACTGCATTAAAAGCTGCATTAACAGTATTTTTAAAATCCTGACTATTATTACACTTTCACTCCTTAGTATTTTAACAGCCAAAAGCTCATCTAGTTTCTAACACTCACTATCATTAAGAATCTTCTAACATGTTTACATTCACTTTGTTGGTAACAAAACGAACATTTATTTGAGAAATACGAAATAACTCCCGAGGTATTTCATTTCACCTAGACCATTCCAATATCTCTTTTGGAGTGATATCTCAATTATTCACGGGCTAGATGAATAAATTCTTATCCTTTATGCAACCTTGCTCTCTTATTAACTCTTTTTCTTATTTCAAAACGACCAAACACAGGTGACCTAACACAAGCTTTTACTGATAAAAAGTCATCTCAACGATGACATACCAATCTTTTTTCTTTCACGATCAATCTCAAGGTTATAGACTTTGTCGAGACGGGTTTTTCTAACCTCTAATCTCTTCAAATTTTGATCACCACAGATTGTAAGAACCTTTCGTTTGTCTAGTTGATGTTCTTTCAAAGGCACGGCATATGCATCTCATGAAAATAAAAGGGGAACAACTTAATATTCGATGTTAGACTTTATACCGAATAATTCAGACTTTTGGGATACAGGTTTTGCCCATAAGGTGGAGTTTACTATAGTGGAGAGAGCTTTTATCGTTTTTTTTTTTTTTTTTTTGACACTTGGAGCTAGGTACCTTAATAAACTATTAGGGACTGTTAGACTTGGCAACAAAATATTTAAGTGAGAGTTGTAATACACTCAATCCTATGTCAGGTAGATGTGAGATTTGAATGTGTTTTATAAGGTGGTCACGTATTACTTTTAGACACCAACATCATCCATTGATTGTTTGGGTCAACTTGTGGTGTGTCTGATGACCCAAGGTGTTGCGTACTTAGTGGGCCAGCGTGAGCTACACGTAACGAATTGGACCCTTGGACTCGGATCGTTACAAATGATATCAGAACGGGTCCCGGCTGAAAATGTGGAAACAAAGTACTGTGCGGGCTAAATTGCTATACCGCGGGAGGTGTGAATCACCTCTTGAATCTTACATAGCTCGAGGGACGGTTCGGCCTTGACGAAGGCAACAAGAATTAATAATTTAAGTGGGGGAGATTGTGATACCCCCAATCCCACATCTGGTAGATGTGAGATTTGAATGTGCTTTATAAAGTGGTCACAAATTACTTTTAGACACCAACATCATCCATGGATTTTTTTGGTCAGTGTGTGAACTACATGTAACAGATTGATATCAGAGCAGGTTCCGATCGAAAATATGGAAACAAAGTGTTGTGCCGGCCAAAAGGTGTGAGTCACTTCTTAATCCCCGTATGAGACACTTTTTGAATCCTACATCGCGGGTGAACTACACGTAGCGGATTGGCCCTTAGGCTCGGGTCGATACAGTAAGGTCCTTACATTGTTTCCCAAATAACTTTATTTACCGGGTGGGCTTAAACAAATTAATCAGGAATCGGGATTATCGTCTTGGTGGGGCCTTAAATGGATACTAAGAGAATTCCAAATGGTCCAACATCAGGTGGGTGTGTTGGAGGGTCCTTGCACGGTGCACCTCGAATGACCATTGTAACCCTCCTCAGACCTTGATTGAGCCATACCAAAATTAAGGACACATGATCACACTGTAGGGAAAGAGGGGGAGGGGTATCCTGGTTTGAATGGAACATCATATTCAGAAACAACCTCAATTAGTGTGTGTGTGTGTCAAACAAAAACATAAACAGGGACCAGCTGCCTTTTAGGCCTTATTTGAGGGGGAGAAGAGAAGAAAATGGACCTGCATGACTCAAGCTGACAACCTCTTTGTACACAGTACTCTCTAGCTAGCTCACTTAGTAGTAGTACTAGTAAAAGAAATGAAATAGGAGTAAATCTTACTGAAATAATAATACAGTACTAGAAAGAATAGAGGCATCATTTTCCAAGTAACAGCAGTCAGATTAAAAGGGTATCCTTGCCTTAGATGCTGATGTTGACTCTACCAACCAACCCTCTCTCACTTGTGTGTTTGTCTGTGAGAGAGAGATCAAAAGGGAACCAGTGATTTTTATTGCAAAATAGGAGTACTGATGCCTCAGCTTCAGGAATTGATGACACAATGAGAGAGAGAAAGAGGTCACACACCACTCAACAGTCAACACCAGACTGTCAGCAATATTGTGAAGACAGAAGGGAGAGAGAAAGACAATATAGTTCAACTGGTTATAGGGTTTCAATGTAATACGGAGTACTTTGAAACAAAGATAATTCAACTAGTTAAAGAGAGCGGATCCGGACTCACGGATTAGGATCCGTAAGACCAATTAAGATCGTCTCACAAAAGACCTACTCTCCATAAATACTTTGAAATTTGCGGCTAGAGTTATTTTTTGGGCCGGCTCATAAATATTTATTCCATACATTTCCCCTAAGCTTCGATTGAATGACATGGGATTGACTATAAATAAATAAATTAGTCAAAATTAGTTCAAGTTAACTCACACCAACACATGGCTGACAAATCAAGAAAGCCACCAGAGAGAGAGAGAGAGAGAGAGAGAGCGACAGCTTCATCTGGACCTATTTCGTTGCTTTCATTTTCTGATGTACTAAATAAGCCAGATTATCAAGCGCGACTCGAATACGGTTTGCAAAGGCCGAATTTTTGCTTGGGCCTTGATTAAAAATTACAAGCTCAAGCTCAAGATCGGCTCTTCTTGTTTTTTTTATTAGGATGTTCACATTTGGCTTGATTTAAAAAATGTGTCTATTTTAGATTTAAATTTGGCTATGGAATATGACATGGCATAAATATCAGTCATACCGGGGGTGCCGAAGGTCGTCAAAATCCGTGAGTCGTTCGTTGACCAAATTGTTGATGAAATCATGTCGTGTGAGTCGGATATCTGGCTTTATGTGGATCTCTGTAAAATAAATACCGTGAGTGGTGGGGGATGTCCCCAAAACCCTCCGGCGTGAGAATCAGTACAATATCAAAATATAGGAGGGCAGGAGGGCGCGTAGCCCCCGTGTGTAGAATGAGAACTGTAAAAAAGAGAGCGTATGAGAGTCTCCCTACTACTAGATAGTAGGGTTTATTTATACATGAGAGATTAGGGTTTACTTGTTGTGCATGGGCCAGACCTATGGTATTCAGTAATCCTGTGATGAATAGTGGGTTGGTGTAGTGGTAAGTCTCCTCGCCTAAGCGAGGCCCAAAAACCTTTTGTGGCGGATTAAATATAGGCACTTGAGAATAGTTAGACTTTACCTAGCCAGACTCAAGCTAAATCCAAGTAGTTTGGCTCAATTAACAACCCAAAAGTAGTGTGCATGTGCTTCAATAAAATCAACTAAAGAAACGTCATTATCGTCAACTCATTTTCATTATTTCAAGAAAAAAACACATACCTTATTTGGTTTACTCTTGTCAATCACTTGTTCTTTTTTATCTTCTTTTCTTTTGTTAAAACCATCTTAATAATCGAAAAGTTCAGTTATCTCTGCCGATATCTAATTTGATATGCCCTTAAGTAGAAGGGACCGAGGCAGGGTCGTTCCTCACATTTTATAGGTTGGGGCGAAGGAACAAATTAGGGCTGTAATGAATTGAAAATATGCAAATGGGAACGCCTATAACACAAATTGTATACTTTAAAATATACTTCTTAATACATTTAACAAAAATCTGTGCGAGTTTTTATTTCCCAAATCTCAATAAATACATTGAATGTCATTTTATAAATTTGTGCACTTGCAAAGCCATCCATTTATCGAACTTCAGTTCAAAAATTCCGTACACTTGCAAAGCCATCCATCACCATAGGAATTAAAGACATGTATTAATTAATTACCTTAATCGAATAAAGGAATCGGAGAAATCGTCGAGACGAAGAGAGAGTTCAGTTGAGAGAGAAAAGGAGAGAGAGTTTGTGAGTGATGATGGAAAATGTAAACATTGATTTCTTCGTTCGCCGACCATTAAGCCAAAGAATTGGAAGACAAGCCTAATATAGTAGGAAATCGGGTGGGTCAAATATACGCAGTCTATCATTGGGAATACCCTTGGGATCGGCCAGAACCAACCTTAGCCCTTAACATGGTATAAGGTTCTCTAGCAGAACACAAGGGCTTCTCTTGATTAGCCATCTACGTACCAGTGTACCAATTTTCAGAATTGAAGGCTGTGAGTTAGAGATTAAAAGCAGATTAACCGTGATTTATTGAAGTGGAAACAGTTGAGAATTGAAGTGATATACTCTCTCCGTTTCGAACAAAAAGTCAACTATTTCATTCTGAGATATTTCTTTTAAAGATACCACTTTCAAAAATTAAGATATAAAAGTATCATTTTATTACCATCGAACTAATAAAACTCTTATAAGGTTTTGACTTTCGAACGTAGAGAATATAACAGTAATAGTTATTGGCTATTTAGGAACATAACATGTCATGACAAGATGGTCAGTTCACAATAGAATTTAAAAATTCTATATATATATATATATATATATCATTGCCCAATAAAGGAAGGGCGAATGCTCAACTACCAAGGAGAGTCTAATGTACTATCTTAATTATGCAAGTAAAGAGATTGTTTTCATAATTAGATCCAGTATAAGATACAATCTAGTACCCTTGTCCATGGACAAGAATATAGCTTCTCACATGTCTTGATCTGACTCATTTTTCTTTTTTTCAAAAAAAAAGAAAAAAACACAGTGCCTAGTACTACATTTTTCTCAGCTCAAGCAAATAACCTTTACAAGAAAGATGGGTGATTTAGAACAAAAGAAAAATGATAAGAAGCACCGAGTTAAGTACCAACTTTCAAAACTGAATCCTCTTCATGAACAGCACTGATGTGGGGGAGGAAGAGAGAGGTGGCGGAAGCGACAAACCAATTAGCTAGCAGCTAGGCATCAAGAAGTCACATGCCTTAGCCTATCACATCAATCAAAGCCGAGTCTGAATAAGAACTTTCAAAGATTATTGAAATATACGGACCAATTTAGGGTTTACAATGTGAGGGTTGCTTCTCTAGCACAATACCCAGTTTTCCAATTTTATCAAAGGGGCTCCAAAGACTATTGTTCTGTCAGCTTTCTTCAAGATAAAAAGAGATTCTTGATGAAGTAAACTGAAATGAAAGGGAGGAGAAGTAAAGAACTCAAGTAAAGGCAGAAAGATGTTTGTAAAAAGAATAATTTAACACTGGAAACATAAGTCACTAGGCAGGACTGATTCTCAACTCAAATTTTGTCTTCGTCCCAAAGAGGCTAAGTTGAATTGACTAGAAGATATCTCTTGCCAAGTGATATATAATGTTTCCATGGTAAAACTTGGCAGGGAATATTTCAAGTTTTAAAGAAAGAATAAGTCTTCAATAAGACGGTTTTACGGATCATCTTAATTCATAAGACGGAGCATCACTTTCTTACAACTCAATCTACCAACACGCGGATCGGGTAAAGATGATTCATCTTACAAAAAATTCATTTTACCTAAGTTTTTGTCTTAAAGAAAAATACTAAAAGAAAACAAAACATAAACCCATCCTTGATACAAGCAAAATGTAAAACAAGACTTGGGAAAACAACAAGAAGGTTGACATAGAAATACACAAAGATCTACATAAATCTACCAACAAAAAGATCCACCGAAAGATTCCAAGGCTAATAAATAAATAAATGAATATTAAACAAAGTCTAATCAGTACAACCATGGTGTATTAATCTAATTAAATTCGATAAATGGAAAAACAAAACTCAGAAAAGAAGCTCTGAATAATAAATAACACAGGCATAGGTAGAATGAAACCCTAATATGCAATTGAATGAACATAATCATAAGGTGATGATGATGATAGGGTCCAACAAAGAAGCAAAAAACAGAAACAGACAGACGAATCTCTTGAAGCCATCATGAGAGAAATCAGCAAAGGCTGACAAAAAAGTAAAATACAAAACACAAACCCTAATCTAGGTGAAAAGATTTCGGATTAATTATTAGTAGTACAGTAGTATAATGATGAAACCTTTCTCTCTTTGTATCTGGGTTTTTGACAGAGAAAGTCAAAAGGTCAAGATTCTTCATCATTACAACAATCTGCTCTTCCCTGACCAACCACCTAAATTTCCCCAATCCCTACAAAACAAACTAACAGAAAAACTCATTTAAAGTAAGACAAATATTGTTTAGATCATAATTTAAGGAAAAACCTACCTTCATATTTGGATCTTTACCATAGATCACAAACAAAGAAATGCTTTTCAATGAATGAACCTTTTTCGAAAGGAAGCAATAATTGGGGGGAATGAAGCCTGGTCCGACGACACCAAATTACGATCAAAAATATATAAGACCACACAAGTCAATTATGATCGTTAAGAAATTGATCCATTTGACTAATTTTTTGATCTAGTTAGTGGCCTCGAGCCGGACAACATTCCCCTCAAAAAAGTAAACGCTTCTTCCTCTTCTAAGCTTTTGTATTCTATAATAATTCAGTATGTGTGTGAAGACGAAAGAAATCGGAGTGTGTGTGTGAGAGAGAGAGGGAGAGAGAATGGTGAAAATTGAGTGGGGAGGGAGATGAATTGGAGGGGAATGGGTAGGAGAAGGGGATAGAGATGATAAATAAATGGGATGGAGAGGAGAAGAGAAGGAAAGAGTAATGTGTATAAAAGGACAAACAGAGCCATAAAAGCAAAGCAACAATCACCCCCACACGGACCCCACCTTCTACAACTAGAAGGCTTCCACTCATATGACCAACACCCAACACACCTCTCTCTCTCTCTCTCTACGCACACAGTGTTTCTCCCTTTCTCTCTCACACACAAGTCCATATTACCATACGTGGTTGTCTAGCCATGCATTCTTAGATACGGTTTTTTTTTTTTTAACACTATTTGTATTTTGATACTTGGTTTATTGGACTTAGAGCACCACCAATGCTAATGTGGATGAAAAAAGTACAAAAACTTTAAAAAAATAATCTTATGTGTATTTTGTTTAAGAAGAATTCTCTTAATCAAACTCATCGTGTGTTGTGGGTTGAATTGTAAAAAGTGAGATTTCTTATAAATAAAATGGTCTTACAGAAGACCTAATCTGAAAAAATTAGATATCATCCAGGATTATTCACACTTTAAAAATAAAAATAAAAAAGTCTCTCCAAAGCAAATTTGGATGAGGGATGTTGACATGATGTATAAACTAAATTTGTTCATATTATGGATAAAAATATCATTTTTTTTACATTTTATTTGAGGGTGTGATACATCTAGTCTCAACATTTTTCTTTTTAAAAACTTTTTCTATTGATTGTTCTCTTTTCTTTTATTTTTTATTTTTTTTTATCAAATTTCATTTTAAGGGTGGGAGTGTGTCACATAAAATTAAATCAACATTTGTATTGAAGAATCTATTTTAATTGAATGTAAATGAATAAAAAAAATTATCACATATTATTGATGTTGTTAAAAACGAGACCATCTTTACATTGTTGTCATTCTAAAAAAGAATGTCTATTTCATAATATTTTAAAAATAAATTAATTTTACTATTTTATTTTTACTTTTGTTTATATTCAATGGTGGGTATACAGTATACACTAACAGAGTGAGTATTAAAGAAGAAGATTTTAATGACCTGTCCAACTATTCCTCACTGGTACCTGATTTTCTGTGCACAAAATCACCCTACAACTTTAATTTCTTTTTCTCAAAAATTCTCTTTTCAATACTATTATCGTAGAGTTCAGATCTTCTATACCACTTATATATATCATTGATGATTTGAATTCATCATCACAATAATTCTCCCTTAATTTAGGGTAGTTAATTATGGGGTCATTTCACAAATTTTACGAGTCCAGATCTCCTGTACCACTTGTGTGTACCATTGGTGTACCACTTTTCATCTCAATCATTGGTTGAGATGCAATGATTGGGATACAATGATGGAGATGAAAAGTGCTACACCAGTGGTACACATAAGTGGTACAGGTGATCTGGACTCAAATTTTACAATGGAAGTAGAGAGTCCGGATCTCCTGTACCACTTGTATGTACCACTAGTATACCACTTTTCATCTCTATCATTATTGCATCTCAATCATTACATCTCAACCAATGATCGAGATGAAAAATGGTACACCAATGATACACACAAGTGATACAGGAGATCTGAACTCTAGAAGTAGAACTTACTAGATCATCACTGATGCAAATATGAATTTGATTTCGTATGCTAGCTTGTGACCGGGTAATGAACACCCTCAACACAATTGATAATTTTCTATGTACACATTCAATTATAATAGATAGATAATTTTCAATGCAACTATAGATCTGTCTTAGGTATGTGTGGATCCTCATTATAGCTTCAAATCATTTGTTTTGCTTACTAATATATTTCATATTTCATTGAATCTCAGTCTTATATGTTTTTTTTAAAAAATAAAATTGAGTAAAATAACAAGAAAAATGTATTACCGAGATTCAATAGAACTGAGAATGTGATAAGAAGTGAAATGGACGATTTGGAGCCACCCATAACTAAAATAAAATTTGACAAAAAATTAAAAATAAATAAAATGAAACAGCTAGTGGGAAGAGATTATTTTTTTTTTAATGTGGATTATGATATATTCACATCCTAAATTAGAATGTGAAAAAATGACTACCGAGAGCTGCTTTAGAGTTCTTTTCTTACCCAAAGCTGCTTTAGAGTTCTTTTTTTATTTAAAAAGTGTAAATCATAGGTAACACTTAATCTTTTCACATTCACATCTTGATTGGTGATGCTCTTAATTTCCTCAAATTTGGACCATCCAACGGAATAGAACAAGAAGTACGTGCAAAAAAAAAAAAATAATAGTACTTTTGATAAGACAATACAATATTTGATTATTTTCTATAGAGTAAAATATTTCCTATGAAAATACTAATTTCCAAATAGAGGATACTAATTTTTATGTACCACCAAACAATATACCTCGTGTTTAAATTTATTTGGTGGTTCAGGAAAGTATTCACTATTTGATATACGAGATCTTAAATCTCTAAACGGTGAGTGATAACCCTCCCTCTCCTCATGGATTTAAATATAGGGCTTGTTTGGTAGTCGGATAAGGATAAACAATATTATTAATCCCAGTACTATTAATACTCTCATTATTAATCATCACTTATATATCGGGGGTAGTTTTGAGATTATAAATGTTAATCACAATTTTTTTTAGTGAGGGCGCTAATAATATCACTCTCCTCCTTGGTATTAATAGTGAGGAGATAATAACTTTATCCGGATAACTCGTGCTATTAGTCTCGACCACCTATTGCATACCAAATATCAGACAACTCGACTTATTAATCATATCTGACCTTAATCCTGGCTACCAAACGACGCCATGTAGTTTTATCCATTAGACAACCTTTACTCTCAGTTCCAAAATATAATTAAGCACAATTTACTTAATGAGCGATTTTGAAGACGCCTAAAGAAGCACTCCCTTTTAGCCAAAATAAATGGGATGTTGTGCTTTTTTAGGCAATTTGATTAATTTCATATATATACTAGTATTTTTGTTCGTGTCGATGACACGGCACCAGTTTGTGAATTTATTAATAAATGAAGGAAATAATATAGAAATGAATTAATATTTACTTATAATTTGTCTAAATTAATCATGATAACAGTTAAAAAGAAAAAAAACAAATATTTCAAATTACAAACTTACAATTTTTTTTGCATAAAATTGATTTATTAATTAAAATATCGAAAAGAAAAGGGACGTGGGTTTGGTGGAAGAAAAATTAGCGGCCACCAACCGTGAATAGTGGGTGGAGTTGGAGAGAGAGAGGGGGTAGTTGCTCAACCGCCGTTCACACATGTGAACTCGGGGAGTGATAATGACCGTAGAATCTCAATAAAGGAATCAATCTTAGCCCCTAAATAGTTTTAGTCAATTATAAATAAAGATATTGTTATTTTTAAAATTATAAATATATGATAATCAACAAAAATTGATTAAAAAATCAAAATGCTCCACTTAAAGTGCAAAACAAAAACAAAAAAACACAAGTGGAGCATTTTGATTTTTTAACCTACTTGGTTTGGACAACATGGATAGTTGTACATTGACCTTGTAACATCAATAATGAACTATACTTTCACCCTTCTGGCATTAAGATTTTTCTTCTTGAGTAATGTCATGTGTTTACCGTAAAATTAATAAGTACCGAAAGTACTCAATCAAATACTCTCCGTCCCTAATTTATTGTCCTGGTTGACTCGGCACATCGTTTAAGAAAACTTATTTTACTGGATTATTAATATTGGTTTAATGTGTAGTTTCCTTTAAAGCACATGTATATGTGGCCCATAATTAAAGTAGGATAAAAAAGTAAGGGTAAAGTGGTAAAAGTGATATTCTAAAAAGGTAAGTTTCAAAGTGGACAATTATTTTGGGACGAACGAAAAAGGAAAGGATTACGATAATTTAAGGACGGAGGGAGTATGTAATTAGAACATTACCATAAAACCGTCCAAGGCATTAAAACTTGAAGAGCAACATATAACGATTCACCGCATAATCTACTCCCTCATTTTAAATGTCAGTTTCTTATAAGTTTTGGGTCTTGATAGGAAATTTGTTAAGATTTGGTGAAAGCTCTGAAAAGACTGTTTCACGTGTATTTTCTATAAAATGAATCTCATGACTCAATTAATCGTGTGTTGGTGGACTGAGCTTTAAGGAAGTGATGCTTTATTTTATAGATTAGGATCCGTAAAATGATCTTACATGAGACTTACTCTTAAGATTTTATCAATTATAAAGTTTACTAAATTGCATTGTGATTTAATTTTATGGAAAATATTTTCAATACACTAAGGGCATCTCCAACGGTGAATTTTTTTTAAAATGTTTTTTCACAGTATTTTATGTGTCACATCATTAATCACATCCAAAGCAAAAACTCGACTATTTATCGATTTTTTCGACAACGATAAAATTATTTTACAACAAAGATGTTTTAATGTTGTGTCTCATTTTTATTTCTTTTTCTTTTTATTCTCTATAAACCACTCCGTTCCAATTAAACTTTCACAATGATAAGATTCTTGAATATTTTGGATCATAGCTCTATAAACCTCGTATCCATTGGAGATGCCCTAAAGATAATTTGTAATGCAACATTTTTTTTTTTTTTTTTTTGAGAATGGAAATAGTTACTGTAAACATTTATAGCGACATAATTGTGTTGCATGAAGAAAGGGGACCCTCGTTCAGTGCGTAACTTCATTTTCATATCGAAAACAATCAAATACTACAGAGACTGGTTGGTTAATCACCCTTCTTCTTTGTATACATGACTCGAGTTGAATTGACCAGCTGAGTTTGACTAGTTCAACTCTGTTACTCATGTAAGAGTGAGCTTGAAATAAGTGTGAATAGGCTTATTCATTTATCGTGGTCCTTATTTTGAGTGCAATTTAAATAATATGGTGATTTTGGGTGTGTTTGGAACCTACCTTGGAACTCGAACTGAGACATCCGATGTCAATTTTGTGGTTTGGATGCGAAAAAAAATTGAATTTGAACTGTTTAAGGCAGTGTTTGGTAATATTTTTATTTTTATTTTTTGTTTTACATGTTTTTGTTTCACTTCGTTTCTTTTTTTTTTTTTTGGACAAGAAACAAAAACATGTTCGATAGTCATTTCTATTTCTATTATGAAAAAGAAACAAAAATTAATCATTTTTGACAAATAGTTTTATTTCCTTACACAAAGTTATATTCTTTTTCAAAAAAATTAACGTATTACAACTTCCATAATAGTATATGTATATTATATCCAATTGAAACGGGTAGAATAATATTTCAAATAATTTCATCTATTATTTAAAAAATGTGGATAAGTAGCTCCTCATTCGTTGGGTCAGGTTGGAACGAGCGACGGATCGAAACTCATTAGAACCTGAATATCAAATGGGTTGAGATGGATCCGATTAAATGAGTGATAGGTTAAAACGGGACGGCTCGTCTTAATCCAGATTTTCTCCCAAAAATTCAAAATTTTATAGAGTAAAAGCTATCGGATCAAAATGGGTAATGGACTGCTTTAACCCGACCCATTAATATTTTTGAGTCAAAACGCGTTACACGTGTAACCCAAAAATATTAACGGGTTCGATTGGGTCATGTGATTTTTCATGTTAGGTCGGGTGCGTTAACGAATTTAGGGTTGTAATTGTCAGATCTAATACACACACACACACACACACACATATATATATATATATATAGGAAAAAATTATGGTTGAAAATTTTCATGTCAAAGTTCGAAGGCACGACGTCATATTTAAGTTGACCGACCTTAACTCTTTCATGTTTCGAAAAAGAATGATTTCTCTTAAAAAGAAAGTATTTTTTTCATTTTTAAATTTTAGGGGAAAATGAGAAACGTTTCTAGTTTATCAGAAATAGAAATGATTGTCAAATGTATTTCCATTTCTATTTTTCCCAAAAAATTAGAAATAGAAACAAAAATATTAGAAACGAAGTGGTTACCAAACAAATCATATTAGTAACTATTTCGTTTCTAATATTTCTTTTTTTGTTTCTAATTTTTGAAAATAAATTGCTTCTCACCGAAGAGAAATAATTCTCATCCAAAACAGTAACACGAAAGAGGAAGTTAAATAAGAGTCGACTTTCGAACTTTAGTCACAAAAAATTATCAACCCCAAATTATCCATTTAACTTAATAATATGGTTCTCTTAAACATAATGATAACCTCGAGAGTTTAACAATTCATCGAACATATAATTAAGGTCAAGGTTTAAACATGAGTTGAACTTCAACAAGATGAGCTGGAGTCAACGCTCCCCTAGCACAATGAACTAAGGTTAGCATTAGCATAGATGGACGGAACAATCTAAATGATCACGCCAAATAATGGGTGACTACACGTGGAACGTACGTGGAGCTAGTCCAGGAGATTAGGTGTATGTATTAGCGTTGCAAATGGATATCTGGCTGGTGTTCTTGACTGGTTTCCCGTTGTCTTCCTAAACCTTGCGCGTGTGACCTGTCAAACAAGAGAGAAACACCGGTTAGGGAGCTGGGAGGCTATCCCAACTAAAGCCCTCCGGTGTGAGAGTCAGTGAAGGGATAACGTAGGTGAGTACAGGCGTTCCCTGTGATCACCGTAAATAGTTTTTAAGCTCAATGCAGGAAGCTTGCTTAGTGTGAATAGTGTCATACCTTGTGAAGTTGGCTCTCTCCCTTTTTATACTCCTCTCTAGGCTTGACATGCAAGGCAAGGAAGGACGGCACGTTGGGGACAAGATCTGTTGGTCGGCCGAGGTGGCTGGCTCTCATTGGCTTTCACTTTTGCAGGTATGTCAGAGTATCAGGGAGGTCAACTGTAAGTGGCGCGGCGGATGCAGAGCACGTTGGTGTCTCTCCAATCAAACTGAACCATCTGGCATACCTTGTACTACGATGACGTTTCTTTATTTAGGTCGGTCTAGTCCTCGGATCGACCGTGAGCTCTCGTGGTCGCTTGGTCAGCCGGGTTTACCTCCCCGTCTTTCTATGATGGTCTGGTCGACCATGTAAGGTCGGCCTAGCAATGTTCGACTGGCTTGGGATGGTCTTACTCGGTAAGGGCCTGGTTGATCTGATGATGCTCGGATCAAGGATGATCCTCGGCTAGGCCAGGTCATTCTGGCTGCCACGTGCCATTGTTTTGGCTGCCACGTGTTAACCACGTGGGGAACGAGTCGTTGAGTCCTTTCAGTTGCCCCCGACTTTCCATGCGCGAGGATTCATCCCAAGCTTGGAAAGTATGTAACTCGACTGGTCCTCGGTCGGAGTTTCCTTTGTCGATCGTGACTTCTTCGTATTAAGTTTGCGAGTACATCGAGGATGGGTTTCTTGGGGCGAGCTTGTTTAGGTGATCGAAACGGTGGCGTCGATTGGTGGTCACGTCTCATTATTAGTGCGTTTCCCGAAGCGTCATAAAGCCGACTTTTCATTTAATGTCCGGAATTTCGGCGCCGTTATTTCTTAATTTTGGCGAAGTCGTTTCGATTACTGTGGCCACGTGTCGAGCGACAATTGGTGGGATACGGTCCGCGTGTTTGAAGTCGGGTTGACCCGGGAAGTCTCGGGTCGTATAAAACCGAAGTTTTTGGCTTCTCCTTCACACTTCAGTCCATTTTCTGGTTTTTCCCGCTTAGAGCGATTTTTCCGGTGTCCTTCGCTTTCCGCTAGATTCCGCCGTCCGGTCTTCTTCCCGTCGTCTTTGGCTCTCCAAACCTAGCGTTTTAGGTTCGTCTACTTCCCCTGCTTCTTTTTTTCATACTTGTGGCCTTTTCTCGAGCCATTTTAGGTGAGTTCCGGATGCCGTGTTTCTCCTTCCGGTGAGCGGCTACTGATTTCTTGTCTCCGTACTAACGCCGGTAGCCTTCCCCTTTCAGGTTTCTGCTTTTTCTTCCCCATTCTCGCCTGCATCGTCTTCATACACTTAAGGTATCTTTCCACCTATTTGCTTGAATTTCGTATTTACTTTTTCTGTCAAGATATTTTATGAGTTCCTGGTCTGAGTCCTCGCGTCGTACCCCTGACCATTCCTCTTCTAATATTGCGTATAAATCCCCTTCTTCGTCCTCTTCGTCTTCTTCTCCAACAGTTCCCTCTCCCTCGGTCCTCTCTTCGGCCATGAGGACCAAGAAAGCCAATCCTGGGGTAATTTATGCCCGGTCTCCCACCCTTTCCCGGGTGTACAAACAAACCGATGGGCGGGAATCGTCCTTCCAGTGAAGCGGAGAGCTTAGCCTTGGTTACAAAGCTGGGCCGGGCTTCCCTCACGCGAGGATGAGTCCTGGAAAGTCGAGGACCGACATCTCGGGACTCAGATGTATCTTTGTGAGACGAGGGAGCAAGCTTATTTTGATCTCTATCAAACCTTTTACAGCGAGTTCGAGGCGCAACGAATGATGAAGAAGAACATAGAGTTGGCGAAGAGGAAGAGGAAGAAAGATGGTACTGGTTCTTCGTCGGCGCCCGAGGTAGAAGATCGGGTGAGTAAAACGAGCAAGAAAGCCCGGGCTGGGAAATCTAAGGTAAGCGAGGACGTTGTCGAAAGGTGGTAAGACTGGGGGTAGGTGGTTAAGGGGATGGTGTAATCATGTCGGCCAGGGGCGTAGAGGCTGGAGCGGCAGGTTCAACCATGATCCCGAGGATTTTTTGGGGATATCTTGTAGGAGTTAAGCTTTGTCCGCTTCTGAATTGAGACTTCTCCGAAGTGGAGTTGGTTTTTTACATATCCTTTTCCCCGCGATGCTGTCGAGTTGGTGAAGTCACTGCCCCCTGCCCCTCCCTTGACCGAATAAGAGGAGAACGCCAAGCAGGCGGTGGAGGGTTACTTAGGCGTACGGGGCGAGAATCCGCTCGTATTCAATTGGAGTTCGGTCTCCAATACCGAAGAATTACTTAGTTTGGTCGGGATGTCAACCAAAGTCATGAAGGATCTTAAACCTCGATGTGCTATGCCCGTAATTGATACCTACCAGTGGTTGGTGCTTGACAAGAACACAGGTTTTCAAAAAGATTGTTTGTCTTGTCGAATTTAAGAGGCGGCGGCCACAGGATCACCGTGAACACTTTTCTCCCTTATTCTTTTTTTGCTCATTCATTCTTCCTTCTGTTATTTGTTTTAACTTTAAACTTTTTGTTTTTCAGCGATGAGGACTCTTGATGCTCGAATGGGTTTGACGAGTCGGAAAAGAGTCGGTAGAAATCGTCGGTGTCTTGAGGCTGCCTCAGACATGAGGACCGGTATGGTTTACTGGCCGGTGCCTCGGCCAGGGGGGTGGCAGCTCCTGTAACGAAAGTCGCAAAGGTTGTTCCTACTTCTTCCCGAGGAGCGGGATCGAGGAAGGCTCTCCCAATAACCGTCTCCTCGACTCCTCCTCCTGTGGTCGTGCCCCCTAAGTCCCCGCTCGCTGTTGTTGATCCAGTTATTGATCCCTCTTCTCAAAGGGTCAAGTTGGCCGAGCGAAAAAGGAAAGTGATGACTCTCGTTGATGAAGAGGATGATGAAGTAGAGCATGTTGGCCGGCTTTCTCCTGCCAGCAAGGGAAAATATGTGGCTGAGGAGGGAGGTTCCCCGGTTTATGAGGAGGTTGGGATACCCTGGTTGGATGATAAGTTTGAGTTGCCTACCGATCAAGACGTGGCCAAAGATTGGGCCAAGATGATTGCTGACGTTGCCCCTCTAGGAAATTTCGACTTCACCGCTCGTGATGACATTACCATGACGCTTGGCCAGGGGGTGGTGTCCCGAATTGCGCCCCAAGATTCGGTTGGGGTGATGAATTCGCTCAGCTCGGCTCAGCTGCTCGGCCGTTTTGGCTTGATAACCGGCGAAGTAGGCCTCTTTCCTTTCTTCAATTCAGCCTTTTATTGTTGCTTCAATTTCATACTTAGTTGATTTTATGGTTGCAGGCTTGCGCTGTGGTGAAGTCATTGTCGACTCGTCTTGGTCGGTCGGCGAATAGCAGAGAAGAAACTGCGCCGGGAAGCCCGCTCGCATGAAGATGATATAAATGTTTTGAAAGCCAAGGTCGCATCCTTGGAGGGCGACAATAGTCAAAAGGTGGCTAAGCTGGATGAGGCTATGAAGCTTCTTGAAGAAATGAAAGGTCAGCGGAACAAGCTATCTGACCAAGTCAACGAGCTTTTGAAGAAGGTTGCGAAAGCCGATCAGAGGCTTTTTGCAATTGTCGAGGAGAGGGATACGTTAGTGAAGGAGCGGGATGCAGCTTTGACTCAAGTGGTGGGGTTTGATGCCCAATTGGAAGCAGCTCGGGTAACTGCTGTGCAAGATTTCAAGGAGGGCGAGGACTTTCTCGATGAATTGGTGCCTTACTATGCTAAGGGATCTCGCCATATCCTACGGTGTGCAGCGGCCTATGGTGTGCCTATGGGAGAGCTGGTGGATTGGGGTTTGGAACCTTTTTCGGGCTCCTTTGCTCGACAGGGTCATGCTTTGGTCCCCTATCAAGAGGATGAGCTCAAGCTCGTGCACGACGAAGACCAGGAGGGTGGCCTGAGTAAGTGGGTTCCCCGAGTGCCCTCGGATGTGAACGTACTTTCTGTGGTCGAGGCTGCCAAGAGAAACGAAGATATTCCATTCAACCCCGAGTTAACGATGCAGACTTTTTTGGGCGATCAATCCAACAGGGAAAGACTCGCCGGTGAAATCGAGGTAGCCGAGCACCGAGCTCCCCCAGCGTGACCCAATATCCCAGTTTCCATTCACGTTTATAGCTATATCCTCGCTGCGACGAGTTTTTTGGGCCTGTGCGCCATTGTTTCAAACAATTATCTCCTTAACAATTTTGTCTAACTTTGTTCTTTGTTTACTTTGTTTTTGTAGTCCTCGTAATTCATGAGAATGCCTAAGTTTTTTGAATTCGTTTGTTTTCTCGAAGGGCCTATTTTCGTATACCGGAGATAGGTCTTTTTCGGGGCCTATCCTCGTATGCCGAGGATAGGTCTTTTTGGTGCCTATCCTCGTATATCGAAGATAGGTCTTTTTCTTGCTTTTTGTTCTTAACAAGTGGGGCCTTCCTCGCGTACCGAGGAAGAGTTTTTTCTTGACAACACGAAACCTTATAGAAAATTTCCATTTCTTTGTTCAAGGCTGTTACAAGTTACATCATTGGTAGTATTTCTTGAGGTGATCAGCATGCCATGGGTTCTTCAGCGGGGTCCCATCTGGCTCCGCCAGTCGATAAGTCCCTTCTCGAACAATGCTGGTTATCCTGAATAGTCCCTCCCAATTTGGAGAGAGCTTGTTCCGACCGAGCTTCTTGCCCGTTGCCTCGATCTTTCTCAGGACCCAGTCTCCTACTGAAAAGCTTCTCGGTCTGACCTTCTTGTCGTGGTTTCTCTTCGTGAGCTTCTTGTAATTAATCATCCTTAGTCGTGCCTCAATTCTCTTTTCTTCGACGTTGTCGAGGTCCAGTAGTCTTGACAGCTCATTCTGACATTGATCGAAGAAGGTGACTCGGGCCGTGGGGAGGGCTAGCTCGACTGGTGCCATGGCTTCCGAACCATAAGTGAGTGCAAAAGGAGTTTCGCCCGTAGAGCCATAGATGGTGGTCCTGATACCCCATAGAACGATCGGTAATTGCTCAAGCCAATTCCCCTTTTTCTCGTCCAAATCCCTTTTGAGCGCATGTAGAATTTTCTTGTTTCCTACTTCGGCTTGACCGTTGCCTTGGGGGTGAGCCACCGAGGACATTCTATGTTTGACATTTAGCCTTTCGCAGCTCGCTGTGAACTTTTTGGAGAATTGGGTGCCGTGGTCGGAGACTACCATCCGAGGGAGACCGAATCTACAAAAGATCTGCTCGTATACAAATTTCACCGCTTGGTCCTCGGTGATACTGGCCAGGGGCTTGGTTTCTACCCATTTAGTAAAGTAGTCAACGGCTACTATGATGTACTCGCATCCGTGCTTGGCTTTAGGGAAAGGACCGATGAGGTCTATTCCCCTCATATCGAAAGGCCATGCTGCGATCACCGGCGCCTGCGGTATGGACGGAGGTCTGGGAATATCTGTGAATCTTTGGCACTTGTCGCATTTTCTTACGTATTCTGCTGCGTCCCTTCTCATGCTCAGCCAATAGTATCCGTGGAAGTTTATCTTGTCTGCCAAAGTCCTTGCCGGGTGTCCTCCGCATTCCCCTTCATGAACCTCGGCCGGAGGTCTTGCGCTTACACATCGAGCGGGGGCTTCGTGTTAGATCTTTTGTACATTCCCCAATGACCGAGTACCGGCATACTCGGTTCCTTATCATCTGCGCTTTGTCCTTGTCCTCGGGTAAGGCTCCCTTTTCAATGTAATCTTTGATTTCGTCGATCCAGCACCCTACAATCTCCTCCATCACCATTATTTCTTCTTTGTCAATTGCGGGGTCCTTGAGAAACATCAGCTTGACCTCTGCTGGGATGTCTTCGTTTTCAGAGGAGGCGACCTTCGAAAGGTAATCTGCTCGTGCATTGTTTTCCCTTGCAATCTGCTCCAGTTCCCAGTATTTAAATTCCTTGAGTCGCCCCTGGATCAGTTGTTGATACTTGGCCAAGACCGGGTGGTTTGCCCCATATTCGCCCAGAACTTGCTTGACCACTAGCTGGGAATCGCTGTGTATTACAATGTTCTTGGCCCCAAGCTTCCTCGCCAACTCGACACCCAGCGCCAGTATTCGGCTTGGTTATTTGAAGCCTTGAAGCCAGAACTCAAGGGCCAATCTAACTCTCCCCCTCTGGGGTAATCATTGAATTAGGCCCGCTTTTTAGTGGTTCCCGAGGATCCATCCACAAATAAGGTCCAATGTTCGGGTGGTCTAGGCCCTGCTTGCTTGTCCCCAACTTTCTTTCCGGCTACCCTTGATTCTTCCCCGCTTTCCTGCGAACTATCCTTAGCTGCTCGTTTCGTGAACGAAGTTTCGGCGATGAAGTCCGCCAGAACTTGTGCCTGAATGGTTTTCCTCGGCTCATATTCGATCCCATATCCTGACAGTTCGACCGACCACTTTAACATTCTTCCTGCCATGTCTGGCTTGTGCAGGATCTGTCTCATCGAAAAATCAGTGTACACCACTATCGGATGAGCTTGGAAGTATGCCTTCAGTTTTCGGGTAGCGATTACCAGGGCAAGTACCAATTTCTCGATCTCCAAATATCTCTCCTCAACCTCGGTCAAGGCATGAGACACGTAGTAAACTGGTTTTTGTAATTTATCATCCTCCCTGATTAGCACTGCTGCCACTGCCGAGTCGGATGCAGCCAAGTACACGTATAGCTTTTCTTCGGGGATGGGAATGCTGAGCAGAGGTGGCCGACTGAGGTATTCCTTGAGCTCGTTAAAGGCCTTTATACAGTCGTCCGACCATAGAAATTTCTTGCCCCCTTTCAGTGTCTTGAAAAATGGTAGACTTTTCTCTGCCGACTTGGCTATGAAGCAGCTGAGAGCGGTGATCCGACCGTTGAGTTTTTGGACATGCTTGACACATTCGGGAGGGTCCATGGTCGCCAGGGCCTTTATCTTCTCGGGATTGGCTTCGATCCCCCTTTCATTAACCATATAACCGAGGAATTTCCCAGCAACCACGCCGAAAGCGCACTTCGCTGGATTTAATTTCATTTTGTGTTTCCTCAGGTTTGCAAAAGTTTCTCTCAGGTCCTCGACGTGGTCGGCCTGCTTTTGTCTTGATTACCATATCGTCGATGTATGCTTCCACGTTTCTCCCTAGTTGATCACCGAAAACCTTATTCACCATTCTTTGGTACGTGGCCCCCGCATTCTTTAATCCGAAGGGCATCATGGTGTAACAATACAGTCCTCCCGCAGCTCGGAAAGCCGTATGTATTTGATCAGCCAGCCACATTCTTATTTGGTGATACCCAGAGTAGGCATCGACGAAACTCAGGATCTTGTGTCCGGCTAAAGAATCTACGAGCTGGTCGATTCTCGGCAGGGGGTACCAATCTTTGGGGCAAGCCTTGTTTAAGTCGGTGAAGTCCACACACATTCTCCATTTTCCGCTCGACTTTTTCACCATGACCACATTAGCTATCCATGTTGCATACAATATCTCTTTTATTATCTTTGCTTTGAGCAGCCTAGATACTTCTTCCTTGATCGCCTCTTGCTTCTGGGGGGAGAAAATTCTTGCCTTTTGTTGTATTGGAATGGCGTCGGGATCGATGCTAAGTTTATGCACAGCCACGTCTTGGCTGATTCCTTCCATGTCCTCGACCCTCCAAGCGAAGACGTCCAGACTTTCCTTCAGGAGCTTAAGGATTGCTGCTCGCTCTTCTTCCGGTATCTCTCTCCCGACCTTGACCTTTTGCTCTGGAAAGTCAAGGTTAATCACTATCTCCTCCAAGTCCTCGTCTGGCTTGATCTCCAATCGGTCTCCAGTATCCAAGCTTTCCACCATCACTATTTTCTTGGCTGCTCTCTTCGGGTTTATCTGGGGTTTGGGCACTATTGCATCTGCGTTTTCCTTCGGCGGCGAGCTGGCGTTCCCAGCTCGCGCTGATTGCTATGCTTTGGGAATTTCAGCTGGTGTATTGACGACGGGGACAATTTCCCCTCCATCCTCTCTTGCCCTCTTCGTCGGCCTATTCTCTTCTGCCACCTCCGTTCGAGGCTGGGCTGTACTTACCTTTTCTCTGTTTTTCTTCTCTTTGTAGATGTATTCAAGAGTGTTGGCCGGGTCGTTGAGTACTATTCATGTCCCATTGCTTGTGGGATATTTCACCCTTTGATGAGCCAGCGAGGAGACCATTTGAAACTTTGTTTGGGCCGAGGATCCCAAAATTGCATTGTATGGGGAGGGGAGGTCAATCACGAGAAAGTCCACATCCTCCGTTCGAGGTGTGGTGGTTTCATCTCCTAACACAACCTTAAGGGTGATCAACCCTTTTACCGCGACCTGGTGTCCGGTGAAACCTTCCAACTGTACTGAACTTGGTCTGAGGTGGGCGTCCCCCAACTCCAGACCGACAAAGCATTTGTAGTACAAGATGTCTCTTGATGCCCCGTGTCTATCAAGACCCTCTTCACGTCACTGTTATGGATTCCAACCCTCAAAGTCAACGGCTGCTGCCTTGCCGTTTCGCTAATGGCTAGCTCACTCGGCATAAATGTAATGCCTCCTTCTTCATCCTTTCGGGGCATTGCATTCACCACATGTTTCAAATTGTAAATCATATTCTTAAGTCGGGTACCACTCGGAGTGGCTTCTCTGATCGTGTCGATCACATTCCTTGGCCTTGCGTTGTCCGGCTGCGGGTCCTGATTTCGCCGCTGTTCCCCTCCTCGTTCAGCTCGATTGTTTCTCTGCTCAAACCTCTTGAGCTCACCCCTATCTATTAGCTTCTGGATTGCCCTCTTCAAGTTGATGCAGTCTTCAGTCGTGTGCCCAATGTCCTTATGATATGCACAATGCTTGTTAGGATTCCGTGGGTACCGTGTCTCCTTTAGCGGGGGTGGTCGCCCAATCCTATCCTGGTCAAGAAGGACGTTCATAATATGCTCGCGACTAGTGTTTAAAGGGGTCCAATCCATATCGTCCCACTTGTTCCTTCCTCGATTGTCTTCGCGCCTGTAAGTATCACCTCGGCCATCTTTTCTCCAGCTATCTTGTGTTCGATGGGATCCTTCTTGGTCTTTCTTCGTCCCATCCTTCTTCGCGTCCTCGGTATTTATCACCCTAAGAGCGTGGGCGTACATTTCGCCGACCGACCCGTGATCTCGAAGCATCATTTCTTGTCTCATTAAACCCTGCTGCAGGCCCGAGATGAAACACATTTTAATGGACTCTTCCGAGATGTACGGTTATCTGATCGACCATAGCCATGAACCGATCCATGTACATTTGATTGGACTCGTTATGGCGTTCTTTGGATCTTTGCCGCATGTCTGCTCGCTTCTTCTTGCCGCTTAGAAGAAAATTGCGTCACAAACATCTGTCTAAACTCATCCCACGTTCCCACTGAATCTGGCGGTAATCCGGTGTACCATTTCAAGGCTTTTCCCTGCAGGGTGCCTGCGAAGATTTTTCCCCAAGCATCCTCGTCCTCTGGGGCTATTGCGTTCATTTTGACTTCGAAGCTGGCGATGTGGTCGACCGCGCTAGTGAGCCCTTGGTAAGAGTCGAAGTTAGGCAATTTTTTGTCGGGCAATGGGGCTTTCCTCATTTTTTTCCTTGAACGGCCCATTCTTAGATGGAGGGAGCATCATCGGCTTCCCCTTTTCAATTGCTTCCAGCCTGCCTCGAAGATACTTCACTTCCTGCTCGACTTCCACGGGTGGAGACTTAGGGGTTTCTTTTTGCACTTCCGTGGTCGCGTTCCGACCACTTTTTCGTTGCTCTATTCCGGATTGTTGGGGGTGAGTACAATGCTCGCATGTTCTGCTTTTCATTGCCTCTAGTCTCGGTCGGGATTCTCCTTCCTCGCTCCTTTCCCTTGTTCGGGAAGGTGGGCATCTTGATTCATCGGGGAATGTAAGCCGGCTATGAATGCTCGGTTTTCGAACGTGCTCGACCATCCTTCCTCCCAACCTTGACTTCGCGCTCGGGCGAGGGGTGGCCTTTCTTTTTTCTTTGCCCATTGATGGGGCTTCCTCGTTCTCCTGGATTGGTTTCCGTGTGATTATCATATTAGATGTGGCTCCCACCCTTTTGCTTAATTCGTACACTTTTTGTTCTGCCTCTTGGATTTCTTGGAGGTAAAGTTTTCGGCGTTCCCAATACTTCAGTTCCTCCAGATATCTGGCTTTCACCCAGGAGACCCGGGTTCGATTCCCGGCAACGGAACCACTTGATCACGCCAAATAATGGGTGACTACACGTGGAACGTACGTGGAGCTAGTCCAGGAGATTAGGTGTCTGTATTAGCGTTGCAAATGGATATCTAGCTGGTGTTCTTGACTGGTTTCCCGTTGTCTTCCTAAACCTTGCGCGTGTGACCTGTCAAACAAGAGAGAAACACCGGTTAGGGAGCTGGGAGGCTATCCCAGCTAAAGCTCTCCGGTGTGAGAGTCAGTGAAGGGATAACGTAGGTGAGTACAGGCGTTCCCTGTGATCACCGTAAATAGTTTTTAAGCTCAATGCAGGAAGCTTGCTTAGTGTGAATAGTGCCATACCTTATGAAGTTGGCTCTCTCCCTTTTTATACTCCTCTCTAGGCTTGACATGCAAGGCAAGGAAGGACGGCACGTTGGGGACAAGATCTGTTGGTCGGCCGAGGTGGCTGGCTCTCATTGGCTTTCACTTTGCGTATGTCAGTATCGGGGAGGTCAAGTGGCGGCGGAATGCGAGCACGTTGGTGTCTCTCCAATCAAACTGAACCATCTAGCATACCTTGTACTACGATGACGTTTCTTTATTTAGGTCGGTCTAGTCCTCGGATCGACCGTGAGCTCTCGTGGTCGCTTGGTCAGCCAGGTTTACCTCCCCGTCTTTCTATGATGGTCTGGTCGACCATGTAAGGTCGGCCTAGCAGTGTTCGACTGGCTTGGGATGGTCTTACTCGGTAAGGGCCTGGTTGATCTGATGATGCTCGGATCAAGGATGATCCTCGGTTAGGCCAGGTCATTCTGGTTGCCACGTGTTAACCACGTGGGGAGCGAATCCTTGAGTCCTTTCACTAAATTATTTTATTTTATTTATCATGATAATAAACTTTGACTAAATCGTGCACTACATATAGTTTGAAATGCAACACAAGGACATTGAAATATTTTACAAGTCAATTAAAAATAAATGTAACTCTGAAGTTTTCTAAATTTAGATCTATAAAAACATCACTAACAGTTTGGTATAAAAATTGCACCAAATCTTTAAACTGATACAATTTTTACATTAAATTTCTTCTACTATCTCCAATATATTTTACTTCAAATTTTACTTTAAAAAAATATTTCAAGTATATTCTTCATTATATATATATATATATATATATATATATATATATATATATATATATATATATATATATATATATATATATATATATATATATATATAATGGTAAGGGTAGATTTCTCCCTCTAAAATTTCACTTTTTAATTATTAATTTTTCAGTTATCATTTCATTATTTCTCTCTCCTATCTTCGTTGGTTATATCTTTCTTTCTCTCTCTCGTCTTTTCTTATTTTCTCTCTCATCACCACCATCACATCTCTTTTAATTATGTTTAAACATGTTTCTCTCTTTAAACATAAAAAATAGTAACTAAAACAAAAATATAAGAAGTTAGTAAAATAATAATTTATGGAACAAGCCACTATAAAAATAAAAGTTACAGAATCAACAAAACAAAAATAATTTAATGCGAAGGTTAATAAAATAAAATAATTTACAGAACAAAAGTTTAAAACAAATTCTTAAAAATATATATGTAAAACAAAAATACGTTAGTAAAATAAAAATAATTGATGGAACAAAAATAATAGTTACATAGTCAATAAAAATAAAAATAATAGTTAACGGTAAAATAATTTCGTTATTTTGATTTTATCTTATTTTCTTCTCAGAAATTTCTTTATTCATAAAATACAAATATAATTTAATAAAAGTACTCATTCAAAAGGAAGAACTTATTTGTGTTCATATTCTATTTAAAGGACGGAAAAAAATCATATTTGTTCGAAAACGTTTATTATAGAGAGTTTTTGAATAGCATAAAGTGTTCGGGATTGTCAGGCTATAAATTGACATTTAAAATTAGTGTTTCAGTAATGCTATTGAGAAACATTGACCACATTGCAAGGTTGTGTAATGGAACAAGACTAATCATCATAAATCTTGGGGATCATATTGTTGAAACAAAAATTGTGAAAGGAAGCAATGTTGGAGAGAATGTTTTTATCCCAAGATTGTCATTAACTCTATCCGATATAAGACTGTGTTTCAAATTCCAGATAAGACAATTACATTGCTGGTATCATATACAATGGTAATTAACAAGTGTCAAAGTCAATAATTGCACGTACGCAGTGTCAGATTTATGCCTTAGACTTGGGGGGCAAGTGCCCCGCTGAAGTTTTTTTTTAAAAAAATTTATACACTACAAAACGACATTATTTTATTTTTATTTTTAAGCAATAGTTAACATTAGTGACTCCGCTGAGATTTATTTTTGGATCTGCCACTGCACGTAGGTCTCTATTTGAAAAGAAAAAAAAAACAATATTTAGCCATGGACAGTTATATGTCGTAGTTTCTAAAGTAACAAATTATTTTTGTTTGAAGATATTGATATGCGGTGAAGATAAAAAACCAACTGATAAGACAAAAAATGTTGTGTATAAGAAATTTTTTTAAAATCTATAATGATTAGTAATATACTTATGTATAATTGTTAATAAACTGATCCTCATTATTTTGTTTATATACGATTTAGTTGACGTATGTTTAACACACAGATTAAAAAAATTAGTTATATTTAAAATATATGTTTTATTTCATTTAATGTATTTTAGAAAAATAAATATATTCTTTTGAAAAACAAAACTTTTTTTATTTTTTTTTTAAAAGAGAGTGGAGATGAAGCAACTACAGTGCAGCATCAGATTTGAAAAGGTTGTGGGTGGTCTTCAATTTGATGGGTTTAGAGTTTCGCTGGAGGAGGGAATACTAACAGAGTATCCCTTTGGAGATGCTATGAGTGTCTAATAAGAGCTCGTTTGTTGTATGACTTATGACTTATGGCTAATAGCTTAAGCTGGTAGTTGAATGACTTTTGATTGATTGCATGATAGACTGTTTGTTACAGCTGTTGAAAAGCTTCTTATGAGCCGTTATAATTATTTGTTAAAAAAAACTTGAAAATTAGTATTCATATTTTTATGTATATTTCATAAAAGGATGAAATTAAGACAATCAAATATTTATTAATAAATAGTTGTCTTCATGTTTAAAAAAAAAAACCAAAAAAGCATAAAATTTTGGCTTTTGACTTTTCAATGCATAAAGGGTGTTGTACCTTATTTATTGGCTTTTGGCTTATAAGCTAAAATAATCACTTTAAATATGACTTTTCAAAAACCAAAAGTCACTCTAAATAAATTGTAACAAACGAGCACTAAGTATAATTGTTACTTCTTCCTCCATCTTATTTTCTGAAACACCCTAAAATAATTATTCTTTTTCCTCTACTGGAAAGCCTTGTCACGTGTGTCCTTTTTTATGAGATACAAAACTACTCATTCCAAAAAAAACTACTCATTCCATTCCATTCCTAAACAATTATCGTATTTCTTTCATTTTTTATTCATTGCAAAGTAATTATTTTATTTTAAAATTTTCTTTTTTATGAAAAAAATAATTTTATTAATTTATTTTCACTTTTTATTATTTTAATTATGGCTATATGTATAAAGATATTTTAAAAATCACGCATTACATTAATATTTATATTATAATAAATTATTATTTTTAAATGTATGCCGAATCGAATAAAATGATTATTTAAGGCATCTTCGATGGTTAAACTATTTGCATAGTACATCACTTTACAAAAGTAATAAACTCTTTTTTCACACACTTTTTTCCGTAATGGTCAATCTCATGAACCACTTCTTCGTAAAGATATTTCATGCAGGCCCCTTTCTAAATTTATTTTTCTTTTTTTTTCCCAATAACTTATCTTCTTTTTTTTTATGAACTACGCATTCCTTATAAACTTTCCACAATGATAAAAGTTTTATTATGAACCGAATCATACCCCAAAAAAAACCATGATAAGCTTTACCATTTGGGAACGGAGGTTTTTTTATGAACCGAATATTTTTTTTTTCCTCCTAAGGGGGGCATGGGAAGGAATCGAACTTGAGACCTCACACATTGTGAAGCTTCATGTCTACCACTGGGCCACCCCCTTAGGGGCATGAACCGAATATTACCCCTAAAAAAATCGTGATAAGTTTTACCATTTGGAAACAGAGGGTACGGGTGCTTTCATTGATTTGACACTACTAACAACAAATTTAAGATATAAAGGAAATTGACATAAAATCAAACATTTAAAAAAAGTATAAGGGCACTTACTTTTAGAATGGAGTGATTACATTTTATGATTAAAATCTAATACTATTATTGATTCGAGTTTATGGTATTTTTGCAAATTTTAATAGATCAAGTTTATTTGATTCTCTACACCATCGGATGAATTTTGCCCAATGACATCAATATTTTAAATCATTACTAACTTAATAATATTTAAGTATTAAAATTTGTCTTAAAAACATTTAACGACACTTACGCTAAGGCTCCGTTTGTTTTATGGAAAATGACTTCCGAAAAATATTTTCCTCATTTTCAGTGTTTAGTAACATTTGGAAAATATAGTTAACGTAAAAACTTTTTTGAGTCAATGGGAAATGATGCCTTCTTTTCAAAAAATGACTTACGGATTTATTTTTCGTAAGTCATTTTTCAAATATTCGAGCACCCCTCCGCCTCTTTTCACAATTACACATATTTTCATACATGCACAATATTACACTCAACAAATAAATTGTTTAAAAATATAAATTGAGTTTGGCACACTTATAAATTAGAATTTTAATAAATACTCATTATGTTAGTGTACACTATATTATTTAGGGACGTCTCAAACATTATTTATTTTCTTTTTTTAAAAGTCTTTTTTTTTCATATCACTTATCAAAAAAAATTTATTTATATTTATGAGATTAAAAAATAATGGACCTTATTGATTTGACACCATTAATTATAATTTGTGCACTTAAAGTTCAAAACTATCTTATATTCAATATAGACATTAATATTATAATACACTTTTTGTATTTATTCATATCAGAGTATTATTTTTCATAACATTTTCTGTAGTTTTGTTAAGCATCTGAAAATATTTTTCAATATATTTTTAAAATATTTATGAAACACCTAAAAATAATTATTTTTTTCATTATTTAGGAATTATTTTCAAAAAAACCTTTTTTCAAAAATTACTTTCAGTGATGCAAATGGAGTCTAATACTATTCATTCATGCTTGAAATATCATTTATATTTATAGCTTAATATTACTAAGAAATTATTGGGGAAAGGAGCTCTCTCAGTTTGTCTTCTTATTTTTGACTTTTCCTTGTCCTTGGCTCAGAAAAGGCTTAGAGCATCACCATTGTTTGAAAACTCAAATTCTTACCCCAATTCCTATTAAGAATCTACCAAAATCCCACCATTGTATGAATTCTTAGATGGTGACTAGGAGAGAGAGGGGAAAAAAATTCCCCAATAAGAACCTGTGCAAATGGAAGGCAACTGGGCAGTTGTCGGCCAATGTGTGGGGAGTGGGGGAGGGGAAGGGAATTTTATTTTATTTTATTTTAGTGTTAAATTTAATATTTTTTGTATAAGTTGTGTAAGAATAGATAAGATTTATTCTTAAATTTAGAAAATTTGTATAAGAAGTTGATAAATTTTTTTACATTGGAGATGCTCTTACATCAAAGGAAAACAAAGAGGTGACGAGACATGGGTACATTTACATTTAGAAAATACTTTTTTTCTAAAGACAGTGCTGCCTGACACATTCTGACCGGCAGAAACTAGCAGACCAGAATGGCATGAATTAATATTTTATCGTTAGTATGATAATGTACTCCCTCCTTCCCTAATTTATTGTCTTGGTTAATCTGACGCACCGTTGAAGAAAATCTATTTAATTGGATTATTAATATTGATTTAATGTGTAGTTTCCTTTAAAGCACATGTATATGTGGCCCATAATTAAAGTAGGGTGAAAAAGTAAGGATAAAGTGATAAAAGTGATGTTCTAAAAATATAAGTTTCAAAATGGATAATTATTTTAGAACGAACGAAAAAGAAAAGGAGGACGATAATTTAGGGACGAAAGGAATAATAAATTTAAGGTTATTTAAACCACTCACTTTAGGATATACAATCAGTAATCATTTAAATGATTTCTCATAATCGTTTAAACAACTCACTTTGATAATTTACGTAAATTTATAATCGTTTAAAACAACTTTTCAAAATTATTTAAATGATTCATCTTCATAGTTTACACAAATTAATGTAAACGACTCCCAAAGTCATCTAAACTATTCATTAATGATATATTAGATGTTTTCACATTGATAAATTACAAAAAATATCATTAAAGTGTCATCTTTACCGTTTCTTTAATTAATGTGGGAGAAATGCCGTAATCATATTGGCATATTTGATCTATCTATCTATAAATACAGACCCCTTGATCATCTCCAATAATTTGGTGTAAAAATTAAACCAAATCTTTAAAATAGTAAAATTTCTGCACTAAATTTCTTCCATCATCTCAAACGGTTCTACTTCAAAGTTTACTCTAAAAGAAATATTTCAAGTATATATTCTTAATTATTTCATTTAAATTGTATTCCAAGTATATGTGTTATTTCATTTAATTTGTATTAATGTATTTTAGCAAAAAAATATATTATTTATTGAATTAATAATATATCAAATTAAATAATATGAATTAAAGATAATAATTAAATTCAATAATTTAATTGAGACTAAAATACAAACATATAAAATTAACAATTAAATGCAAGACATTAATAAAGACTAAAATACAAACATTAAAATAACTTAAATAAAATCATACATTTAATCTTCTGAATTCGTAAATCCATCACATAAATGATCGATTAACGCATCCCGAACTGATCTATCAGATTATTAGTAAAAATTGTAGTTATTGCATAATTTGTATTACTATTAATATTATTAAAATGTATGTTGTGTGAGTTTAATTTAATGTAAAGTAATTTTCATTTTTTATTAATGTCTAATATTTATAAACTTTATTATAAATAGTTTTAATATTATATATAACTAATAACCGAATTAATTTTTTGCATTATTTAAACCAAACCATCAAAGTAGTATTTAAATTAAACAATAAAACTAACAATAATAATAAAAACTAAAATACAAAAACAAAAAAAGAGAGGAAAGAAGGGAAATAGTGTGGAATAGTGTGCGCTCAAGATGAAGTGCTGGGAGTCCAGCTTTAAAATGAAGCAGCTTATGAAGTAATGGTTGGAGACCGGAACAATGCCAATAAAAACTTCATTTTGAAGATATGAAGTAATGGTTGGAGTTTTCGCCAATAACGCTATAGAATATCATGTACAGGAATTAGGGGTGTAAATCGAAATGTCGGAATCACGGAATCAAACTGAATCGAACCAAACTAGTCGGTTTCGATGACGGTTCGGTTTTGAAAATCAGAAAATCGTCCGGTTCTATTCAGTTTACAGTGTTTGGTATCAAACCAAACCAAACCAACATATATATTTTTATTTATTTATTATATAATATGTATTATATTACATTTATTAACTATTTTGAACCTTTGGATCAACTTATATGCATAATCTAGGTTTAGTCATATAATATATATATATATTTATAGACACATACTAAACTAAACAAAATCTTGATTGTTCGGCGGTTCGGTTTGAGATTTTTTGAACCAATAGGGGCGGTTCGGTTTATGATTTTGGTATAAACCAAATCAAACCGAACCACTTACACCCCTAAAAGGAATCAACCGAAAAAATATGATCTGAGTTAAATTTTATTTGATTGTTGCCAAATTATTTTATTTTTTCATACAAGCGGAGTTCAAAAAAGATTTTTTTAAGTAACCATAGTGATTTTTTTTTATCAAATATTAACTACACACTTGATTTTGTAGACATAAATTTTAATTTGTAACATTAAAATTGACTAAAGTTTAATTCCAAATTATTTTAATGGTTGACATGAACATCAAATTATAAAGCTCCATAAATTTGATTTTAATACTTTAAAATAAGAAAACTTTCAACTAATATCATGACTCCCTATGTTTCAGGTAAAGAGTTCATCATTCCATTTCGGGATATTTTCATTTAAAGAGTTTGAGCTGCCTGGTCCAGTCAGGCCCAAACCAGGAGCCACGTGTCAGGCTTGTGTATCTTCCGAGCAAGCGAGCAAATATGTTACACGAGTAACCAGGCAAAATCTCTGTTGCGATCAAGCTATATACTTGTAAGATGGGGATTTGGCCATGCGAGCAACATCGATGAGCGGGCAACCTAGCTCGATTGCACCAGTAAGTTGAGGGAGCAAGCAACATTGCTCGGTTGCACCAAGTACGTTACAAACAGTTGAGGGCATTGATGTCCGGAAAAGATCAAGAACAGTTGAGGGTGGTTACACCCGGGCAATTAAGATAAACAATTGAGGGTGGTTACACCCGAGCAGTAATCCCGACTATAAGCCATGACAGTTTGCAGAGGAGTTAATGCCAATCATGGGCAGTTAATGCCAATCATGGGCAGTTATTCATGGTTATGGGCAGTTATGCCTCCGGCACATATAAAAACCTTGTCAAAATTGGGAGAGAGGTATGCACAATCTTATTCCCTAGCCTAAACTCTGCCGAATTGATAACTTGTTGTACTAATTCACACGCCGGAGGGCTTTTGCAGGGAGTGCCCCTGCCCAGTTCACGTTTATTCTCTTTCGTTTCAGAGTTGGGCTCAGAGGATCTATAAACACGTTGAAAGCCAGGTGTTAGGATTGGGCTTATTCAGTGGGTCCAGATTATCTTGGACGCATCAGTTGGTTCCGTTGCCGGGAACGAGTTTTCACGGCATTAAAAGTTCAGTTAGATATTCTTTATCTTTAAGTTTTATTCATGACGGAAAACGGAGTTAATGGTGGTGGCGGATCGCGAGAGAGGCACATCGTAACCACGCCTCAATCAGGCTGCTGGGAGTAATGTCCCTCCACCCCATGATGCACGTCACCAGTTGAATCAGAGGCGTGGGGTTGAATCGATGGCCAGAAGCGCTGAAGCTGCGGCTGGTTTAGCCCATGAATTTCGTGAAGAAGCTTTACGCCAAAGAGCCATCTATCTCGGTCAGATGCATCAACTCAACTTACAAATGATCGCTATGGGCAAACCACCATTGCCCATCGAGTTGGATCCACTGCCAACTCTGTTGGCACCGGGTCAGGCTGCTGGCGTTTCACGCACGGGGGGAAATCCGATGCATCCTTTGGTTGTACATTCCCAACCACGCGAGCATGATTCTAAGCGTAATGATCAACCAGAGGGAAGTAAGGCCAGTCATAGGGTTATCCCTAGTGTTCATTCAAGGTTGGGACCTCGAGTTGGTGAGATTCGGCTCGATCACGTCGCCGCCGCGCCACCTACACCGCAGAGGTCGCATGCTCAGACGTCGCTCGCCTCACCGCGGCGTTCTCGTGCATATAGCCCGCCACGATCACCTGACCAGGGGTTCTTATGCTCGGAGGCAGAGGACTCCTTCTCCCAGGCGGTCTCATCAATCAGCTGCACCTATTGCACAGCTCGCTGGGGCACCTCAGGGACAGGTGGCGCAGGCCGTGGGGGCTCCACAAGCCATTGCGGCTATGGGACCCCCACAGGCCCCTCCTATGCCTGTGGTACAGCCTCAGCTTGGGGGTGGTTTGCCTGCAACCATTAACATGCACGATTTCGAGGAGTTGAAGCGCCGGATGGAAGCCTGGGAACAAGGCAAGGCTCTAGATGGGAATTTTCTGGGTACATCTGCTAGCCCGTTAGCCCCGTGGATCGAGAATGCACCACCAGCGCAGGGGTTGATTTTCCCCAACATTAAGGAATATACGGGCAAAACCAAAGCTAGGGACTGGTTGATGTCTTTTGAGTCCCAGATTGGCTTGGTGACTTCAGACGAAGCGTTGAAAATTAGAGCTTTTGTTGGTGCCTTGCAAGGAAAGGCTCTAGCTTGGATGGGTGCGTTACCACGACGCTCGATTAATAATTGGGCGGATTTGCGAGCAAAGTTCCTGGCCGATTTTGGGACTGCCGGTTCATTAGCAAAAACAAGGGCTGATTTGTCCAAGGTTAAGCAGGGTGCACATGAGTCAACGGCGAGTTACCTTGAGAGGTTTACCAAGGTTCTCGAGCAAGTTCCAGGCCTGACCGAGCAAGAGGTCACGTTGTGTTTTGAAACGGGATTGTTAGAAGGAGAAGGCGGTTTGCGGTCAGAATTGAGTATGCGTGAACCGAAGACACAGGCAGAGATGCTCATGCGAGCACAGAAGTGGTGCGCTGGTGAGACAGCGAAGAAGGAAAAGAAGAAAGAGAGCAGTGAAGCTGCGGGGACTGCTAAGGGAAATGGCCAGGCAGGAAGTGGCGGTTATAACAAGAGTAAGTCTCGGTATGATCGGCCGAAAGAGTTTCTTCGAGAGTCAGATTTGACCCCGCTCAATACATTGCGCGAGGACATAATGTACGAGATCAGGAACGAGCTTCCTAATCCACCTCGTATGAACCCAAATACAGCCGGAGAGAGGGATCAGACGAAGAGGTGTGCCTATCATGACGATTATGGGCATACTACAGAGGAATGCTGGCCGTTGAAGAAGGCCATTCAGAAGTTAATCAATGAGGGGCGGTTAGACCGCTTCAAGCGAGATGCAGGAAATAGAGGGAATGCTCCAAGGCGGGAGGCTCCACCAATCAGGGGGGTTATTAATGTCATAATGGATGAGGAGCTCACCCCGACACAGCTTGGTAAGCAAATCTACTCCTTATCAAAAGTGGTAGATCGACCAACGACCTTGCAGGATGGAGAACAGGCTATACAGTTTACTCGCAGCGAGTTGGCGAGTAGTGTTGCTGGAGAGCAGTCGTTGATTGTTTCAGCGTTGGTTGACGGTTGGGTCGTGCACAGAATCTTGGTGGACACTGGAGCATGTCGGGATGTGATGTATTACTCTTGTTTCCAAGGTTTGGAATTGAATGATGATCGCCTAAAGCCGTATGCTGGGGCTTTAGAGGGTTTTACGAATCATAAAGTCCCAGTGAAAGGTACTATCGAGCCGGAGGTATTTATCGGTGAGGGACTCAGAACCCGGGCTGAAAAGATTACCTTCATGGTAATTGACTTGAAATCTCCATACAACATTATTTTGGGCGTACCGAGCATGACTAAGTTTCAGATGGTCGCATCAATCCCGCACCAAGAGCCAAATTTTATACCGATCAAGGAGTGGGAGTATTGAGTCAACCGCGGCGGTGCTTGAATATGTTCGGGATACTGCAGAAAAAGCGTAAGTTGACCTTGGAGGATGGCGAGCAGAAGGTTACTATCAGTACCAAGGAAACTTCTCATGTGACTGTAGGACCATCGGTGGTTGCGATGGTACAGGAGAATTTGGAAATGGATGCACGCTCCATGCCGACATTGAAGTCGGGGGAGAAAAGTGAAAATGAAGAGGATACAGCAGTGGTCGATGCTCGAGCAAATATGGAGGTTCCATCTTTACCGTCAGTACAGTTGTCGGCACAAACTGAGCGAGAGGAGGTGGCCGAGGAAGGTATTAGCAATCCTTTGCCGACATTGACGTCGGGGGGATTTGACGAGCCAGATGAGGTCGTTGACCTTGTAGATGAATCTTTGCAAGCATCCATGTTTGAGGAGCCAGTTGAGGCTATGGAGGCAGATCAGCTCGATAAAGTTGAGGATCGAGCTGAGAAAGATGAAAAAGTGGAGTGTGATACGCTCCAAATGCGAGATGAGCCGAGTTCTACTCAAGACGAGCTGGAAGAGATAGTCATCAATCCAGACTATCCCGAGCAGAAGATCAAGATTGGTCGAGCTTTGACGGTAGAGGCAAGAGAAAGCTTAATTAAGCAATTGCAAGAGAGTCTGGATGTTTTTGCGTGGCGGCCAGAGGACATGCAAGGGGTGAGCGAGGATGTGGCCTTGCATCAGTTGAATGTTGATCCAGCTTACCGGCCAATTCAGCAGCGACCACGGGTTTACTCGGTAGAGAAGGATCAAGCGATCAAGGAGGAAGTCGAGAAATTGCTCAAAGCTGATATTATTGAGGAGATACATTATCCAACCTGGTTGGCTAATGTGGTTATGGTGAAAAAGTCAAATGGCAAGTGGCGGATGTGTGTTGACTTCACGGATTTGAACAAGGCTTGCCCGAAAGATTGTTATCCTCTGAGAGAATCGACAAGTTGGTCGACGCCATTGCAGGGTTCGAGCTCCTCAGCTTTATAGATGCTTACTCGGGTATCATCAAGTTAAGATGGCTTCGAGATAAGGCTCTAACGACTTTCCGAGCAGCGGGGGGGTATATTGTTATAAGATGATGCCCTTCGGTTTGAAGAATCCGGGGCCACTTATCAAAGGATGGTCAAGGGTATTCGCAGATAGGGAGAAATGTTGAAGCCTACATTGATGATATGGTGGTCAAGACCAAGGGACGCGAGCACACAGAGGACTTGGGGGAAACTTTTGCTAATCTCAGGAGGAACAACATGAAGTTGAATCCGAGCAAATGTGTGTTCGGAGTGAAAGCTGGCAAGTTCCTCGGTTTCATGGTTACTGAGAGGGGAATTGAGGCAAATCCTGAGAAGATAGAGGCATTAGTTACTATGAAGCTTCCTCGTTGTGTTAAGGACGTGCAGAGGCTAAATGGCAGGGTGATCGCTTTAGGAAGATTCATCTCGAGGTCGGCAGAGCGTTGCTTGCCTTTCTTCAAGGTTTTGCGGGGTAATAAAGGGTTTGAATGGACTCCTGAATGCCAGAAAGCGTTCAAGGAATTGGTGGAGTATTTAGGAAGTCCACCCTTGTTGAGTAGCCCGGTATTTGGGGAAAAATTATATGTTTATCTGGCGACTACCGAAAGCGGTAGCATTGTTTTGATTAGGGAAGAAGGCAATGTACAAAAGCCTATTTACTATGTATCAAAAGCCCTCACTGATGTAGAGGGAAGATATTTTAATGCAGAGAAATTGGCTTACTCGCTTGTTGTTGCTGCTCGGAAACTTCGAGCTTATTTTTCTGCTCATTCAATCGTTGTGTACACGGATTCGCCTTTGCGAAAGATTTTGCACAAGCCAGATACCTCTGGTCGTTTACTTACTTGGTCAATTGAGTTAACCGAGTTTGACATCGATTATCAGCCACGGCGAGCAATCAAGGCGCAAGCTATAGCAGACTTTGTAGCTGAGACAAGCTTTAAGGAGTCTATCGAGGAAGAGGTGGAGAGTAAAGCAACAGCGACGAGTAATGCAAGTCCAAAGCCGAGGCCGGAATATTGCTGGGAACTTCATGTGGACGGTTCGGCTAGTCGATTTGGGAGTGGTGCTGGTTTAGTGTTAGTCCCACCTGAGCAAGATGTAGAATTTGAGAAGGCATTGCGTTTCAAATTCCCAGCTTCAAACAACCAGGCTGAATACGAAGCTTTAATTGCTGGTCTTGAGCTTGCACAAGACATTGGAGTGCGGGCAGTGGTGATATATTGTGATTCACAATTGGTGGTTAATCAAGTCAAGGGCGACTACGGAGTGCATCACCCGATCTTGGTCCGTTATTGTGCGATGGTAAGAGAAATTTTAAAAGATTTCGATTACTGGGAGCTAGTAAGAATTGCTCGGGAGGACAACATGCGAGCAGATTATTTATCGAAGATGGCTGAGGATGAAATTCGCTTTGCATCCCGAGTCATGATCGAGCATCCGAAATTCCTGTCATCGAGAAGGAAGTGGTCATGGACATAGAGCCAGCTGCAAAATGTTGGATAGATGATCTTCGAGCGTACATCGAGCATGGGGTGTTGCCTGAAGACAAAAAGGAAGCTAGAACCGTCCAGAAGCGGTCATGCCGTTACATTATCTTAGACAACATCCTGTATCGAAGATCTTATACACGACCTTTGTTGAGGTGTGTTCGTCCAGAGATGACGGAGGGAATCTTGGGCGAAGTGCATGAAGGCAAGTGTGGAGGTCACCCTGGCCAACGATCGTTAGCCGAGAAAGTGTTAGCAGCAGGATTTTACTGGATAACTTTGCGGCGGGATGCCGAGATATATGTTCGTCGCTGCGACAAGTGTCAACGTTATGCAGATATCCCACGATTGCCATCTACCGAGCAGACTCATGTTATCGCGTCATGGCCATTTGACATGTGGGGAATTGACTTGATTGGTCCTTTTCCCGTTGCTCGGTCGAAGTTCAAATATGCAGTAGTTGCCGTGGATTACTTCACGAAGTGGGTGGAAGCGAAGCCACTGGCGACCATAAGCGAGGTGAACGTCATCGATTTTGTACACGAGCACATATGGTGTCGGTTTGGGGTCCCGCGAGCAATTGTATCTGATCATGGGACCCAGTTTTCGGAAAAGTTTACCAAGGCGTGCGAGCAAATGAGGGTGAAACATTGGCAGTCATCTGTGGCATATCCACAAGGCAATGGTCAGGCAGAAGCTGCGAATAAACAAATTCTGCATGTTTTGAAGAGGAATTTGGAAGAAAAAGCTGGAAGATGGGTAGACGAGCTGCCTTCAGCCTTGTGGGCAGTAAGAACAACAGTAAGGGGTCCAACCGGGGAAACCGCTTTTTCTTTAGCTTATGGGTCTGATGCTATGGCCCCAGTAGAGATGTATTTGCCCACTCATAGGGTCTTAAATTACAATGCCGGTTCTAATCACACAGCTCGAACAACAGATTTGGATCTGTTGGAAGAAAGACGGCTAGAAGCCAAAATGAGGATGGCCAACTATATAACGAAAAGGCTCACCACGATAAGAGAGTTCGTGGTCGATCATTTGTGGGGATTGGGTCCTTCAGAGATTGAGGCCACGGCCATCGAGAATGGGGAAGTTGTCACCAAACCGAAGGCCCTTTTCAAGTTTCGAGAATTATTAAGGAGGGCACCTACATGTTGCGAATGGATGGTGATGAGTTAAAGCATCCATGGCATGCGGATCATTTGAAGAAATACTATTGGTAATTGATTTACAATATGTAATTCTTTGATCTTTTTCTCTCATGATAAATGGCAATGATGAAGCTCAGTTGTCTTTTCAACTTTATGTTTGAAAAGTGGGTCTTCGAGTTGGGGTTTTTGAGTTGAATCTCTTCAAGTCTTTGATCGAGCATAAAGGTCTTTATGTTCGAGAAAATTTGAAGAGATGTTTCCAGTTGATCGAATAACCCCTTATTGCGAGCATAGAGGGCTTTATGTTCGTAAGGGAGGGGTATTCGAGTAAAAGCTTAGCTAAATGATGATCGCTTTAGAGCGAGTAAAAGCTAAGCTAAATGATGATCGCTTGAGAGCGAGTAAAAACTTAGTTAAATTCTGATCGCTTTGAGAGCGAGTAAAAGATGATTTTGTTCAGCTAAAGCTAATATGGGGAGGTCATTCAAAAATAAAAGAAGTTAAAATATTACGCATAAGAAGTAAAATTGTTTTGAGACAAGGCACGAAGGCCGAAAGGCGCAGAACGAACTCAAACAATGGAGGCGTGTTATCCTCGCTGAAGCAATGGGTTCCTCGGTATTTGCAAGTGGTATTCGAATTGTAACCTCATCATCGCCTTGATCTTCGGTGCCATCACGGTGGTTGAAGGAGCTTGTGATCGCCAAATTTCGTCCATGAGGTCGGTGTAGTATCGACGGGGGGGGATCCATGGAGACAGCCAAAGATCGGCCAAGCCTTCTAATTCATCCTCGTTAAAAGGCACTTGGGAATGGCCGGCCCGGGCGGTCGAGCAAAAGAGGGGGTTAGCTCCCCATTCGGCAAGTTGCTCGGGGCTAATCTCCCATCCACTGCAAGCGAGCTGCCTCAAGATGTGGTTCATCCCCCGCATCCCCCGCACAAAAACGGGTAGGCCTCACTTTCTACGCTATTGGCAAAGTCGCTCGATCTCTTGTAGTCTTCAATGATCTGTTGCTTTTGCTCGTCACTCGTCCATAGAGCCGACCTCCGATACTAATTGCTCGAGCTTGGTGATAGTGGCGCTTTGCCGCTCCAAATCATTCTCGCAAGATCGCAATTCCCCGCCGAACTCCGGCTATGTTATTGAGCGCAGTTTCTTCGGACCTTTTGGAAAGGTTCAGTTGGGCTTCCAAGGTCTTTTTTTCCCGACCTTTGAGAGCTCTGGCCACCTTGTCGGTGAGGGATTCCTCGCTATTTTTGAGGTCACCGATGCGCTTAATTTTCTCTCTAAGTCGTTCTTCTCGGCGGCCAGGGTGTCCTTCTCGGCAGTGAGGGCATTGTTCTTGTTGAGATTCGTGATTAGGCGCTCGTACATCAAGATTGATTTATTGGCGATCTGTTAAAAAAAAAAAAACTTTGTAAGAAATATGGAAAAAGGAAAAACAATAAGTAAAGGGCGAAATGCGTTACCTCAGTCATGCACAGGCCTATTTCTCCAATCAATACCGAGCTCGCTTGGTCGGCATACTTCTTTTGGATCCCGCTGTGGTGTAGACGCTTTCATTAGTCCGAGTCCAAGAGGGACGGAAACCACCTCGTTTGTGTACAGCGATGTTGTCGAGGTCGGGAACGTTGGCAAGTTCCTTGATGAGGGCAGCAGCTTTGGGTTGGTCGTCAGGCATGACGAAATTTTCTTGTTGCCAAATAGGAAGTTGTGGAGTGTTTTCTTCGATCACAGCTTTATCAGCCCGGCGCCTGTTCCTCCTTGGGCTTTCAGTGGGCTCAACGTTGGTGATAGGGGGAGATACATTTATTGGCTCTTGCACCAGGGGGGCTGGGATGAAGGTCGCTGCAGATTGTTCGGGTTGTTGGCGCTTGGTTCCACGGATGGAAGTCGCAGCTGGGACAATGGGAAGAGTAATAGCTGGCTGAGTGGACAGGTGTTTAGCGCGTTTGCTCGAGCTCTTCTTGGCGGCTTGCATAAATTTGGAGACGTCAGTCAGCTGCCTCATTTCTGCACAAGGCCAAGAAGATGTTAGCATCAAGAAAAATGTAAGCATGTTGAACTATCAAGGAAAAGGTTGACAAAGTAAATGGTTGAGAGGAAACCAGAAAGTGAAAACTCAGGTCGGCAAAGGGTTCCAGTGCGAGCACAATCCTCGCACTCACTTGGGAACCTATTTCCATGACAAGAACCCCAGTATGGGTGAGGGGTTTCTTGGTCGATTGTAACCCGGGGTTCAACTCCTTCAACGGGGAGGTAAGAGATCCCAGCAGCTCGCAGAAGGCCGAGGTCAGAGGTGAGAACTCGCCCGATCAGCCCAAAGACAAAATCTGCCGGTTTGCCCTTCTCGTGCTCCTAACAGCTTCCTAAACGCCTTGACTATTCGGGTTCCCCAAGCGTGTTTGTCATTTTCCTCGGAAGACCGTAGTCACCGATATAAGGCGCAAATGGCCGCCCAATGCTCGATTCGATGAGCAAGGCTTTCCGTCCCCAAATTGGCCGACCTTATTGGGGCTGTCAGTAAGAAGCTTGAAAAAACCATGGTTCGAACGGCTGTTGATGCGGCCAGTTTTCTTGTCAAGGGAAAGGAGGAAAAACTTTCGGAACAGAGTCATATCGGGTTCGAACCCGAGTGACCGGCAAGCAACGGTAAAAGAAACCAAAAACCTAACGGTGGTTAAGGTTAAATCACAAGGAAGGGTGTTCGAGGCATTCATCAGCTCGACAATGAATGGGTCAAGGGGAAGTCGGAGTCCAACTTGGAAGAAGTCAAAGTAGAATACCATCTTGTCTCCCTAGAAATTATGACCTTCCTTTTCTATATCTAAATCAAAAGCGCGAACACGATACAGTTTGGGATCTATTCCCAGCGAATAGAACCAGGTACTAACCTCGTCCTCGGAGTTTAAATCTTCCCATCTGATTGAGGGAGAGGAAAAAGAGGGGGCAGGAACAAATGGGGTTCGGCTTGGTCCGGGTAGTTGGTCGTTTGGGCGAGGAATATTACTCGCTTGCTCGTTATCGATCTGTTGCCTGCTCGCTTGTGAGGGTTTTCGCCGGCGTGTAACCAATGGAACCACGTCTTGCTCGTTTTCTTCGGAAGAAGATGAGGACGGAGGCCTCTCTACTTGAGCTCTATGGTCGTAGCTCTGGCCTTCAATTTCAGAAACGGTTCCTTCGCTAGACATCCTACAGGAAAAGGAATCGAGAATTACAGGTTAAATATTGACGGGGTAAAGTGCGGCAAAAAAGTTGGTTTTAGCATATGGGTTGCGAGATCAGTAAACAGGGTACTGACCCAGGTTTTCTCGATTCCTTGGATTTGGGTTGCTAATTCGTAAAAGGCGAAGTCAATTGGGTTTTTGGGCAAACATTTCATAGAAAATCGGAAAGGGGGTTTACACAGCGTAAACCCTAGTTCAAAAACTAAGAAAAAGTATAGTGCAGGGGGATGATGAAGAGGGAGCAGCGAAATACCTGGAAAGCTTGATGAAAGTTTTGATTCTGTTCTTGAGATGAGGAAAGGAGGCAATCTGGGAAGCGATTCTTGATGAAGACCTGCAGAAAACTTCGTATGTTTCGTTTGTTTGCTTGAAGGCTGGGTGAATTGCAATAAGGCGTAAAGTGGTGAAAGAATTGAATCCTACCTTTTATACTCCACGAAGCCGCCGGTTGGGGAATCAAATCATTGGGCTCGAAGCACAAGACGCGGTGAACGAGGCCGCATTTAATGGGCATAGGAAGTTGTACCTGCTTTTGGAATTGGCGGCTGACGGTTGACGGCTGACGCTTCGTACTCTTGAAAAATGCTTGTTCAAGACGCTTCGTGAATTCCCGTACATTTAAATTTTTGGTTTTAGAATTTTGGAGGGAAGTGCTCTGAAATTTTTTGAGGTCCTCCTCGTCATGAGCATGAATACTCGGTAAGACAAGGAGTTGGGGGCTACTGAGCTGCCTGGTCCAGTCAGGCCCAAACCAGGAGCCACGTGTCAGGCTTGTGTATCTTCCGAGCAAGCGAGCAAATATGTTACACGAGTAACCAGGCAAAATCTCTGTTGCGATCAAGCTATATACTTGTAAGATGGGGATTTGGCCATGCGAGCAACATCGATGAGCGGGCAACCTAGCTCGATTGCACCAGTAAGTTGAGGGAGCAAGCAACATTGCTCGGTTGCACCAAGTACGTTACAAACAGTTGAGGGCATTGATGTCCGGAAAAGATCAAGAACAGTTGAGGGTGGTTACACCCGGGCAATTAAGATAAACAGTTGAGGGTGGTTACACCCGAGCAATAATCCCGACTATAAGCCATGACAGTTTGCAGAGGAGTTAATGCCAATCATGGGCAGTTAATACCAATCATGGGCAGTTAATGCCAATCATGGGCAGTTATTCATGGTTATGGGCAGTTATGCCTCCGGCACATATAAAAACCTTGTCAAAATTGGGAGAGAGGTATGCACAATCTTATTCCCTAGCCTAAACTCTGCCGAATTGATAACTTGTTGTACTAATTCACAGGAAGGCTTTGCGAGAGTGCCCACGTTTATTCTCTTTCGTTTCAGAGTTGGGCTCAGAGGATCTATAAACACGTTGAAAGCCAGGTGTTAGGATTGGGCTTATTCAGTGGGTCCAGATTATCTTGGACGCATCAGAGTTCACTTTCAAAAATGAATGTTTAAGTGTTATTTTATTACTAATGAATTACTAAAAGTGTTATTTTTTTAAAAAAAATTAACTTTTAAATAAGAATTTTTTACTCGAAACGAAAGGGGTATGATACGAACGCATTTTGACGTTATTTTACTGTATAATAAGGATTTTTAAAGCGATTGTGGAAATTAAAAATGTAAAATAATGTCAATGAGAAATTAAATTAATTAGAAATTCTTACTTTTAAGTTTTAAATTATATAACACTGTGGAAAAGCATGAGTCTTCGGAAGGACCTTTTGACTTCATGTTCCTCTTTACAGTTGACCTAAAGGCTAAAGCTACCAGCTCCACAGCCACAAAGTTGTGCCTCGATTTCAGGCTCCCCTTCCTATACGGTACGGCTATACCTATTTCCTAGCCATTTATTTGTATGATTTAGCTATAGAAATATTTTGGTCCCTATTTTTTTGTTTTTTTACTCCCTCCGTCCAAAATAATTTTTCAGTTTGAAACTTACATTTTTAGAACATCATTTTTACCACTGTATTCTTATTTTTTCACTCTACTTTAATTATGGGCCACATACACATGGGCTTTAAAGAAACTACACATTAAACCAATATAAATAATCAAGTCAATTACTTTTTCTTAAACAATGCGTCGGGTCAACTAGAACGATTATTTAGGGACGGAGGGAGTATTTTTTATGAGTTGCCAAAAAAATATGCTTGGCTTCTACTCCCTCATTCCCTAAATAATCGTCTTAGTTGATCCGGTATACTCCTTCCGTCCCTAATTTATTGTCCTGGTTGACTCGGCGCACCGTTTAAGAAAACATATTTGACTGGATTATTAATATTGGTTTAATGTGTAGTTTCCTTTAAAGCGCATGTGTATGTGGCTCATAATTAAAGTAAGGGTAAAGTGGTAAAAGTGATGTTCTAAAAAGGTAAATTTCAAAGTGGAAAATTATTTTGGGACGGACGAAAAAGGAAAGGAGGACGATAATTTAGGGACGGAGGGAGTATAATTTAAGAAAAAGTAATTGACTTGATTATTTATATTGGTTTAATGTGTAGTTTCCTTTAAAGTTCATGTATATGTGGTCCATAATTAAAGTAAAATAAGAAAATAAGGATAAAGTGATAAAAGTGATGTTTTAAAAATATAAGTTTTCAAACTGAACTATTATTTTGGAACAGATAAAAAAAACGATAGTTTAAGAACGAATGGAGTATAAGGTTCATGAACATCAATATTAAGAGTCAGCCATAAACTTCTGAAATCTCAGGGGAAATGCCGAAAAGGGTGAGCAAAGATATTGGTTTAGTTTATACTCCGTACCACAAAACTATTTGTCATATATATATATATATATATATGGTTGGAGATTTTTATAAAGGGTCTTTGGAGCATCTCTAATGGTTGGAGATTTTTATCCGATTCTTAGTTTGGTATAACGGCCACTTATATATTTTAAAAAATTTCCTCTTAATTTTTTTTTATTCCCAATGGTTTATATTCTTACTTCATTTTTACATGGATCTCACTATCAAGTCATCCACTTTATTTGCACTATTTTCTTATTTTTTATACTTTTCAAACAAATTAATTAATTTGTATAATTTTTTATAAATAAATTAATTTTTATAACTTAAATGACTATATTGTAATTTCAAATATTATTTACAAATAAAATAAATTAATTCATTATAATTTTAATTGTAATATTAAAAAAAGTTGTTTAAAGACAAAAAAAAGCAACACGGTAAACCAAATGAATTTTTTTAAAAACCTTTAAAAAACAAAAATCAATTCAAATCAGTGAGTGGCCGACATGGAGACCCACTGCTGCATCCTCTTTACGCGCGATGCAGTTATGTGAGACGCAACTGCCTTATTGAAGAGGGCGGTGCGCCTCGCTCTCCTAAAACTCGGTTGTCTCTCTCTCATCTTTCCTAAAGTCTTATTTTGAACGATTTGGGAATTGTTTTAAGAATTTTGGGTTAAGAATCAACCCCACAATATATGGTTGAGAATTCTTACCTAAATTTCCAAAGGAGATGCTCTCATAATATCTTATACAAGTTTCAATCATGTTTGGTGGTTTGAACTTGTGAGATACATGCCTATATCATTTCAAATAATACTCCACCTTTTAAAGAACGAAATAAAGCTCAACACATCTTATTTATTTAATCAAAAATTTAGGTAAAATGATATTATAAATATATTTTGTAAGATGAATTATATTTATTTGACTAACTGTGTATTGATGAATTAAATTATAAAAAAATATAGTTTCATCTTTTAAATTAATATATGTAAAATCTTCTTATAAGAGACTTACTTATTTAGTTAAAGCCTTTGTCATTTTGAACACAAGAATGCAAAATAAGTGAGGAAAGCTGGAAATTAAAGGAGTAGTTGAAAAGTGGAAAAGGAGTGTCCCCTTTTTTGCAAGCTTTTTCACAAAACCAAAAAGTAAAAGACTGATGAAGGGGGAAAATATCAATTAAAGAATATTCGCTGTATATAAGAAACAAAGTAGAAAAATAGAAACAAATCCTACATTATGCTTATGCATAGGGAGAGGGGGATCGTTGATGTTATAACTAAACCCTAGGAATGGATTTTTGTTTTTACTCGATATTAAATGGGATTTTTATTATTTTTATTCAGTAATTTATGCTAGTTTCAGAAGGAAATGTTTGGTGGCGTGCATGAAACCTGTAACGCATTTAGATTATTTTAGTTTTATAGTAGATTAGGTAAGATTTCCTTAGCTTTACCCTTTATTTATTAGGTATATTAATTTTGAATGATTATATGTATATATATAATATAGATACATGTATATATATTAGAGTAAATTGCAACTACCACCTACATACCATTTTAACCGGTGTTTAAAAATTAGACAAATGAGATTATGAGCTAGAGCTTGTAATATTATTACAAGCTTTAGCATTAGAGTCGTTAGATGATTAAGTTGATGATGATTTGAAAAGTTCGTATCATTACTTACAAAAAGTATATTTGATCTAACAGTGTATAGATCTAAATAGATTTGATCAAACGGTACTAACACTAAAGCTTGTAATAATATCACAAGCTCTAGCTTGTAATATCATACCTCTAAAAATTATTATTAATTTTTTTAAAAGGTTGAAGAGAACATTGATCTTACCAAAATCGTTAATATTATTATTAATTGCTTGACAAGCTATAAAGTATTTAGATAGTATTATTCGGTTTGAACAATAGTGTCTCTAATGAGGCTTGAGCAACAGTTTCATTCAGCTAGAACAATGATGTATCAGGTAAGACTTGAGCAATAGTGTCATACGGCTAAAACAATGGTACCTCTTGTGAGACTTAATTAAACAACAATACCTTAAGTGTGACTTGAACACTCAATCTCTCCATTAAAATAGATGAGCGCTCTCACGAGCGTAGCTCGGTTGGTTAAGAGCTAGTAGATTTGGATACAGGACCAAGGATCGAGTCCTAGCAACCGCAGTGTGGGGGTTTCATCCTTTTGTGGGGGTGGCTCCTTGTAGGTACTAGGCACTAGTCCTCCTAGCTACTTAATCGCTGAGTCATCGTGATTTTCCCTCTCACATTCTCATGGGACTGGGGTGTGGGGGCTCTCAGGAGGAGAGTTTCCCCTTTTTTTGGATACATTAAAATAAATAAGCAACACCAATTGAGCTACATATTCGAGGTTTAGTTGAATATTCCTTACTATAACTATCCTTGTTGAATTGTATTCTTCAAGAAGCCATAATAATTTTATCTTTTCCCATAATTCTCTCTCTCTCCCATAATTCTCTCTCTTTCTCCCCCCACAACAATCATCTTTTCACCTCCGGCCACCACCGCCTACAGTGGTGGTACGGCAACCCCCTTCATACACAAATTTTAACCTAGTTAGCAAGCTTAAACATTCAAATATACTAATAGTAAATATCACCAATAAATCTAAAAATATTGGCCCATTACAGGACTAAATTTTAAAAGTAAAATCAATAATTTAATATCATACAAATTCCAAGGATAATACTCAATAAAAATTTTAGTTGGTTGGGTGTCTTGGGTCCCTAGCTTGATTTCTAGGCACCACTAGGAAGGTCCTAGGCGGGCGCCTAAAACGATTTTTAGAGCACTGCTATTAACTATAAAAAGTTGACACTTTATCTTCAATTTCAGTCTCTGGAGGTGGTTAAGTTGCCAACTATTTATGGAGGTCTATTTTCCTGTAAGAGTGTAAATTGAGTCAAAACTTCAAACTACTCGCTTGGTTAGCTGTGAACTCAGCTTGAACTCACTCGATATGATTAGAGATTCTTTAATTTGAATTATTGAACTATCGGGGCGCAACTCATTGAGAAATAGTGAGCCAAACTAGAGCAAACTCGACTTGCATGCCACATAGGGGCGGATCCACATAGGTTTTAGGGATGTCCATGGACACCGCTCAATAAAAAAAATATTAGGAGTATGTTTGTGATATTTGACAATTGGACCCCTCCAAAAAAATTTATTGGACCCGTCCCAAATTCTCGTAAAAATATTGTCAAGGCAGTTTACAAATCGAATGTCCGATCAATTTTTAAATGATTCTCTTGTATGTTATATCGAAAAAGACATGTTAATGAATGTTGGTGATGATGTAATTACGCGTTTTCAAAGTATGAAAATGCGTAAAGGACAAATTGTAATTTCTAATTTTTTTTATGTAAGGGCAAGTCCAATGGTAGGGGTCAAAACCAAATTTTGATACCTATGTAAGAGTATTAGACTCTCCAATGGTTAAAGTAAAAGGTATCAAAATTAGGTGTGGTACTAAGGAAGGTACCAAATTTGATACCTCTCTTAGTACCAGGCCTAATTTTAATACCCTTCATTTTGATACATATGGTTGGATATGATCATTTGATACCAATGAATAATAACCAATAGGTATCAAATTTTGGTTTTGATACCTATAAGTAAGTACCACCATTGGACTTACCCTAATACTCTCTCCGTCCCAAAATATATGACGTCTTGGGATAATTTTTTTGTTCCAAAATAGATGACATTTTGTAATTTTCAAGGAACTTTTTCCATTTTTTTTCTCAAATTCTCTCATATTTATTGACTTCGTAACCCGTGTTTGGCTCTTTGGGCAAGAATATTAAGACACCTAATTAATGTCTGGATAAGGGGAGTTTAGTATTTATAATATATTTCCTTGGTCTATGTGAAAAGCCCTAAAGCGTTATATATTTTGGGACAGAGGGAGTAGTTAAAATTTTGGACACCGGTCAACAATATTCTTGGATCCGCCACTGATGCCACATATGTATTTCCCCAGTTGGGTTCATGCTAGCTCTGGTAAAACTAAGGGGATTTTGTTGGAATTAACCAAACATTTTAGGGTGTGGGGGGAAGAAAATGAGTGAGAAATAATTAAACAAACAAAAGTGTTTTGGTGAAACATAGGAAAAGGCAATCTGAAGAACAGGGAGCAGTAAAAGTGGCAATGGGCCAACCTGGCATGATGTAATGTAATAATGGTGGATAATTGGTCCGGAGACTTACAACGTTTAATTGAGCTATTATGAATTTATGATGGGTGATAATCATGCGGGTCTCCTGTAATGATATTATAATCGAAAAATTTTTATATATTTGTTTTCAATCGTTAAATTATATTTTTTGTGATAAATGACGAAGATACCCATAATAAACAACAAACGCACGCACAAAATCACTACAAAAATTTGGGCATCGGAATGAAAACATTGGGCATCGTAATGCACAATTGAAATATGTCAAAATTTGGGCATTGAAATTCAAAAAACAACTGCTCAATTTGGGCATCAGAATTAAAACATTGGATATCGAAATGTACAATTGAAATGTGTCAAAATTTGGACATCGAAATGAAAACATTAAGCATCGAAATTCACAATTAAAATATGTCAAAATTTGGATATCAAAATTCAAAAAGCCACTACCCAATTTGGGCATCGAAATGAAAACATTGGACATCGAAATTCAAAAAGTCATTGCCCAATTTGGCCATCGGAATGGAAACATTAGAAATCGAAGTACGCAATTGAAATCTGTCAAAATATGAGTATTAAATCTCAAAAAGTCACTGCCCAAATTTGGGCATCGTAATGAAAACACCGGGCATTGCAAAACACATTTGAAATTTGTTCAATTTTAGGCATTGCATTGTAAAAATCCTTAACCAAATTCGGGCATCGGAATAGAAAAGATGGGCATTGATATGGACAAAATTGAACATTGTCACCAAATATCAACATATTTGGGCATTGTAATGGAAAAAATTGGCGTTAGAATGAATAAATTAAGCACTGTCACCAAATATCAACACGGTTGGACATCGAAATTGACAAAATTGAACACTGCCACCAAATATCAACATAGTTGGGGATCGTAATTGACAAAATTGATGTTGTAATGAATAAATTAAACACGGCCACTAAATATCAACAAAGTTGGGAAACTAAATTGAGAAAATTGGCATCATAATAAATAATTAAACACTGCCACCAAATATTAACAAATGTGGGCATCAAAATTGACAAATTTGGCGTCGAAATGAAATAACATGAGGAAGAAGAAAAGAGAGAGAGTGTGTATGACAATGAAAAAAATGAAGAATTTAGAGGTCACGGGTAATTTTGGAACCGCACTTATTCCATTTATGATTAGGAGGACTAAGGAATGTTATGGGCTGTCAAACTAGGGTAGTCCGACGTTCTGTATATATTTGGAAACTTGCGGGCCAGTCTCCTTTGAAAAGGCTCTTAGGCCACCCTCTGGCATTAACAACTTGGAATTATAAGTAAGCCATTTAGGTCGAATCGAGGCAGCAAATACGTCAAACAAAAATCTGACGATCGAGGAAGAACAAGTAGAAGATTAAGACGTGGAAGACTCAATAGATGATCCCAATTAATTAGAGTGATATAATGAACATCAACAACAAGGGTTTTGGCAATGTTGTAGCCGCCATTGATGTTGCACAGGGAGAAGAAGAAACAACAGCTAGTAGTATATCCTTGAATCACTTATTACTAGATGAAATCCTACTCCTCAATCAGCAACCAACTGTGCGATCTCAAATGCCTCTCCTCCTGCTCCCTTGTCTCCCCACGTTTCTCCTCCCCCATCTTTCATATCCACTCCGTTTCCTTCTCTATCCCCGCCTCCTCCCACAACTTCCATAGAAACTTTTCAACATCAGTCATCAATTAAATAAACAAAGTTAATTTCAGGGACCAAATTATAAATTAATCCTAAATATAAATATTAGGATTATACCAATTTTTTCGATGGAACGGACTGTGTTTGTGTGTGCGAAGGAAAGGCTACGTAAGAGAGAGAGAGAGAGTGTAAGAGAGATATATATAAAGAAAGTGGGCTGGCGAGGAAGAGGTATGTGAATCCGACGCGAGAATTGCGAGGCAACTATTTTGGAATTGTGATGCATCAATTTGGTTTTAAAATTGCAACTCTTTAGTTCGTGATGCAACTATTTTGGAATTGTGAGGCATTAATTTGGTATTAGAATACGAAAGTAAATCCCGATGTACAAATTAGATTTCGTGATGCACGCATCAGATTTACGATGCAAAAAATTCTGATGCACAAATAGATTTGCAAAGCAAATATTAGATTTTTGATGCAAAAATTCAATTGCAATGCATAGAACTAGAATAACATAGCAGGTTGTGCCTGGTCGAATTTTTATTAATAGTATACTCCTCATGTTACCCTAAAAGTGTCATTACCCGAGCTTTTTAAAAAAAAATGTGTCATTTAGCAGTTAAAAATTAATGGGAATGATCGACCTGATTATCACCTTTATTATAATGTTATAGTACTTAACCTTCTCGATGTATAATAATACCACTTGTAGACGTAGAAATCAGCCCACACTCACACTGGTGATTAATCTTTGTCGCTGCTATTAGTATTGTAATACTCCCTTCGTTTTCAAATTATTGTCTCATTTGACTCGGACGCCGTTTTAGAAAAGTAATTGACTATATTATAAATATTTGTAAAATATCTGATTTTCATTAATACCATTGAACATATAACCATAATTAAAGTAGGTAGAAAAAAAGTAAAGATAAAATGATAAAAGTGTTTTTCTAAAAAAAATTAAAAGAGGATAATTATTTTCGAACGGACGAAAAAATAAAAAGAGAATGATAAATTGAAAACAGAGGGAATACAATTTAGTGGCTCCCATAAAGGTGATTTCAGTCCAACCACTCTCAAAACGATATTATTGAATTTATCTTGACCACTACTCCAAAACTCGTTACACGTGAAAAAAAAAGTCAAAAATTGTCGAGTAAAATCTTTTTATTTTCTTGAAAAAAATAAGGCTTAAATCGTAATTTAGTCACCAAACTTTTCCACTTTTTGCAATATGGTGATTCTACAAAAAAAAAAATTATTATTATTGTATTTGACAACATATAGCACGTTCATCACTCCATCCAATTTTTCTAATGAAAAGCTTAAAACATTTCCAAAAACCCAATAATACCTTTGCCTACATTATTAACCAAAATGACTTTAACTATAAGAATATATGATTAGAAAACAAAACCATGTTTTCATCCTCCTTCTCGTTTCATCTTCTCCCGTTCATCCCTTCTGCCAACATCCCTATACAAACCCATCAATGACAAATGGAGAGCTCCATTCCATGGCTCATCGTTAAGCACCCACCTTGTTCCTAATTCTTCAATCCTCACATTCTTATAAACCCTACAAGCATTAAGAAGAGCACCCCAAATAACTACATTAGCTTCTACATGCATATCTCAAATAAATTGAACCGCTTTCTTCAATAAAAACAGCCCGACCAAGAAGATCAACAACGCAACGAAAGTGTTCAATTGCAGGTTCAATCCCAAAATGGCACTTCATTCTTTGAAAATATGCCAACCCTGTATTCACTAAACCTAAATGAGAACACCCATAGAGAAGTGCCACAAACGTCACAGCATTTGGTTTAACTCCTGACCTAACCATGTCTTTAAATGCTTTAACCAGATCCTCACCCAGACCAGAAAGAGCTATAGATGTGCTCCTAGAAGCTTAACCAATTCACAACTGGACGGGTTACATCAAACCTTTCATTTTCCCTTTCGGATTCACGACAATGCCAGCATTATGCTCATCGAAAGCCTAACAATTGATTCAGGAGTGAGACAATGGTGGATAAGCTTCAAGATCTGACAATGAAATGTTCGAATCCGTTGTCACCCGCCGTTAAAATTATTCTATTCCAACTAGCCACCAATCACCATTAAAGCCCTGACCTCAAAACTAAAACTAAATCAATTCCTACATCTTATAGCTAAAAGATGACTTAACGAAGAAGAACCTTAAAAGGAGTGGTTGGTATAAATCCAAGGAACCAAACAAGAAATCCGAAGAAGAATATATGCGGTACCCTTTACGGAATCAAACAATTCCCAATTCCAAGATTAGATAATAAAAGCTTTCGGTTACGAAGAAAACCCTAACATGGATTGTAAATTCAAATCGGAGAAAAGCTTTTAAACGAGCATTCAAATTTGTGTGTTTGTGTACAATTATAAGATGTGTGTGAAAGTACAGAGGTGTGTGTCCGTGTGAGTATATATATATATATATATATATATATATATATATATATATATATATATATATATAGGTTTGTTTTCAAAACACAGTGATGGCCATGGAGGAATGGAGGTTGAAAAGGGGTTACAAAAAAAAGGGGCTTGAAATATTTTTTGATTTTGTTTGAGGGTATTGTAGTCTTTTTAATCATTTTTATCCAACATAACGGACTAAAATGGTTTAAGTGACCTTATTGAATATCCAAACTAAGTACAATGATTAAATTAAAAACAAAAATTATAAAGTCACCATATTACAAAATGTGAAAAGGTAAGGTTACCAAATTGCGATTTAAACCAAAGAATAATAATTTCACATATCACTATTTAGAGGGAAGTAGCCTAGGAAGGCCCCAACCTAATCCATACTGAGAAATTAGGCAAATTTTTTCAAGCATCAAATAAGACTTATAATTATATTTTTTCATTGTTAAATGGTTAAAAAGAAATAAAAAATTTATTTTTTAGGGAGAAATTCGGGCCGTGAACTTTAGATAATTTTCAACCGTTACATTACACTTTTTTTTATCAAAAAAAGATATTTTAGAGAGAAAAAACTATGATACCTTAATAAATGAAAAGACACATGAGTCATTCGGTCAAACAAAAATCATGTATTGTTAGTATAATCACTGGTAACAGATTCTTATTAGTTTTGTCAATGAGATTTATCATGTCAAATCAGTCAAAAGTAAATATAAAGTATGAATATTTTAAATAGATAATAATCTTTTCAGCAAATTTTTCCCAGAATATTGAGTGATTTCTTTGATTGAAAAGGAGAGGACGTTTTAATCACTTGGCTACTTTCTAAAAGTGAAATAAAATCTTAACATTCCATCATGACTACCTCCTATTACAAATTTTAATTCGTTTGACGAAACATCACCCCACATCGTGTACATAGTGAGTCCCCGATTTCAAGTTTTGGCCAGTTATGTGAAAGTCATTTTTGGCCAGTTATTCTATTCGAGACAGACCAAGTTAGTTCATCTATCTTATCAAGATTGAATTGTACTCAACCTGAGCTCATTTACTTTAGTACCTAGAGTCTAATCGAGTTATAAACGAGTCAAACTCAAGCATACTCTAGCGAGTGAACTCTAAGCTTTATATACAACATTCTTATGTTTCAGCTAGACCACTTACGGAAATCCAAGGAGAAAAGGTAATAAAGAGGGGGGGGGGCGGTGTCCAATGAAAATCCGAACTCACTATTTGGTATGTGTTGAATTGGAACATCTTACCAAAGCTAGTCCCAACCAAGCACACCTAAGGAAAAAAACAGCCTTTAGGAAAGAAACACTAGACTAAAGATGCCACCACAGGTGTACCACTATGCTGAAAGTGGGAGAAGAAGGTAAGATGCATATCAACTTCAAACCTATACACCTGGTATATACTAGTCAAAATCAGGTCAACCTTTCCCACCTTATTAATATCCCAAAACTCATAACACCTTTCACTTCACTGCAACAAAGAAACTAAACAGTGTGCCCAGGGTAAGAGACCTCTCAAGCATGTGGCAGTGAATATGAACAAGGAGCGCAGAAGAAGATTTAGCGATCAACAAATCAGGTTGCTCGAATCCATGTTTGAGACAGATTTGAGGCCTGAGCTGAGGATGAAACAGCAGATGGCAAACAGACTAGGACTACAGCCTCATCAGGTTGCTATATGGTTCCAAAATAAAACAGCTCCATCTAAGTCAAAGCAAACTGAGCAACAGTACTGTGAGCTCAAAACCAACAACGATGATCTATCTTCAAGGTTCGAAGTCTTTGAAGAAAGAGAACCAGTCCTTGCTCGCTCAGGTAGCTTTTCTACTTATCTAAGCCATTTCACAAGTACTTCTTTCGTACAACTGTGTCTATAAGCTTAACAAAGATTATCATGTTCTGCAACAGCTTCAAAGTCTAAGAAATCCAATGCCAAATAACCAAGGGGGCAGAAATACGGGGTTAGCCTATGGGCAAAAAGCAGCAGCGAAGTGTATAAGAGTCAAAACACTATCTCAAAAACTGAAGACCAAGACCATTTTAACTTTCTACCAGGAGCATACAACCAAGGAATTGATGTTCTTTACTATGAAAATAGTAGCACAAGTGTAGCACAACCTCACAGAAGAAAGTGAAGTTACATGAGAGAATTTTCACAAAATCCCTTCTTGAAAATTTCAATTGTGGTTCAGGATGGTGAAAATTCTAAGAGCAGTGTAGCAAACCCTTTTAACATAGAAAGCTAATTATAATTTTAAATAGCCCCCACAATTATAACCATTTTACAGTTCCCTAAATGTCTCGACCTTTGCCCTCTTTTATTTTTCATTAATTGCTTTCTTGCATGTCCCGTACTTCACTATATCAGTTCTAGTCAAAGTCTTAAGGTATGATCATCTATACTGTCCCTATGCATGGACACAAAAATCAAAAGAACTTAAATCAGGAAATAGGAAAATAAACCTCCAAGTTGCACAATTCATCAAAGAATGGCTCTTTTTTTCTTTCCTTTTGTTTTCCTATAATGAAGGAAAAAAATTTAAAGTAATAAATATGGGTAAGAAAAAGGAGTATACAAAGATCTTCAATGATGGCTATCCATGTCAGAAATCCAAACCTGGTATTATTTGGCAATAACCCAGTGATGGGAATTCACCAGCCACCTAACAATTGCAAAATGAAACTTCAAATTCTCATTTTTACTACTCAAATGAGCTTTGGCTCAATCACTTTCAATTTGTAGTACTCAATTCTGCTATACCAAAAAAAAAATCTCTTTTTTATAGGGAAACAGTAATATAAGAGGATATGGAGGAGATCAAACCAAAACTGGAACTTAATGTTCTCACGTGACCATATTCTCTTTAACAATTTCTGTCCATTGTAGTTTGGCTCGTACACCTACCTCACAGTTTAACAAAATGCTTTAGTTCCAAACGTTATCCTTCCAAGCTTACTCGACTTCCAAGTTAACCTTCTCACATTGAACACTCACTGTTGAAATGCTACTTCTTGGTTATTTGGCATATTACAACAACAACAAAAAAGAGTAATATCTTATCCAGTAAAACCCTCTTTCGACTTTACATAATGTAAACTCCATACACACATTGACCTATACCATGGTAATGCATCTCTTCTTTTAGCTCTTTCTCTGCTCACCAAAACAGCTGGCAAATAAACTTTGATATCTCCTAGCCACTTACAAGCCTCTATAAAAATTCAAACTCATCCCAAAGCACTTCATATACAATCTTAACCTTAGACTCGTTTACAGAGAGTATATTTTAGTCTTGCATAGGAATACTTAATATATTTTCCAAGGGAAATATTCGCCAACTCAGAGTAGCTAATTTAAAATACTTCCGAGTATCTTACAGCTCCTGATGAAGAGATAGTGGCGTTAACAATTCTTCTTTGAGTCATTGTTTCAATTCTATCAAGTATTTCTTCCAAGTTCCAATTGAAAACTCTAGCTGACTCAATCAAAAAATAAATTACTGAGAGAGACGATGAAACTAATAAACAAATACTCCCTCCGTCACAAAAAAAACAGTTGTCCCATTTAACAAGTCAAACTTTCTAAGACCCTGGCTTTACTTAGCTTTACCTTTTTTAATTGCACAAAAATCATATTCTTTTTCAGAAATGGGAGTATTTTATTTTATTTTGGTAAGGAAGGAGTAGCATGTAGGAGATAAACATAAGTAGTGAAGACTAGACTAAGAAATTCAAGCAAATTAATAAAATCTTACCGTATATTTTATTGATTGCCCTTGAAATTATAGACATATTATAAGTATCGTAGACAATATTAACCTAGTTCAACAATAACATTGCTTCCTACATCTCGGGCTTGACTTTCACATCTCCGTTTGGTAGCATGCTCTGTGTTTGTGCGAGCCGCTTCGATTCCTGCATAAGATGCTAAGAGCTTAGAGTTTCAGTGAAAATAATTAGAGCATAAAAAAAACAAGTTAGTGGGTTGTTGGCACAGCCCACAAGACAGTCCCCACTTTACAGAAAAAAAATTAGGTCAAAACACTTTCAACTTGAGATCTAATCAGTTTCTCGCTCCTATTATACAAGTCCCTCAAATAGCTTTATAATGAAAGTTTCACAAGCAATTTATGAATTTATGCAAGATTTTCTGGAGTTACAAGCTGTGACTGCTTAGACTCGGCCTCCAAAAAATATGCCATAAGAGTTAGCTGTGTAACAAACTGCAGTTATATAACAATTGAAGTTGTCAAACTTTATGGATAGTTTCAATGATATAGAATCATAGATAGCCATAGTTGTCAAAACGGGATACGTATCGTGTATTAGAATTCCATCTCCACGACATGTATCGGTATACACATCCCGTATCGTATGATACACAAACATATGTATATATATGTTATATATATATATATATATATATATATATGTATGTATATATATACTAATAAAAATACTAATTAAGAAACAAATAAATAAAAATAACTTAGACAAACCATCAACTTTAAACTTCATAAGTAAGAAATATTGTAAAATAAACTAATAGGTAACATTAATCAGATTAAGTAACAAAATAAACAACTCTCTTACCTTTTGAGAAGAAGAAAATCTGAAAATCGGTGGTACAATTTTGAGTTTTGTGACATCTGTTCGGTCTCAAGTTTCAATCACTAGGCAAGTAGACAGCTAGGGTTTTTATTGGCTTTAATGAAGGATGAAGGCTCGAACTCGAAGACTTGAAAGATTGAAGGATTGAAGACTTTGAAGCCATGGATTAGCAGGAGAAAAATGAAGAAGAAAGAGATTGAAAGAGGTTTCTTGAGCGTAGAAGATAAGAGGACATTACGTGTGATTTGTGTGCCGTGTGCTTCGGAGAGTTGCGACCCGTGTATGTTAAAAAAATTGATCAACAAATGCTACAACGAGACCCCTTAAGAAAAACTTGCGATACGCGACTGTATCACATGATATGCCAACCGAATCGTGCGATTCATGACACAATGCGATACGGCTTACCGATACGTATCCAAAGGGTTAATTACGATACTAACAACAATGTAGATAGCTGCCATCAATATTATAAAATAAATCAAGAACAAATTGATAGAAGTAACAATATTATAAAATCTGCAATTGGTAACTCACAGCTGCAGAAGCGGCACGAATTTCCCTATAACCCTCCACTTCATCAGGAAATGCTTGTTCAAGTTCTTCTAGAAGATGCTTCCGCAAACCCTGTATAAGACAACATGCGCAGGGAATCAATTATAGAATTTGTCAAAGAAAAAAACGAAGAAAATGAAACAAGTAGCAACAACAAACAAAGAAACTATGGCAACGGAAGAAGTGGTAAATAAACAAATCAGGAGATATCTTCAGATGAATGAAAGGCTCCATATTCCTGGGCATCAATGGTCAGAGAAGTTCACTAACAGTATGAAACAGCGATAGACATGTATAGCATTTATACTTAAGCCTAAGAAACATTTGAATCCCAATCAACCCATTGATTGGGAAAATGGACATAAATGCATGTATACATGATTAAAACCTCGCATACATGGACTCTTCGTTTTCTCCAAAGTCCCCATGTCGACTGGAGATGACCTGGGTGTGGGTGTGACACTTGGACACCTATATTTAGTGTAAAATTGTATAAAATTGGCATGTTGAACACCCAAATCCGCACCTGTATCCGGTCCTCATACCCAAGTACATGTAACATGTATTAAAATATTAGGTTTCAACAAAAATAAAAAATGATCAATTTCATGTTCTAAAAATTATTTTTTTTAATAAGTAAAGTTAGTAATATTAACTTGCGCCAAAAAGGTGACGCGACCTATGTACATCAGAAGTATAAAGTCAATTATTAATCGAAAAACTGTCCATGAAATTTACAAAATAATTATCCGCAGCCGACGTAGACCCAGAGCACCAATGGAAGAGAGTTTTGATAACCCGCTCCTTCAACCTTTCCATGCTAAGCTCCACATTCTAGAACACCCTGCTGTTCCTTTCTCTCCACAGAGTCCAACAAACGGCCAACGGAGTTGCATCCCATATACTGTTCCTCCTCCTTCTCTTATACAGATTCCAGCAAAAAAGTAGCTCTTTGACCAATCTAGGCATAACCCATGCGATGTGAAAAATATTAAACATGAAGTCGGACAGCGAATGAGCAGGTGATTAACACTCTCTCCGTCTCCCTTGCATAGGTAGCACAATTTAACATAGATCTTCCTCCTAGCCCTCAAGTTATCCCCTGTGAGGATGACTTCACGACCAGCTTCCCACATGAAAATGGCCACTCTAGACGGAGCCTTGGACTTCCAAACAGCTTTCCAAGGGAATGAATTATTTCCGCTCAACAGTCTTTGGTAGAACAGCTTAACTTAACCGAGAACGAGCCATTAGCTGCCCCTTCCCATACCACTTTGTCCTCCCTACTTTCTGAAATCCTCTGGGAGAATAAAAGCTCAAAAAACTGCCCCAGACTATCTATCTCCCAGTCATTAAAATTTCTGCGAAAACGAGGATTCCACACCATATTTCCCCCCTGTTAGGTGAAGAACGGAACTCACAAACTCATCCTTATTACAGCAATATTAAATAGGGAAGGAAATGCTCTCCACAACTCCCTATCACCGCACCACATATCTCTCCAAAATCTAACTGACGCACCATTGCCAACGTCAAAACTAATGAACCTCTTAAAAGATCTCTTTCTAATACCCTTCCACACACCCACCCCGTACGACGCGTTAACTTCCTTGGGACCCAACAAATGATCATTTTCCCCATTGAACACTATGATCCCAAATACTCCATAAAAAATCAAAACCGATTGGCCTACCTATCAAATTAGACCGTTAGACGTCCATACAGGATCTACACAAAGGGCGCGGTAGGCCTGACTCTCAATGAAATTGACCCCCTTCAACCACTAATCCATAAATTTAGACTTGATACACTCATCCAACATATAGAATATGAATCTAGAACCTTGATCTTCCTAAAAAATGGAATCATGGGTAACTATGCATACCAGATCAGAACCACTCAAGATTCCCCCAAGGAATGACTTCCAATAGCCCCTCTCCAGTGACAGCCAACCAAGTGGCACCATATGCAAATGCCAACTCACAACACAGAAGCGGTGGAAGCGGTGACGTTGGTGATAAAACAAGACGTAATTTCCAAGAAAGTAACTCAAGCCACAAAAGTAAAGAAAGACAAATTGGGTCAAAAAAAACTATTATTTTTTTTTATTAACTTTGTCAAACATTGCAATGGAAAACACCAAATACTTCAAGGCCTAATCTCTCCTCAAAGACGAATATCCCAAATTAAAGGCCAAATTTAACAACAGATTCAGCCCCTTAATGGGTTCGGGCCTGGACTTACCAAACCCAGACGCTCGGGACAGTCTGGCCCACAATCTCACTAACTCCAATCAAACATGACTGTATTGGAAAACATGTGTCACCGAAATCAAAATTCTTTCAGGGGAAAAACCCATATGAACCTTGATTTGACAGGAGTTTATGAAGGTTTCATAAACCTTCAAATCCACTTGGCAACAAACAAGATGAATCCCACATTAACTCCAATTTAAATGTAGAAGGCGGGGACATTATTCAACCCCATACTGACAGCTACAGCACCAAAGCTCACAGTGGCCTCCGATCAACACCACCATGGCCGACGGCCCAGTTTGAATCAAGAGGGACAAAAAAAAAATTCACAACGACAAACCTAACAACAAAAAACGAGAACCAAGCCTTCTTCTAGGCTTCGAATTCAAGGCTCAAAAAATTGTCATCTCCAACTCCACCAAACAATCAAAGAACTAACCATCCCCACAATCAATAGGGCGTTCGCGACCAAGAACAAACGCCCCAAGAGTTTCTCGAGTTTGAAATGAAACCATCCACGAGACTCCAATGGCCTTCCATTTTCAACATCTGCATTTGACTCCCCAGCCGTTCTTCATAACAATGAGGGATCACCAAGCAATAGAAATAAGGGTAAGACAAGACACAGACTACAAAGCCTGAGGATTCGAAATGATAAACAAGCTTTGGTTCATACACGGTCCCAACGAAAGATTCAACCGCCAGCACACTCCAATCCTAACAAACACCGCAACTCCATGGATATTTCTACATGATTTCTCTAAGTTTCATCATATATAATCTCGTTCAACCACAAAGATAATTTCTTGTAATGCCAATAGTGTCCAAAGGGAAGGTTTTAGGGCCGAGATTAATACTAATTCACCAAAATCAACCACACATGATAATAGTCCTAGATACCAGAACTCAGATGGATCAAGTATCTCCCATCATTGACCAACTCTCGTGCATCTCCTCTGCTATTGCTCCATTTTATTGATACTCTAGCCGGATATGGGCACTCAAGAACTCTGAATCTATCAATGTCCAGCAGCTGGCGTCAAAGCCCCATCTCCTTTACTTAAAGGTCGGATACTCCCCAACAGACCCCCCTTTATGAAGACCTCTATCTTAAATCCCCTCAACCTCAACACCAGTATGGTCCAATCTCCTTGGCTCGTAGAGAAGATTTCAATAACATAATTCAAGCTACTGAGAAACTGGAGGGCATCCTAACTAATCAAGGAAAACATTTTCTTGGTTACGTGACTTGCATCCACCTCTGTGGCCGTCATGACTTAGGGTCCATCGGGGGATCCTTCACATGGTGTAGGAACTAGGAACTGTTGAAATATTGGGATGGTTAGGGAGCATCTTGACAGATACCGTGGCAATGATGATTGGTGCAACCTTTTTACTAACAACATTGTTAAACAACTCCCATTCCTTAAATCTGGTCATCATTCCATTTTGCTTGACACAAAAACTTCCTCCCCAAGAATTCCCAAGATATTCATCTTTGGGAACTTTTGGACCAATAATGACACCTATGAAGCCCTAGTCCACAACACTTGGAACAACCATGTTCCAGGTTCTTGGACTTTCCAAGATGTAAACAATTTTAAGATTCTTCCTAGGAGAAAAAAAGTTCTTTTAGAATAGAACTTCTTAATAATGCAACCGCATGATGTGTGAGTTTAACAAGGTATTGACATAAATGCAGTAAAACATAGATCCAATGACAAAAGAATGGAATGCACCAATTTTGAAAACGTAAGCTAACTGAGAAAAAATAACTAACCTTGAAGGCATCAGTTTTGCCTTTAGTGATTTGGTTTTTGGCGATGCAACTATTCAAAACATCTCTAGTGAACTCATCTGGATTCTTTCCATCATCAATTAAACTGAACATAAAACAGCACATTCATCATCAAGAAACTAAAAGCAAATTACACTACTTAAACTCTTAAAAACCCCATTTATTTCGGTATAAAACATTTAGAGGTAAATAAGTGATGATACATTAAAACATTTTCTTTTTCTTAGATGGGAGAATATAAATTTATGATGGTTGAGCAAGAAGATAATGGTTAATCGTAATCTATGTCATAGAACTCCAACACTCTGTTTTCTAGATACTAATTTTCTAGAAGAATAAAGCATATAAAAAAAATTTACACCGAATCAAATGGAATCGTAAGTGCTAAAACATTCAGAACATACTTTAGGACTTCCATGGGGACCTGAATGTTACACTTCTCAGACAATTTCGTCATATTGTCAAGCTCCAACACAAGTGTATTCCTGCAAAATCAATCCAATTATTTATTATGAACAAATAAAAAGACCAATTCGAATAAAAAAATTAAGGCGATAATTGGGGGAAAAAACTAGGGTTTTGGAGCGAGAGATTGAGAGAGAAGACTGTACAGGCGTTGCAGGAGCGGAAGTTGGGAGGCGACATTGAAGGAGGAGACAGTGAGGTAAAGCTGGTGGATGACTCCAAGTGTTTTTTGAATTGAATTGATGACTTGACTGAGGTTTTGCTTTGGATCGTCAGATGAGGCTGCGGTCACCGTTGAGTCTCCTGGTGATGCGTCGTTGTTGTAAATTCCATTACCACCGGCGAGGAGAGCACTACCTCCTGCAACAGTGGCGGCACCACTGCTTTGCGATGATTCCATCTTTAGAGTATTCCGGGTGCTGGATTAGATCGATCGGGAGTAGCGGCGAATCCTGCAAAATTATTTTCGAAAACATTAAATTACATCATCATTTTTAATTCATCTAAAAAATTATATTTTCATTTTTCAATAAAATACAAGGTGGACATTTAAAAATCTCATTTTTGAATCGGTCTTTCTCCAATTGTCACACATTTAGAATATATGTCTCCAATAGATTCTCAAGAGTAGTACATCCAAGTAAAGAAAAGTCATGAGGAAAAAATTGAGTAATTTTTATCAATGTTGTTGGAAGCTTACATTCAAATACTGTGGGATTTATCAAATATGATTATTTGATTCGGTGAATAAACATATATAGCATTTGACTATGAGTTTATTATACACCACTTAATTAATTAGTGGTCGATCAGTGGTTTAATAAACCAGATGGTTTAGAGCATCACCATTGTCAAAAAATGCTCTCTTCTTATCCATCTTCTTATTAAGAAGATGATAATAACAATGGTAGAAATTTTCTTATGGATCTATGTAAGAAAGAGAAAAAAAACATTCCAATTTAGGAAGATTACTATTTAAATTTGGGGAGGGGAGCCGACTGATTGAATGTGAGGAGGGGGGGTGAGCGACTGGTTTTTTTGGGGAGGGGTTGACTTTATTGTGGGGGGGTCATGTGTATGTGTGTAATTTTAATATGTTTTATAGATCATTTATTAATTAAATTTTAAATTTTAAAAATAATAATGTAATTATTATTTTTAAATTAATTTATGTCTTAATTTATAAATTAATTTATTTAATTATACGAAATACTTAAATATGATATATATTAAATAACGTGAAATAAATTTATTTGTTGATAAATATAAAAATAAGAATGTAAAGTGAATTTGTGTAAAGATTGGCATTGCTAATAGATACAATGAAAATATATATTCTTAAGCAAGTGGGTAAAAACGCCAGAACCCGCTTAAAAAGTTGTGTAAGGGCATCACCATTGTTTATTCTTAACCATATTCTTACTAAGAAGTTGGCATTTTCTCATCATTGTTAGAGCATCCACAATGTTATCCTTCCTATATCATTTTCTTAGCCGGGTTCCACTGCCACATACACATTTTTCTCTTCTTATTTCATTTAAGAATATATCCTCTCAATGATAATCTTCTTATACATCTTCTTAGTTGGGTCCCACTGTCACCTCATTAACTTTACACTTCAATCTTATTTTTATATTTCTCAAACAAATAAATTTATTTAACTTTATTTAATATATTTCATAATTAAATATTTCATATAAATTAATTAAATTATAAATAAAGACATTAATTAATTTATAAATAATAAATTACTCACAAATTAAATAATTTATAATTTAATTAATAAATTATCAATAAAATACATATTATACATAACTCGTAAAATAACATAAATAGAAAATTACATAAAACGTTAAAATTGAAAAAAATACATAATGATAAAGTTATATAAAACATAAATACTTAAAAATTATATAAAAACAATTAAATAATTAAAACTATAATGACACAACGGTTGTAAATCTTTTATTAAAAAAAATTAAAAAAAATCAAATGCAATGACACAACGGTAATACAAAATGTATGCCTTTAATTGTATTAAAAAAACTTATTTTTTTCTCTACCATTTCAGACGGTGGGCCCCACCATCAAAACCCCTCACTTCCCTCTTCCATGCGTGCAGTACACGCGCCCATCATGTCCCTCCGTGCAGCCCACCGCTAAGCCCAGCCTCCCTTCTTCCTCCAACAGCCTTCTCTTCCTAATTTGGAAGCTTGCATACTATCTCTCCTTGTTGGCAATATAGGAAGATGATCAAGGAAGTATCACCATTGCAAAACTTCCAATTCTTATAAAGAAGAAGAGTTAGGAAGTTTGCAATGGTGGTGCTCTTAGAGCATCCTCAATGTTCAACATCTTAATACAACTTCTTAACTGGGTCCGACTGCCACCTATACACTTTTCTCTTCTTACCCACTTAAGAATATATCTTCTCATTGTATACTATTCTTAACTCGGTCACACTGCCACCTCATTAACTTTATACTTCATTCTTATTTTTATGCTTATCAACAAATAAATTTATTTCACGTTATTTAATATATTTCATATTTAAATATTTCGTATAAATAATTAATTTATAAATTAAGACATGAATTAATTTAAAAATAATAATTACATTATTATTTTTTTTAATTTTATAATTTATAATTTAATAAATTAATTATCTATAAAACACATATTATACATAACTCGTACAATAACATAAATAAAAAATTACATAAAAACGTTAAAATTGAAAATAATACATAAAATGCTAAAATTACATAAAACATAAATACTTAAAAATTACATCAAAACAATTCAATAATTAGAATTACATAAAAACGTCAATAATTAAACTTTATCACTAGTTGTCACCATAACGATGTCATGTATGCTCAACCAAGTTTGATCTAAGAGCATGATGAGTGCTTCTATCACGTACCTCAGAATTTCGCTGCATATATTCTTGAAATGCTTGTGTTGACCCATGGTTCACCTTTGGAGAGTCATAAATGACATCATCAGCCCAGTCCATAACGTGATCACCATCGGCCTCCACAATCATGTTGTGTAGAATAATGCATGTGAGCATTATTTCCTTCAAGTTATCTCTATACCAAAACCTAGTAAGACCTTTGATAATTGCACATCTTGATTGGAGCACTCCAAATGCTCGTTCGACATCTTTTCTTGCAGCCTCTTGCATCTCTTTGAATTTCTTTCGCTTAGGATCCAACGGGCATGAAAAACTTTTCACAAAAGTAGCCCAATCCAGATAAATTCCATCTGTTAGGTAGTACCCTTTTGTAAACTATGTGCCATTCACTTTGAAATTGCACGGCGGTGCATTTCCTTCGAGTACGTTATTGAATAAAGGTGATTCATATAGCACATTGAGATCATTACGAGAACTCGCGACCCCAAAAAATGCATGTCATATCCATAAATCCGCAGACGCAACTGCTTCGAGCATAATTGCTGGCTTCCCATAACCTCTTGCATATTGACCTTGCCAAGCGACTGGACAATTTTTCCATTCCCAGTGCATACAATCAAGACTTCCTAACATACCTGGAAATCTGTGTCTTTGCTCGTGCATTTGAAGCAGACGTTGTGTATCATTAGCATTTGGTCTTCTCAAGTATTGACCTCCGAACAATTCAATAATACATCGACAGAAGTTGAACATGCACTCGATGGCAGTTGTTTCTGCTAATCGGAGGTACTCGTCGAGATGATCGATCGGAACTCCATAAGTCAATTGACGGATAGTTGTCGTGCATTTTTGAAGTGGTGAGAGACCTACTTTTCCGTATGCATCAGGCCTCTGTCGAAAATAACTTGAATGATTCTCCAATGCATTAACTATCTGAATGAATAAGTTTCTATGCATTCGGAAGCGTCGCCGAAATATATCATCGGGATACAATGGTTGAGATGAAAATTAGTCATTGACAAGTTGAGTATTTCCCGCTACACGATTTCGATTTATATATCTCCTCTTTTTCCTTTGACGACGCCTCTTGATGTTGGCTCTCTCCATTTCAATCATCTGTTGTTGTAATTCAATCATTTGCAAAAAAATTTTTTCACCTTCAGACATGTTGGATTCGTCGTTTGATTCTTCTATATGACTGCTTGTGTTAGAGCTATTGGTAGAAGAAGAAGAATAAGACATCTTTAGTGGTAAAATGAAAGAGAGAATGAAGAAGTTGTGAAGTAATGAAGAAGGTTGAAGTGTTATTTTTATAGGGGAGAGAGAAAGGATTAAAAACTCACCTACCCACCCACCCACATAAAAGCAGCCGCCCCCCTCCAAAAAAAAAAAACAATTGCTTCACCTTCAGACATGTTCAAAGTTACATTAAAAAATGACATAGAAACATTCTGATATTGAAAGTTACATGCAAAAAATTAATTATAAAACTTACATAAAAACATTCTAATATTAAAAGTTACATTAAAAAATTAATAATAAAACTTACATAAAAACATTCTAATATTAAAAGTTACATTTAAAAAAATTAATAATAAAACTTACATAAAAACATTCTAATATTAAAAGTAAATTTACATTAAACTACGAACACTAAAATTCATACCATTTCTTCCTCAACTGCACCTTTACTTGCTCACATCCGTGTTGATACATGACAAACTGTGTCGGACTCATGTGGGATGTATCTTGAGTAAGAAAAGCAATGTCTTTCACGAGCCTTTCACGCTCCTTTCTTTCTCCTCTTGATCGTTTAGCTTCGGCTTCAATTTTTTTTATTTCAAATTATTGTTTTTTTATTTCCGAGTATTTATCTATCGACAACACCATCCCAGAGAAAGCGTATGCATCCCATCTACATCTAAAGATGTTGCGACTTTTCCTTTAGCTTTAGTTTTCCTCTTTACCGCCTTTTGTCCAGTTGGACGACTACGTAAATTGATTTCTTCCACATCTTCAACATTCACACTAGTCTTAGAATGATCGCCCTCGAATTCAGACGTCTTCGATTTTTTATTGGTGTGAAGCATATCTGTTTGTGAAAAAAATGATACAGAAGAATTTTTTAACACATCCCAAACATGTTCAAAAAGAAAGTGCTGACATTTTTCTTAATGGTATAGATCCCTTGCATTTTTCATTAAAATATCATCACTCCAACCACTGTTTTTAGCATTAAGAAGCCTATTGTAGATTTCATTGAAGCTTCTCACTGATGGAGCAATTCTAGTTGACCAACGTGATAGCAACTTCGCAATATCTCTCGGTATCTTTTTACTTGGGCGATGTTCGTTGTAATAATCAGCTATAGGCTTCCAATATTGCGCATTCTTTTGATTATTACCAACTAATAGACATTGGCCAATAGTCTGCACAGCTTCCATAAGCGCAAGATCTTCATCTTTGGTCCATCTTGCACGTGTAGACTTGTGTTTACTCGGTACTGATTCCGATTCCGGTTCCGGTTCGGCGTCCAAATCAATTGTTTCTAAATTGATTTATGCCTCGGGAACCGATGATGGCGTTCCCAACAAATTACCGGACGAAGTTGCATCTACACTTGTTCGACGTGAGTCATTCGAAGGTATGTAAAATGGAGAAAATGCACGAGGCGGGCCTTGCGGCATGAAAAATTGGTTTCCCGTAGGTTGCCAATAATTTAGAGGAAATGGAACGTTACTAGGCGGGCAATTTGGAAAATTTTGCGGTATGTAGAAATTTGGATAATTGGGAACATTTTGATTGTTAGAAAAATTAGGCGGGTATTGAGGAGTAGACGAAAATTGAGAATTTTGAACATTCTCAGGAATATGAGTGTTTTGAGTATTTTGATGTTCTTCAAAATCTGAAGAATTCAGTAAATTTTGAAGAAAAAAAAATATTACCTCTTGGATCCATTTCGAAGATAAGTATGTAAAGAAAGTGATTTTTTAGAAGAGATGATGAAGAAATGGAAAAGAGAATAATGTGGAGTAAATATAAAATGTTGAAGTGGTATATATAGGGGAAGAGGGAAAGAATTTTAAAAAATGTTTAAAAAATACCAAAACACGCCCCCCCCCACACACACACACACACTTTTTTCCCCAAAGTGAAAGCACCCCCCCCCACACACACACACACACTCTTTTCCCCAAAGTGAAAGGGCCCCCTTCCCCCAATACACCACACTCCCAAAAAATCAAAAAGTCCAAGCCGCCCCCTGCCCCCAACCAACCGATGTCCCCTCACTTTCTCTCATTTCCCTATGTGAATAGTAACTTCCTATTTTGGAAGTTTTTTTGCCTCTCTCTCCTGCTTGGCAAATAAGAAATAAGAATGTGTACAATGGGGAAATTTTGGGAACTTCTTAATAAGAAGTTGGTTAAGAATTGACATTTTTGTACAATGGAGATGCTTTTACACTTCTTCCTATGCCAACTAGGAAAGAGAATTTTTTTAATTCGTAAATAGGAAGTTGTCATTTGGGGAGAGAGGAAGAGAGAGGGTGGCCGGTTGTCCCCTCCTTTTGTTGGAAAGTGTGTGTGTGTGGGGGGGGGTGAGAAGGGTTTTGTATTTATGTAGGTTGGTGTTAAATTTAATATTTTTTTGTGTAAGAAGATGTGTAAGAAGATGATACAATGGGAAGATATATTCTTAAATGGGTAAGAAGCTAAAAATGTGTACGTGACAGTGAGACCCAGCTAAGAAGATATATAAGAATATTGCACAATGGGGATGCTCTAAGAATATTAAACATTAGAGCATCTCCATTGTGTGTTTTTTGGTATTCTTAGTTTTATTCTTAGCTAAAATTATCCAAAGCCACCATGGGAGAACTTCTTAGCATTATTCATAGGGGAGAGAGAATAAGAAAAATTCTTAGTTAAGAATTTTAAAAAGGAATCTTCTTAACCTTTTCTAGGAGAATGTGTGAGGTTTTGGTGGGTGGGTGGGGGGGGCAATTGAAAATATTTTTTATTGGGATATGTTAAATTTAATTTTTTTTGTAAGAATATTATATAATAGGAAGATCTATTCTTAAGTGGGTTAAGAAGAGAAAAGTGTGTTGATGGTTGTGGGACCCAACTAACAATTTGAGAGAAGAATAACAACAATGTTGATGTTCTTAGTGATGTTCTTATTGATAAACCAGTGTAAACCACTTAGTCGACAACTGGCCGACCACTTCACTTGGTTTATTGATTTATTGATAAACCAGTGTAAACCAGACCACTGGTCGACCTGTCGACCACACTTGTCGACCAGTGATTTCGGATGTTGAGGCGTGCATTTTTATTGGTTTACTGATAAACTAGTCATGGTTTATCAGTGGTTTATCAATAAATCAGGCCATAAAAGAGTTTTTTTTTAAGTGAGGCTACAAATGACCAAGTCATCTTTGACTTGGCCATTTATGTAAATGCGCCTTCAAATACATGGAAGTTACGAGGATAATATAAAATTATTTTTATCAATGTTGTCAGAAGGCGGACACATGCGTCATGTCTTGGGCAGTTGCTTTTTTAAAAAATTAATAATAATAATCTATTAAATTATATATATATATATATATATATATATATATATATATATATATATATAAACAACTCTCCGTAAGAGCACCTTCAATGTGTCTTCTTAGCTCCTCTTCCTGTTAAGAATGGAGGAAATAACAATGGGAACACATCTTCGTAATGGTCCAGCTAGGAGAGAGAATTAGATTCCTTCCAATATAAGAAGAAAAAAATTGTAAGAAAAGAATGGGAGAGGTCGGCAGCAGTGTGGTGCACCGCTTGGTTTTAGTTAGCACGTGCACCACATGCGGGGGTAAGGAGCGTGAGAAGCTTCTCACTGATGATCAAAGTAATTAATTTGAATTTATTTATTTATTTATTTGATAAGTATAAAAATAAAATTAAAATGTAAAGTTAATGAGGTGACAGTCGGACCAGCTAAGAAGATGTGTAAGAAGATTATGAATTGAAATATATTTTCTTAAATGGTATAAAAGCATCCCCAATGTATAAAATTAGTATACATCTTCTTAGTTTGGTCTCGGTGTCACCTACACACTTTACTCTTTTTATATCATTTAAAGATATATCTTCTCATTCATAATCTTCTTACACATCTTTTTAGCTTGATCCCACTAAAAAAATCAATTTTCCTCCCCCCCCCCAAACCGGTCACACATACAAACACATAAGAAAATTTCTTTTTTTCTTCTTATTTATGAAAAAATAATTATATGAAATGTATAAGAATGCATCTCCCATTGTATAATATCTCTTCATAATAGGAAGAACCCCTAAGAAGATACAATAGGGATGCTCTAAGAAGAGAAAAATGTGTAGGTGACAGTGGGACTCAGTTAAGAAGATTTTATACATTGGAGATTCTCTAAGTATCATTATCTCTTTCCAGAAACAGCTAGACTTGAATCCCCCGACTGGGGCATTTACACAAATGGTCAAGTCAAAAATGACTCGGTCATTTGTAGTTGTTGGAATATGCCTGCTAAAACAATTCTTATTCATTTGCATATTCTGGAACACCTTGATTTGTGTGTCCCCACTATTGCATGTTCTAACAAGTGACTAAAAGGACTACGTACCGGTTAGTGTAGCAACTTGTTGAAACACTGCCTAGGTCTTAGTCTAGGTGAGTCCGAGTCTTAGTCCTACTCTTACATGATGACCTCAACAGACCAGTTACTCAGTACACCGACACCAGCAGACTTGTTATAAGATGATAGCTTCTACAAAGATATCATACCAGCAGACTTGTTACGGGTTGATAGTTCATTCCTCAACTATGTCGATGAGCAAACCTATCTACCGAGAGATAAAATCATTAAAGGAACATCAAACCAACAAACATTTGATTCGTCTTGGGCTGCACGTGCAAACTTAAGTGGAATTATTGCAGACATTCATAAACGACAAAATGCTCAAGCTTCTCCAAAAGCCAACTTACGGAAGCGGCTTGACAGCTCTCGAACCTGCAAGATCTAGTTGGATTTTATTCAACAAATATTCCTCTCTACAGTTAGTTTTCAAGTTCAAATGTATCTACTTTATTGGAAAACCAAATATTAGTGTATTATCCCGTCTGACCTGCTCAACAGTGACACATCTACTATGTCTGACTTTTGCAAAACTTTTCTCAGAGAGATATATTCCAGAATATCTTTATCCTATAGTTTATAAGATTCAATCTTATCAGGTGAACCATTCCAACGAATAAAAGATCATTCGAAGATAGTCTCAACGGATCTATCAATCTCCATCTATAAAAGAAACATCTTCATCCTTCTTCAGCAAGAGAGAGCATGAGATTGTGAGATTACAAAATCTTCGATCAAGCTATCTCAAAGATCATCGTGGAAAACTCAGACCTTGGTAAAACACATTCGGTGGATTGCAAGGAAGAAAAGTAAGAAGCAAGGAAGAGTGATCTACAAAAGCTACAAAGATAGAGAACAATGTCTTGATCAAGAAACCCTTTTCTTGATTTGAGCTGTTTGATCCTCTTCAAATAACTCAGTCTCTACAGCTCGTCATAAATCCAATCCTTTAGTGGAGAGCAAGCACTCCAGATTTCGTTGAAGACAAATCTCCAAAGATGTCCAAGGAAGAGGAAGAACTGTCTGTCTGCATTGTATTCATATCATCAGACTTGTATTCCATTGCAAGGGTTGTTGGTGTGCAATTATAAGTCATCTTAGGGAGTCAAGTGCTCAGCACTCAGTTACTCAAATATTGATTATTTGAGCAACCCATAAAATTGTCTTCTCATGTCGAATCTACTTGACTCCACCTGTTCCTGACTTGTTCTAGAATCTCTGAAAGACGAGTTATTGACTAGGGAAGGAATCCAGGGGAATAAATTAGATTTCTAGGTTAGAGAGCCTTAGTTGATGAATTAAACATGTTTGTCTTTGAGTAAACCTCTATTGTATTTGCAAATATTATATATTCTCCAAACTCTGATCTCTCTTTCCAAGTTCTTAAAAGGTTTTGATTTTCCAAAGCTATCTATTTTGTAACCCATATGCCACGCATCTGAAGCAAAGTTAAGTATGTTGTTGTTCTTAACATATATTCGTGTACAACTACTTAAACCTTCTAAAGATAAATCTGTTTTACCTGAACCTTTCCGCTGCCAAATCTCTTTTTAGCAAGTAGTATATGTACAATCTACCAATAGAGTTCATTACTTAGCTATGAACAAGTTTGCTGCTCAGTACTACTGACAGACCTGTCTCATCTTCAGATTGTCTTATTATTAAAAGGCATTTCACTCATATTCTTAAATGAATGGTGAGATAAATTTTAAAGTGGTAACATAGGCTATTCACCCCCCCCCTTAAGTCTATTTGAGCACATCCATGGGATCAACAACTGAGCCTGACTCTGTGAGCTTCTTGCCAGGTTTAATAGCCTAAGAGTTTGATCCTCGTTGCTCATCTCATATCCATATCAAAAGATATATTTTATCATTTAGTTAACTCTTTGAAAATTCTTTTAACATGGGATATCAGAAGAGATTCTTTTTCTATGATGACATTTGCTTGACTATGAGAAATTCCTTTATATGACAAAAGTTAATTCTTCAATTGACACTGTAAAGTGAAATATCTCAGATGTACATAGCTACGATGGACGCTTCACTACAAATGTTTTCCAAATTCGTTATCTCCTGACATAAGGCTAAAGATTGTTATCAATCCAACACATTCTTTAGAAAAATTGCATATGTATAAACATCATAAAAAATTGTTGCAAATGATATCTATCTTTAGAACACATCTATCAAGCATGCAGACTGTTCAGCTCATATTCGAAGGACATTCTTCACAGAACATGTTGAATTCATCTTCAACTAAGATTCCTCTGTCGATTAGGATACACCCAAGAAGTCTAAGCTCATCTTCATTCCTATCTTCGAGAAAATGCGATTAAGGGAAGATAAGAATGATTAGAATAATAGTCTCAGTTTCGTATCGTTTATTTCTTTGAGACTTGCCTAGAATTCTTAATATGTATCTTTGCTTTTCTGGAGCTTCTTTAAGCTCATAGGTGTTGCTAATGATTTGCTGAAAGTTCTCTAGGTAGGAACACAGATGCATATAGATCACAAAGCAACTCTTATCACTCTCTGCAAGTAGATTCCAATCATTCCTGATGAATCCACTCGCTCGTAAAGACTGCTGATTGGATCTTTGACAAATCCCTTCCAGTCTTCACTCGTTTCTTCTTTTGCCAGCGATATACCAAATCTTATGGGTTCATCTGTCTTATCTGACCAAGATTATAAATATATCTCCACTGTGGTTAGCATACACTCTAAGGTTGATAGTCTTGTTTGATATGCTAGCATTTATATCTATTGTCTTCTAGTGACAATCTTTTAGATATATAATACTTAAATAATGTTTTATCATACTATGTGTTTCATACACTATAGACACCCCAAATTCGTACACATAATTTATAAACGTCCTAAAAGTATGATTTATAAATTACAAATAGACTAACAGATGTTAAGTTTCTGTTAAGTTTCTGTTAAGTTTTAGGAGGGCCAAAGTGTTAGAAGAAGAATCAAAAAGGAAGGAAACAAATGATAAAACAATAGGGGGAAAAGTGTAATAAATTTTTAAAGGGTAAAACAGTTATGGACGCCATCCCCAGCAATTCTGGGCGCCGCCCCATTTTCTGCATAAGGCAGCGCCCTTTTCTGCTTTGGCCTATTGCCCGTTCCTTCTAGCGAACCACTCCTCAGCGCAGGGTACAACCCCTCAAAGCTCAGTGCAAAATATATCAGCCTTCTTTTATGGTTAAGTCTACCTCTTCCCTGCCTATAAATACAAGGCTTGCCCTCCTTTATACGGACGATCTTCAGAGATAATTTTCACTCAACCGTTGCTCTACCCAGTTACTATCTTTCGCTTTCTCGCTGTAAGTTGTAGAAATCCGTATCCCCTTTAGGTTGAAGAAACTCTCCCTAAACACTCCTAAACCTCCATCCAAATAGAAACATAGTTAACTGATTAGGTTCTCACACTAAACTCGGTTACAGAAAGCCGCCAACACAGCAGTTACGCCGCCGAAATTCAAACACGACATCAACGTTTTTTCAACAAATACAAGTCGTTTCGCCGCTTGGAGAGAGAGTTGAAAAGTTACAAATACAAATCGTTACGTTGCCCGAATAGAGAGGTGGAAAAGCGCAAATACAGGCAGTTATACTGCCTAAATTTCAACAAACAACAAATAACAAACAAAAACAACAAAAATACTTCCTTTCCCGGAAGGACATGGGAAACACATGTAGACCGCCTAGTGGGCTTAAGCCTAGGCATATACCGGGTTCAGACACTCACACTCCAAGAGGTAAGTTATGTTCCCGTAGTTATTTATATAATCTATGAATAAAATATAGATATTTAATTAGCTTCTTTCCCGTTTTTACTTTAATGTAAAATGGTTATATATCTTACTATTTAATTAGCTTCTTTTCTGTTTTTACTTTAATATAGAAATAATTATGTTTTCTTACTATTTAATTAGTTCTTTTTTCCGTTTTTACTTTAATGTAAAAGTAGTTATAATTTCTTACCGTTTAATTAGTTTCTTTTCTATTTTTACTTTAAATGTAGAAATAGTTATATTTCTTATTGTTTAATAAGTTTATTTCCTATTTAGACATGTAATGTAAATAAGTTTTGTTGTTAACATAGTTTTTTTAATTCTTAAATTAGCTTATAAAAATGTTGTTATTATTCTTTAATTTTATTATTTCAGTTGTATCCTTACTTTATTTTATTTAAGCATAATGTAATGTAACTTTTCTTTATTTCTTTTTGTTATGTATAAATCTATCTTTTTAAACCAAAGTATATAAATTAAAACAAGCATATTGACAAACTCATTGTGAGATCAAAAGGGCGAGTTGGGTGCCTAACCCTTTCCTAACTCGTAACTTAGCCCCCGAACCCTTACATTCTGATATTTTTGGGTTTTCTCGTTTAACCATAAAATAGAGGTGGCGACTCTTTAAACACATTTTTTAATCCACAACGAGATCGAACGTATTCCACGCGTTTAAGTTTTGAAACCACCCGCTTTTCAGTAGCGAGGAAAAGTTTGAAACAGGGTTCTCACATACATAATCCATCTATTAGTATGATATACTTTACTTATTAGTTTTGATACTTAAGCGTCAAATTAATAACCTGTTTTTCTGACCCATGCTTATCCTTTTCCTTATATATCAAAACTATGCCTTCGAAGTCTCTCTCACTCTCTGATTGGTAGCACTTCATAAGCTCAGTTATATGTGCCGACTTATAGGAGTTCTTACCTTAGTAAACAAATAGCCAATACTTTTGGTATCTTAGTGTTATTTCTACAAAGATCGAGGTTCAACTTATCAAAACTGACTTATTTCGAAAAAGTTAAAGACTACTCTCCAGATTCACAGTAAGGTCCAAATCTTCTTAAAAAGTTGTATTGTCAAATCAAAAACCTTTTGTCCTTTCAAAACAGTGATTTGCCGAATCTCGAGGAATAAACCTACTCCCAAGTCACCCTACTTGACTTTATTAGAGTGGTTGAAAAGGCATCCCTATTAATTGAGAATGAACCGTCCTTTCATCTTGCCTCTGTGAGTATAAATAGAGACCTTCTTTCTTCCTCTCCATCACACTCACAAACTGCTTTGATACCATATGATAAACCTTGATATAATCATTTTCTCAAAAATGTTACTTAGCACAAATCATAGATTCCTATCAAGTTTTTCTCTCAACAACTTGGTACTATTATCTCTACCTTTCGTAAGTTGTTTGGTTCTTTTTGAGAAATCATCTAGCCAGAAAGATTTACCTCAACAACCTTTTAACATACCCATCACAGTCCTTTGTTGTGCTTCCCTCTTAGTGCACCATTTTCCAGACGTTGTTCTCCCGAGACGATGCCTCTTACAAGTTCTGAGGATAAGTGACTTCACCACAACAGACTTTCGAAAGGAAGGTGCATATGGTGAAAGTCACCTCAATGAAGAGGTAGCTATATGGAGGAGGGAGAGTGGCTAGCATGTAGGATCATGAATCTTCACCTGATTCAGACTTCAGAGTAATGATCCTGTTTGGCTGTCTCTTTCGACTCAGCCATCTTGATCCAGTCTAAATTGCATAGCTGCCATTTTTGTCAGCGATGCTCTCTAGACATCGAACTTCATAGATAGAAGCTTTGTAACAATTTTCCTTCAAAACTATATCAGTGTTTAGAATAGGAGTTTTCGTAGTAGCTTAGTCATTGAAAGTTGTTTTGTTCTTGTAAACAATAGATCTCCGTTGTATTCTTTCCTATCCTTTTGGATCTACTTGAATACTAGTTTAATTAACTTTACTTATGTCTATCTGCTTATGATTTCTTATTCCTTGATAGCATGAACTTCTATGTTGTAATTATGGATTTTTATACATGTGCTTAAAATCATAACCCAATTGTTCTAAATCCATAGTTTCAACATAAACTCTATTGATAACCCAACAGCAAAACCAATCCTTAAAATGTTAGTGCTACTTTTCGATAAAGATAATATTCCTAAATGATGAAACCAGTACCTCCACATATCATCATACTTGTCTTCCATTGCAAGGGCTGTTGATTATGAAATTATAGGTCATCATAGGGAGTCGAGTGCTCAGCACTCAGTTGCTCAAATATTGATTATTTGAGTAACCCATAAAATTGTCTTCTCATGTTGAATCTACTTGACTCCACCTGTTCCTGACTTGTTCTAAAATCTCTAAAAGACAAGTTCCTGACTAGAGAAGGAATCCAGGGGAATAAAGTAGATTGCTAGGTTAGAGAGTTTTAGTTGATGTATTAAGCATGTTTGCCTTTGAGTAAACCTCTATTGTATTTGCAAATATTATATATTCTTCAAACTCAGCTCTGATCTCTCTTTCCAAGTTCTTAAAAGGTTTTGATTTTCCAAAACTATATATTATGTAACCCATATGCCATGCATCCGAAGAAGAGTTAAGTATGTTATTGTTCTGAACATATATTCGTGTACAACTGCTTAAACCTTCTAAATATAAAATTGTTTTGCCTGAACCTTTCTGCTGCCAAATCTTTTTTTAACAAGCATCATATCTACAATCTACCAGCAAAGTTCATTACTCAGCTATGAACAATTCTGCTGCTCAGTACTACCAACAAACATGTCTCATCTTCAGATTGTCTTATTACTAAAAGGCATTTCACTCATATTCTTAAATGAATGGTGAGATAAATTTTAAAGTGGTAGCATAGGCTATTCACCCCTCGTTTAGCCTATTTGAGCACATTTATGGGACCAATAGTAGCCTCACTTTAAAAAATTACTTTCATGGCCTCTTTCATGTTGAAATGTCTATAATACCCTTTATTTATCTTTTTTTCTTTTTTTGGGTATTAGAAACCTATTGGGTATTAGAAACCTATTGTAGACATACCGAATACTCCCTCAACCGTGTAGTTGAATACTCTCTCAGCCATGTCATGGAGTTTGGAAAAGTTCGTTAAGGTCGTTACTCTAAGCCCTAACATTTGAAATCCAGAGTTCCCTCCCAAATTCGAAGCCCTTGTTGAATGCCTGATCAACTATGTGTTAAGTATTCATGTTCGTTTTCATGCAAACCTTCATTTCAATCGAGTTTAGTTTTCTGCAGAGAAGACCATGTGCAAAACTGGTTTTTCTTATTAAAATGCACATGGTGAATGGATCAACCATTCGACAATCATGTGCATTTTGAACCTAGTACCTAATACATTGGCCCATAACCTGGTTTATCAATCCACAATGTCAGTTTGAAAAAAAATCATTTTTGATTAATAAACCATTGCTAATTCATGTATAATTTCAACTAGTTATCAATCAACCATGTTAGTTTGCATGTAGTTGGGTTGTTAAGGCAAATAGGTTTTTAGTTTTTGCAAAATGTACCTGGTTGAAAAAAAGACCATTGATATACCTAGTTGACTAATAAACTAGTTGACTGACACGATTTATCAATGGTTTATGAATAAACCAGCAGATACAGTTGACTGGGATGGTTTATTAATGGTTGTGCATTTTGCAAAATAAAAATCATATATATATATATGCCTTAACTGATATGGTTGACTGGTGATAAATGTATTTTATACGCATTTATTGGGTATATAATCCGGCTTAGATTGTGTTTTTCCATGAGTTTTATGCTACTAATATGGGTTTGTAGTTCTATTTCTAGTTTCATGTTTAAATTGAGATTATTGCAAACTTGAAAGCTTTTTTCCAAGCAATTGAAGACTCCAGAGACCAAAGTGCAAAAACTGGAAGTTTGAAGCTGTTCAAAGTCCAAAGAAGGGCTAGGTGCTCGCCTAGTCCCGTTCACCAGGCCATCGCCTAGTAATGGAATGAAGCATTTGAAGATTTTGGTCTAGGTGCTCGCCTAGACCTGTCATTAGGCGGTCGCGCATTTTCCAGTCAGTGTTTAAAACTCCCCGCCTAGGCGCTAGGTCCCTCTTTACCGCCGCGGCTTTCTTAGTCGCCACCTAATCGACCAAGTCGGCACCTACGCCAAACCTCGCCGACCTTAATTTAATTTTGTAGCTTTGATTTTGTGGCATGCGGTGATCGGAGAAAGAAGAGGGCGAACTGGAGAAAGAAGGGGGAGTGGTAATGGTGAGGCAGAGATGGAGGTAGAAAGAAAAGGGGTTTGATTTTGTGGATATTCGGTGGGATGAGAGAGGGGATATATTAAAGGGTTAGATCTATGAGGAAAGATATTGGAGGATGAAAAAATGAGGAGAGTCGGTCTGCCGGAGAGAGAGAGAGAGAGAAAAAAAGAAAGAAAGAAAAAAAGGTTGTCGGTCTGCCAGATAGATAGAAGAAAGAAGAAAAAAAAGATGAAGAAGAAGGGGGCTGTCTCGAGACTCCGAATTTAGAATGAGAAGGGATTAGGGAGGATATGTTAGACTGTGGGTTGTAGGGACAGTAGGTAGGTGGAGTAATTTTTTATTTTTATTTTTAGTTCTAAACTTGGATGGTTTATTACTTTGGGGTTGTTAAGAATTGGGATTAATGGTAGGTTTGTATATTTTTGTTCATTTTACAAATATAGACAAGTGTTTGATAAAATGACAAACATAAAAAAAAATGTAGTCAATGTGTTTGATCTTTGATGTAAATTATTAAAAAAAATGGTAATTATGCCTTAATTTTAGGCCCCGCCTAGGCCCTGATTACGCTCCGACTAGTCCTCTAGGCGCTAGGCGCTTGTGTGCCGCCTAGCGGCCGCCTAACGATTTTTAGAACCTTGTTTCCAGTTAGCAGCATCCAGAAGACTTCAGCTAGGCACTCGCTTAGTCCTGCTAGTAGGCGACCGCCTTGTCCCGTTTTCAGTTATGGGCAGTTTTGTAATTTTCTTAATTTGTAAACCTAGTATAAATATAACCCTAGTAGTATAGGTTTATGGATCCAACTTTTGACCTCTCTTTGGGCTAGAAACAATATATTCTTTTCAGTTTTCATTAGATTTTATTGAAGATCGATCATGTTCCTCAATCGCTTTTGTTAGTTCATCAATTGTGATGAACTAAATGCATCCATCTAGGAATTTGAGGTAACTTGTATCAAATCTTATATTCTAATTATTAATTCCATTCAATCAAATCTTGTTTATCACATAGATTATCTTCGGTCTTTTATTGAAACACTCACATAATGGCCATGTTTGTGGATGTTTAGACTTTTGGGTATGACTATCTACACGACCATATGCATACATCATACATTGGCCAACCTAGGTGATAATTAGATCTCACTGATTTCATGATCGGGCTAAGGTGTCGATCTAGGTTCACGTGTTCTTAGTGTACTTAATGGACCCTTTAATTGTTTTGTGGACAGATCAAGAAAGCATAACAAGGCGGGGTACTAAGCATTGCAAATTGTGACCAAAGCGTCCCAATCTTTACATTAACAAATCAACCCTAGACTTTGATTGATACATAAGTTATATGAACATAAGAGTAGATGCAAATGAATCCTAATTCCTAGACTTTCCCCATAAAATCAATCTTCGGTAATTCTGCGATCTCTGCAATTCTTTTTAAATCTTATGTTTAATTTAGTTTAAATAGTCAGCTAATTAATTTAGTTAATCTCAAACCAAACCCTCCCACCCTTTTTTATTTAATCTTTTACTGGTTAAATTATTATAATTGTTATTTCTCTCCGTGGTTCGACCCTTGCTTCCGTATAACTACACTCTAGTTGATTCGTGCACTTGCGAGGTAATTAAAACACATCAAGTTTTTTGCGCCGTTGCCAGGGAGAAACTAGCAATTAGGTTAGTTTAGTTGGTAACATAAATAAAAAAATATTTTTTTCGATGATTGTTCATTTTATGCACGGTCATCGTTCACTGAATCCCATGCTGGCGAACTTTAACGATAACATAAATAATCTAGGAAGAAATTCTGGTAACCCTGTAAATCAAAGTAAAGCAGGAAACGTAGAGGATCCTCTGGTTGATCTTCTGGCCCCTGTTAATCAAAATGTAGGAGATCAACAAGTCATTCCAAACATGGCTACTAATGAAGCCCCACGGACTGTGAAGGACTTTGCACGCCCTAGGATAGATTTCACTCCATCCTATCTAGTCCTACCTACTGAAGTTAGACATTTTGAGTTAAAAGGATATTTCTATAATATGTTTCCTACCTTTCATGGTATGACCACAGAAAACCCTTTGTCTTTTATGCAAGAATATATCCATATGACACAAAATTTCCTTTCGGAGGATTGATTGAAGGACAAGTGCAGATGCATTATTTTTTCAGTGTGTGCTAAGAGACACAGCTAAAAAGTGGTATATGAGTCTAGCACCTAGGAGTATACACACTTGGAGACAATTATATGATTTGTTCATAGCAAAATTTTATCAGCATTCTACACTTTCAGACTCAAGGAAACAAATTATGAATTTCGCACCTGAACAAGGAAAATCGTTTCATGAGACATGGGATAGATTAAAATCATTACAACTAGCGTGTCCACACCATAATCTTTCACAAGATGTAATCAAGACTTAATTTTATGACTCACTCTCTCCTCATCTCCAAACCATGGTAGATAGTGTCGCTGGTGGGTCAATTCATGAGTTGACACCAGCGTAAGAAAATGAGTTGTTTGAAATGTTAGGTTCTAATTCTCAGCAGAAGAGTGTTAGGGGAAAACCTAAAAAATTATATGAAGTTCAGAATAATTTCAATATTAATGAATCAAGTGAGTTAGCTGCTGCTAATGCTAAAATCAAAGCTTTAGAAGAACAAATGGCCAAGGCCAATATAAACTATGTTTATAAAGCTTGTGTTATTTGCAGTAATAATTCTCATAATACTAATCTTTGCCCTTCTAGTGCACAAATGCTTGTTTATTCTGAACATGTACAGTCAATGAATTCTTATCAACCAAGACATAGGAATGATCATTACTCCAACACATATAATCCTGGTTGGAAAAATCATCCGAATTTTTCTTGGGGAGGTAATAAACCTTTGCATCAACAGCCTCCACCACATGTGTATGTCCAAAACAATCAGAATATTTCTGGTAATGTGCAAGACAATGGAAATCAACAATAATTTATGAATGCTATGAATGCGAATATGAAGAAGAAGATGACGCAAATTGGGCAATTGACTGAAGAAATGAAAGAGTTCAAGGGACGTGAATATGGGCAGTTTCTTAGTCAAAACAAGAAAGCCAAGGCTATCACTACATTGCGTAGTGGTAAAACAATCGGTGAAGAGGTAAGTATCCCAATTCCTTCAACCATTCAGGAGAAGATTTATGAAAAATAGAAAGAGAATAAAAAGGTAGAAGAAACATGTGACTTAGGTGAAAATGAAAAGGTGGAAACTCCTGATGAAGAACCTTATATTCCCCCTTTTCCTGGAAAATTAATGAAGAATAAGATGGATAAACAATTTGGAGAAATTTATAGCATGCTCTCTAAAGTGAGTATAAATATGCATTTGCTTAACGTAATTAAAAACATTCCATCTTATGCAAAATTCTTCAAAGATCTTAACTCTAGGAAACACAGATTTGAGAAAAATGAAAAGGTCATTGTTTCTGAAAATGTTAGTGATGTACTTCAACAGAACCTTCCACTTAAGTTAAAGGATCCTGGTAGTTTTAATGTTCAGATCACTTTAGGAGATTCTAAAAAGGTAAAGGCAATATTTGATTTAGGTTCTAGTATCAATTTAATGCCTTTTTCGGCATATAAGCAATTGGATTTAGGAGAACTAAAACCAACTACAATGTCTTTGCAACTGGCAGACCGTTCTGTTAAACATCTTTTGGGTATTGTAGAAGATATCCTAGTACAAGTGGACAAATTAATATTTCATGTTGACTTTGTTATCCTTGAAATGGAAAAAGCAAATTAATAATAATCATGAAGTACCCCTTCTTCTTGGGCGTCCCTTCATGGCTAGTCATCAATGTTAAAAATGGAAACTGTTGAATTATCTGTTTTTTATGCTATGAACAGACCCACCGATATGAATGCTTGTTTTTTTTTTGTTGATTGATCGATGTTTTATTTAATCTTTTTCCTTGCAAGTGGACAAGACTATTATAGAATAGTATTGGAAGCAAGGGTCGAACCCACAGAGACAAGTGATCACGAACAGTGCAATTTATTGATAGCAAATTATTAATCTAAAGGGGGTTTTTATATTTAATTTTACTCTAAACTACTATTTATAGTTGTTTAACTAATTAGACAGTAATAACAGATATGAAGATCTTATGATGGGTGGCAATCTAGGATTCTGGGTTTCACTTGTATCTCCTTTATGTTCAATTCATAATAATTATCATTCAATGTCTTGGGTTCGTTCACTAAAGATAGATATAGTCTGTTGAACAATTGGTTCAACCTCCATCCCATAAAATTCATCCATTCTATATCCTAAGCACATGAACTATCAATCTAGCTGTCACCTAGATTTATGATCTATCTGTCACCTAGATCATGTAAGAACCTGGTCCTAACTTATCACTCTCGTACATCGATAGGTCCAATTTATTGTGTTGGTGAGCCTGTGTACGACATATGCACATTGGTCATGCAGTTATCTGCACCTCTAAGCCTTTATTATTTGCGATTACATTCATTTGTTCAAAGCAAAATAATATAGGGATTGATAAACAACACAATCAACAAGAATTGAATGATCATATATACGAACTAAAGCATAAATTTGATACAAGTTACCTCCCACCTCCTAGATTATGGATGATTTAGTTCATCATAGACAATGAACAGCACATGGAGATGATCTGATACATGATTTGATCTTCAATACTTGAAATTACAAAATCTAACTATGTTATACAGTCTAAAAACTACCTAAAATCTATTAAAGAGAGCTTCCAGCCGTCCTCCTCTCTTTTGGCTCGGCATCTGACTTCTATATATACTCGGGAGTTGTAATTCAATCGAATGACTGTGTGAAAATCCGAAAATCAAACATTCTGACTACCTTGCGGTCGCAAGGTGTTGGGTACCTTGCGTCCGCAAGGTCTCCAGTTTGTCCGGCCTTTGGAATTCTTGGTTCTTTGCCTTTCGACCCGTCTTGCCTACCTTGCGTCGCAGTGAGGCACCTGCGTCCGCAAGGTCTCAGTCTGCTTTTTGCTTTTCTTCATTTTTCCTTTTTGGCCCTTCTTGAAATTTGCACTTAAAACCCTGGAGTTTCGCATATTTTCACAAATAACCCTGAAACTTACAAAACTCACCGAAAACATATATTAGTAGCCAAAAGCCTCGTGAAATAGCATAATTTAAGTCATAGAAGTATATAAAATCGACGTATAAAATACATCGATCATTGATGAATTGGAAACTTTAACTGCTAAAAATTTGAATCAAGAAATTAAATCTAATAAATTAGAAGAAGTGTTGAATAGTCAAGGTGATGGTGATGGTGATAGTGATAATGATGAAGTTATTGAATTAACAAAATTATTTGAGAAAAGTGAAGAGATAACTACTAAGGAGGTTCCTCGATACCCTTTAGGTCATTTTAATGATAAGTTAGTTCCCTTAATATCTATTCTTCTCAGTCTTCTCTCCCTCCTTTTCTTCCTTTTTGATATATTTGATCTTTTTCGATTCAGCTTTCTTTGCTAATCAGGATTATGAATATATCTTCTTTGTGTTGCATTATTATCTGACTGGTCATTCGTTTCTACTCTTTCTACAGATATAATGCATGAATATTTGTTTATCATACTTTGCTCTTATCTTTTGATCCATTCTGATAAGTATGATCTATTTTATTCAACTGTTTTGATATTACTTTGTCAGTAGAATCGTTTCTTCACTAACCTGTGCTTTCTTCGTGAATATCAAATCTTTGCCTTCGTCTTTCACTCATTCTCTGTTGCTAGCACTTCATAAGATGAGTTCTATGTGCTGACTTATAGGAGTTTTTACCTACGTAGTCAAATGTACAATGTGCATCTTTGTGTTATTTCTACAAAGGTTAAGGTTAAACCTTTTGAAACTGACTATTTCTCAAAGTAAAAGTCTGTTCCTTAGATTCTCGGTTAAAGTAAAATGTTTTGAAAAAAGTGGTTTTGTCTTTTCAAACCTTTCATCTTTTTCTGAAAAGATGTTTTGTCAAATTCAATCTTTTTCAAAAAGTTATTTCCTCAAATCAAACTTTTTTTTCAAAAAGTTGTTTTGTCAAATCAAAAACTTTTTATCTTCTCAAGAAAGTTGTATTGTCTTTTCAAAACTTTTTGGCTTTCCAAGAAGAAACTTTACCCGATATCTAGGAATCAACCCTACCCACAAGTTATCTCGCCTAACTTTATTAGGGTGGGTGAAAGGACATCTCTATCTTTAATGATTTTCTCTCATTAATTCGCATTTTTGTCTTGCCTCTGCAAGTATATAAAGAGATCTTCTCTCTTCATCTCCATCACTCGCAAGCTACTTCTTATCACTATGATAGACACTGATACAAACCTCTCTCTTTTCAAAATGTTACTTATCACTATTTTTAATTTTCGATCAAGCCTTTCTTTCAATAACTTGGTATTATTCTTTCTACCTTCCGAAAGTTGTTTGGTTCGTTTTGAGAAATCCTCTTGTATGAAGATTTACCTAAACAACCTTTCAACATGCCCCTCCCAGATCTTTTTGACCGTGCTCACGTTTGTCTGCCCCTTTTTAGAAATGCAAACTTTCTGCTAACCTTTGCCCAAACGTGATTCTCCGTGCGAGAAGCACAATCACAACAGCCAACTTTCGAAAGGGAGTCACCCTTGCTTGTGAAGGTCACCTAGGCCTGAGAGCTAGCTAAAGGGAGAAGGAAGAGCAAGTGACAGGATCATATATCTTCACTCTAGTCAGTGGAGAGATCCCGTTTGGCTGTCTCTTTCGGCTCAGCCACTTGATCTGGACCTCTATTCTCCTTTGCCAATAGGCTCAGCAGTTTAGGTCCACATTCTTCATAGACAGCTCTTTGTAACATTTTTTTAAATTAAAAATGTATCAGTGTTTAGATTAGTTATTTCCCTAAAAGTAGTTAAGTCTTTGGAAGTTGTTTTGCTTCTTGTAATCGGTAGATCTCTGATGTAACTCTTTATATCTTATCTTGATCTACATGAGAACTTGTTCAAATTAGCTTTCCTTCATGTCTATTCATTTTTGAATGTCTATTATTTGATAGCATGAACTCTTATGTTTCTTTTATGGATTTGGTACATGTGCTTTACTAACATTTTTTTTCTAAATCCACAACAGCAAACATAACTCTGATGTCAACCCAACAACAAACAAATTCTTAAATATTAGTACTCTTCTTCGATAAAATACAATTCTGATGTGATGAAACCAAGATCTCCTTTTTTAAATAATAGTCTTATGAATCTGATCTACTCATGTTGATCAAATTTATCTGTGAACATTGCACTTAAAAGGATGACATTTTATGTCAAAAAATTTGTTGTGCTAAAAGACTAAATTAACTCTTATCATAATATCATTATGACTAGACCAATTGGTATCTTAGACTAAATTCAACTTAGTTAAAAAGAACCTTATTCTGCACCATAATTCTTTAAAGAGTATTGGTAAAACCTTATCAGAAGAAATATTTTTGAGGATAAGAATACCTATGTCTTTGGATTTCTTTAGAAAGGCTGATGCTCTCAACGCAACTCCTTTCTCAGGAATGTAAGATATAACCTTAACCCCTGATGTTTTGGTGAATCTTCATTCTCTCCAAGATCCTTCAAGATCATGTCTCGTTGCAAAATGTTATATATAAGTGACTTCATATCTGCTGCTGACACTATGACATACTGAGGAACAAGCATCATATGCACTTCAACTCCAGGTTAGTACTTCTTTTTGTCTGTTGTTTCTTCCCATCAAGACAATGATGCTCCTAATATGTTTATTCCTTCTCTTGTCTTGATTAGATGACTGTCTTGTCTGACTTGTATTCATCATCTTAACTGTTGATTAAGAAGCGAAATCTATGTGTTTTGATCTTTCAAATACTAAATTAAGAATGAGCAACTCATGTCTTTGTGATACTAGTGCTCTGACTAAAATGAAATTTACCTTCCATTTCACCTCTAGTTCTTTCCTCAGTTAATTGGGATTCTTTTGAGGAGGGATATAGTCATTATCCTGCCGATGAAGCTTCTGGTTCTTCCTTCCAGTAGCCAAGACACAAAAAGGAAAATCTGCTGACATTTTCTTCATATCCTCAGCAGACTTACATATATGTTGTTCTATTATTATTCAACAAATCTTTACATCTGCTAAACCCATTCGCTCCATTTCTACAACTACTGGTATCTCTAGCAGATAGCTTTTCGCCCAGATCTTCAATTGGTATCAACAGTTTTTCATCGCAGCAAATATCAATTAGTATCAGTAGACTTTCACCTCTGCTGATCTCACCTTCTTATTCAATTAGTTTCAGCAGGCTTTCATCTCTATTGATCTTACCTTCTTATTCACCCTCTTTCTCTTCAACATATTCACTCCATTCTTCATCATCACAGTATAAGTAGACCTACATCTCTGTTGATCAACTCTTCTTCATCTCAAAACCATCCCTGCTGACCTATTATCACTTTTATCCCACCCTAAGGATAATTGTATGTTAAGGAACTCCAGCACCTATACTTAAGCTTTAGCTTTTTGATAATTGGTAGCGCTAAGATACAATTTTTTGGGGACATTGTTGAGGATTATATAGATGATTCAGAAAGTCCCGTAAAATACTTTTTAGATGATTAAAATAATCAGCTCTACCATATTCTCTACCTTTCTGTGCAAAATTCCTTATAATTGCCCTAATTCTAAAAGTCTGCAAAATTCCTTTCCTTCTGACATCAAGACATTCTTCTCGATTATTTAAATTCTATTGATGTCAAAATTAATCTTTAAAGTCTAAAATTCATTAATTATATTCCCAACTACCAAAATCTTTTGAAGAGGAATATTTATTGAAAACTTAATTAAGCTACATGAATCGACGCTCTTTAATGAAAAAGTGTCCTTTCGAGATAGCAGCGTGATAGTTTCAATTAATAACTGTTGCTCCAACCACTTATCATAAATTATTTGTCTCTCTCGGAACTGACATCTCCCTTACGATTCATTAAAACACTTCGCTCTATAAAACCTTCCTTAATCTACTTTAACTGATTCTCCATTTAATACATCATTTCTCTCACTCTTCTATCTAGAGTCTTATAGTCTTATTCTGTCTATCTCGAATCTTTCTTCGGTCTTTCAATTCTTTCATGGCTTCTTCTGCCAAAAGTAATTCTGGTATTTCCAGACCTGTCTCTTGACCCTCTGTGCATGATAGTTTCTCTAATAGACTAAGAGATCATACCTACATTCTAGGTCGAGCTATCCAGGCAGAGTAATTCCTTCTCAACAACTATGTGGGATCGAGGTACATTAGTTGACATTTTTCACCGCTCTGGACTCCTCTCCATCCTTTCTTTTCAAGAAGAATTCTACAACCTTCGGTTGGTCGATGAATTCTTTTCTAGGATGACAGTGGCTAGCAATGACAACAGTCTCTTTGGCCTATCAGAGGCACATGTGTTGTGCTTGATGCCAGAAGTCTTTCGTGGGTGTTTCAACTACCCCTAGATGGCCCCTTTGCCATTGATGATGCTATCGTCAACGAGTCATGGCTTCGAAGAACTGGAGTTAATGATGTCGATGACAATCGTATAATGGACATCAACATATATCCTCTTGATTTGTATTGCGTCAGTGAAAGTCTGAACCAGTGTCTTCTGTTCTATAGGCCTGGGTCAAGAATCTTCACCAAAAGACTTCAGAACCTCAACATTGTGGTTCTTGAATCTTTACACCTGAACTGGTCTAAAGTAGTCTTCACGCTCATCAGTCACTCTATTCAGCAAGATGGAATTGTGTTCGGTCTTCCGTCAGAAAATATGTAAGGATCATCAGTTTCTTCCTATGCTCTTTTCCGATGATTTGACAAACGGTCTAGGATGAAAAACGCCTACCTATCCAAGAAAATGTGCTAATAACTCCTTAGTTATTTGGCAACAGGAGCCTTTCACATGCTGAAGAAGATTTTGATTCAGATTCTAGTTCTAGGAGTTCTGGAGATTCCAACTAGATGTATTTCTTCCTTCTTATCTTTTATCTTATATATATCTTTCCTCTTTCCATAATCCTTCTTAAATTTTTGAGCTCATAACATTTGAATCTATCTACAATTGGTATCAACTTGTCATTATATTAATTACTCTATATGTCCTCATGACCAACAATAAACCTCAGGACGAGATATTTTTCAATTGATGCTTGCAACAATTTTTTTTTAATTGATGCTTGCAACCATTAAGGAGGAGATACTTGAAAATGAAATATACATCTCATTTCAAAGGTCATGTACTTAACCATTTCGGAGGAGCATAACCTTAGGAGGAGAAATTACTTTAAGTGAAGGAACTTTTACAAAATAAGGAAGAGAAAACTCATAACTCATAGCATACTCAATTAAACATATTAACATTTTAGAAAACAATCCCTTTAAGAAATAATTGGTATTTAAAGCGAAGAAGACAACCCAAATGAGGTAAAACACTTACCCCCTTTAAGATGAATCTTAATGATACATCTTCTGCCTTTGTGGCAGATTTGTTGAAATAAGTTTTTTTACTGCCCAATAACCTTGTTGATTTCCTCATCAGCAGAGTTCCTATCTATTTCAACAAATAAAATTGGTATACTTATTGAAGGATGCTTTCTTTATAAATAACATTGATGACTCTCTTATCAGCAGTGTTTCCTACATCTTCAATTAAAACATCTATAGAACAGCATACTTGATATAATCTTTTCAAAAACATATTTCTTCAAATCAATGTAGCTATTCAAACTCTTTCAAAATATCATACCAAGACTACTTTCAAAAACATCCTATCTCATAAACAATCCTTACAAAAGTCTTTCATTAACTGGTTTCATACAGTAAACAACTGATGTCACACAGTTTCAAAAAACTGGTATCAACAATCCTTAAAATGAAATACTTAAACTTTATTCTTTGCTTTTAAGGATTTGCTATTCCTTCTTGCCAAAATATACTTTTTATATACAAAAACTCTTATCCAAGAAAGGAATCAAAAACGTTTTAGATCTTGCTCAAAGAACATTTATATCTCATAAATGATCTAAAAATGTTTCTCTATCGCTTTTAGTACTTTGATTTATCGAGTCTGTAAAATAGCAATAGGCGACTATACATAAGCCATCGCTTGTAAAATCAGCATAGGACATGTCTTGAGATAAAATAACTATTCATTGTGGGCATGTTATAACCATGACTTGATAGAATGCTTTTGTGCTTCATGTATATGTCATTGAGTAATGGTTCCAAACAAATAGGAGGAGATTGTTGGAATATGCCTGCCAATGAACAACTTATTTCTTTGCATATTCCGAACACTTTAATTTGCTTGTTCCCATTACTGTATGTCATAACAAGTGACTAAAAGGGTTGCGTACCGATTAGTGTGGCAACTTGTTTGACATCACATAGGTCTTAGACTAGGTGAGTCCGAGTCTCTGTCCTACTCTTATATGATGATCAGCAGACTAGCGATTTCAGTACACCAACACTAGCAGACCTGCTAGAGCGTGAAAAATATCCTGATGACTCGTCACCAGCAGACATGCTATGGTTTGATTGTCGATACCGTAACTACGTCAACCAGTAGTCCTATCTACTAGAAGACACAAGTTTTATAAAGGAACATCATACTAGAAGACTTAGCTCCGCACGTGCTACATATAGAAACGATTGCAGCTGTTTAGATACGACAAAGTGTTCATGCCTCAAAAGTCATTCAAACTTTTTAAAAGACTAACATCTCAAATCCTGTAATATATTCTCTCTCTACATTTGGTTTGGAAAGTCAAAAGAATCTACTTTATTGAACATACCATCTGACAGTGTACTATGCATCAGACTTACTTCTTTAGAGACACATCAATTCATAGGCAACCATTCAAGATCTGCAGAAAAAAATCTTTATCCAATAGTTTTCAACATCAACACTGTTCCAAACAGATACAAAATCTCTCAACATATCTCAACAAACAAAAGACCCCTGTTTATAAAAGAAAAACCTTTTCTCCCCTTCCAAAGGGTAAGATAGAGATTAGAGCGTGATAGAGTTAATCGACAAGGTTGTGAGATCTAAAAAGGAAGCTATCCTCTACAATGATCTTCTTAGATCTTCACAAAAGATCACGGTGAAAGAACCCAAACCTTAGAAAAACACTTTTTGTGATTTGCTAGGAAGAAAAGAGAAGACGAGAAAAGAGAGAGATCAGAAAATCACAAGACATAGATTAGTGTCTTGATCAAGAACTTACTTCTTGATTTGAGTTCTTCAACCTCCTTCAAAGATCTCAGTCCCTACCAAAGCTTCAACGATCTTATTCTTAAGCTAGAGGCCAAGCACCTCAGATCCGTTTGAAGATAGACCTTGAAAGATACCCAAGAAAGATGAAGAGTTGTCTGTCTGGATTGCATTCATATCTTCATATTTGTATTACATTGCAAATGCTGTTGATTATGCAATCATCGATCATCATAGGGAGTCGAGTGCTTTGCACTCAGTCGTTCATATATCCATTATCTGAACGATCCTAAAAATTGTCTTCTCATATCTATTCTTCGCTGTCGTCTCCTACTGCAATCTTTACTTAAGAACTTCTTCTATGAATAATTAAGTGAGGATTAAAGTTAGGGACCATGAGGATAGATAATGTACATAGAAAGTCTAGGTTGATGTCTTTGAATAAACTTCATATGTTCTTTCATATTATATTTTCTTTAAAACTCAGCCTTGACTCATCTATGAGCTTTTATAAATTCTTTTAATCTTTCATAAGCTATTTTCTTATGACTTCCTAAACCTGTAACGGGAGAAGGATTAAGTGTGCTGTTGTTCTGAACATATATTCGTGTACAGCTAGCTTACGACTTCTTAGATAAATCTAAAGCCTTACCATTTCCGTTGTTAAAACTCTTTATACTGGCTTTCGATTTATTAGCAATCTGCCAGCAGAGTTCATTACTCCACTCAGAGCAAGTCTGTTATTCTATGTTAACATCAGACATGCTTTCACTGCATATTGTTTATGCCTTTAAATTTTCTATTTACGAATATCGATTGAAGATGCAACAAACGACTCGAGTAATCCAATTGTCACCAAACGTCCCATACCAGCTGGAGATAACATATGACTCACATATAAATATTTAGGATTCCAAATGAAAGATAACAAAGTAAAACACAACTCGAGTAGTCCAATTGTCACCAACCGTCCCATACCAGTCGGAAACAACGGACGACTCACAGATGCCAAGATCACATAAGCGGTCAAAGACATGTTCGAACAATGTTCGAAAGATTCTAAAGGCCCATAAGGGTAAAGGTTTCTAAAGGGTATATCCGGATAACTAACCATGTGTCTAGTGGTTAAAGGGTTTCGAAAGGTCACATTAACCCAAGACTAGGTAAATCAAAAGATCATATTAACCCGTGACTAAGTAAATCTAAAGGTCACATTAACCCGATATTAGGTAAATTGAAAGGTCACATTTACCCGTGACTAGGTTGTATGACTTAATGATAAAGGTGGGAGCTTTTAAATAATCAAATATATTTTACAAAATCACTATAAACGATAAGCACGTTATGTATCAAATAGGTATATCACATGATACTTGATAAGTATGTGAGATTTAACAAGGAGCATAATTATGAGTAAGCAAATAAACGTAATTGACGAAGTTCAAAATCAAATACCGATACAAAATCGGCACACGTTTCAAAGTTAAGGCATTTATCAAAGAAATAGCGGGAGCCTAACAATATGGAACGAAGAATTCAAAAGACCTAAATGAGGTAGAATCCCTTATCTCGAAATACTTAGTAACGATGATTCTGCAACACGAGCGATCGTCCTAAGCTTGCTCGTCAAGTTCTAAAAATTAACGTGCCAAGGTTACCAACTAATACCTTAATGATTAAATCAACTAACATCTTAAAGCCTTCGGATTTATATTAATACACACACACATATATATAAACTAAGACGTGTTTGATTGTCTTTGTCTCTTGTACAACCCAATTTCCCATTTTAAAAATAGTTCTTTTACTTTAAATCACAAACTCCAAACATGCACAAAACACACACACACACTAATACATATTATAAACGACTATGTACTGTAATGATTTCTCTATATTTATGTATATCATATAATATTATATTTATATAACCATCACACACACACAAAACACACACACACGGTTTATGTATAAATCATCCGCCTCTATAGTAAACTTTTACATATATTATGTTTATAGTATATCTATATTATATCTATACAAATGCTTACCTTGAAGACTCCTTGTGCCGCCGCCGCTGCTCCTCCTTTTGCTTACTCTCTGCCAGTGTCGATCCCTTCTCTCTTTTTGCTTTTCTTTTCTTTTTCTTTTATTCTTTCTTTCTTAACTATAACTATCTCTTCTTATATACTCATACCCTAAACCTATTTCTCAACATTAGTTCGAAACTTTCAGCCCAAATATTAAATTAAGAGACTGCCAATTTAATAAGTTTTTTAATGTAATTATTAAAAGTGGGCCTAGCCCAACTTAATTTAATTGGTTACTAAATAAGTTCTAAAACTATTAAATTAACTCAAACAATTATAGTATTAATTAAATAGGTCTAAAATAATAATAATATTAATTAAAGAATTAATATTTTTAATTAAAATTATTGGGGTATTACACTCTCACCCACTTAAAAGAAGGTTAGTCCCTAAACTTAACACACTAAGTCATACAAAGAGTTCAAGATGTTCATCTTCAAATTTAGAATAAACCAAGTTACTTCCAATAGACACAATGACAACGAAGAATAAAATTTTGTAGATCATATCCATTCAATCCTTAAATGTAATCGAGGCTATCCATTAGTCCAAACGTCACATGTAAAACTCCTAGTGCCCATACTTGGTCCAACAAGCAAATGGCCCAAACCATACGTCAAAATGGTCCAACAAGCAAATAGCCCAAACCATACGTCAAAATGGTCCTACAAGCAAATGGTCCAAACCATACGTCAAAATCATCAACATCTTAAAGAAACTCAAATGACAAGATCTAAATACTTAGGTAATGGAAATGGACCTCTTGGTCGTCATGTTTATAATTAATCGACATCTAAGTTCTCATGTGACAATTTGATAGGTCGTGTAAATGCGACAATGTGATCGATTATGAAACATCAGGCTCAATAAAAAAAATTAAAAGTCTCGAAGATATGGATGCACTATACATGTTTCCACACCATTCATCTCGAACAGCCATCGCGTAAATTCTTCCCTGCTCATTTGATTTCAGTTTATCGCCGCTGCCCGTTCCTCACGTAAAGTTATCCTTCAGTGATTCTGGGCAATCCTTGATCCTATGCCCTATCTTTTCACAATTAAAGCAGGCTCTCGTAGTCCAGTAACAAGTATCAGTCCTATGTTTTCCACCTTGATTTTGATTCTGCCACTGATTTGATCCATTGGACCGATTGTCCTATGTGGTTCTCTTCTTATTTCTATTGTAACTTCCTCGATAGCCCGATTGATCTTGAGAACTGCTTCCAAGATTCTCAAAATCTCTTTTTTTCTCCTCCTTCTTCTGGTAGTTTGCTAACACTCGTTCAAGTATTCTGGCACGGTCTACAACTTTAGCATAAGTCTTCAACTGTAAGGCTATCAATCGATGGCTAATCTTTTCATCGAGGCCTCTTTCAAACATCATGGCCTTCTGTTTGTCATTCTCAATGAGACCTGGAGCATACTTTGATAGTTCCGTGAACTTGACAACATACCCATCTACCGTCATCTTTCCTTGCTTTAGATTGAGGAATTCAACCAGCTTACTATCCTGCACACTCTCAGGAAAATATTTCTTATTGAAAACTTTGAGAAAATTATCCCATGTGTGCTCTCTAACCCCATTTGCTTCCACGATCCTTATCTCAAACTCCCACCACTGATCAGCCTCTTCTTCGAAATTGAACGTGGCGAGGTTGACCTTTTGTTCACTCGTGAGGGTCATAGTTCTAAAGATCTTCTTCATACTCTCAATCCATTCTTCTAATTTAATGGTGTTTGGTACGCCTGAGAAGGGCTTAGGGCTTCTCTTTTGGAAGATGTCAAGTGGGTCCTTTGCCACTGGCTGAGGTTGCGGCGCTTCAGGCTGAGGTTGTGGTGCCTCAGGCTGAGGTTGTGGTTGAGGTTGAATAATTTGACCAATCATGTCTACCGCTCGTGTCAAATTCTGTAGAAGTTTCATCATAAGGACAGGGTCTACTAAGGCGGGATTTGCCGCGTTAGACTGAGGCTCTTCAGGGGCAGGGTTTGCGTTATTCACATTAAGTTGGCTTTCAGATTGCTCACCTACACTCTTGAAAATGGAGACCTCTAATGTTCTCCCTCTCCTATTTCCTCGGCCGCGACCACGACCTTAGTTAGCGTTACGTCCTCCTCTACGTGTCATTTGGTACTGATACAAAAACGAGGAAGTGTCAATTGATGTCTAAAATTTTATCATACTAAAATGGTGTTTGTTAACTGGCATGGCGTAAATGAAACAATTTACATAATTGTTGCGTAGCATCAATTTCTTCCAAAGCTTATCTTATAATCTTATAGTTTAAAATGAATATCGAACGAATACAAAAATTTCCTCAAAATTTATTCAATATCAAACTTTATTCCAATATCTCAAAAATTGGATACACCTCGTGTGTTCCAAGTCTAATAAACTAAAATAAAACAAATTCCTACGAGTAACCCATAGTGTATCAGTCTCAATCAAAATAAAAGGAAATCATAACTCAAAGCTATAATCGTAAACTTAAGTTATTGGGTAACTAATGGTATAAATACAATCATGTCCTAATACTACCATCAATTCCTACTTCTAATAGTTTCTAAATACTAAGACCAATTCGTAAATCTCAAAGAAGTAATTTGATAGTAAAACTAACATATATAATCATGAACTTGATGCTACCATTGTTTCATAATTCTAACTATTTCTAATTAGTAAGACCAATCGGATCTGAAGCCTAAGCTCTAATACCACTTTGTAACGATCCGAGCCCGAGAGCCCGGTCCGCTACGTGTAGCCCGTACACTGGCCCACTGAGCACGCAGCACCTTGGGTCATCAGGCCCACCACAAGCCAACCCAAAAGTACATGGATGATGTTGGTGTCCAGAGGTAGTGCGTGATCACCTCATAAATCGAACACAATTCCCACACCTACCCGATGTGGGATGGGGTATTACAGCACCCTTCTTCAATTCTTCACTTAAAACCTTCAAGAATTACATAAATTCATCCCAAAACCCTGAAACTCACAATTAAGATTCAAAACACATATTAGTAGTCAAAAGCCTCGTAGAATCGTTATTTCTAAGCTAAATAAGCACCTCATAGATGCGTATAAAACACATCTATCACATATCCTATGCTTTTTCCTTTAGAATTGCCTCCAAAAATGACAGAGGGTGTTGTGATGATGCCAATAAGTAGTTCAGTTGACTCAGTCATATGTCTAAAGCATCCACTATCTATTATCTACACATTAGTTGTTTGATCATTTGCCATAAAGCATACCTAAAATGTGAACAATTTCATCATGGTACCCTTATAGGTTTGGGTCCAGAGGGTTAGCTTTCTTTGGTATCCAAACTTGTCTTAGCTTAGGCATTTTGGCTTTGTCAGTAGGGTTAAATCTTAATAAGCATTCATGAGACTGATGACCAAAAGTAGAACATATTTTGCATTTGTGATAACCAGGTTTTTCAGTCATTTAAGGGCAACCTTTTAGTTCAGCTTGTGCAGTAGTAGAAGTCTTAGCAACCCCAAATTTAATTAGCTTTTGAAAATCCAAGACCATGTTGATCTTCATGATCTTTCTGTTGACTGATGATAGTTTCAATAGCAGCTTTTGACTTTGAATAGGTGTCAACAACATTGGTCAGTCACTGGTTTTAGCTTGAGTCTCATATTGTTCATTTAAGCTCTTAAGTTGCAGTAATTCATTCTGCTAAAGTTTATAAAGCTTATTGATCTTTTGAAGCTCTTTTTTTTTTCATCAGAAACTCTTTTAAAGTCACTAGACAAAGAAATGTGAATTCTATGGAGTGTCTCAAACTTGGAATACATTTTTTTGCATTTTGTCCATGAGATCATCAACCTTTTTGTCATAAGATTTCTCCTCCTACTCCTTTGACAAGTTGGTATTCTTAGTGTCAGCAATCCTTCGAGATGTTTATTTTTCTTTTATGACAAGTTGACTATTGATGCTTTGCCTATAAAAGTTATTTCATATTTTCTTGATCACAAATTGTTCAGGTTGGATGACCTTTGATAGCTTATGACCTTTAATAGGTGAGCTTGGAAGCTCATCTCCAGACGCATTTTCTGAATCATAAATAATAGATTCTGCAACAAGACAAATATTTGCTTCTTGTACAAAATCAGAAAATTCATCTTCTGAATCTGTCTCAATCCAAGTTTCTAGATTTTGATCTTTTGCAACTAACTCTTTTTGTTTTTCAAAATTTCTGGGAGTTCTCTTGTAATACTCATTTATGGTAGATGGATAGTTTGAAGCAAAATGTTCAGGTTTTCTACAATTGAAGCATATGAGTTTTTCTTCATCATCCTTGACTTCATTGGATTTGAAGTAAGACTTTTGAAAATTTGAAAAAGAGGGTCTTTGAAAGCTTAAAGAAGGTTTTTGAAAAATTCTTTTGGAGGATTTGAATTTTCTAAATTCTTTTGCAAAGGCAGCAAACTCATCTTCATCAAAGTCATCATTTGACATAGATGTAGAGGTTTCTGGTGTTTCTTCTTGAACATGTAAAGAGATACCTTTGAAACTTTTCTCAATTTCTTGAGTTTTAAGAATTTTCTTCTCATAAATTTTGAGACTGGTAACAAGACTGCGTATATGAGTTTTGTTCAAGTCTCTTGCTTCCTTTATGGCAGTTACCTTGACACGCCATGTGATTCCCAAGCTACTAAGAAATTGCATATTTATATCTTTCATACTATACATTTTGCAAAGAGAAGAGCATCTATTACTTATCTCAAGAAATATGTCATAGGCATTTTTGAGAGATTCTTTTGGATTCTTTTTTAATGCATCAAACTCTTGTATGCAATAGAAGATTTACAAATATTAGTGTTAATCTTCATGGGTTGAATAAGACCATTTCTAATACATTACATCAATCTTTTATCTATGTTGTTCATATATCTTGTAATTCTTTCATTCCATATATCAAAGTGATCTTCATAAAAAATAGGTACTTGAGTAACATTGTTGGATAGAAAAGCTTTTGAAGTTGCCATGATTGATCTTTTAAGTTGTTAAACTTGGAAAAATAGATTTTTCAAAAAGTTAGGCTTTGATACCAATTGTAAGTCCAGTAGGCAACGAAATAAGGCTAGAGGTGGGGGGTGAATAGCCTTTTAAAAACTTTGGGTTATTTTTAAAACCTTCAAAAGCTGGTAGCGGAAATAATGAGTTATCAGCAAATAGAAAAATTGTTCTATCAGCTGATGGCCAAAACACTTTGTGTCAGTTTGGTGACACATGTTTAAGTAGTAAAGGTTTTTAGTAAATCACTTAATATAAGAAATGAACTGAAAGATAAGTTATAAAACAATTAAGTAACTGATTCAAGAATGTAACTGACTAATACTTAAGTAGATTAAAGTTACTTAAGTGTGAGAAACAGTTCTATCAACTGAAAAATAATTGACAAAGTATTTAGGAGTGGTTCACAATGTAAAAACTATTACGTCCATTACCAAGTTGGTCAAACTTAGATTTTGAAGTGCACTAAGATTATGTATATTCTAAGTGATCACTAACGAATCAGTGTACAACAAAATCAGTGTTTGAGGAGTATGATTGAGAAATAATGGTTTAAATCTCAATTTGGTCACCTTACTTTCGGCCAAAAGTCATTAAGCTCACTCTACTTTTTTTTCTTCAATTTAATCACTCTACTTGGCTTCGACATTCAATAAGGTTACTCAAGTCATTTCTACATGTTATGTTGGATGGAAATCATTGAAAAGACCAAAATGCCCTTATTAAGTTGAAGGGTTTTACTCTCAATGTTAAAATTTGAGGGTTCAAACTAAAAATAAAAACTAAACCTTAAATATTGGAAGACAAACAAGGCCGACATGAAAAACAAAGGGCGGCGCTGGGCGTTTTTGAAAGGAAGGAGGAGATCGGTGCTGTTGAAGATGGGGGGCCGCTGTTTGGGAGGTTTGGCCAACTGTGAGTGAAGGGAGAGGTGGATCTGGACTGAAGTTGATGAAGTTGAGTAGAGGTAACGGGTATGGCGCGGTGATGTTGGTGATGCGCCAGTAGAGATTCTCAGATCGATGGAGAGAGATAGATAAAGCAGGGTGTAGCATGACGGTAGGAAACGAGAGAGAAACGTCAGCTATGGTGGACGTGGAAGGAGATGGAGCCGGATCTAAGATTGGGTTGTTGTTCACTGGTGTTGCCATGGTATAAATGGCGGAAAAGAGAAGTTGTTTTGCCGGCGGTGGAGGAAGTAAAAGATGTTAGCCGGAGATGGCGCATGAGTCGACAACGGTGCCGCGGGGTGGTTTGTCGGCGGCGAATCTGGCAACTCTGGAGTTGGCGTCGGTGATGAAGATTTGCCAACGAAGAGAGAAAAGGACGCAACACTGAAGACTATTTTTGTGACAGCCCGACCCGGACTCCAATGCGGAATCCCAAGGTCGTGCCGCCAAGACAAGATAAAAGACGGACAAGCACCCGCTAAGCGTAGTGGTGCGAGTCAAGAGTTGAACCCACAACTCTAAACAGGAATGTAAAGCCATAACGGCAAAACTGAATAACCAAAAACTAAAATCTGCGGAAGCGAATAATAAGCGGGACCAAAGCCTATAATTATGAACTAAGGAATATGAGGCTGAGAGACGACTATCTCTCGACAAATCTACGACTCGCGTGACGCAACATTGCGCACGTACAACAACCCATCGGCAACCTAAGGCCTAAAGCAACAAGAACTCAACCCGATAAACAACAACTCAACGGCTAACATGCCGAGGAATAAACCAACTAAAGGAACAAGATATTCAAATTCTAACAACTAAACCCAAGTCTCACGACTAACGTCGTCGGAGATGACAATACCAACAATACCAGGACGAGTGAGCTAAAGCATGATCGGAATAATAAAAGGGAACAACTCATAAGAGATACAACAGCTCGACCAAACAAGTCGGCTACCAAAATAATACAATAACAAAATACTAACATAATCTACCCAAGTAAAGTCTACATAACTTTACAATCGTGTCTCACAAATACAAAATAACTTAATAAAAATAAACCCAAGCTTAAAGCCCGGAAGACCACCTTCTAGGAATCACTATCCGAAGCCGGCACGCCGTACTAACGGATCACCGCAAAAACTAAGGAAAACAAACACACGAAATGAGTCATAATGACCCAGTAAGTTACTAAATGCAATGTATGGCATAGCATGACGTGGCATGGCATAATGCACAAGCATATATAAACTCATGGCATCTAAATCGTATATCAACAATAAACCTGTATTAAGTCATCAAGTATCATGAACTTCATAATTCACATATCACGTTATCTTTCATATAAGTGCTCATAGTAAGCCACATAAGGGATAGAGAAGATACCCAAATAGCTCCGTTGTGTTGCTCCTGCAATACACAATGTTACTGGTTCGTGCCATCGATGTTTGTGAATTCATCGACTTATACCGAGAATTCTCTCGATCTAGATAGCAAGCCAATGCGGCACTTAACTGATACGGCAAAGGGGCTACTTCCCCACTGCGGCCCACAGTGAAGGTGTGTGTGAAGTCCCAGGAGCGGCGATCCATAGCGAGCACGAATCCCATAATTCGTGAAGGCGATGCATCGTCCCACCCTGACTTAGATAAACAAACCAAATAATGCCAGCTGGACTCAATGCAATGCACAAGTAGATAATTACTCTCATGCTCAACAAGAACCAAGACCGATCATAGCGGACACATCAAATCATGTAGGACATAAAGTTCTACACACCAAATTAACAACGCATTATATTTGCACATACTTAACAAATTCAACCAACTTATATGTTTAGTCAAGGAACCACATAATGAGGTACTCATAATCCTCAAGTCATCAACAAATCGAAAGTAGCATATAAGCTCAAGAAATCACAATATGAGGTCTACTATAGCCCTCTACTCGGGATTAAACCAAAGACCATTATTTAGTCTAAAAACAATCATAAATCCATACTTAGCATTTATCCTCACTTAAAGGTACACCGGACTTCAACTAAAGTCCCAACGGTCATATATGTTCGACTTCTTCAAAGTCAATCTCACGGGTATCAAAACTAAGCCGTAGTCATAACCTCGCAAGTGCTTTCATGTGCACGCGGCCCAATTCCTAAAAGAGAACTCATTCAAATAATCATTCCTTAAAGTAATACGAGATCATAAGTTGATCTCTAATGCTCCGTGCTCTACGAGCACGCTCTAATTAAATCCCCAATAAGCTTCTATGTCATGGGTGTCACAAATGGGACACAATTCGAGATGCTCGGGTACTCACAATCAAAACCAACCAAACCCGAACATCGTAGGATTTCAACATAAGGCTCACTAACATCTTATTGAACCTAAAATGACTCCATTGAGTCTAAATATCGCACTTCATTAAATACACATTTCATACAACCCCAAAATTAGTACATCATTCGAGTTATATCAAATTTCCCAAAATCATCCGGTTTGATTCCCAAGCCCTAAAACCCAAGAATGCATCATAATCATAGACAAACGAAATCCAATTGTCGTAGGATTCCAACCCGAGTTCATTATCACATTATTGAACTTGTTTCGACTCCGTTGAGTCTAAACGCCAAGTCTCATCATTTACACCCTTCATCAATCTCAACATTAACCCCACTTCAACTAACAATAATTTCTCCAATAATTCGGGATTGACTCTCAAGCCTAAAATCCACAATTAATCCCAACATAGATCAAAAACCCATTTCATAAATCATATAATTTCATTGAAGTGATCATAACCATAGAATAGAGAGTTCACATATCCAAAGCCCCAACCATAGGCATACTTTCATAATAAACCCAAATAAAATGTAAACATGATTTCTAGCATGCTCACAACCCTAGAGTCACAAGATGAAGGATAAACATATACATCAACAATCATAGAAGTCATCTACAAATACTCCTAACAAGTTCATACTTCCAAAAATCCCCAAAATTGGGCAAACATAGCATAACAAGTGTTCATTGCCCACAAATAGCATATAGATTGTTTTCCTTAGGGCCAATGAACCAAAATCAAAAGGGAGTAACTTACCTAGCTTGAGTGAAAACTCAAGAGAACACAAATCCGATCGGTGAAGTCGTTCTACTCGTCGAGGGCTTCAAGATTCCGAAGTTTGAAGGAAATCGGGTGGGTGGATCGTCTTGGATCGAAGAGAGAAGGAAGCTAGGGCTTGAATCTCCCTTGGACTCTCTCTCTCTATAATACGTATGAATGAGAGGAAGAAATGAAGAGATTTGGCTGAATTGGGAAGAGGTTAGGCTATTTATACTTCTCAACAACAAGGGCACAATAGACTTTTCCCAAGTACAATTAGTAGAGATTAGGATTAATCAATCACTAATCTAACCTTAATTAACTTCCAACTAATGTTAGGACATGATTAGGGTTAAGTATGGGTGGTTAGGAAGGGTTTAGGGGGTTTAATGAGGGTAGAATAGGTATAATTCGGTCCCAAACACAAAACAGGCAAAATCCCGTAACAAAGAACTGGAGGTTGAGGCGGGCGCCTCACTCCCTCCCATGCGGCCGCCTGGGCTCGCCTCTGCACAAGGATGCTCTCGATTGAGGCGGGCGCCTCACTATGTTCCAGGCGCCGGCTCCCCGAACCTCCGAATTTGGTCTAAACTTGTCCTAAACGATCCCAAACTTATGGGCAACCATTCTAAGGTCTAACCCAACTCAAAACAAGTCTAAAACACACCCGAACAACTCCCGAAACAACTTGGAGCGAAACCGGGAAGGGGTGCAACAACGTGCAACCGGAACGACGAACGAACTCGCAATCGAACGAGCAACGAAAGGAGACTTTTAAGGCAAGTCTAAGGGCTAATGAAGAAGCTTAAATACTTCTAGGAAGTTGAATAACAACTAGGGAAATAAGAATCCCAAAGGAGAGGCGATTACGCGACTCGATTCCCAAACTACGCGATAGAGACGAACGCTATATCCAAAACTTCCAATTCATCGATAGACTTAAGGAACACCTCCAACTTGAAGTCTAATGCATCTAAACATGTTAATAAACCATCTAAAAGAGGTCTAGGACCCAAACCGAGGTCACGAACACAAAACGCAAGCAAACCCTCAATCGCGTCGCATTCCGACTATCGTCGAGTCACGACTTGTGACTTTAGCAAGTCAACAACTATATGAAGTCTCTTAATAATGTTTTGGTCTTAATATGGTCTCTAAAACACCTCTAGACCCTCTCGCAAACCAAGCATGCAGTCAACAAAGGAAGAAGTGCAAGTATAGCACGCAAACCGAGATAACGAAGGAGCGGGGCGTCACAATTTTCTTCCTGAAGAATGGGGATATTGCATTTTATGGGGAAATGAAATAAATTCTATGCTTTTGAAGTTAAAACAAGAACATATTTCATCTTTGGATTTTCCACATATGGATCCAATGTAAATTGAAGCAGATTAAATTGACATCTAAGCATATCTTTTCTCTAGGTTAATGGAGATGGGGGTTTTGGATGTGAGTAAAGTGGTGGACAAACACCAAGGTGGCACCTTATCTCTTGCATTTGGTTACATGGTGGAGTTTTTCATTTGTTGGCCAACATGTTGAGCCTTTTAGTTATTGGCATTCGGCTTGAGTAAGAATTTGAGTTTGGTATGTACTGAATCTCCAATTTTGATTGAAATTGGCCCTTAATTGTTGTGAAATTCCTGTTCCTTGCATCTTACTGGTTCATGATTCCTTAGTGTTCACTTTTCAAAGAAGAGAGAAGAGATGGGTTTGAAAATTGAAAATTATATTAAAAATATTAGTAAGGGTATTTTTGGATTTTTAGAAATTTCTTAAAGTTTTCAACAAAAAATTTGGACGAAGTGATGAACTTGATATTTATGTCCAGGTAGAGTGATTAAATTGAGGAAACAAAAAGTAGAGTGAGCTTAATGACTTTTGACCGAAAGTAGGGTGACCAAATTGAGATTTAAACTAGAAATAATCAAACTCGTGCAACAATCAAAGGTTCCTTAAAGATTCGAAAGAACAAAGGAACTGTTTAAACAAGAACTAGAAAGAGATCAATATATGAGAGACTATCTAATAAGTGTTTGAGAGAAGAAGCTCTTCAAAGAAAGATTGAAGTTCTAAATCGAATGATGGCTTCAATGTATTGTCTTTGTCAGTGTGATTTGAAAATTTATAAGATTTATGAATTATGCGGACATAATTCTACAATGGTGTCTTCTTCAATCCTTGCTTCAGACGTTTTCTACAAATCTTCAAGTTTGGAGCCGTTTGAGAGAGCAATGTTGAAACTTGAATTTCTTAAAGACATGATGAAGAAAAAATCTTTCATTGAATGCACAAGAGATATTTGCAGAATGTTTAGAGACAAAAGATATCACATAACATGAAATAATAAAGAGAGTGATTAGCTAAGAGATATGATATACTTGAGGAACATTTAAGACATACACGAAAGTCTTCTATTAACAAGACAGACAAAGAAAAAAGTCTTCTATGAATCGTTCTCTTGCTTGAAATAATGACCAAATAATAATTAAATATAAGAGTGTGAAGGTCAAACGTTCCAATAGCCTATAGTGTTCAGCAGGTAGAAAATTCAAAAATGATAAGTGGGCGTTGACAATGTGGTATCAGCAGCAGCAGCTGCTAGCTGCTGATGACTAAACTTAAGCAGATGTGATATATTATATAAATAAGGTTGCTTACATTTTTATTTGTGTAGATTTCCAAATTGTGGTTGATTTGAAGGAATTTAGTTTTAGTGATTATGGAGAATTTTTTTAAACGAAAACTATCATTAGAAGAATTTGGAACCGGTAGAGATGTTAATAGGGCCAACAACCATAGGTATGAACCTACTAAACTGATTTTTTTCAGAGTTAGATTTGCAATTTTAGCAGACCATTTAAAGCGGACCGTTTAAACTGCAGCCGATTAGGGATCGAAATCGACAGGGCTAGAGCGAAACCGACAGGGCTGGACCGATTAACATCTCTACTGGTCACGCTAAAATTTGAGTTGTCATTCCAACATCCCATCTATTGTTTCATACTAACAATTATGTTAATCGTACCTTCGGTGGTACAATTTAACTTTTATCTTTTTTTAAAAAAAAGGTAAAATTGTTTTATAGTTTTTCTTTTTGGTCATCTCTATTTTATTTTTTCGATCATTACACAATGAAAATTTAAAATTTAAATACTAACCCAAAAACAACTATGCAAGTCAAACTCTTAATGAATCAAGTTATTCAAAATTAGATTACGTTTGGTCTAATAAAAGTTTAATTTATGATATTTATGATTCTCGACTTATTTTATCATTTCATGCTTGATTAGGACTTTTTAGTTTTTAACTAGTAAAACTTGAAGTCTCGAAGTTTGTTTGTGTTTTGAACTTTATCACTTATGTTTAATGTTGTTGACTCGTTGTATGACTCATTTGAGTCATTTTGTTTTGGATTATGTGTTGTTGAATGTTGATTGTTGGCTCATTGCCCGATAATTACTTGATTTTGAATTATATATATATAAGTTTTTTTTTATTTTGTTTAGGTGTAACTCGTTAGTGACCCATTTAAAACCGAAACCCAGAGGGGCAGGTCTAGGTTTGCAATTTCAGTGGACCTTTTAAATCGGGCTGGACCGATTAACATCTCTAGGAACCGGTAGTGCATCTGTTAGTGCCCTCGGTTGAGAAATTTTTTGCGTCCGTCACTTTATGTTGTTGTATCAAAATCACCAAAACCATTACTTTGATTCAAACTGACAACAAAGAAGAAACACGGAATTGACTTCATTAAACCGATCATTAATTTCTAAAAGTTTTTTTTTAATTTTATAAAAGGTTGGAGGGGACATAGACCAAACCCCAACCCTTAATCTATATATATATAATGACAAGGGTTGATTTTTCCCTCCAAATATCACATTTGAATTGTTAACTTTTGAGTTACCATTTCGTTATTTCCCTCTCGTATCTTATCTGGTTGTATTTCTATTTTTCTCTTCCCTCTCCTTCATATTTTCTCTTTCATCACCACCATCTCCTCTCTTTTAAATATGTTTAAAAAATTTTCTCTTTTTAAATATAAAAAAATAGTAACTAAAACAAAAAATATAAGAAGTTAGTAAAATAAAATTAATTTATGGAACAAGCAACTATAAAAAATAAAAATTACAGAATCAACAATATATATATATATATAATGACAATGGTGGATTTTTCCATCAAAATCTCACTTTTGAATTATTAAATTTTGAGTTACCATTTCACTCTTTCTCTCTCTTATCTTCTCTTCTCTGGTTGTATTTCTCTTTCTCTCTTCCATCTCCTCCATATTTTCTCTCTCATCACCATCATCTCCTCTCTTTTAAATATGTTTAAACATTTTCTCTCTTTAAACATAAAAAATAGTGACTAAAACAAAAATAATAATTCTGGAGTCAAGAAAACAAAAATATAAGAAGTTAGTAAAATAAAAATAATTTATGGAATAAGCAACTATAAAACATAAAAGTTACAAAATCACAAAATAAAAATAATTTAATGCGGAGGTTAGTAAAATAAAATAATTTACGGAACAAAAGTTTAAAACAAATTCTTAAAAATATATATGTAAAAAAATATGTTAGTAAAATAAAAATATTTGATGGAACAAAAATAATAGTTACAAAGTCAATAACAACAAAAACAATTTAAACTAAGGTTACTAAAAGAATAAAAATAATTTACGGAACAAAATTTTAAAACAAATTCTTAAAAATAGCTATGTAAAACAAAAATACATTAGTTAAATAAAAATATTTGATGGAACAAAAATAATAGTTACGGAGTCAATAAAACAAAAATAATTTAAACTGAGGTTAGTAAAATTATAAAAATAATTTACGTAAAAAATTTTAAAACAAATTCTTAAAAATAACTATGTAAAACAAAAATACATTAGTTAAATAAAAATATTTGATGGAACAAAAATAATAGTTACGGAGTCAATAAAACAAAAATAATTTAAACTGAGGTTAGTAAAATTATAAAAATAATTTACGGAAAAAAATTTAAGACAAATTTTTAATAATAGTTAGGTAAAACAAAAATACGTTAGTAAAATAAAAATATTTGATGGAACAATAAGAATAGTTACATAGCCAACAAAGCAAAACAATTTAAACTGAGGTTAGTAAAATAATAATAAAAAATTACGGAACAATTTTTTTCCGTAAAACTAATTCTTAAAAATAAAACAAAAATAAAAGTTACCAAGTCAATAAAACAAAAAATATATATAATGGAAGTTATTAAAATTAAAATAATTTACAAAACAAAAATATTTGTTAATGGTAAAAATAATTTCGTTATTTTAATTTAGCTTATTTTTTCTCATAAATTTATTTATTCATAAAATACAAATATAATTTAATAAAAGTAATCATTCAAAAGGAAAAACTTATTTGAGTTCACATTCTATTTGAATGGCGGAAAAAAAATTAAGTTTGTTCCAAGACATTCAGGCTCCGTTTGTTTCACGGAAAATCATTTCCAAAAAATGATTTCTGGAAAATGATTCCCGAAAAACAAAAGATTTCATTTTCAGGTGTTTGGTAAATCTTTTGAAAATATGTCAGAAAATATTTACGGGTGTTTGACAAACACATGGAAAATGTCACGGAAAACAATATATGAAGAAATACAAAAATAAAAATATAAAATAAACAATGTTTAGGATGTCCCTAGAAAATCAATAAGGATCATCTTTTTTTAATAAGGTCCATCTTTTTTTAATCTCACAATTACAATTTGTTTTTGATAATTGATATGAAAAAAACAACATTTTAAAATAGAAAATAGACAATGTTTAGGATGTCCCTAGAAAATGTTACGGAAAACTATATATGAATAAATACAAAAAATATATTCTAATATTAATGCACATATTGAATATAAAATATTGTTGAGTTTTAAGTAATTTTTCTTTAGTAACCCTCAATTTATCATTAGTGATGTCAAATCAATGTCTATCTTTTTTCAATCTCACAATTACAAATAATTTTTTTGATAATTGATATGAAAAAAAATGTTTTAAAATAAAAATTGACAATGGTTATGATGTCCCTAAATAATAGAGGTGACACTAATTTTAGAACGTAGTGAATATTTATTAAAATTATAATTTTTAAATAGTATGCATGAACTTTATTTATGCTTCTAAACAATTTATTTATTGAGTGAAATATTGTGTGTAAATAAATATGTGCATTTGTGAAAGGGGGCGGAGGGTGCCCGAACATTTGGAAAATGACTTACGGAAAATGAATCCGTAAGTCATTTTCCGGAAAAGAAGCCTTTATTTTCCATTGACTCGGAAAACATTTTACGTTGACTGCATTTTCCTAAGGTTACCAAACACCGGAAAATAAGGAAAACGTTTTCCGGAAGTCATTTTCCGTGAAACAAACGAAATTATACAGAGTTTTTGAATAGTATAAAATGTCAGGGGTTGTCAGACCATGAATTGATATTTAAAATTAGTGTTCCAGTAATGCTATTGAGAAACATTAACCATGCTGTAGGGTTGTGCAATGAAACAAGACTAATCATCATAAATCTTGGGGATCATATTGTTGAAACAAATTTTTTGAAATGAAGCAATGTTGGAGAAAATATTTTTATCCCAAGATTGTCATTAACTTATCCGATGTAAGACTGTCTTTCAAGTTCCAGAGAAGACAATTTACATTGCGGGTATCATATGCAATGACAATTAACAAGTTTCAAAGTCAATAATTGTACGCATGTCTCTTTTAGAAAGAAAAAAAAACCAGTATTTAGCCATAGACAGTTATATGTCGTAGTTTCTAGAATAACAAATTATTTTGGTTTGAAGATATTGATATGCAGTGAAGATGAAAAACCAACTAATAAGACAATAAATGTTGTGTATAAAAATATTTTTTTAGTATCTATAATGATTAGTGATATACTTATATGTAATTATTAATAAATTAATCCTCTTTATTTTATTTATATACAATTTTATTGACGTGCGTTTAACGCACGGGTTAAAAAACTAGTTGTTTATTATTTTAATGTCTTGAAAGACTATAATGGTGTTGCTCGAACAAATGGTGTTAGAAATTCTTAGTTTATGAATATGGTTTTAGCCAACTTGGTTGGTTTCCTTTGGGAGGTCATGTGTGGGTTGACTAATGTTCAATGAGTCATAAATTATGAAATTCAAAGTTGTAATTTAGTGGTTAAAATCCATAGTTCAAAGATGTATTAATTGGGAAGTATATTACTTTAAGCATTTGATACTTGTAGTAATTATGGTTTTTCCAATTGGAGTAAGAGAGATGAAGTTGTGTATTATTGAACCACACGGTTTGTGAACTTAGTGTTCAAAACAAATAAGGTAGTAAACAATTAAGCTAACTTGAACTCTTATCTTTTATACTAAAGTCTTTGAAAGTTTCTAATGAGCTACTTTGTGATCTGACAAATCCTAACGAGATTAATCTTAGTATTAGTGAATTGGGACTTAGTGTCAATTCCTAAACTTAGAAGCCTTGTTCAACAACCATAAGTTTAACAGGGGCCATAATGAAAAGTAAACATAAAGAACTAATGATTACACTTTATGAATAATCATTAGTTTTTGGGGGTTTTCCTTTTCTCTTGCTTGACTTTTAGTGAAGGTTTTTTGGGGAAGGTAAAGAGGGTAGCGGCAGCATGTCATATAACCATGTCGTTGTGCTATCATTTTTTGATCTCTCTGCCCGTTGTTTTGTTCTTATTTGCTAATCCATGTGACGAAACAAGAAAAATCTAGCTTAATGAGATAGCAATTGAAGTCAACATAATCTTGTGTGCGGATTAGATATGTGTTCTGTGATCGTTTTATCCACGGAGGAAATTGTCGGTACCCGAAATCGCACGAGTAAGGGGCAAGATTTTCTCTACGGCAAGTCTGTTTACATGCGACTCGATCTAAAAAGTCTACTAACTATTCTTTAATTTTTATGTTATTGACATGCAATTCATGTTTGAGATGTATGTTGTTATTGACTGAAATTATTATTTCCAACAAATGGTGCCTCTAGTGAGGCTTTGAACACCCGACCTCTCGGTTAAGAGTAGTGAAGTACAAGGGTGCCTCTGGTAGGACTTGAACACTTGACCTCTCGTTAAGATAAGTGAGTAGCTAAATGAGCCCTTTGGATAAGGCTTGAACAACAACGGTACATCTGAAAAGGCTTGAGCACCCGACCTCTCTATTGAGAATTGTAAAGTCCAGGGTGTCACTAATGCGACTTGAACACTCGACTTCTCCATTAGGAGAAGTGAGCAGTGCCAGTTGAGCTAGAGCTTGTTGGTAATCTCTAAAAGTTGCTTCTCCATAATGGCATAAAAGCATTCCACACAATAATATTTAGGCAGAGAATGGTAAGGAACTAAGGATCAACATATTAATTGATTGCCAAGATTACAAATCGATCATTAATTTCTTAAAAAACATCACTCAAAAAGTTAAATTGATACAGAGAATGTGAATGTTAGATAAATAACAGTATCTCAAAGTTATGTAAATATTTTAGTTGGATTATTGATCGCCAAGATTATGATTCAGTGCATTATTTTCAATTGTTTCTCTTTCCCAAATTACTGTTGTAAGTAGATTCCTCGTTATATTCATGTTGTCATCCAAACTCATGAATTACAAAAGTATTTTAATATTTTCATTACGGATAAAAAATATTCATACTGTTCTTATCCATTATTGCCTTCAAAACAGAGCCAAAAGAATTGTTTTTATTTGAATGTAAGAACTAACCAGTAAAGCTACACCAAAATTGCAGCCATGGAAATTCAATGAGTATTAGAATTCATAAGTAAATTCCGATACACAGTTTTAGTTTTGTTATGCACAATTTGGAATTAAAATATAAAAGTAAATTCCGATGCACAATTTTGATTTTGCAATGTACAAACTGGACTACCCATGAAAAAATTATCGATGCATAATTTTGAATTTGCGATGCATCAACTTAGAATTATGATGCATCACGTGCCTATCGAATTTCATTAAGGGCATACTCTCATGCCCTAAAAGTGTTTTTTGCGAATATTAAAAAAGTTTGTGCACTTTAGCGGTTGGAAATCAATGGGAGGCAACCGACACGGTTATCACTCGTTAAAGGTAATGAAAGATCCCATTTTATCCACATTATACTGTTGTACTTGGTATGCATCGAGTAGAATGTGAGGTTAGCTCAATACCAAGCCCATAAACCCATTCCTTATAATAGATTGACACTAACCTTTGGTTTTCAGAAGTCAAAACCCATTTGAATTAATATTATTAAATTCCTTATTTAAATTATTATTTAATGAAATTCATGGACTTGTTTTAAATGATATTCTTGATTATATCATGTTTCAACATTTCTTTTTTAAAGTTGTAATTTGATAACTATCTAAATGTTGTTCTTGACAAGAATTTTGTTTGATTTCTTTTTTTAAGTGTTGTTCATGAAGTTGGGTGTGCTGTGTTTGCTTCACAACAAATACAGATACAAAGTATATATTAGTTTTAGAGTTCATAATTAGAGAAGTTATTAAGTTAAGAAAAATAAAAATTCATAAAGTGTTTTTGACTTATTTTAAGAGATTATAAATTAATATAAAAAATTACTAAAAGTACAACAAATCGAAAGACGATATATCGAGGGAGAAATTGCAGGCCAATTCCCTTTCATAAGTTTTTAACCGCTTAGGTTCACTATAATTTTTTTAACCGGAAAAATGCACTTTTGGGGGCCAAAACACGAATATGTCATTAATGAGTCTGAGAAGCGCTAAGGATCACTTATCCAACGCATCGCGATGCATTAATTGTAATTTGTTCATCACAATGCATCAATTTGAATCGCGACACATGAATTGGATTTGTGATGCAAAAATTGAATTCCCAACGCAAAAATTGGATTCGATTTGTGCATCGCGATGCAAAATCGATGATGAAAAAAATCCTGATGCACCAATTGGATTCGTGATGCACATATTGGATTCGATTTGTGCTTGCAAAATTAATGCATGAATTGATACTTTTGCACGCGCGTATTTGGTTCATTAAGGGTATCATAGTATTCTCGCCTCAAAAAGTGTATTTTTCCGTTTGAAAAAAATAGTAGACTGTAGAGGTTGAAAACTTTTAAAAGAACTCGAGCGGTTGAAAACTCTTAGAGAATGGTTAACATGGTATCAAGCCCAAATCAAAGTTGAATCTTCCTCTACAATGGTGTATCTAAAAAATATATAATCTAATTCTTATTTGATTTGGTTTGATTTGCATCATAAATTGATACAAATCAAACCACACAGTGTGTCAAAAACGATCGTGTTTCAAGCCATTTGGGTTCAAAACGACGCTGAAAATCAAGCAAAACATCAAGCCAGCCGACAACCAACCTGACACCTCTGCCATTGCCCTTTCCACATGGCAATTTCAAAAAACTTTTCCACCATAGTTTTTCTTGGCCAATTTTCGACCAATTATTTTTTTTTAAATTAAAGTACACATTTTTACTAATAAATAGAGACTTGATTTGTTTCATTTGGATATTATAAAAATTTCTATGATATTTTCAAGTTTTTAGCCATTTTCTGAAGAAAAAAAAAAGAGTAATTGAGATAAATATGGTTGGATATGTAAAAGTATTGGATTTTGTGCCACTATTGGAAAGTTTTTTTGGTTTTAAATTAAATGAATATTAAATAGATTATTTTATTGGTTTTTAATGGGTTGTGTTTGATTTGATATTTGATTTGAGTGTATTTTGAAAGATCAACATTAGCTAGGATTCAAAGAATCTGACAATGCAGCTTGTGGTGCAACTGCATCTGGAGATGCATCGACCAGAAAATCAAATATATAAGCAACGGAAGACTTTAAACAATTAAATCAATAATAAACACAGAAGTTTATCAAATAATCTACAAGCTATACTTTGAATCCTAACTACTATTGATCTTTCAATTGGTATCAGAGCCTTCTCATGACGACACTAAGAGTTGATTCTGGTTGTAACCATGATGGATTTTCAATATGAGAATGTTGTTTGTCCTCCTACCTTATCGAATACGAATTACTTAAATTTGAATGTTGAGGAATCTGATTTTGGTGAAGAGTCAATGGTTCTTTTAACAACCAAGTTTAAAAATATTTTGAAAGCCAAAGGACAAAATAGATCTCCTTTCTCAAGCACCAAAACTGCTTTCAAACCCGAGCCTAGTAACTTTATTCCCAAAGAAGAATTTTTCAGACCCCTGAAAAATCTTTTACCAACCCCTTTGCTAAACAGTCTACATCAAGTGATAAAAATATTGATTATATTCAATGTAGGGCTTGTCAATGGTTTGGTCATTTTGCTATTCAATGTGCTAATACTTTGCGTAAAAAGGGTTTGTTTGTTTTTGGTGATCTTGGGTCAATTTCAAAAAATTCAGATTCTGCAGCTGATGGACATTCAGACACTGTTCTCGTTCCAGAAAATACTGTTGTTGCAAGTTCTGAAAATTCAGCAAATCTGAATGCAGCTGCATCGGAAGGTGCATTGGCCAGAAATTCTGAGGATGCTGAAACAGAAACTAAACAACCTGAAACACATTCCCGTGTGACTGATCGCAGCCAAGATATTCACAGCCGTATTCAGAAAGTTCATCCTTCTTCTCAAGCGATAGTTAATGTACATGATGGTATGTCTACTAGGAAGAACGGTAAGGTTGACTATAGGAAATTTGCTTGCTTTCTAGATATTACTGTTCAAAAAATAGATGATATGAGAAGTACATCTAGTAGGTGTTTTTACTTGGGAAATAATTTGGTTTCTTGGTTTAGTAAAAAACAGAACTAGTGTTAAGACAACTTTTATGAAACAAATGATCAATGATTATGGCCTTTACAGTGATGTGTCAACCATGTATTGTGATAACACCAGTGCAATCAATATAGCCAAAAATCCAGTTCAACATTCTCGAACAAAACACATTGATATAAGACACCACTTTATTAGAGACTTGGTTGAACAAGGTGTTGTTTGCATAGAACATGTTGGGACAAAAAATCGATTGACTGATATATTTACTAAGAGTTTTGATTTTGAAGAGATTTTCCAATCTAAGGAAATATCTTAGTATATGTGTCATGTGGTTTTACACTTAGTTAATTATTTAAAAAAAAAGGCATAATTGCATTTTGTCTTTGGAGGGCACTATAGATCATTGTCTCACTTGTTTGTGTCTTTTGTTGTTGCTTGCGAATTGCGTTCAAATTCATTTGTAATATTGGTTTATGATTCTCACTCTCTCTCCCAGTTTTTGAGCAAATTTGAAGTCCACAAAGGAAAGAGCTACCTAAAGTACAAGGGTTGTTGTAGACACCCCAATTTCGTACCCCTGGTATGTAACTTTGACATGTGATATCAAGACCTGTTAAAACTTAACCAATGTCAAGTTACATGATTTAAAAATGCAAAAGGCAAAGCAGGATGAGCAAAATAGTAAAATGCGAGGGCTGAAAGTGTCAAATTTGGAATCTGGAATAGTACCTTGGCGCTGCCAAAAGGGGTCTTTGGCGCGGCGCCCAAGGTACTACAGTAGGCCTCCCAATTAACAGTTAACGCAAAGTGCAGCTTCTGATACGCGTTGTACAAGGAATTAAAACGCCAAGAGAGAAAAAGAATTCCCCGATGAGTCCCTCCTTCAGCCTATAAATAGAGAGCTCGGGGCTCACTTTCAGACACACCGTAAACACCGATCAGTGATGACAAACTTACCGCGTCCTCGTTACGCTGAAAGAAAATAGAGCGAGAGTGATAGTGAGTCCCTCCTAAAAAGCCTCGAAGCCCTGCCAAAACTCCGTCAAACCTAAAACCAATCGGTCAAAGTGATCCCTAGCCCTCTAGTTAGGAATCCACCCTATTTCCCCGGTCCAAAAATCTCGGAAAGAGCAGTTGCTCTGCCCGAGTGAAAAAACCAAAACCACTAAAAATAAGTCGTTACTCTGCCCAAACCGCAGCGGCAACAGCAACATATAAAGTCTCCCTCTCTCGAGAAAGACAGAGCGAGCACACCACGCCCTAAAAAGATAAAACTTTTAAGGGCATTTATTTTATAAATAGTTCTTTTCAAATCCGGTCCAATGTAAAAATATAAGTCGTTGTGCTGCTCGGATTTAGTTAGGATATACTATGTAAAAGAGCCGTTATTATGGCCAAATATTTTAAAATATATTTGTAATTATTGTAAGGAGATGGCTGCAAGTCCGTAAATAATGTAGCCATGGATGTATTTGCTTTTATTTCCTGTCTTTTAATGCTTTATTTATTTGCTAAATAAATATAACAAGAAGCATACTTTAGCCAAAAACCGCTTTTGAGATCGAAAGGGCGAGTTGGGTGCCTAGCACCTTCCCAACTCGTAACTTAGCCTCCGAACCCGTTTTTGCAATCTCTGTTTTTTTTTTTGGTTTTGCTTTATTTCTTCCTTAAAATAAAGATGACAACTCTATAAAACATTTTGGATCCAGTGGGGCGTCGCAACACTCCTTTCTTGCACTTTCCCGTTTTTCCCTAAAAAAGGGAGAATGAGAATGAAAGGGTGATGTATTCCTATATCCTGGTATCCCCTAAAAAAGGATAACTTGATATAGAAAACCCAAAGCACTCATAGTGATTCGAAATAGGCCATAAGGCTATTTTCATAAAATCCATAGTGGAGCCTCGCAACACTCGTTTCTTGCACTTTTCCTATTTCCACTAAAAATGGGAGAATGGGAATGAAAGGGTGATGTATTCCTATATCCTGGTATCCCCTAAAAAAGGGATAACTTGATGTAGAAAACTCAAAGCTCCCATACTAGACTAAAAATTCACTAAAGTTACCAAGGCATATTCAACGCGCTTTTAAAGATAACACCTTTTCCGCATTTTTAATTTCGTCCTCCCCTAAACAAGGGAGGGTGGAATGGAAAGCGTGGTGTCCCGCTTCCGCACGTACGCGCACCCCTATCCAAGGGTGCGCGAGGCGCGGGTGCAATCCCAGGAACCCACAGTGGCGACTCTGCTGGGGAGATCGTTTTTATTTTAAATAAAAATGGAGGGCTAGACTCATTAAAAAAAAAAACTTTTTTTGTTTTTCTTTGTTTCTGGCTAAAGTATGCATGTTATATTAATTTATGTATTTGAATATTGCGTTCCTATACATCTGTGTCTATATTTGTGGATATGATCATCCATCTTGCAGCAGTCTCGTTCCAATAAATATTACAAGTACGTTTAAAAATATATTATTTTTCAAAAAAAATCGCAATATATATATATATATATATATATATATATATATATATATATATATATATTTTATATATATATGCAATATATATTTGCAATAAAATTCCGGGCAGCACAATATAAGGGTCGGGGCTTTATTTTTGCTTTTTCGGCTCTATATTATTATTTTGTTTTGATTATTATTTTTATTTCCGCAAAATATGTATATATTTGCATTCATTCTGTCGTTTTATTTTGGGGATTATGACCAATTTGTAATTAATAGGGATAGATAGATTCTCTGCTTTTCTTTCTATTTCTTAATGTGATTGGTTTGCTTGTTTGCGCTCAAACTAAAAAAGCCGAGAAAATCCACGAATAATAGCAAGACAGACCATATCTGTTTTATTTTCTGTTTTTTATATATCTGAAAAAAAAAATATTTTACTGCTTTTTAGATACCGCACACACGCGCACGCATATAAATATATTCCGAACTGCTACCCTACACCATGGCCAGCCTACCCCCTGCATAAGCCATCGCTATAATGCATATAGATTTCCATAACACTTCAAAGACCGACCGGTTTTTGCATTTTTAAATCGTGAATCAGCCCCTGTAAGAAAAAAAAATGATGATCAAAAAAAAAAGGAAAAGAAAAAAAAAAGAGAAAAGCAAAAGAAAAAAAGATAGAGATCAAAAAATATATAAAATAAAATGTGCAAGTCAAAAAAAAAGATAAAGAAATTTTGCGCAAGAAAATAAATAAATACACAGGGGCTGATTTATTATTCTCTGATGCTCGACCTAGATCATTTCGAATGGTGGATTCTGGAAAGAGTATAGGCCCTTCACCTGGGATCAGTCCAATCTTGGGGAGTCGAAAGGTAGGTGGAATACGTTGGTCCTATACTCTGGAGAAAGAATCCACTGTTCCAGGAAAAGTCCTGAGACCGTCAAAATAAAGCAGGTGCTTATCCGGTCAATTATAGGGAAAATAAATAATAAATAAAAAATACTAATAAAGACACGCTGTACTCCAAGCCCAGAAAGCCTTCAGCCAGCCTTCTGATACCTCCAAACCCATTTTTCTCATAAACCTAGCCCGAATTTGGAAAGCCAGAGATAGTACTGGCCGGTTGATACGGGAAGTAAGTGCAAAAATCAGATCAAAAGGCATCAGTATCAGAGCAGATAAGGGCAGAGGCAGAATCGCGAAGGCACAGATCTGAGCAAAATGACCGCTAGAAACAAACGGGCAATGACAGGAGCTAGCAACAATTGGAACAGCTGGGAACCAGAGAAGGAAACTCCTGAGTATGCACCTTCTGGACTCGAAATCTGTCTAAAGAAAGAATTAGATGCCCATGCGGAAAGAATAACAAGTCAGGTGGTGAATGATCTTTTAGCAGGTTTCTCAGAAACCCTTGCCGCTTTCTCCCAAAAGATCAAAATCCCAAAATATGTCCCTAATACTTCTCGCCTCCCTGAAGTAAACTGTCCTGATACCTCAAAAAATATTCTTTTCCAAGCTTCTGGGAAACGACCAAGTGCCAACCATCAGCCAAATAATAATCTCATGGCCCAAGGAGGTATGATCTCAAATGCTCGCAATTCTAATCCATATCCTCCAGAAATCAACCCCGATCTCCCTCACCTAAATGTCTGCTATTATAGCCAAAAGAATTATCTTCCTCTTGATCCCCCAAATGCTTATTCTCAGCAATTGCCTCCGGGGACTCTTAAAGAAATCATTTGTGTACCAGAGAAAGAACCTCTCTTGAACCATGGTCCGGGCAACCCAATCCCAGTGCAATATTATCCAAGTGAGAAAACTCCACCCAGTTGTTTAACCAAATCTCAATCAGGAAATCTGCCCAGGCCAAGAGGAAGGAAAGAAATAATTCCAAGGCACTATAATGATTTACCTGCTCCAAGATCTGAAATAATCCAAACACTGTGGGCTCATGATATACTTAAGCCCATGGATAATTACCAACCACCCAATCCATTACCCGCCACATGGAATCACACCCAGTACTGTGAATACCATCGCTGCAGTGGTCATCTTACTGATAAATGCTACTCACTCAGAAACGCGATTCAAGATCTTATCGATAACGAGGTAATTACGGTGGCAGGTACAGGAATCTTTGAAACAAATCAAGTCAAAGAAGTCTAAAGGGCAGGTGGACCCTTTTTAGCCAGAAATAAAGGTGTTGTTAATACGCTAATCAATAAAAGGAGTTTCTAATGGATGTCTAGGAGATAGCTTCCTGGGTATGATAAACGGAGGCACTGGTTATGAGAAGCTCCCTGCTGAGTTTGAACTTATTACTGATAAGCTTATGCAGAAGTGGTATACTACGACCGGCCCGCTTTTGACGCCCGTAGATCTAGTAGACCACTTCGGATATACCATTCCCCTCCTTTCTCCTAGCTTTACGGATTGGTCATCCACCGATTTGCTCCCTAAAGTTGAGGATCTCAAACCCCATGTCCTCAATAATGTAAATAACTCTGTACAGTTTGCTATTAATAATAATCTAAATGTCTTTGCTTATTCCTTAGTTGCACCTACATTAAAAGACGCATTAAATAATAATAATAAGGAGTCATTTGATAAAATGGACCCAAAAGATAAAAATTACTTGCTTGAGCTTGTAAAGTCAGTTGAGCACCAGGAACAACATCATTCATTAGCAGCAATTGAAGACCTATCCAATATCAATCTAGGGCTGGACAATGAAATAAAAGAAATCAAAATCGCCAGCTACACAAGCCGCATCCGAAGCCGCATCCGAATTCTATCGAATTTTCGTAACTTGCAAGAATCGTATTTTCGGAACTGAACAAAGGTCCGAATGTCCATGAGCTGCAGAATCTGAATTTTTTGAAATTAACCCAAGATCACGAAAAACAAACAAACCATTTTTTACGCAAAGTATTAGCACATTGAATAGTAAAATGACCAAACCCTTGACAAGCTCTACATTGAATAAAATCAATATTTTTACCACTTGATGTAGACTGTTTAGCAAAAGGGTTGATAAAATATTTTTCAGGGGTTTGGAAACAATTTTCTTTGGGAACAAACTTAATAGACTCATGTTTGAAAGCAGTTTTGGAGTTTGAAGATGAAGATCTATTTTGTCTTTTGGCTTTCAAAATATTTTTAAACTTTGTTGTCAAAAGATCTATTGAGTTTTCATCAAAATAAAATTCCTCAACATTCCAATTTGAGTAATTTGTATTCGTTAAGGTAGGAGGACGAACAAATTTCTCATATTTGGAATCTATCATGGCTACAACTAGAATCTTCTCTTAGTGTCGTCAAGAGGAGGCTCTGATACCAATTGAAAAATCAATAGTAACTAGGATTCAAAATAATCTATCAATGCAACTTATGGTGCAACTTGTGATGCAGCTGCATCCAGAGGCGCATCGACCAGAAAATCAAATATGTAAGCAACGAAAGACTTTAAACGATTAAAGCAATAATAAACACATAAGTTTATCCAACAATCTGCAAGCTATACTTGTAGATTTAGCCTTATGGCCAAAAAGATTTCACTAAAAAAGATTATGTGTTTAACAAAACAAATTGTGAAATCACCAAAATACCAAACCTCTCACAAGACAACAAGTCTGTAGATTAAAAACCCACAAAAACATGGTATAGAAAACATGAGATTAAAAAATAAGCTTCCTAGAAACTAGGAAAACAAACAACAACAACAGTGATGTAGCTCGTGGTGAAGCTGCACCCGGAGCTACATCCAGATTTCCAGCAGCGAAGCTTTGAGCTTTCTATGTGTTTCTCCATGTGTTCAGCCTGTATCTCTGAGCTACTTTCTTCTACACGAGCAGCACTATATATATCCTTGAGGTAGAGTCCTACACAAATAGGAAAACCAAAGACTCCAAGGAAATAAAGGATTATGAAATAAAATATTTGTTTCCTAAATTAATTTTCTTGTTCCAAAAGAAACTAACTTACCAAAGTTGTATTCAAACTAAATAAGGACTCTTTGAGAGCTTTTGCAACTATTTAATTATGGTAACACTTGCAATTGCTTTAGGACCAATAAATATATTTAATATGGTAACTTCTTACCATTGCTTTTGGATCAAGAAAAGGCACAACAATAAAATCAATGGAGGAAAATAGGACGACCCTATTTTACCCTTATATATTTGATTTGACTGTTAACCATGCTCCTAGACCAATGGTGCGTCCATTTAATCCCATATATGTTCATCATAATTAATGGTCTTAAATGAATATATTTATTTGTTCTTGGTTAAAAAGTTGGCCAATACAAAATTTAAAACTTTGATAAATAAATAATCATGTGCCAAGTACTCGACGATATAGTTTGTAAGCTTTATATGTTACAAAGGACAACTTGTCCCATGGAATTTTTGCTTGCGGCTTTAAATTAATTTTTGATAATTGGGAGTATATTTTTGGAACATTTGAAGAGTACAACCTCGGACGTGGATATATGGATTTCAATTTCATTATCAATATTGGTATGCGATTTTGTTATTGGAATCTGTTATTTTTTGTTTCATTTAGTTATTTTGTTCTCGGGTCGAGTGCAATGTATTCTAGAGGCTTATGAGTAAAGGTGACTGTTGACCCTCACATGTTCTAGATTTGGCTGAGTCATCTTCTGATTCTATTGTACCGTGGCTAAAAGGTTTGCGTACCGGTTAGTGTGACAACTGTCTTAAAATTAAGGGTGTAATAGAATAGTTTAGTGTTAGTTTCTCTAAGGCGCGGACCAGCATGCTTCAACAGCAGCCTTGAAAGCACGTCTCACCAGCAGACTTTGAAGTATGCTCAGCTCAAATTCGAAGCTCAGCCAAACACGTGGAATTAGGTCACATATTATTTGAACTATTTTTAATATCTAGTCAAATAATATTCAAATTATCTTCATCAGTTTTCCCTCCCAAAGAAGTCAACTAGGTCTTTATCCGGCTTCAAACAAACGGCACAGACAACCGTCCTGCCTGTCGCCTGAATCATAAAGACTGAAGACATTACCTCTTTTGGCTAAGAAGACTTTCAAGCTGTAACGCCTGCAAACTAAAAACTTACTCTGTTTGGAATGTCTGGCTCTGGATCACTGCATCTCTGATGTTTGTTGCTGCACGCATTCTACAAAGCACCAAAATGCATTTAATGCATTATAACGCTGGAAACATCCTCTTCATTTTGAAATCCAACGGTCCTGAAGATTTCCCCTGGTATAAATTCAAGTCTTGAAGATCTGAAAAATACACATCTTTTGCACTATCAATACTCAAGTTTCATCTTCAATATTCAAGCATTCAAGATATCAAAAGAACAAGAACTAACACTTCACCAAACTCCCTGAAGTTGCAGATCTATCAGTCTTAACTTGCTTTCAGCTTCTTCTAGTTTGATATTAAATGTTCTTTACTTTAGCACTTGAAAGAGCAATCATTCATTGATTGTTTCTCTCATCATTAAACACTTGGTTGAAAAACTATTTTTGTACACAATCCATTAGAGATCTAACCTTCTCACCTAGGGGATAAACAAGTGCACCTTTCAAATTCCAAAGCTAACTACTTTGGTAGTGGACGTAGTACTATTCATAGTACGAACCACTTCTAAATCCTCGCGTACTTCTGCTTATCTTGTCTTCCATTATAACTGCCACTGTTATCTCTGTTTTAGAACTGCAGCTTTTGATCTGTTGTTATTTCTCTATTTTCTGCTGCTCTAACTCTTCTTAAGAGTTAGCTATTTTAAAAAGGAAGAACAACTTGAAAATATTTTTAAAAAACACATCTAGGCTATTCAACCCCTCATTCTATCCTAGATTGAGCCTATTTGGGTCCAACAGTGACAAATGTTTGCCCGCGCCATTTGCCCGCCTAGACCGCCCAACATATAATGAGTATGACCACACCCAACATTTTAAGTGGGTACAAATAGGCATGCCCATTTAAGACCATTAATTATGATAGGCTAAATGGGCGCCCACTTGGGCACACATGCTAAAACTTATTCTCTTGCTCTTCAAATTTCGCTCTGGTTTTTGCTCTCTTCGATCTCTTAATAATGACGTTTAACATATATATATATATATATATATATATATATATATATATATATATATATATATATATATATAGAGTATGACGAACTAGATGACGAACATAACCACTAAAGACCGCCCTAAACAAAATTCCTAAATTACCATTTTTTTTACCGGTACTAAGAAAGTAAGAATTGAACACTTAAATTTTACGTTTGTGCTAAACTAATTCTCTTTGGAATGGAAGAACTCCATTTATAACTTTCTGAAACTTTGTATATATATATATTGCAAAATTATGTCGTGTGTTGAATCCCCCTCCCTCTCTCCCCCCCCCCGATCTCACTTAGATCCGCCACTGTAAGCTCTCCGTTCTCAAAGTAATCTTTTCTAGTTTACTGTTGCAACCTTCTCAAAGTAATTGTTGTAATTTGATGAATTCGAAAGTTCAAATTATCTGAATTCGTGAAATCATATTTTAACGCTCAACCAATTATTTTATCAATCGACATTAGTCCAACAAACTGGTTAGCATGAAACATTTAAATTTGGTCAACTTTACAAATTAGAATCTCTAAAAATTAGTATATGAGATTTTTTTTTCAATGAAAACTAGCAATTGACCGAGGAAGATTCTTTGAAAATTACTAATATCATATATATATATATATATACAATGTCACGTCTCGAGCCCGAATGTCTAGATTCTACGCATGACTCATCGACTAGCTCACTAAGATCCTATGTCGATTTATATTTTAAACCTATCAACCATAATCACGTCTTAAAGTCTATAAACGATATTGGTGTCTAATGGTAGTGAGGTGGTCACTTATAAGCACAAACAAAAATACATATTTATTTTTCCTTTTTTTTTGGTAAAATTAATGTTTTTGTAATTTTTGAATTTTTTTTTGTTAAATAATGATTTTTTTGTAATTATTGTATTTATTTGATAATTTTGTGTTATGAGTAGATGAGCGCCCATGGGCGTCCATGCCCATTTATTGCCCGTCCATATATGCCCATAGTATTAAATAAACACTTACTTACCCACTCATTTGAACCCATTACCCATATAGGCGTCGTCCATGTCCACCCATACCCACCCGTTTGCCAACTCTAGTGGGGAGTTAGGAGTTAGGAGTTAGGAGTTAGGACGTAGTTGCTCCTTTCTTGTACTCTATTTTGTATACTACGGAAAACTACCCCTGTATATAATCGATTAACCGTGAGAACAACTGGGGAAAAAACCATCTTTTCTTTCTCTCTGGCGACTACCATCAGCTGGGTGGGAATCTCAATCAGGTTAGTGATTCCATTCTTCCTCTTTTCTTCTTCCTAGGTTGAGAGTAATATTGATGGCATCATCAAATCACTTCAATGCAATTGAGGAAGGGCTAATCTGCATTTAATTTCCTTCTGGAAATCAACAACTGATTGTGTTAATCATGGACATGTTCTTCACCGGTGGAACCTTAGCATCTTTTAATTTCCGACTCGGCCTGCTCAAACACCTTAGCATTCTCTTTTTTTATTTATAAAATTACAGTTGTGTTGTTGGTATTTTATGAGAGGTGTGTTAGATTATTCTGTAGTGTCATGTTATTGTGAAAGCACATTTTCCTATTGATTTTTGGTTTATTTTATTGATTTTTTGTTGTTGTTCCTGGGTTGTTGAAATTATGTGTGACACATATCCCTTTTTTTGCCTTAAAGTTAAAAATGAAAGTCAAGTTAAGAAACAAAAAAAAGTTTTAAAATAATTAATTTTTAGTTTTTATATCCTAACTATTTAAGTTCTTATACTTTTTCAAGTTATACTTTTAATAATTTGGAAAAATATTCAAGCATACGTTTGATGATTGTGTAAGGGTTATTGTTGAAAAAAATTAATAATACTAACTCATATCTTAGTGCTACCAAATATGATGTTATTATTTAAAATAGAATTATGCATATAATAGTGATGACGCTATTAGTACCAGATTAATAATAATGTTTAACCTGGTATGGCTACCAAACGGCCACCCGTGTATTTATACCTGGTAGACTTGAGGATTTTGTCAGAGTTGGTTGTGCCCTTGCAGAATGGAAAAGGAAAACCCCCAATTGAACTCAGAATTGAAGCAGAAGATTCTCCTTATTTTTGCTGAGTTTATGGCGAGGTTAATTTTTACTTGCCTATTTCATTTTCAACTATCTTATATATCGGACATCATCTTTATTTCCTGGCTTTAGAATCATCAATTGTTTCTAGTTTTTTTTTTTGAAATTTAAGCGACGTGGTGCTTAATTCTGTCCACTCGATGTGCATGTTAGTATGTAAATCATCCTTCAGCGGTAAGAAAATGCTTTATTAAATTTTGGCATTGAAGCTTTACATGGATATGGTATGAAGGACATTGAATCATTTGTACAAACAAATGATTCGTAATTAGTGGCCGCACACTTAAAACTGTTAAATCTTTGAATGTTGGGATTCATATAAATTACAAAAGACTCCCATAGCTGAATACTTATTGTGACGACCCGACCCGGATTCCGAAACGGAATCCCAAGGTCGCGACGTTAGGACAAGGCAAGAAGAGGACAAGCACGAAGTAAATAATAGTGCAAGTCAAACATTAGAGCTAGCAAGCTCTAAACATGGATGTGTAATAGTATAAAAATACGGGTAAACAAAAATCAAAGATGTGGAAGCGTTAACATAGCGAAGCCCCGAGCTAGAGAGTTCGAAAACTGAAGTAAATAGAATCAAGAGAGACGTTGTCTCACAAGGCTAAACACAAAATTCATGTGCCGCAACATTGCAGACGTAGAACAAACTAGCGGCACTCCAGACCGGCGTTTCGGCAAGAACCCTACCTGATATAACAATTACCCAACGGCTAACATGTCGGGGTTAACAACAACAATAACAAGAGAGATACTGAATGCCCCGAAGCTACTGCTTGCCCGGGAGACGACTGAATAAATACTAAGAAGTGAAGTGTACACGCCTGACTAAAAATCAGGGATAGGAAAGTACAACAAGACTAGTAATGCTACCCAACTGTAAAGTTTATATAACTTTACTCAAAACGTCCTAAGCGGAAAAGAAGGACAAAATAAAAGAAACAACACGATGCTAGAGGGAACTCCGCAAGCTACTACTCGGGGAAATCAACTACTACAATCACGAACACACGAACTAAGCTCGGGCTATCGATCAGCTACAATCTGCTACAATCACGAACACACAAACTAAGCTCGGCTATCAATCATTTGTGATCTGCTGCAATCAAGATCTACTCGGCCTCAATGTAGCGGACATGTTACTGCAACTAGAAAACAAAGTACGGGATGAGTCAAAATGACCCAATACGTTACTACTGAACAATATAACATAATATGAAACATTGTTATAACAACAATAACATCGCGTTACAACAACGAAACCCGTGAAAACATGTCGTATGCTTTACAAGAAATCTCTCCTTCTCACTTACTAAACTGTCCAAACGAACTAGGGTGGGATTCCCTGTGCAACACAAACCAAATGAATTAGAAAATAATTCTCATGAAAGCATTACATGTAAGTATGTATAACTTTTTATATGCATGTCAAGTCATTCATGAAACTAGCAAGTATGAGCATGTATATTCATATATATGCATATCAAGTCATAGAATTATCAAGTATAAGTATGTATACCTACATATATACACACCATGAAATTCAATCATGCGCAATCAAGATAAACATGGTCACTTTCGATCCCATGTCTCAATAAACACTTTGTTGTCACATAAGTGCTTGAAATAAATCACATAACAGGAGGATATGTTATAGAGCCGCTGCCGCAACGTAGATCCTGAAATGAAAACGGTTATCACGATTGTGAGTTGTCGGATGAACGTGAGTGATACATCGACCAAGCACGATAGTATTATTCCAAGCGCCCTAATGGTTACGACAAGATACTCTTCTCCACTGTGATCAAATAGTGGAGGGTGGGTGCATGATGATGGGCTGGCGACCCATCACTACCACGAATCTCACAATTCGTGACGGCGATGCATCGTTACCGTCGAGACAAGACAAGTATGACAGCGCTGGACTAATGGAATGACAAACAAATATTTACTTGGCATTAAAATCAAGTAGGGATCGAGCTCGACAAGAGCGAACTCATCCATGTCAAGTAGATGTTTACTCATATTAAATCAAGTAGGAAGCGATCTCGACAAGAGCGAGCTCGTTCAAGACAAGCAAACATGTTATGCACAACATGTTCACGATTAATCACATACATTACTTTAAGAGCCCAATTGAGTCTCGAAAATATAAGTGTCAAGTTGTCCATCAAATGTTATTCAAGTTCCAAAGGCTAGTAATCTAGTCAAATGGATTCTACAAGTTGTAGGATCTCACCACGATCCTGGTAAGGTTCAATTGTTCCTTAAGCTCGACTCCGTTGAGTCTTTACTACAATTCATCCCAAATAGGTTATAAATGCTATTTGCATTTCTAACCCTTTTCTAAGTTCTCGGTTCAAGCATAGCTAGGTTCTTGTCTCATTAAGAAACCCTAGATCAACAGTTCACAATTTCACCTATTAGTGAAATATAAGTTCAACACAAGTTGATGAATCAATTATCAATGAAACACGGAGTAATCAAAAGCAGATTATGCTTCATGTCAAAATACACAATATGCCTTATAAGTCATATAATTAAATAGGGAGACCAATCCTTAACGAGTATCACAATTATGCTTTCATAAGTCATAATTTCTAATAAGCATAGATATTTATTTCTAGCATAAATCCAAATTAAGTGCATCACTTAACAAATAATAAACCACACAAGTATAGAAATTCATTTCTCTTATGAATCTAGGCTAAACCCGTAACTTAACAAGTAGCAACTCATAAAATCCCCAAGACTTCATTGATGGTCCAGGATCAATTAATAACTTAGATTATATTCGCTAAAACTCATTCTAGAATGATCATTCATCCTATGTTCCCAAATCCATTATGGTTCATGTATTATTTATAAACTACGCTTGACAAATCCAAATATTGTGATCCACACATATTTAGAAACTAGACATCTTAAGGTATTATTTACCATTTTGAATCATTCAATTTAGACCTATAATCATCAATTTATGATTATCCCAAACACAAGTTATTTTCCAGATTTTCTGTTATAACTCATTCTGCACAGCCATTTTGTAAATTCCACCATTAATTACTCACAACTCAAAAGGAGGTGACTATTTCTTAGTCTAAAACTAGACTGTTAATACTATATTTTAGCCTTTTAAATTACTCCATTATGACTTGTATTCATCAAAATACAGCCCATCAAATTTCAAGTAAAAAACCTGATTTTCTGTCGTCACTCATTCTGCATGTCTATCATACAAAATTCACCAAATATTTCTCATTGCTCCAAATGAAATAAACTTTACATTTCCAGAAACTATACTCTTTGAGCTAGATTTTACCATTTTAAAACACTCCAATTGGACTTGTATTCATCAAATCATGGTCCTCTCAACTTCATGACATAAGTCTGATTCTCTACTAGGACTTACACTGAGTGTCTGTCTTAGGAAATTCACCAAATATTCCTCGTAAAACCAAATATCATAAATATAACATTTCCAGAAACTAGACTCTTTGAACTATAACTTATCATTTTAAACTCCTCAATTCAGACATGTATTCATCGAATTATGGTCACCTAAATCTCATGTTAACAGGTTGGATTTCTGGTAACAACTTACTGGAACAGCCACGTTTTGTGACCAATGAAAAATACTTCCTGAACTCCAAAATTTATGAAACTTTACAGAGAGTTACCTAACATGTATAGGTATAACATACTCCATTTTTAGAAAATTACCATTAGTATATTAGTACCAGTATTTTTCTGAAATTCGGCCAAAACAGAGACTGAATATATATAGTTTGTTCCTTCATGCATGTATCATTTCATGGCATTTGGGTCATAAAAATCAAAGTAGCATCATGTATTTCGGGTTCCTCAAAGGGTAGCATACTTACAAGCCTTAGAACCTAACAAGGGGGTTAGATACACGTACCTTAAATATGGAAATCAAGAACACAAAACAGGTTACGAAATAGGGGAAAACAGAACAGCCACAAGAGGTCTCAAATCCGGCTCCTAGCTTGAGTTTTCGGGTGAGACGGAGTTGTTGTAATCAAGCTTAAATCTCCAAACGAATCCATGGCTTCCACGAGTCTCCAAAGCTCAGCCACACAAGCAGAAAAGGCTTGAAGAAACAAGAAGTTAAAAGGGAGAATTGAGGGAGGATAGAGTTTACAAACAACAAGAACACTCACCAAATTCGGGGGAGAGGAGTTGGGGTAACAAATGGCCAATCTTCCAAGCAATCATCAAGAACTCCAAGAGCTTCCTTTCTGGACACAAGGGGAGAGAATTACAGCAATTGCGTAGGTAGGAATGGGAGCAATTAGAAGGAGCTTTGTTTTCCATGACTTAGCTTGTAAATCGGGTGAATGGAACTATAGAAAATCAACTTCAACCTTCAAGAACTTTCAAGTCTTCCATGGGAGCACTCTCCCTCTCTCTCTCACAGTTTCTTGGGGATGAAAAGGCTCAAGTGTGGAGTCCCTTCCAGCTTTGGTCTTGGGAATGGTTAAGGAGACAAAGGGTGCAAGGCTCAAGGCTTGGGGAAAAGGGAAAATGTGATTATAGTGGTCTTAATGATTTGGTCTCCCACTCTCCAAACCCCACTAAGGCCAACTAGCATAGTAGCATCCAGCTAAGGCTGATAGGATAGCTTAGAGCAACCACAATGACAACTCCCAAAACCACTCTCCAAACACCTCGTTTTCTGTTCCAATTACACTTTTTCAACTCTCTATAAAGAAATTCACTCCAATAAATACTCTCCATACAACTCTTCAAAAACTTAAAATATCTCAAATCTCAACTAACAAACCTAACTACCAATATATCTTTTATCCTTTTTATTTCTATTTTCCTATCACAATTTGAATAAAATATTTATATTATGAATTTATATTATATGAAAAATGTTGCGTAGTTTAACAATTTCAATTATTTTTTTTATCTAAATATGTATGTCAATTTAAAGGCAATTTATGTATAAACATTAATTACTTTTTGTCCTCTCGTATATTAATCAAATATTTTTGTTGGTTCTAATTAATTCGATGTTAATAAATTTCATATAATAAAATAGGTATCTTTCTATTTGATTGATATATAGTTAACGATGATAATGATATAACAAAAAGAAATATATATCAATTGCTTGCAACTATAAGAACATTAATTAAAAAGAAAAAAAAGATGGTATGATTAATTTTAAACTTAAATTTTTTTCTTAAGTAACAAAGTGAAATGCTGCAACAAGTGTCCCAACAATACAATTTGACCAGCTATAAAACCATAGCAACCTCAAATTAATGATAGACAATTGATCACCACATTCTTATGAAACAACACAATACTAGTAATAAAAACAAAATTGAATGTGAAAATTTGTTGCAAGTAGTGCTATAACTATGATCCGTCTATACCAAAATTTCCTACATCCCAACTTGACTGATACCAGTTAAACTTCAAAGAAGCACGCACGTACAGTAACTAACAGATTGACTTCCAATTATATTAGCTCAAAATGTATTGTTGCCGACTTTTAGAAACTGATGAACCTAAGTCAGCAGGCCAAGTCAAAGACACCTACTTTTCTACAATTCAAAAGTCCTCAACCACATTCATATGTCATATTATTCCAACTTTTAGCAGAAAACCCCAAGTAACTCCTAGCAAATTTTCACCCTTGTGCAGTCCAAGTCAACAAATAACTTGCCAATCTCCAGCTAGCACATTTATACCTCAACCCCACCTAGATCATAGCAAGAACACACCCAAATACCCAATCTTTATGTCTTCAATCCCCCAACAACGAGGAAATTCTCATAAATGATTCATGTTCTTCATTGAATTCTGGAACAAGGGTCGCTGATAAAAACTCCAAGTCTTCATAATTCTGCAGTAACCAAGAGCAATGGCAATTACGTCATCTTTTAAACAGGAAATGGAAGAAACAGAGAAAGAGAAGGAATCAAAGAAGTTGACTGCTAAGAAAGCCAATGACATACATTACACACAAGAGTTCAAAAGAGTATGAAATCATGAAATGAAAGCCCAATAAAAGCAATGTCTTTCTCAGTTTTTTATCTTCCCAAGCATGGCAGTTTATTTACAGATTCACATTTTCTTAGGAAAATTGGGATCAAAACTTTCACCTCATACATAATATTGCCTCCAGATGTGGCTGGCTGGTGCAGAGAGGCATTAGAAATCGCACCAGATGCCGATAGTATACATATTTCACGCTTGCTCTGTTGCATGAACACCATAATTTTCTGGCCCACATCCTAATAACAAATTGAAGAGAGTGTGATTTAAAGAATATTTTCCCAAGGAGCATCAAAAGCAAGCCAAATGTCCAGAAAAAATTTGTGACAGAAATACAACTGACATGACATCTCTTCAAAGTCATCCACCCTATACACTACAACAATAATTTGATTTAGTTGAAGTAGTGTGTTAAAGGAATGGCTATTTAAAATAGAACAAAGGGATGGCCCTTTAACTCACATTTTTTAACAATAAAAAAAGATTAAGTGAAACTCCCAAATCATGTCAGGGACTTGGTATCATATAGTTTAATTAGAAGAACCAAATTAACACAAGCAGCAAGTATACATCAGTACAATGATAGAACCAAATTATCATCACTACTTCCATAAAACTAATTCCAGAAAGACAAGTCAATTACTTCATATCCTCCAGTTTCTTTTCAACATTAACAAAAAGAATTAAGTGAAATAATATAGAATCTAGATGACCAGTTATGAATGATCAGTAGAAATCATCCAAGCAATAATTTCAACATAGCAGCTAAGTCATACAGGAGGTAGTGGACACCATCCACCGCAACATTGTCACACTGGCAGAAAGCCTTTGAAATTTACTTTTAAGAAGAACAAAAAAAATGAATGTTCTATATAAATCTCACGCCAATCATAGGTTTTTATTACATCTTGGATGAACATATACATTCTTGAAGAAGTACAAAGAGAATACTGTGAGCAGCCACATAATCTCTTAGTCAACCTTTGGAAAAAATTTATTTTAAAGAAAACTTTAAACTTCCAAAGTGCATAACACAATCAGAAATCACACTTAAGCAATAAGCTTATAAAGCTATGCAGTCTTAAATACCTCTCCCAAAGGTGCATGACACAATCAGAAATCATAGTTGAGCAATATGCTTGACAGCTATGCAGATTTACATCTTGCAGAATACAAAAAATAAGAGGATACTAATTCATAACATGAAGCCCTTTGTCAGAAGATTATAAATGGTACAAATAACAACAAAGGACATACCTCTCCAGCAGCCACAGTGATAATATGAGGTGCGAAACCCGGCCCCTGGTTTCCTGCATAAACAAATAGAAAGGAGCCTCAAGCAAGTACTGAGCTATGTTCAGCTGACCCAAAAACAGCAGCAAAACAACCCCAAAACAGCTCTAAAACAGTAGCACAAGTTAGATGAAGTGAGAGCTAGGATATTCAATATATTGGCATGTAGATATCAGTGAAATTCTCTACACTTCAATATGATGCATTTTCATTCTTATGATCACACTTATCCTCTCGTAGTTGCAGTCTACATACACCATTTTTTCTGGTCCTTACTTCAACATCATCTTTTTGGAATTATTAAATGCCTAAAATGGCTCGAGCCAGCATGGAAGACTTTCTAAATAAATTTAACCATTTTAAGAAATTCATACCGGTCCTGCGACGACTTGTTCTTGGAAGCTTTTTTATATTTTTTTCTACAGCCTGAGATATATCAGAATCCAGAAGCAGTTACACATATGAGAGCAGTCAAAGGACATGTACATAAAAAATTTTCCAAAAAGAATAAGAAAAAAGAAAATTGATTTCAGTTGTTGGCCATGCCTTTGTTATAAAGTGTAGGATAAAAGCTGGAAAAACACATTTAAATTCTCAAAGGAAACAACTATACAGAACCCGTAGAAAGAGAAAAGGATTTCACATTCTACACTCCCAAGGTCACTCTCAAGTACTGCAATTTCTGCATTATCAACTTTGATGACACCAGTGATATATATTGGCACTTTTGTCCGGCCTCCAATCACATAGATTTTCCCTTGCTCAGGATCATGTAGTACAATCTAGGAAACCAGGGAGAGAGAGAATTGTCAAAACATGGAGGTAAATCAGCTTTAATTCATTAAGAAACCCAAAGAACAAATTAAGTACCTCAAACGTAAAAATGTAGTCCCCATCATCAACAAATATTGGCAAAACATCCAAAATATGGACAGCTTCTTCAGAGTCAAATCTCTGTTCCTGCATTATGGAACCCCACCAGACCATTGTCGCATGAGAAAGGGGAATGGTGCAATCAAAAGTTGGAACTCATATACTTCTATCAATTAGTTTCATGACTAGACATAATATAGAAAAAGGGCCGTCAATAACAATACTTGTAAATAAAGAATGATACTCCATATACCAAGTTGAAATCTAAGACTGGGCTTATTTAAAAAATTTAACGAAAGTGCATGCTTAAATAGACATTTCAGGACCACTTGCATCAAGTTTTCCTTCCAGCTGCCAATTTTCAATCTGATGCCCCCACTAAGTTTCTTAAATAGGCATTTCAACAAACACTAAAACTACAAAGGCCTACATAGCTATAAAACTTACCATATTCAACTCCATTGCAGGGGAAAAAAACTTGAGGGTACTTTAAACCATTTACAACATAAAAGGAACTAAGGAAGATACATATATTATGACCCATATCAAGAAAGAGAGAATTCATTGAACCATCAATGAATAATTTTATGATTAATCTCAATTCTTACCCTAAAGGTTTCCCATTAGACCAAGTCCTCTTAATTCCTAAAAACATATCTTCTGGTATACAAACTTGATTGTTGGTGATATACTGATTCTGGTGCCATGGACTTTGTTTAATGATTTGGGAAGGCAAATAATATTTATGCTTGATTCCCATCAATCCAAATATTTTAATTTAAGTTTGAGCAAGACTTGTAATAAATTTAAGAAAACAACAACCAAAGACAAGATTTTATAAAGGGCCAAAAAAAAAGAGAAAGGTAACATTAACAGCAACCAAACACAATTTTTCAAAACCTAGAAAATGAAGAAATTGAGATTGAAATTGTAAAACCCTGAAATGTTGCTTGCGTGTGTTATGCATGGATTCATACACTTATTATCATCATAAACATGTTCATTTAGCTCCCGTATATGTTTAGAGTCAATAGCATGATCGTTGACGTCGTTTGAGATGCACGTATGCATTTTTTCTTTCACGAGATGCTTTGAATCTCGGGTTTATGTTTTATGTTGTAATCACATGGATTATTGTTAGAGGGCATTTAAAACATCATTAACATGCCTTGGATGTTGGTTAGATGCTAGTTGCATCGTCGGTTTGGTTGCTAGTTTGATTCTAGCGAAAACCCTTTTCAGTTTGACGTTTTCGGTCGTCGTTCGGGAGAGTTCTGCCTGAGTTCTTGGCCCTGTTTTGTTGGGTTTTGAGACTTGATTCCTTTGGTTATAGATTGGAGGATATTAAGGATGAATTATAGACCATTTTTGGTTTGGAAGGACTCGAGATTGCACGGAGAGTCCGGACCGAGCAAGGAAAGCGAAAAACCTAGAATCTTTGAAAATCCACTTGATGCGGTCGCATCACTTGAACCCTAAGCGACCGCAAGGGTCCTTAAATTCCAGGTTATGGGATTTTGCAATTTCTGGTGCGCTGTCCGAATTTTTAACCATTTAACCCATTTTAAACCACACCTTAACCCTCCTACTTAACCTAAACTAGTCCTAAACACCTATTAGAGTTATTAGGGGTTGATTAGTGGATTGATTAGAGGATTTAATCCCCCCTATTTAAACCCCAAATCTGATTTCTCTCTCATTCTATCAGCCACAGATTCAGCTCCAGCCTTGTGTTTCTGCCTTCACTCCTCAAAAAACGTGGGAGGCACATTTGAGAGCTTGAGAGGTCAAATTCTAGGGTTCTTGAGGGTTCCATCTTGAAGGACATAGCTTGGGAGCTTCATTTCTCAAGGTACACCATAGTTTTGAAGAAGGGATTGAAGAGAACAACCCCCACCATGATGGATTTCGGGAATCAACCTAGAAGGGGGCTGAACACAAGTAAGTTTCTACCTCTCTTCCTTGGATTTTTGGGCTCCATTGACCCTAGGGAAACAACCAATTGTGCTATTTGAGGTCAATGGAAGCCATTGTTAGGGTTTGTAGAAATTCATGAACCCTAGGTTTCAAATTATTGTTAGAGATGGGTGAACCTATGTGAGACTTGATTTTTATGGAATTCATATGCCAATTAGTCTATTAAACTTTGCTATATGAATTGTTCATATGTATTGAGCTTGAATGACAAAGATACTTGGAAGGGGATTTTCCCCAAATTGTGTTTGGGCTTGTTAAACATGATGGTAAGCCTAATTATTGTGTTATACATGTTTAGTGGAGTCTATTGAACTTAGTTGTGTTGATTATCCATGAGTATTGATGTGGATTTGGTTGAGATACTTGGAGGGTGCTTTGCCCTAATTTTGTTCTAGCTTGCAAATAGATGATGTGAGCTTGATTACTATGTTTTATATGCTTAATAGAGTATATTAAACTTTGCTATATGAATCGGTTATGTGTATTGAGCTTAAATGACAAAGATGCTTGGAAGGGGATTTTCCCCAAATTGTGATTTGGCTTGTTAAACATGGTTGTAAGCCTAGTTATTGAATTATACATGTTTAAGAGTATATTAAACCATGTTGTATAATTTAATCATGATTTGAAGATTATGATTGGTATGGTGACTTGAATGAATTTATGCACAAGATGGCCAATTTATTCTAAGTTGCATTGTTAAGTAAATTGTGGGGTTTATGATAGTTTATTGAATATTGGGATTATGGTTTTGGCGAGTTATGAACTTAGGGAATGATGAAGCCTAAGCTTCTATTCCTTGAATTTTCGGAAAACTTAGATTGAACTCAACGGAGTTAACCTTTGGGTTAGAATGAATCCTAGGAACTATAATCTTAAGTCCTACGGAATTTTGGGTAGAATTCATGGAGGTTGAGCCTCCAAGAAGTTTAAGTGTGTGAAGCACACTTGATTATGAGAACTTATATGATTCTCTTGTGATGTTTATGCTAGTTGTGGATGAATTGCATGACTAGTTTGATAGTAGAGTGTTTACCTACTTGTTTTGAGCATATGAGTATATATTACTTGTGCTTGGGTTTTGAGTCCACCGTTGAGTCGGTTTGGTTGAGTTTTGGTGGGACGATACATCGTCTTCACGAATTGTGAGATTCGTGATCGCGATGGATCGCCGTGCCGGGTTTGCACACACCCTCCATCGATGGCCACGGTGGGGAAGTAGTTTATCTTAGTTGTAGTAATACACATGACTTTGATAACTATGGAACTCGAGCGGATCTCGGGGGCGTCCGATATCTACGAGAGGGATATCGAGGGCACATAAAGGTTTTGCACGTGTTTTTGCAGAGCGACACGCGCGAGGAATTTGGGTAATGGTATCATATCCCTTATATATGAATTGTTTCACAAGTGCTTAAGTGAATAACGTGCTTGGTGAATTGGATATGATATGATGTTTGTTTTGGTTTCTTACATGTTATACTTAATAGATAACATATTGATTAATGTTGTTAAGCATGTATGCTATCACATGAGTATTATTGGAATGTGGTTTTATGCCAAAGGTATAGATCATTATTGTTAAGTTTATATGCCTTGACATGAATATTATGGGAAGGCTATGTTATAACAATAACATGAATTACCGTTGTTATGTTAATATGCTTTATCATGAATATTATTCGGATATGGCATTATGTTAAAAGCGAGGAATTATTGTTGTTAAGTTTATATGCCTTGACATGTAAATCATCGGAAGGCTATGTTATATCAATAACAAGAATTATGATCGTTAAGCATATAAATGCCTTGACATGGATTTTAGTGAGATGTTATACTACAATGATAACATGTTTTGTTAATGTTGAGCATGGATGCCATAACATGAATTTGTATAAGGTTATTTCATGACGATAGCATGATGTATTTTATGATTGAGCATTATGCCATGGTAGGAAGTTATGGTTAGTAACTTACTAAGTCTTTGTGACTTACTTTTATTTGTTGGTTGTTTTCCCTAGATCCGAGCCGGCGTCGGATCCAAGTAAATCGAAGATTGCGTTGACAAAGATTCTTTTGGCAAGGTTGCTACTTAGATGTTTGTTTTGTTTTTGGTGAGGTCGTTGGGAAGATGAAGTTATATAAACTTCATGATTTGGGTAGCAAACCTGTATGTAAGTTTGTAATGTTGTAATTATGTTGTTAGCTTATTCTTTTGGTAGCCGACCGTTAGAAGTCGTGCTAGATGTATATTGTAGTTATACTCCCATATATTTTGTTATTGTTAGTACTATAATTATTAGTACTTATGTTGTTGGTAGCCGACGGTTTTAGTCGTGCTTGGTTATTTGGTGATCATGTTTAGCATGCTACATTGCTAGTTAAAGTATTATGTTTGTTCTCCTACAGTGTTTTAGCCGTTGAGTTGTTAGACTAGAGTCTTAGACTTAGTTTAATGTTGGGTTCCCGTAGTTTTCGCCGATGACTTGGTTTATATTATGCTTATTATTGAATTGCATAACGGGGAGTTTGTCCTACGTGCCCAATGTTGCGGCACGCCATTTTTGGACCGAGGGGATTAATTATCTCTTTGGTTGTTTTAGTTTGAGCTTGTTAGCTCGGGCGCCCTTGTTTATTTTATTTAAACGCGCGCATGTGTTTTGAGTTGTCGGTGTATCGCCGTTATGGCCCTACCCATTATTTGCTACTTGTGTGTTGTTATTTGTTCCTCGGCGGCACGACCTTGGGATTTCGTCTTGGAATCCGGGTCGGTCGTAAATCCACAGGTTATGAGCTATGATTATAAATTTAGCTTTCAGGGATAGGTTCCTTGGCTTGGGGTTGGTTTGTGTGATTTGTTATACCTTAACGTTCGAGAGTTATAGCATGTTAAGATGTTTTGAACTAGAATGGGTGTTAGCACTAGTAGAAGTGTCAATGTTGATAAATATAAGGTGGTACTAGTAGTATCCATGATTGGGAGTCTTAGGAGGTGGTGGCAAATTATTATGATATTGTGATTCAATATTTATGAATTTCATAAAATTAGCTCATTAGAGTAAGAGTACTTAGTACCGAATGAGACTAGGAAGACTCCATAAATTATGAAAGAGTTAAGGATTAAGGATGAGGTATTACAGCAATTTATCACGATACGACTTACGGATTATCGGTTGTGGTTTATACTTATGAGAAAAAGTTAAATATTAAGGCACTTTGAGAGAGGACCTCGGGGAATATTAAGGTTGATCATTTGGTTAGAGGCGGTTGGTACCTCTCGGGGCTGTAGGCAAATCAGTGGACTAGTAAGCGGGTGATGCATTTACCTAAAATCATAGATGAAGAGGTGATAAATTATTATATAAATTTCGTTTGAGAAATGGGACACCAAGTGTAGGTGTTGGAGCAATATAGACAAGTGTTTAGTTATGGTGGTGATCACATTAGAATGTATTACCTTAAATTGAGGATTAATGACTCTAAGAGCACTAATAAGCGTCCTAGTGACCTTTAGTGAAATAGTTATAGGCGAGCTCGGGTTTGAGGTTGTATGTGTATGTGGCGGTTGGCCGCTGCTGAGGTGAGACCTACCTTGAATAGGAGGTAATTTATTATCTGGATATTATGGTTGCTAATATACATTATGAGTGCAGATTGTATCGATAGCTCATATGTATTGATAATACATACATTTGTGTGTGTTGAGATTTAATACTTTTGCTTTCGATTTATGGATATTATTGGAGGAGGATGTCTCGATATGGGATGGTTTATGGTTTTGGATTGAATCTTGAATTGTCGATAGGCAGTCGATCAGTTGATAGCTCTAAGGTTATGTAAGCCTATATGAAATGATTATACATATGTGAATATTGAATATGTGATAATACTACTAGTGGTAAATACTAGTGGTAATTTGTATGTTATGGAGATATGTGTACGGTAAAATAATTATACTTTGTTTGTGATTTTTATGCGAGTAGGATGCGAGGTCACATTTATACTGAGTTACGAGATGGATTACGGTTATTACGAGCAAGTATCTGGTTAAATCATGGGGTCATGGTGTGTTTTTGGACTAAGGTAATGAAAGACTTTCTGAGTTTTAATGGTTGTGCAGTACTAGAATGATACCTCTTGGAGTTACTACGAGGTATTGTTAAGCGTATAGTGATATCACGAACCTTGTTATTTGTTATTGTCGCCTTGTCTAGAAAAATCACGAGGAATTCTTATGCGTACTTAACTACCGGTTTTTGTGATATAAACATGTATGAATAGTTTCAAAATCTCATGCGCTATATTAATTTGTTTGATTAACCGATATGCATGGTTATGAGTTACAGTTTTGCATTACATGACTTGTGGGAATTACATGGAGTATATGAGATGATGTATGATGATACTTGATTATTTTATATAAATGCTTGCATGACATAAGTGTGTATGCGACACTTACTAATGATAAAATTTTTATCATTTAAGTTGATGATTAAATTATGAGTGAAATATATTTGTGATTATGAAGTATGAACGCCTTTATGCGTTATTAAGCAATGTAAGTTGTTTGATATAGCATGATAAAATCTTGATTCTCATGCCTTATGAATATGCCATGATTACTGTTGCATGATTATGTGAGCGTAGTAAAGGATGCTTAAGATTTTTCATAACCCCAGCATCCTTACGCGAAAGCTTTTGAAATCAATTTAGCGGTACCCTAAATTGGTGATCAAGAGGTTCGTTGGTGGACTAGAATTGGTAGTAAGCGAGGTTAGAAATTGACTAAACCTCTTACCAGGAGAAAAGGAAAATAAATGGAATAAATTTTCACATGATGCTTGTTATGTGCTCTTATTTGCATTGTCTATGATTTGGAAATTTCGAGTATGACTTGCATGATCATGAATGTTAACTTACTTGTTTTAGAAGTG